>CM076685.1:66770125-67370125 GCA_038501925.1 Xenopus petersii | reverse complement strand
CTGGATAATTTGGTAGAGACCCGTTATCCAGAAAGCTCCAAATTAAATGATTTTTTAAGTTGACTTAGGGGGTTATTTATGAAATTCAGAAATGTTCTCACTATTTTCTGAAAACCACTCCGACCAAATGAGAATGTACTTTCCCCCTATTTATCAATACATTTTCATGAAAATTTCTTGAGCGGCAAAAGACTCGGCAAAATCGTGAAAAAATCTGAATTGTGCAATTTTTTTCAGATTTGCTGCCAAAACCTGCAACTTTTTCAGATTTGATGCCCGAAAACCACAAAAACTTTGCATTATTGACCGAAACCCAGAGCAGATTAGAATATCTTCAACATGTCAACGCGACATCTGCCATTGACTTCTACATGAACTCAGCAGATCTGAGTTGGAGCATTTTTTTAGTTTGACTTTTAACAGTCTCATGGTTTAACAAATTCTACAAAAAAATGGCGTTCGAGCAGAAAAAAACGAGCTTTAATAAATAACCCCCTAAAAGTATCACTAAAATCACTGAAATATCCTTTTTCTGGAAAACCCAAGGACCTCGACATTCTGGATAACAGGTCCCACACCTGTATATAAATGTACAATCATTGTCAGGGGCGTTTCTGCAAGGTGAGTACCTTGCCTTAGGTGGCAGCTCCCCAGAAGTTACCAGGGGCTTCAAAAAGCCGCTCCTGGTAACTTCAAGAGCCGAATTTCTGGTTATTAAACAGGAAATTCGGCTTTTCTGGTGCTGAGAGCGATATTCCGCACTCTGTGCTAGCAATGCGCCCCTCACTGGATATCCCGTCGGAGATCTTAAGGAAACCCTGGGGGCGGCGTTGATGCCTGAAACGCACCTAATCATTATTCATTTATGTTCCTTATTATTGTGCACTAGAAGCTCAGGATTTCAGCGGAGTGCCATGTCATTTAGGGCAACTGTATAATATCTAGAGAAAAGCAGTAGACCTCAAAGTCATGACAAGAAAATTCTAGCAGTACAGCAATATCTTGGATTCACCTGCAGTTCATTCTGTATGCCAGTGTATCCAGGAAAAAATGGAGCACTCCTAATCCAAGGTTATTATAAAGTTAAAAACATAAGTGCTTGAGTGGGACACAAGGGGGCTAAACTTAAGTCAAGTGCAGAATGATTTGCAAAGAGAACATTTGCCCTGCACAGGTTTATACTGTATCTATAAAGCTGGCTACGATTAGTGTATTTAACATAATTGTGAACTTTTTATTCGCACTGTAAATATTTTACTATCGAGTTAGAGTTAGTTTTTCAAATTGGTCAACACTATCGTCGTAGACCACAACCTCGCACAATGACCGCGCTCAGTCAAACAGCCATCTCAATTAAGAGCCATTTGCGAATATTTCTATGCAATGCAAATAAGCAAAAAAAAAAAAAAAAGGAAAGATGGGCACAGCAGTGAAATATTTCGTTTTTTTTAAAGAAAAATACACGCACGAAAAATACACGCACACTTTGCAATTTTTGTCAGTGGACAATTGGATCATTAATATGGCCAAAATACAAACACAGCAGGCACATTTATTTTCTAACTGGTGCTTAATATTTAGAGGCAGATTTATCAAATGTCGAATCTCGCAGTTATATGATTTTTTTTTAACTCTAATAAATTTGAATTTACTCGAATGGGAGGTTATTTATGAAAAACCTTGAACGTCTAATATTTGATTGAATAGGAAGTACTGAAAATTCAAAGCAAATTCAAATTGAGTTTTCCTGCGGAACAAAAACTCGAATGTCAGGAAGGCCATTAACATATTCAAAAGGTTCAACGGACCTCTACCATTCAGACCTATTAGATCGAAAACTAACCAATTCAACCAAAAAAAAAAACTGAATTGAGTTTTCCTGCGGAACAAAAACTCGAATGTCAGGAAGGCCATTCACATATTCAAAAGGTTCAACGGACCTCTGCCATTCAGACCTATTAGATCGAAAACTAACCAATTCAACCAGAAAAAAAACTTCGGCTTGGTCTTTTTGAATTGAAATTCAACGTTTTTTCAATACGAAATTCGACTCTTGATAAATACAGTATGCCCCTGAATGTCTAGTTCCATGTTAGATTTCAAAAAATAATCTGTTTATTTTTTTCTTTTTAAAAATAGATTTCAATGCAGGATTCTGCTGGAGGAGCTCTATTAACTGATGCATTTTGTACAAAAAACATGGCATTTCCCATGACAAGAATCCCTTTAACACAAGAGCCACAATTGTATCAGGCCCACCACTATCTAAGGTCGCTGTTATGCTGAAATTGTGGAAACAAAAAACACTGCAATGTTTGTCAACAAACATAGTGACTTGCTTTGCAGATCCATTACAGTTATTCTAATTTAAAGAATAAGTGGTAATTCAAAACATTTGGGTGCCACTATCTCAAAAGAATTTAAATGATCCAGATTTTAATAGTGTTTACTAATGACTTGTCCATTTCAGTGTTTGATAAGCGGCATGCCTCTGCTAGACATAAATTAATTTTGCAGTTTTGTGATGTTTATTTCAATACATTAAAATTCAGTTTCTGCCTGGAATAATGTTTAACCATAAGAAAATAAAATCTGAACAGTACTAAGAAAGAATAATAATGATCTCCTACTTGCAGAATATCTATCATAAAAAAACTGTGTAATCATATCTGAAATTAAGATTCAGATGAGATTGAATGTGATCAGTCTCATTTGACATACTGGGTGATCAAACCTTGCATTCTCCTGTGGTTTCTACACAATATAAATTCAGTTATTTGAAGACACTGTTTCATCTTTAAGTTTTGTTCCCTCTGGTTTGGTGCAGAGTGGCATGGCTGGCAGATCACCATGAAATGAATCACCAGTAAGTCAGTACCAACATATCGACTGTAAAGTAAAATTAATTAATTACAACCAGAGTTCAGAAGATATTTAAAACTGAAGACCATTATTTTTGTTTTTTTGTTGGTTGCAGAAAATCCTTTAACTGTTTTGTTTAAGTAATTTTAGAATGGCCAAGTTTGGACATTCTAAATATCACAGAACACATGGCAGTTGGATGTTAACATCTATAAGGTGTATTACCCTAGTGCAGTGTTCCCCAACAAGTGGCTAGTGAGCAACATATTGCTCAACAACCCCTTAGATGTTGCTCCCAGTGGCCTCAAATCAGGTGATTATTTTTGAATTCCTGGCTTGAAGTCAAGCTTTAGTTGCATAAAAGCCATGTGTTCTGCCAAACAGAACCTCCTATAGCCTGCCAGTCCACATATGGGCTACCAATAGCCAATCACAGCTCATAAGTGGCACCCCAGGAACTTTTTTCATGTTTGTGTCTTTTGACATTTGCATGTGTCTCACGGGTAAGAAAGGTTGGGGACTGCAGCCCAAGCATGGTTGGTTCAGATGCTACAAGTTTAACTATATCAGTTGAATCTATGGAGCATTCTCACATTTGTTAAACGTAAGGGGTCATTTACTGATCCCCAGCACAAAAGTTAAGAGAAAATCCCTCCATAATAATTTTGTATAGATCCATTCACCTGCCCAAATATTCCCATCTGCTTTACATTTTTTCACTGCAAGGAAAACAGGGCCTGTCCCTTTTACTCATCAAATAGTTTTACAAATCCGTTGGCAGATAGTATAATCATTTGACAATTTTTAAGCCTCAGCTTCCTAAAAGCTGCTTCACATAGGTATGTCTATACTTAACATTCAGTACACATCAGAAGGATTTTACTATTAAATGCTTCCCGTGCTGAGCTGAGGTGGAAGTCACTTAAGGCAAACATTTATATGAAATAGAAGAAATGTGTGTTGGTTAGCATTAACTATTATGTGTGTGGGCTGCAGTTTAACTGATGTCTATGCAGGTGTAGGATCTATTATTTAGAATGCTTGGGACATGGGATTTCACAAGGATATTTCCATAATTTTGATCTCTTTACCATAAGGCTCCTTAAAATCACGTAAACTTTAAAAAAAAAAAAAAAAACAATAAAATTGTTTTGTCACCAATAAGGATTCATGCAGCTTAGTTAGGATCAAGTACAAGGTACTGTTATATATTATTATTATTGCAGAGAAAAAGGAAATCATTTATAATAATTAGAATTATTTGGACTATATGGGAAATGGCCTTCCCATAACTGAGAGCTTTCTATATAATGGGTATCCTGTTCATTGTTTTGTATATTGTTACTTAGGAGGAGCCTTCTACCTTGCCAATGATACTTACAATAGATAGGGACAGGAAACTTTAGCTTCAGCAGCAGCAAATACCCTGTCCCTTAGGAACTAATTTATTATTACTATTCAAGGGTCAAGATTGGGTATATTGATGTGGAACAATGTGTTCATTATCACCACAGAGGGCTCAGTCTCCAGAGTTTTGTGAAATGGTCACATAAAATTCACTTCTGATGGAACAGGTCAGGGTCTGTGACCACAACCAAGATACAAATGACTTTGCACCAAACTGGAAAACAGGAGCAAAAAAATGTAGACAAAACTAGTGCTAGAGGTCTATACAACTGAAGAGAGCTACTCTTTGGCATATTTATATACAGTATAGGCACCTGAGGGCCTGTGTTTAAAGGGGAGGCCCTCGGGTGCCTATATAACAAATTACATTTTTTACATGTTACACATGACACATGTGCGTGTCAAGCACATTACCTCACTTCCTCAACTAGGGGGGCATGCTAAGTTCCAGTGCCTATAAATATTAAATAAATTACTGTATCCTGACCAGGGACATTTTTGTTCAGAGCCTGTGTTATTTCATAAAAAATAGAATTTTCAAAAAAATTCATAATTTCCCAAAGTGTAAGGAGGCAAGTGCTTCACCTATGCAGGGGGTGAGGTAAATGGGTAAACAGGAGTGGAATTTAGAAAACAGTGACTATTAGGGATGTTGGTGTGATAAGGATGTGGCCCAGCACCAAGTATTTCACTGGGGTCCATGGGCCCATGGCTATGCGCTTTATGAAACATTTCCTACAAAGTCTTCAGTAGCCTTCATATTTCAGTAATTCCATTTCTTATAAGCAACTAGTACTGATACAATAATAAATGTTTGTTATAGAGTTCTCCAATATAAAACCGCTATTAATAATAAAATAGATTTTTTTTTAAATCTTCATCTTTCAGTTTTCTGATCGATTTTATAAGCTTTTCACTTGAAATTATGAAATCATATTTTCTAATTATTTTGTGTTTGGAATGTACCTGTTTAAAAGTGAATCATTTATATGCCTGATCTAGTAAATCTTTCCTTTTATTGATTCCCTTAGTGGTCCAGATGTTAAATACATCAGCGATAGCTCCACTAAATAAATCAACGGATGGTTGATGGTTTGATCCTCCTAAACATATTTGCCTTGCCCTGTTAGCATTACACAGAAATGTATATTGTTGCAGGTCAGAGAAACTATTTTGAAAACTGGTATGGGATCTGTTATCCAGAATGCTAGGGACCTGGGGTTTTCCTGATAATGTATGTTTCTGTAATTTGGATCTTCATACGTATTTATCAAAATATGTATGACCAAATCTGTACGGGTTTTTTCTCCTTATTTATCAATACAATCGAAAAATTATGACAAAAATCCAATCATACAAATGTTTTCGGATTTTTGCCAAAAACCCACGAAATCTTTGTATTATTGCACAAATCCCAGTGCAGATCAGGATATCTTTGGGACTTCTCCCATTGACTTCTACATGCACTCGGCAGGTCTGAGTTGGAGTATTTTTTTATTCAGAGTTTTCAATACTTTTTAACTTTGTCTCAGCAACTGGACATCAGCATATTTTCAGCAGCTCAAAAGTTGTAGTGGATTTTTTCTAGCGTTACTTTCTTCCAAGCGAAACTTGTCAATATACTTATGTTTATGTCAGTTTAAATATGTTGGGTACATAAAGGTCATATGTATGTTTATATTAGTGATAGTGAAAGTGCTGAAAGTGGCCACTTATTATTAAAAATGTCCATGGAAGCAAAATAAAGATAAAAGAGATCCTCTATTACACTAGACATGAGCTTCAAATGGTTAAAAAAGTGTAAATAACATATTTTGTAAACGTAATCCCACATTAATATACTTTGTGAATTATTTGGAGTTACGGATATGATGTCACTAACATAATAATGTTGAGGATTTAACTTCATCATATCAATTCACCAGACAGAAACTGGCGAAATAGACTTAACAAAAAGGTTAACATATAGAAAAGTTCAAGCTATAATAAATATGCAGATTAAGGATCATTTGCCTGGGCAGGTTGAACGTTGAAGGGAGGGGCTGAAGCCTTGTCCCAGGTACAGTGTGTCTGGCAGATAACGGAGGGTGTCACAAGGTGTCGCTGCTGCACAACTCTTTAATTTATGCAGAGCCATGTGCTTACACCATTTTTAGTTTCATTTTCATGCAGAATGGAGTGACTGTCTGCTGGGGTGCTGCATGGCAGACTTCAGGCTATGGAGAGACACCACATGAATGACGATGCCCTGTGTCGGCTCAGGGATAACGGGTATCCCTGATATCCATGAAAGATGCTGCCCAAGATGAGAGAGAGATTCCTGGAGATGGATGGGCTTTGCTGTGCTCATACTGTGAATGGTGTAGGAAGCATGCCCTAAAGATTTCAGCAAGTTATGTTCTTGGCTAGGAGAGCTTGGGGCATCAGAGGATTTCATTGCTGTGAATGCCTGTTCCAGCTCAGCATGAGCCCCCAGGTGAGTTTGCCTGAGGGAGGGTAGAGAGAGAAAGGATCCATCATGTCATCTGTTTGTAAACAGGCTTTGTTGCTGTGCCTGCCACATGGGAGCAAATTACCTCTGTTAAGCCAGAGAGGTATTTGGGCAAATAGCACTACCTGGGGAAAGTAATGCTCTTTTGGGAAAAAGCATTGAAACTCTTTATCCACCAGGAGTGGAGTGTGGGACTTTGCCTGGCAGGGAGATGCCAGGATTGGACTGCAATAGGTTCCCCAGGGTAGTGGGTCATTGTTACATGAATGTATATTTAATCTGCATTGTCCTTCTTATATAAAGTTTATATTTGTTATCTAGCATGTGGTGTGTTTTATTATGTTGTTTTCCTAATGGAGCCACCCGCATGTGTATTCCCAGATCCCATTAGGTGGAGGCACACCTCATAGCAGGGAGGTTGGACTATGTAGAGTAGTGGGTAGGGCTTTTTATTATTGGGGGGTTTAGTTCTCCTGCACTAATACTGTTGGGGTATGGAGAATGTTTATAGTAACCATGGCATTCTCTTTTAAAGCCATTCTGAATGGCAGAAATGTAATGAATGTATATGCATAGGTACTGGGGGAATAAACCTCTGGGCCCAGGGGTTTATATATGTTATGGGGGGCCCAGCCGTGCTGCATTTCCTGAATTAGCTTGGCCCCCTTGAGTCAGGAGTGAAAGGAGCCGAGACATTGATGAAAGGAGCCAAAAAAGAAGTAAGGTAAGTTCCACTGAACACCAATGTTTTTTTTCTTGTTTTTTAAACCCCTGGGCACTATTTTTTTTTTATCTTTAAATGGGGACCCTGGCCACCAAAGTTTTTTTTTAACTTATATGAGGGGCCTGGTCACCATTTTTTTTTATTTGTGGGGGGGCCTGGCCACTGATGTTTTTTGTTTTATTTGTTTTATTGGTTTCTTTTAACTTGTTGTACGGGACCCCGCTAATTCTGATGGTGGTCCTTTGTATATGTATCAATACACCTCTTTATTCCAACCATTTAAACTTTTAGTTTATAGGTAGATTTGCTCTTCTCACCTAAATAGCAGGCAGAGCTTGCAATCTAATAAGGTTAGTGAATTAGACCAAATATTAAAGGGACATGTAACGGGGCACCCATGGCTACTGCGTCACCTGTTACTAGATGTTTAGGTGTTGGCCTTTCTTACCCCAAGGAAGTCACGGTTATAATAAATGCTGTGAACTCAAACACTTCTTTTATTGCAGGGCACAGCACTCAAACCGGGGCTTGGGTTGCCTACAAGGGTATCCATCATACAATATCATTTATTCAGATACACCACAGCGATCTCCACTCTGAAGCTTCCAGGGCCCTTGTCTGATAAGATACACTATCAGGCGTTTCATTAGCTGTCAGAGGGGCTTCCTTGACTAAGGGACTATTACCCCTGATCTCTGCAGTGTC
The DNA here is from genome assembly GCA_038501925.1 of Xenopus petersii. Classification (NCBI taxonomy): domain Eukaryota; kingdom Metazoa; phylum Chordata; class Amphibia; order Anura; family Pipidae; genus Xenopus; species Xenopus petersii. The sequence continues at coordinate 67,361,936 of CM076685.1, read as the reverse complement.
CTCACATACAAGCCCAGGCTTTTCAGGTAGGCTCTCCTTTAACCTACTCCTGAACAATCACTTCCCTCTCTGGTGGACAATCACCTCAGGGCTCTAACCCCAAACTACAACTCCTTGTTGGGACAACAGGCTGTCTGTGCTCACTAGCTCTCTTTATTTTGCACTTTAAACTTACTTGAACCTGGTATCCTCTGGCTAACTCTACGGCACCAACCTTCCCCTAAGGGACTGGCCACTTCAGTCTGCTGCTGCTTGTTTGATGTTCTAGGCCAAAGAGGAAGGGCCTCAGCAAGGCACCGTCTTATATAGGCTCACAGGTAGACGTATCTCCACCTGCTGGCTGCACTATAGCATAACTTTACTAATTACATAATAATAATGATTTTTTTTTTTTACCCCTTTACACTTCACCCTCCTGAAAACCAGACACATCCTTGTGTCTTCTAATTAAAATTTATTTTATCTCCTTACAGACAGGCAGCACCTCCTCGTTTACATGCTGAATAACATGATGACCATGTTTTTGTATGTTTTTTTGTTATTTCTTGTTCTAAATAACCTGTTATATTTGTAAATATAGAGCAGAAATATAAAGGTTTTGCAATTTCTATATTTATTTAAATAATATAGACTAGAGATGTTCAGCGGCATTTCAGGGGCTGCTGATGCCTGAGGTAGCAGCACCGATGCCACCCCCCCTCCCACTCCGCACTTTCAACTTTTACTGTCAGAGCGGGTCCAGGGCCAAATTGCTATTGTCCAGTGATCACTATTGTGTTTGCTGAACTAGCCGAGCCAATTCTGTGTTAAAAAACAGAAATTCAGCTCTTAAAGTTACCAGAGACAGCTTTTTGCTGTCCCTGGTAACTGGCTGCTCCATGCCGCCTGAGACAAGGTTCTCATCTTGCCTCATGGCGGAGTGGCCCTGGAGATGTTTTATTTCTATTGACGTAAGTGAGAAGTGGCCTATACTAATTTACAAATGCAATATGTTTTGAATTAAGCAGAGCATTGTTTTGCTTAGTTTGAACTTTTCATTTATTGGGAATATAATTCAGAAATTAGGGTTTGGAACAATGCAAACAATGCCATTGCTACAGCCATTACCACCATATAGGAGATACACTGATGGATCAAATAGTCTTGATAAAATATTCAAATATGAGGCCTTTGGGTTCCCATCAATGCATATTACCTGTTTAGATAAAAGTTTGTTTTGTCTCAAAGGAACAATAGTAGAAAGGAAATTGTCCTGTTAAAACAAACAATTCTTAATTTACAAATGTTTTGCTTATTTCTCTTGTACTTGATAGTAAATAAACTGTCATAAATACATGTTTATGGCAATGGCAAAACAACTAGCACTTTGCCTTGAATTGGTGGAGTCCTGAGCATGATTTCAGCACTTTCTAAAAGGAGTTTGTATGCTCTCCCCCTGTCTGTGTTGGTTTTCACCTAAAATATACAGGCAGGTTTACTGGTACATTATAAAACCGACCCTACTCTGTGTAAATGGAATAGTGTATAATAATGTAAGCTTACTGGGAAAATGAATGATTAATAATCTATGTAAAGCGCTTTGGAAATGTGTTGGTGCTATATTAATAAGTATGCTGAATTTTTTTAGTAGCAGCAATGGCATGGTTAGCAACATTACAGAAAACCACCTTTTCCAGAAAACCCAAAGCATTCCAAATAACAGATCTGAAGACATCAGATCATACTATGTTTTGCACCTTACACTCCTTTACTAAATAAAAGTGATGAGGGAAATGCACATTGAGAGTTACATTGTTTGTGGGCTCAAAGACAAGTAAGAGCAGATTTCATTGGGGGTTCCAGCTCATGACCAAGCCTGCCAGCCACATGCCCCTCCCCGGCTCGCTTGCGCATGTGCACAAGTGAACGAGCAAGCGTTGCATGCAGGAATATCTTGTTTTAGAAGTTAAAAGAGTTTGAACTAGGGGTAGTTTACATATGAGATATGTGCCTATTTGACCTCCAACTATTGTGCCCTAGGCATGTGCCTCTTCTGCCTACCCCTAGGGGCAGATTTATCAAGGGTCGAAGTGAATTAGAGGGAATTTTTGAAGTAAAAAAATTTGAAATTCAAAGTCATTTTTTGGATACTTCGACCATCGAATAGGATACTACGACTTCGAATTTACTTTGACTTTGATTTGAAGTAAAAATCATTCGACTATTCGACCATTTGATAATCGAAGTACTGTCTCTTTAAAAAAACTTCGGCTTCAATACTTCGCCAACTTAATCCTGCCGTATTGCTGTTTAGCCTATGGGGGACCTCCTGTGTGTTTTGCTAAGTTTTTTAAGTCAAAAGATTTTTTGGGAAAATCGTAGATCGTATGATAAAATCGTTTGAATTGTTCGATTCAAAGTACAATCAGACTACGATCGTACAATTGGACTACGGAGCCCTCGCCTTGCTTCCCAGTCATGCAGAACTCAAGCAGCTTTGTTTATGATGATCCCTAAGCAGCCCAGACCACACTGAGCATGTGCACAGTCTTAGTCTTGCAAAGATGTTTCACAAAGTTACAAGATGGTGACCCCCTTTAGCCAACTTTAAAAGCATAAATTATTTGTTAGGCTTGTGGTGCAGTAAGTTCATGTTTATATTTAGTATTCAAAATACAGCATTTCTAGCCTTATTCTATTTTAGACTTTACATGCCCTTTAAGAGGGATTGGAATTTAATGATGGAGCATTGTTATATTATTGATTTGCTCCTTTCTCTTGTTTCTTGCATAGGCACAGTGTCCTGTTCTTTATTTTGATGTTAAGAAGACGTTACTGACATACTGGAGCTACGTCTGGGCTGAAATAATTGTGATAGTAAAAGCTGCTTTTAATGAATTTTAAAAACAAATTTGTTGCTACCTCACTTGATAAATTGGTTTGTCTACTTCACTTAAACCAAATTTGCTGCTAAGTTTTAGTAAAACAAATATACTGATTTTAATTTACTGGACTTATTAAAGAATAACATGAGCTAAAACTTAAAGCATGCATTGCAGTGCCAGAGAACAATATTCATGTAGCATTTTAACTTGCTTCATAATGACAAAGGAGGCAAAAGGACACAGGAAGCAAGAGGTCACGCTCCACCAAAGTCCAGTGGGGATTTATAACAATTTTAATTGCCAATCTAACAACATGTCTTCAAAACTGTCTCTCACAGGCATACTAGAAATTATATGTGTGTTTACCTACAATTTGTTTTTCTTAATGCTGTATTATGACACCATTTCTTTATAATAATTACAATTCTTGAAATAAAGGCCTACCCTTCCCTTTATTGCATAGATGATTCACTTTGATCAACTCCAGTACAACTCAAGAAATGTTTATGGTGCTATTCTCTTCTTTTAACTTCCTCTTATAATTCATCCCCCAAACATGTGATATAAAGGGACATTTACTTACCACATTGCAACTGTCAGCTTGCACATATCTCTACAGTCAGTTTCACAAAAAAATGATTATCAACATGTGCTACTTGCACTTCTGTATATTTGGCTCTTTGCTGCTGTGTCCTATTCCAAAACGATTACTGCTGCACCTAATGATGCAGGGGGACCCTAGAACTACTGCCATTTTCAAACCAAAGGGCAGTTCCAAGGATCCCACATCGGCCTACATGCCTGCATTTCAGCTTAAAGGTCAACACCTTTTTAAGAAGTTATTCAGACCCCCTGCCAAATTATTTAAGAGCCCTAAACCTTTAGACTATTCAAATGCATCCTTTATTCACAGGTTGTATAATGTTTTGGGAACTAAACCCTTTATGCAAGTACAAATCTTTTTAACCCCCACCTTATATTTTGGAAATATGGCTAGAGGCACACAGGGCAGATGATCCTCTTTTTTCTGCCTGCGTTAGTACAGGCAAAGAAATCCGGATCCACTCCTAACCACTTCTTTGTGTACCTCCACTGACAGGCACAACATCGACCTGTGTGTAACTGCAAGGACCGGATTTTGGAGAAAAGGCATACTGTCACGTTTTGCATCAAAAGCCACACAGTGTAGCTGCACACAGGCCAATGATGTGCCTTTCGGTGGAGCTACATGAATTAGTGGATCCTGTGTGCTGCTAGTATAGGACAATATATTGAAATTGTTTATCAGTTATGCCCTGCTGGACCCCTTATGGCTCCACCCCAGCAGTTGGAAAATCTGATACCTCTGTTGTTATGACCTGGACTAGGACTATGAAACAACAGACTTGATAAATCCCAGTGCAAACTGGATTATTTAATACAGAGCCACTTATTCCAGCTATATATACATTACACAAAATCAATTAAACCACCAGGAAGACTCATTGGGGCTCATTCATCAAGACTGGGCAAATTTGCCCATGGGCAGTAACCCATGGCAACCAATCAAATTGCTGCATTCATTGTTTTACTTGCACCTAGCTTTAAAAAGCTAAATACTGATAGGTTGCAATAGGTAACTGCACATGGGCAAATTTACCCAGTGTTGAAAATCTAAGAATGTCTTGTGTCTTATCCCTCCCCCTTTTTAAGACTGTAAAGAAAGATAAGAAGGACCCTCCGTATCAATCAGAAATTATTTGTAATCCATATGTCTGATGTTTTGTTCTATGGTACTGCAAAATATGCTGGTGCATTATAAATGACTTTAAGAAAATAACTTGCGTTTATAAGAGGTAGCATATACAGTATATGCCTCCTTTAGAGGGTTTAGACAAGAATCATCTTTTTGCCATTAGAGCTTCAGGTCCAGCTTAAAAATATCTGATGATCCATATGGACAACTTCTTATTTGGAGGTCTAGCCTTGATTGCAATGTTGATACAATTACTTTACTTGCAGCCAGTCTATTTATGTCATTCATTTCCCCTCTCCCCAATTTTGCATGACATTGTTAGCACAGATATTTGTGTTGATAGAGTAGGATTCTTATAGTAAGAAACTCAGATCACTTGGGACCTAAGCATTGGAGAAACACAGAGTTTTTTCTCCATCTTCAAATGATACGCAGATGCTATAATGTCTGAATAGTATTTTGCACCTCCCTCATATGTATGCTTCATGTGGGTTGGTGGGTACAGTCCTAAATCCTGGAGATGATAACTCCTAATTTCGTGACTATATTATGTGGTATGAAAAGAGCTGTGCAACAAACATTAAACATACAGCCACAACCCACCATTAGTCTCAAATGAATGTGGATCTCATATTGCTGGGTACTATCTAAAGTGCTTAATGCAGGGAATACTGTTCTTTGTGCTAACAGCTGCCAACCTAGCCATACACTTAATAGCATACCTTATAGTCAGTTTGTACCCTACAGACAATAGATGATCTACTGAACTATTTATCAGACAATAGATGATCTTCTGAACTACTGTATTCAACAGACAGCTGAAAGCCTACTCAGAATGTTAAATAAGGCATGCTTGTGATAGAGCAAGGGCTAAAGCTGGCCATAGACTCAAAGATCTTTCCCCGATATGCCATTAACGGCATGGCTATATCGGGGGTAATTCGAACGTTCGGCCGTATAGCCAAACGATCGAATTACGATACTCCAAGGGGCTCCGACGGGTCGGTCGGTTAAAAATCAAACCTTCCCGATCAATATCGTGGCCAGATATCGATCGGGAAGACCCGTCGGAAGCCCCCATACACAGGCAGATAAGCTTTCAAATTGTTCTAAATGACCAATATCGGCAGCTTTATCTGCCCATGTCATGGAATGTATTGGTATGTACACTATGATAAGTGCTGTGACAGAAAATTAGAAGGTACGAATAATAAACAGAACCATAACAGTGATATTTATTTTGTTAAAGAATACAGAAAAATGCAGTTTTATATAATGTCTCAATGTCAATGAAATGTTAAACAATGTATAGAAAAAAAACTTCACACACCGTGGAACACATTCCACACAAAAGTAGAGTGCTCCACCTGTTGTTCAATTAACCTTTTCAGGTGTCAGGTGCTAGACAGCATAAAAGACCATATCAAGTATTGCAATTTAAAGGGATAAGGAAAATATCCAAAATTGCAAAAGTAGTGAATAGTAAGGTACACTTACCAATACAAATAGGGGGTCCAGGTGCTCAAGCCCCAGACCTTCAGCTTGGGGAGGTAATATCAGACATGTAGAATTCCGTGGTGAGCTGGCACAAAAACTGGACTTCACTCCAAAATAGATGCAAATAAAACATCTCAGGGGGTGGCCTTATGCGTTTCGTGCCTCATGGTCACTTAGTCATAGTCTAGGGAAATTCTGTACAACCAGTGATATTTAAATGAAAAAGCACCAATCACCAAGTGTTTTGGATAGCCAATCAAAGTGCTTAGTACATATGTGATTGGTTTATCCAAGGAAGAAAAATTCATATCAAATACACATTACAGAAAGAACACGTGTATTAATTCCATGAGAGGAAAACTTTTGCAATTAAATTAGTGCATTATACAGTATTATAATAAAGTTTGTACATTATACAGTATTATAGCTATGATGACAATTTCAAATTATATTACTTTAGAAGTGGAATATTGAAAAAGAATTTGATAATATTTTTTTATCAATTCTTTATTTTTGAAACTTAAGGTTATGGGAAGAGGGGGGAAGGGTACAGAAAGGAAAGGGGGTAGGGGGAGGGGTATCCACATGTCATAGTGAAACATGTATACATTCGGTAACAAGGAACAGCAAGTTTTTACTCATACAAGTGTAGCGATACTGTTACAAAAAGCATTCAACACACAGAGCAGAGTCATATTGCTAAATCGAATGTCAACATAGATAATATACCAGTATAAATGTCAGCATAACTATTACAAATCAAAGTTACTCATATGAAGAGACTACCTCTGAGATTAAAGTTCTCCGTCAGGAAATTAGCGACATAATAGAGTTAGCTGAGCCTTTTTATGTATTTTACCCATGGGGACCAAGTGGTCCAGTATTTATGACTTTGATTATGAATAAGGTGAGTTATTTCCTCTAATTGTCTGACTTCTTCCACTTTAGATATCCATTCTTTACATGTAGGGGCCTCCGTGGACTTCCATTTCATTGGTATCAAAGCTTTGGCTGCCTGGAGCAGGTGAGCGGTAAGTGGATCTTTAATTACATGCCTCTCATCGTGACTCAAGTTCAATAGAATGGTCTGGGGCTTATCCAGGCTTATATTATGTAATGTTATTTGATTTATGATCCTAAGGACCTCTTTCCAGTAAATCTGAATAGCTGGACAAGTTATCCAAATGTGGGTATGGTTCCCCTCAAGACCATTGCATCTCCAGCACAACCCATTACTATTAGGGTACATTCTTTTTAATTTTTGAGGGGTATAATGCCATCTAGTCAAGAGCTTGTATATTGCCTCCCTGGTTTTAGCAGCTGTCGAGGTCTGATAAGTGGATTTAAGTATACTTTGCCACAGAGAATCAGTAATATCTATATTCAGTTCGTTGGCCCATTCTTTGCGTTGATAGTCGGGACCCTTAGCTGTATTGGCTATAAGCAATTTATAAAACTTAGAGAGGGGTTTACTAATGAATCCTGGTAAGGAAATCAAAGATTCCCAGTGGGTTTCCGGCCTTTGCCAATCTCCATATAATTTAGTTTGCAAATAAGTATGTAGTTGGTTGTACCCCCAAACATTTCGTGGATGTGAGCCCCATCTTTTTTGTAGTTCAGCTAAGGGGAGTACTTTCCCATTCTTAAGAAAGTCCTGTAGTCTGGTTTCTCGTGAACCTATTTTCCCCCATCTAGTGAATGACCCTTTTTCCAAACTCGGAGGGAATTCAGGGTTATTTAACAAGGGTTGAAAAATATGAGGGGTGTTCGTTAATCCCAGTCTAAATTTGTCTCTGTGCCATATATTCAATGTAGCCCCTATCAGGGGATGTTGCCAAATTGCACTGGGGACGTGATGTTTCTCGGACCAAAGATAATTAAGTGGGGGGATACCTGACAAACCATGCTCTAAATCTCTCCAGTCTTTCTGAGTGCCTGTCGAGGACCATTCTTTTATCCTACATAAATGAGTGGCAGTATAATAAAGAGAGGCGTCTGGCAAGCCCAGCCCCCCTCTTTCTTTGGGGGCTATTAGTATAGAATGCTTTAATCTAGAGGCTTTCCTGCCCCAGATAAATCCAGAAATCAGCGTTTTGACGGATTTAAAGAAGGAAACGGGTACTGTTACGGGCAATACTTGAATAAGGTATAAAAGCTTGGGCATAAGTATCATTTTGACCGCCTGTATTTTACCAAACCATGACAACTTTAGTTTGTCCCATGTGTCTGTTAATTTTTTAAGTGTCGACAGTAATGGCATATAGTTATCCAGATACAATTTCCCTAGATCTGCCCTGATTTTAATTCCTAGATATTTTATATTGAGCTCAGACCATTTAAATGGTAGACTAGTTTTCAAATGATGGATTCTCGCTTCAGCAACGTTAATATTCAGGATCTCAGATTTGTTATAGTTCACCTTGAAATTGGATAAGTGCCCAAAATTTTTCATAAGAGATATAACTTTTGGTAAAGATGTAATTGGTTTCATAAGAAATAACAATAGGTCATCCGCAAACGCCATGCACTTATATTCCCTGCCTTTTACGATAACACCAGATATATCCGGATCACGTCTAATATAAGAAAGAAGTACTTCCATGACTAAAATAAATAAAATTGGGGAAAGAGGGCACCCTTGTCTCGTCCCATTACATATTTGCACTTTGGGGGACAGTGTTCCATTAACTCTGATTCTAGCAGTGGGTTCTGTGTATAATGCCATTATCCTATGTATAAGAGCAGGGCCAAAGCCAAAACCATACAGGGTTTGTTCAAGGAACGACCAAGACTCTCTATCAAATGCCTTTTCGGCGTCCGTAGTCAGAACTAGTGATGGGGTGTTAGACCCTTGTGCATATCTCATTAGTGATATAAGTTTAAAAATGTTGTCTTTCCCTTCTCTTTTAGGTGTAAAGCCTGCCTGATCGGTATGGATAAGGTTCGGTAAGTATCTCTTAAGTCTGTTTCCTAATATCTTAGCGTAAATTTTCAAATCAACATTAATCAGTGAAATAGGCCTATAACTTTGACAGAGTTGCGTGTCTTTATCCGGTTTGGGGAGTATAGTAATATGTGCTTCCTGAGCTTGGGGATGAAATTTATTATGTTCATCTATACTGTTATAGTACGACAAAAGATGTGGGATTAACTCCTTTTTAAAAGATTTATAGAAAAGTGCAATGTAACCATCCGGTCCAGGGCTTTTCCCCGCCGATAAGGAATCAATGCATTCTTCAATTTCAGTATAGTTAAAGGGATTGTCCAACTCATTGCTGGCAATTCCAGATAATCTAGTGATGCCTGCATTATCTATGAAATCTTTTAGGATGTGAGATGTATCTTTTCCCGGGGGGGCATCTTTTAAACGATATAATGATTGGTAATATTGGCTAAAAGCTTCCGCTATACCCGGGGTATCGTGGTGGACCACATTATCTTTAGTTTGTATTGCCATAACATGTGTCTGTGGTTGAATTTTTTTGATTATTCTAGCAAAGTGTTTATTGCATTTATCACCCAATTCGTAGTATTTCTGTTTAGTCCTCATATAACTCTTTTGTACTTTTTGATTAAGTAAGGCCTTAAGCTGTAACCTTTTGCTCTCTAAAACCAGCAATGTTGTTTTCGCTATGGTCTCCTTGTGGGAGAGTTCTAAATGAGAGATTTCCTTAAGTAATGCCAATATCTCCTTTTCCTTTTCCTTTTTAAGGGAGCTACCCATTGAGATCAAGTTACCCCGGAGTACACATTTGAGGGTTTCCCACAAAGTCATCGACGAGATCTCGGGACTGGCATTATTGAGTAAAATTGTCTCAATCCATTGTCTTATTTGTGTAATCCTGTTTTCAGTGTGTAAGAGGAACTCGTTAAAACGCCATGTATAATCAGCCTTTAACGTTTGCGGTATAGTGAACTTCACAACTACTGGGGAATGATCTGATAGAATGATGTTACCAATGTCTGCTGATTTAAACAATCGTAACCAATGTTGTGAAATAAAGACATAATCAATGCGTGAATAAACTGCGTGAACTTTGGAAAAATACGTGTAATCTTTTATCGTCGGATTCAAACCCTTCCAAATATCTAACAACTGTAGTTCGGATAATAGTTTCTTAATGTCTCTTAGGCCCCTGTAGGAGATGCTGGTCTTCTTGGAAGAGGAATCCACTAAAGGGCTAAACGTAACATTAAAGTCTCCTCCTAATATGATGAGGCCTTCCTTGAAGTTATCAAGAACTCCCAGGAAGTGTTTTAAGTATTCCACTTGACCCGAGTTAGGAACATACACATTCGCAATAGTGCAAATTTGACCTGCCAATTTCCCCTTCACTATGACATATCTGCCCTCTTTATCTACAACGGTGTCCAAGTGCTTAAATGGAAGGTCTTTGTGGATAAGGGTCATCACACCTAGGGATTTTTTAATTGGGTTGTTGCTCGTATATATTAAGGGATAATGTCGCAATTGTAACATGGGTGCATGACCACTTTTAAAATGAGATTCTTGGATCATTACTATCAACGCATTTAGTTGTCTGCACTGATGAAAAATTTGGGCCCTCTTTACTGGTTCATTTAAACCATTGACATTATACGAAATTATACATCCATCTTTAGTGGTTGATTTAGCCATAAGGATCTAAAAATAACATGCTACAATGGTTTTGTGATTTCTTACACTTGTCGTTTCCTTGTTGTTCGGGTGTAGAGAACCTTGGGGTAGGAGTTGGGATAGAGAGGAAGGGTAAAGGGGTTAACTTGTGCCGCAAGAGGCTTGACAGGACGTCAACCCTGAGCCATGATGGACATACAGCGGCTAGGGTGCGTTGCACCACTTGAGTGGGGGTGAGTGGCTGACCAGAGCCAGGTGATAGCATAGAGAAGTAACGTGGTCGTATATCCGACCCAAAACCAGCATACTGTTAAACTCAATAAAGTAAGGTAATGGAGAAATTGAATTTGACCGGGGACTAGTCCCACTGGAAAAGTAAGATGTGTCACAAAACTAGGAAATGACACTACAGAATATAAAAATACAATAAATATAACCAGTGCAAGGAAAACAATGTAAGATAATGACCGGATCAATATTCACAATCATATAACCCTTTTTTTTTTTTTTTTTTTTTTTTTTTTAAATGCAAGATAAGATAAGCAGTAGACATATATACTTGCCATCTTACGAGCCAAATTCCAATGCTTTGGTAGAAAACTCACAGGAGAAATAGTCCCGGAAACATCGAAGCTGAGTCCGACTAGTCCTTGATCATATATACCACACGTCTCGTGAAAACGGATAGAAAGAGCAGAACTGCAGTTGAGGAATCGTAGTAGATGGTCCAATCCAGATTCTAGGGTCTCAGTTTGTCCCTGTTCATCCTAGGTGTCCTAGGTGTTCTGGGAGGTTTCTTGGAGGATGGGGACTGTAACCATTCCTCCTGAAGGGTAAAAGACATCTCTGGAAGTTTGTAGGTATCCGTGATCCATCCTGGTAGTTCCATGGGAGGCAACTTCAGCTTTCTCAAGAATTGATCAGTATCCTGTGGGGTTCTGATGGTCGCAGTAATCCCATCTAGGTTAGCTGATAGAGAGAAAGGATATCCCCATCTAAACCTGATATTCTTTTCTTTCAAGGAGTCTGTGAGAGGTTTCAGTAGTTTCCTTTTAAGAAGGGTTATCCTAGACAAATCTTGGAACAATTCGATGCTATTCTCTTCAAAGGAAATTTGGTCAGCTTCTCTAGCTTTGGCCAGAATCTCCTCCTTAATTGAAAAGTCATGCAAGCAGCACAGTATATCTCTGGGAGCATTCAATGGAGCTGCCTTCGGTTTCTGTACCCTGTGGGCATTGTCTATCTTTATGACAGAGTTTGGGTCTTTATGCAACACCGAATTAAAGATTTGGAGTATCACTGATCGAATGTCCTCAGCTTGTACTGTTTCAGGGACCCCTCTGATTCTTATATTGCTGCGCCTACTCCTGTTTTCCTGATCCTCATTCTGCCTTTGAAGTTCTTGGATTACCCCTTCTTGTTGCTGCATATATCTGTAAAGGGCCTTTTGGTTTTCATTTCCTTTGCTAACATTAGCCTCAAGACAATCAGTGCGCGCAGCAATAGTTAGTAAATCTTTCTTTATGTCCTGCATTTCCTCTTTTATTGTCTGCGTGACTTCCTGCAACATTTCTTTAATGTCACTTTTAGAGGGTAAATTAGCGATATATGAATGAATGTTTACCTCCTCATCCACATCGCTATCTGCCTCAGACGCATCCCTGTTATAATCAGTATCCTCCTCGTGTTCCTCCTGAGCGGCCGCCATCTTGGAATCCGCTCGTAGCAGTTTTTTGGTATGGAATAGCGGTGCAATATCGCTCGAGGAGCCTTGTTGCCTGCGCCCAGGAGTCTTAGGTTTGTCCGGTTTCAGTCTATGAGATTTCCCCATCTTTTCACCGGTTAAAGCCGCTGGTTTAGGTCAGACCGCACGGAGCTCCAAACCTATGCGTGCATCCAGGTCCGTGTCCAGGCCATGCCCCCAGAATTTGATAATATTTGAGAAAACTTCCGGACAAATGAAAATAAATTTATATTCCAGACAAATTCACATTTAGAGATTAGAACTATATTGAAGTTCACTCAAGAGGAGATAAATTTACTCTCGAAGGGATTGTCCTTTTCCCCAACCAATGACTTTGACCTATTTGATACTGTTGTGGACATTAATCGTTTTGTACGAAAATTGTTACTTAAGAAACATTTCTTTGAGCACACTATAGATATTTCTACTTCTGAGTGTATTAATATTGGCCCCCAATAATTCTTACAGTCTAGATTTAATACTTTCCAAGAAATAAATGCAGCCTTAGAGTTGGAATCACTTCAGCTTGAAAATAAGCCACAAATAGGGAAAGTAAGTGCTGTGTCACCACCTTTAACTAAAAAACTCATTAATTCTTCCAATTTCTATCCAGTCCATCTAAGGGATAAAGGGATAACTATAATTATCTTTCAAAAACAAGTTGAGTTAGAACTAACCAATCTTTAAAAAAAGGTAAAAGATGATTCCACACAAGAAAAAGTTCAAATTTAACTCCTGAGGAACAGAGTGCCCTAAAAATCCTAAAATCAGAAAATAGTCATTTTAAATAAAACTGAGTGATTATATATCAGAGGCAGTTAGACAACTCTCTGATAAGGAGTGCTATAAATTACTTACCTTCAATCCTACAACTAAGTTTAAGGCAGAAATAAATACACTTATTGAAAATGCCCTCCAAAATAATGTGATTGATGAGAAGACTTGTGACTATTTACGTGTTGATTTCCCAAAAACTCCTATCTTTCATCATCTACCCAAGATACATAAACAAGAAAGGCCACCCCTAGGAAGACCTATTATCACAGGCATGGGTTCCTTGGAGAAAATACTAAAGGACCATTAGTCCTAAGGTTACCCAGTTACCTAAGAGACAGTGGTCATGTATTACATGTGTTTGATAATTTTACCTGACATCATGATTATAAGTGGGCTTCAGTTGATGTCACCTCTCTTTATTCGTGTATACCCCATAAACTTGGTCTTACTGCCATTAGATATCATCTTTGTAGCTAAAGCTCCTGTGACAACAATACTATAATGTTCATTCTCAAATCTATTTCTTTCTTGTTGACACATAACTACTTTGTCTTTAACCAACAATATTACCTCCAATGCTGTGGCACAGCAATAAGGAAAAAAATGTGCCCCCTCGTTTGAAATACTATAGATAGACTTCTTAAACAAGAAGAAAAATGGATTTTTTATCTAGGAACAAGACAACCCACAGGAATGAATTTAGATTTTAATGTATCCTGCTTTGTCTGACAATTTCCTGTGTGTTCAAAGACATTTTTCCTTGAAATGTCTCTAGTCTTCTTCAACATAGTTCTTTAATAAAGTTCAAATCTCTAAATGTGAATTTGTCTGGACTATAATATATTTTCATTTGTCCGGAAGTTTTCTCAAATATTGTCAAATTCTTTTTCAATATTCCACAGTAATATGATTTGAAATCTTAGCTATAATACTGTATAATGTACAAACTTTATTATAATACTGTATAATGTACTAATTTAATTGCAAAAAGTTTCCTCTCATGGAATTAATACACCTGTTCTTTCTGTAATGTGTAAAAATTATTTTATATAGTTTTTAACCTGTATATTTGATATGTATTTTTCTTCCTTGGATAAACCAATCACATATGTACTAAGCACTTTGATTGGCTATCCAAAACACTTCTCTGGTGCTTTTTCATTTACGTAAATATCACTGGTTGTACAGAATTTCCCTAGCCTGTGACTAAGTGCCCATTAAGCACAAAACAAGTAAGACCACCCCCTGAGATGTTCCTTTTTGAGTAATAAACATTTTTATTTGCATTTATTTTGGAGTGAAGTCCAGTTTTTGTGCCAGCTCACCACAGAATTCTAGAAGCATAAAAGACCCCCTGCTCAGGGTCAGAAAAATCTGCAACAAAATCCAAAAGTACTGTAGCGTTTTAGTGAATAAAAAAAATTGATTTTTTATTGGCTCACTGTAGACTTCAAAAACATGGCAATGTTTTGGGCCACACAGGGCCCTTTATCACTTTTTTCATTCACTAAAATGAACAGTGTGCTATAGCGCTTTTGGATTTTGTTGCAGATTTTTTTTTACTGTGGAGCACATTATCGCCAAGCATTTAAGCCATAAAAACAACTGGTTGTGCATATTAATGCAGATGAGCTAGTACATCTAACATTTTATAATAACCATTATTCAATTGAAATGTGACTGGTAAGATATATAATACATCACTGACTGCAACATAAAATAGGCAGTTTGGAGCATAATGATGTAAGGGACAGTAGGAGAAATTTATCATGCATGGAACAGGGTTCATGCTTTTGCACAAACATTATCACAGAACCACATTACATAAGAAGTGCTGGTGCTGAGGTCATTATTGGATAAATTTTTACTGTAATATGTATATAAGATCTGCAGATTTCCCCAGGTATTTATATATAAAAATATATCAAAACAGGGGGTTGTGGGAGCACTCTAAATGCTATTGCATATGTACCCAACCACTAGTTTAAAGGGGGGGTATGGGGTGCTACAACCACTGAAGCTATGCCACAGCTTCTGGCTAAATATACAATATCAAAACAGGGGGTTGTGGGAGCACTCTAAAGGCTTTAAGGTATATATATATATATATATATATATATATATATATATATATATATATATATATAAATATAAACAGAGGAACAGCACTCACTGTAGTACGGTGAAGAAGTGTCAATTTATTTCACACAATTTTACATCTTATCCATGAAGGATTTAACTTCAACAGTCGAATATCGAGGGTTAATTAACCCTCGATATTCAACCTTAAGTAAATTTGCCCCGTAAGCATCAGAGCAGATGATAAATTGATATGTCCAAACATTTTTTAAACTGTGCATAAGTTGATCATTACATTTAATAAAAATTGACATTGGTTTGTTGTGGAATAGTAATGAAAAAATAATGTCTCAACATGAGGCCAAAGCACTAGATAACTACAAATAAGATATAGTTATTGGATCTATTATAACCTGTTATCAAGCTCCAAATTATGCTTTTGTCATTTCTCATAGAATCAAGTAAATGGAGGGCTTTAAAGAGAGAAAATAGCAGATGATAAATCTGTGACTTAAATTATGTTGTAGGAAATACCTCAATGGAACCAGGGACCATTGCACTTCAGTGAAATTCAATGAAAGGTGCTCTGCCATGCTAGGGAAAACAATGGCTAAGAGGATGGAGGAGTGTTGGCAGTTGGCTTTAAATTTTCATTTTGTGTAGTTTTTGGATGGTTTGGTCAGGTTGCTAGGGTCGGTATAACTTAGCAGCCAGGCAATGTTAAATGAAAGACTGGAAATTAAAAAGGAGTGGGCCTGAATCGAAATACAAGTTATATAAACTATCATTAACCATATCAATTTTGCTTCAAATAGCAATAGTGTTTTTTGGCTTCTGGGGTCAGTGACCCTCATCTGATAGCTGGAAATAAGCAAAAGAAAAATTATTCAAACACTTTAAAATTGAAGACCAATTGAATAGTTGCAAAGAATAGTAGGGCATTATATAACATACAGAAATGTAATTAAAAGGCGAACAACCCCTTTAAGAAGGATATTAATGAACTGAAGAGAGTGCAGAGAACTACAGTTAAGTAACAACCAAATGACAATTAAAATAGGAGGAAGGACTTGTTTTCTCTGGAGAAAGTGTACTTGCAAGGGAACATGATTACTCTTTACAAGTACATAAGTGAACAAAATAACAGATTTTTAACATATAAACAGAGCAAATAACCAAAAGCCATCCTTTTAGATTTGAAGAACTGACCTTACATTGGAAGCAGTGAAAATTGTTCTGCAATGTGAAATCAGTGAGGTTGTGATGGCAGATTCTAGAATTCTAGTGTTATATATGTAAGCTCTTTTTCAACTGAGTTTTAAAGAACATGAAACCTTTAAAAAAATGAAGAATTACTATAAAGGCATGCTTTGTTATATGTGTGATTTATGATCCAACTAAGCACACCCCCAGCCAAAAGGAATTACAGTGTTATGTCTCCATGGTGAAGCTGGATTCCTTTGTAAGTGATGTGTGTAGTTTTTATTTCTTTAATTCAATTACACTGTTTACATAACAAATAATTAATTCTACCATTTAAAATCTTATTCTTGAACCAATAAATGTATTCTTTAGTTTTAATATTGGCGTGTAGGCACTGGCAGCCATCTTAGGTCATTGTGCCTGATCCTGTGCTTTCACAAAGAGCCAACACTTACCAATGCAGCTGCTTTCAGGAGTCAGGAGTCATGACTTGATGAGCCAGACTTGCATTTTTAACATTGAGGGCACTTGGGAATATAAGAACATGTCTAGCCCCGCATCAAAATTATAGATACAAAAAATCTTTTGAAAAACAGTTTTCAATACAGAATTCTGCTGGAGTATAGCTATTAACTGATGCATTTTGTAACAAAACAAAATGTTTTTCTGTTACAAAATCCCTTTAAGCATTACATAGGACAATAGATCCTGTGTAGTGCAACAATACTGCCTATGTTTTTCCCTACTCATGCTACATGCCCACTAATTCACCTTTTGTTTTGAATTGTCTTCTTTCCATTGTGGGGATGTCAGACAGATACACAGACAGATGTACAGGGACAGGTTGAATAATTTTAAAATATTTGGTCCTACTGGGGCCTAATATATACAAACAACAGTGTAAACTGTCAGTAATAATGTTTATACTGCTTTATTATTTTTGCTTGATAATGCATTTGTTTATGTTGTTGGGCAATCATTTTGTGACCAATCTTGGAAGTTTATTCTTATAGATAAGAATGGCATTATTATATTCCTAAGGAGTTACCTATAAGCTTAACGTAAGCTGACCATATAAGGGCTGATAACAGCTGCCAAGTTTGTCCGTCCAGATTTAGGCAGCAGCTTATTGACCCATATATGGGACTGACCTAAATTATATCTGGCACAAAAATGGTGCAAATAGCTGTCAGTCAGTTCTGAAAATCTGACTAAGGGCTGTATCAGCATGTTGATGAGACCCTCGCCCAAGGGGACATCCTATGCCCTGCTGTATACCATCATCCTGATTTGGCCCAGTACAAAAGAGGTAAGGTCATTCAACTACAAGCACATCCCATGGTCTATGGCCAGCTCTATGGTAATGACAGACTGGCCAAAATTTAAACACTTTCAAATCTTACTTTTTAAGAACGCAACATTAAAGTGCCCTAAATGACCCTCCATATACTTACACTAAAATTCTGTATGATTTTTCAGGCAACTATCACCTAACGTGCACTCTCACAAGATACAAAGAAGAATAACTCAACACATGTTGCAAATGCTAATTTATGTAAAGTTTAAAAAAATAGTATTAGTAGGAAACATGTAAGGGGCATTAAATCCTACTGTAGTGCACCTCTCAACTATACATTCTGGTTAATGCCACTTTAAGGCAGCAATATATATGTAAAGGCACTGATGAAAGTAGATACCAAGCAAAGCAAAATGTTATTTCTTATTGGGGGTTAATAGTTTGTTGGTGTAGCTTCATCCTCATGCAGTTTTGGCAACCACTGTTATATAGATACAAAGAATATCAAGTGAACATGACTGCTACACTGGAAAAGAAGGGCAAAATATGCATACAAGATAGATAATAAACAATGGAAAAATAATAATGAATCCTTATTTCAAATCATCTTTAACATTGTGTAATTTTTTTTTAAACACCATGGTACTATATTGGTAACTGTAAACAGGTGGAAAGCCTGAAATATATATATATATATATATATATATATATATATATATATATATATATATATATATATATATATATATATATATATAATGAATGGGATCATAATGGTTAAACTCTTATAGAGAAATTCTTATAAGCTATACACGCAATATATTCTGTATATTTACACTGACTATTCACTAAAGCCAGATAATGAGTTCCGATTTCTCAAGTTATTCATAGGCATGCAACCCTTCTTACAATAACAATGCTGTAGGGCTCTGATTAAAATGCTATTGGTAGACAGGCCAGGATGGGTCAAGCAATAGAAAATTAATCAGCAACAGAAAACATTAGTAGAAGTAGAAATCACAAGACCGTGGGAGGTAAGAAGTAAATCAAGGGATGCTAAGGTATTATTCATGACTGAAGACACTGATGCTGGAAAGGATGCAGTCTTGCCATTTAAGTTGCAAATCTTGTTGCTTATATAGAAAGTATTGTACTTATATTACAATTTCCTAAAAATTTGCATCACACATCTAGAAACTCTTTAGCTATTTTTTTACTACAAGCTCCCACCACCTGAGTCAATGTTTAGATATTAATATATCCAAATATAAAAAAAAATTATTTTGTATTTTGGAGACTCACAGCTGTATCCAATGCACATTGCATATAACTGGCTCCTGTTGTTGACATGAGCTCATTCAGTTGGGCTTATGTAAAAAAGCTGCATTAAACATTATCGAACTTGCAATAAATATGTAGTGAAATGTATTTTATTTTTAGAAAACCATCAGGGACCAGATTCCGGCTATCTTATATTCAATATTGTATCACTTCACAATGAAACAAGGTTAGGGAAAAGTTGCGTTACACGGTGAGCCTAAGGGATATTGGAAAATGGTTCATCAACGTATCATGGTATGATATATATAATCTGTGGAATCATGTATGTAGGGTTGCCACCTTTTCCCACGGTGGAGTCCAGGCAGGGCCATGATGTTGAGGGGGCAGGGCCGTGATGCAGAGGGGCGTGGCTATGACACGGCAATCGGCAGATCAGCATGTCAATCATGGGAAATCTTGCCTGGTTTTCCTTATTTGGAAAACCGGGCAGTTTTGACCCGGGCAGCCCTTCAAAATAGCGGACTGTCCCGGTCAAAACAGGACAGGTGGCAACCTTACATGTATGTCTGTGTTAAAAATAGTATTTATTTTTTCAGATAGCATTTATGCACCTTTTCTACATAAACCCAGCTAAATAAACGTATATCAGACTAACACTGATTGGATCTGCAGAATCCAAACTGCAGTTAAAAAAATCTCTAAAATACACTTGTTTGTATTGTATATGTGGGTAGCTTGTATATACAGTATTTGTGTATGAATGTGTGCAGCAGATAATAAAAGTAAAAATGGTTTTTCTGCATCTACATAATAAGTATATTCTGTTACTGCCCTTGCTCTCTCTGGCATTTTTCTCAATCCATAGGCCATGATGACCAATGTACCAGGGCTAATAAAAAATCCTCTGTGAAAAATGCATCAATCACTCATCTCTTTATAGGACCCAGATGATTTCAGTATTAAGGCCATGAACTAAATGTAAGTAAATGCTGTGTCTTTAGGTCATCTGCTCTGTTTATTGCAGAGTAAACAAAGAGGATTTTGGGTGCACATCCATGTTGTAAGAATTTGAATTTCCTTTTAAGAGACTGGAGTAGATGCAAGACTTCAAGAAAATGACAAAGAAAATTAATTTCTGTGGAATTCCCCAAGCTAACATAAAAGTGAAAATACTCCAACCACCATTTGTTTCTGCATTGTTGGAATACTTTATACTTCTGCGTATTAAGCTCACATGGTAGTCTCTACCATTTGATAGGCTTAAGAAGAATAAGGTGCAAAAACACTATGGGGTAGATTTACTAAAGGGCGAAGTGGCAGCGTTATCGCCCACAGGGATAGCAGCAATTTGCTAATGGACGCAGGCAACAATACGCTATTGAAACAGATAGGTGCTAGCGCTCATTCGAACTCTATCGCCAGGCGACAATTCGCTCTGGCGAATGGACGTAACTCTATAAATTCACTAAAATGCGGATTTTACTGAATGTAACCTCTTTCGCCAAACTTGCCTTTGCCAGCTCAGACCAGGCGAAGTGCAATGGAGTACGTAGATCTTCTGTTACTTACATCATATTCTAAGTGGAAAAAGCATCAAAGTTCAAAAACACTGGCATCTTTTCCTTTTTTCAAAAGGCCTGCAAAAGTTCTTAAAGGGCACCTCAAAATCAAACACATATTTACAATCTGACCAGTACAACCTAAACATGTTTAATCAAACTACATATATAGTTTTTTGAAAAAAACTGCAGGTTTTAAAAAATCCCTTACTTTGTCAAATGGGTTCTTTCACTGAGGGAGGCCATACTGAGACTATAACATGCAAATTTCAGGAGCATGCTCAGATTGTAACACTGCTTTGAGTATTATACCCAGAATGCCTAGCTTTAGTAAACTCCTCCATTAAAAGTATCACAAGATTTCCTTATCTTCTGGTGATGTTATTATGCAAATGAAGGGGACACACTAACTTGCAGCAGGTGGCAGCACTAATGTACAGTAGCTAACACAGAGGTTTGGCTGATTTGAGAATAGCTTAGAAGGGTCGATAAGCAAACAAGGAATTTCAACTGAGCATGTGCGAGATTTCAGAGCTACAGTTGGCTGGGAAGATATAGGTAGGAGGAGCCAGTGAAATCCAAGATGCCTGCCTCAGCTAGAACTGCAGTGGAGATAGGGGAGATCTTGCAGAAGGAATAGTGAGCTGATGATTTACATTATACAAACAATTCTAACTGTTTTAAAAATTGGATTTCTTGAACTTTCACATAGTGGATTTACTTAGTAAATGATTTTAGTTATGATTGGTGCCCTTTAAAAAAATTTTTTGGGTAACTGGTTTCCCCCATACATTTTCTAACATATAGAACATTAACTATACAGTGGGCTCATGTGTAGGGCAATATAACAACTCTATTTTCTTTATGGGAGTAAGACACCCTATGCTGACACCATGTAAGCTGTAATAGAGTTGACATTTCCTTTAAGGTTCCCTGGACATGTGTAATTAACAGTGGAAATGAAATGTATTTGCTGCAACATATAACATAAATACGTCCATTCAACTTGAAATTTCCCGCCGTAATTAATTAACCTGAACGCAAGACCTCTAGCGAATTTGCGCTAGGCAGAAATGAAAAGTACCACAAGGAAACTCTGCATTTTAGTGAATTAGCGTTGTCTGAGCGAATTTCTGCCTGGTCAAGTGTAGTGATGGGTGTGAATCGGTCGCTGGCGACTTTTCACCAGTTAGTGAATCTGCCCCCATATGCTGGCTGTCTATATCAGGGATTAAAATCAAAAGTGTTTATAGAAAACAGGTAAGCAGAAAATATTATTTATCCCCAGCACCAAGATACACTTAACCTTGAATTGGATTCCAGTGCAATGCAGACTATAAAATTACATAGCTATGTTGCTAATATCTTGCTGACTTAGCACAGGGTAGTGAATCATACCGAAAGTGTTGCGATGCATTAATGGGTAGTCTGAATATAATAGTGACAGCCATAAATCATATGATAAATATAAAAAAATAAGATCCAGCTAAATGGCCAGCAAAAGTGTTGAGGAGGATAAAATTAAAGAATTCATGTTTTAAGATGTAAATTCATGTTTAGACAGCCGAATATATTCACTATTAACAGCAGCCAAGATAAATCTATGTGGGAGATACAGATAACATTTCAGAAAAGTCTTTATTGCACTCATGCATCAAAAGTCATGGCCCACAAGTCAACAAATAAAACATACTGCTGCTGAGATTATCTATGTCCTACTTTCTTGTTGTCTCTTGTAGTAAAACTAGACAACCCAAAAATAAGCAATGAGGAAAAGAACATCTGCATTGACCTCCAATATAAATAACTGTATCCAATAGATTTGTATTGGAACACTTTTTAGCAATAAGGTATGTCTTAACTTTACCCTTTAACACTGTCTACCTACTCATTACACCATCTATCATATTTCTTTCTTCTGTATATTTTATTCATGTGACATTTCCTTTTACCTATTTCAATATATGGCTGCGGTGTAGGTGGATTTATTTCTTATTCACACAGCTTTTCTTGCAAAATCACTGGTAGTTCAAAATGCTGAAACCATTTTGCAAAGCAGTTTCCATATGCCATTACAGCACAATTCATCACATAAATATCTTAGGGACATATTTATTATGCTGTGTCAAAAATGTTGGGATAATACACCACACATTGGCAGGGATCGGTGTAAAAACAACGTAAATTCTTTACGAATTTTTTCTTGGAGTGACTTCCACAGGAAGCAATGTAAAAAAAATGGCACTAAATTTGGTGTTCACATGGTGTAAAATTACACACACCTTGATAAACTCGACATTTATTTTACACAGCTTTTAAAAATATCTTTATTAGATAACAATGGAATTAACTTCAACAGGTTCAACTATTTAGAATGCCGAGGGGAACTATAGAAAAAACAAAAATGTAATTAAAATATCTTGGAAATAAGAGACTTTGGGGCAAATTCACTAACCTCTGGAAATTAGCCAGCGACGGCTTCACTCACATCTCCACAATTCACCAGGCGAAAATTCGCCAGAACAACGCTAATTCACTAAAATGTGAAGTTGCATTCTGGGCGCCGAATGATGGCGAAGTTTCACTAGCGTTAATTCGGCAAGCAAAGTGAGCGTTGGCTAATTTGCATACGGCGGGAAGTTAAATTTCAATGGACGTATATGTTGCAGCAAATACATTACACTACACAAGCCCGGGAAACCTTAATAAAAGAAAATAGAATTGTTATATTGCCCTACACATGAGCCCAGTGTATAGTTTATGTGCCATATGTTAGGAAATGTGGGGGGTAAGTCGGGTACCCTAAAAAAAAAAGTACAATCTTTTGCAGCCTATCACTCTAAAAAACTGAAAAATGGCCAGCGATTTTTGGGAATTTTTTTGAGTAACTCCTATCTACTCTATTTCACTTCTCCAGGTCTGAGGTGGCGAAGGCAAATGTGGTGCAAGAGGTAACATTTATTAAAATTTGCATCTTAGTGAATTTGCATAGTTACGTCCATTCAACAGAGCGAAAATTCGCCTGGCATTAGAGTGTGAAGTAGCGCTACAGTATATCTCCTTCGCTAGCGAATTTACGCCAGTGTTAGTCACTTCTCTCTTTAGTAAATTTTCCCCTTTGTAAATATAAAACAGCTAAATGATCAAGTTATTGTTTAACATCCTCCATTCAGCAATCTGTCTCTTTTCAAGCAAATGTCAGTATGAAAGCTGACTGATTAGCAGTTTACGCCAAATACAATGTAGTATGCCTTTGCCTAGACAATGTATTGAAACACTACAGAGTTTGCAATGAAACTGCATTTTATATTAAAAATAAAGCAAAATAATGACAACCAACTGAAATATATTAACCACTAACTAACTTCTCCAAAAATGCTTGGCCATGTACTGTATGTATTTCTTAAAGAACAGGAGCAGATGTGCCGAAACATGTTGTGTGGACTACAATAAATTTGCTCATTAGCAGTTAACCTACGATTTGTCCTTCTGTTCTATACTTTGAACTTACACTGAGGTAGGAAGTAGCAACTAGAATAAAAGGGGGTGTCTAACAACTTACCACACCTCAGCGATTCTAGCTTTTGTTCTCCTTTAATGCTGTGGAAGTCAAATATAACAACCCTTAATAGAGGATTAATTAATTGATTACTTTTGATTAATGGAAATCTTGGGTAAAATGAACAGAAGAGGGATGTATTTCTCTTTAGAAAATTAGCAATTTCAACTTGTTGTCTAATTTGTCATAATGTCATAATTAAGACGGTTAATGCTGGACTGCACATGCTTTCTACCACCTTTTTTGATCAAATTTGTGTACCCTAGCCCTCCTTTAAAACCAATAAAAATTTTATTGACAAAAAAAATAACCCCAGATTCATGTATGGTCAGAGTACAAAAAACATTTTAATGTACAGAAACAATTTTTTTTATTATAGAAGTGCAACACCTTCAGTTCCTCTTTAAACAAATATTGGGTTTTACTCCTGTATTTTGATGTGTTTATTCTAAAGGTGCACTAAATTCTTTTCATTTGCCTTTTGTGGTTTTCAGTGGAATTACTGTATGAATTTGAATCTTCTAGGCTTGCTTATAGCCTGTAAGAAAATAATTTCTTTACGGATTCTCACACATATGGCTTTACGCCAACAGTGTCATTGTGCAAATAACTTTTGCACAATAATGGGCCTCATTTACTTGGAATTACATAAGTAATATTAATAGGTATACAATTTAAATATTAATAGGTATAGCTCAAAAGTAATATTAATAGGTATAACTGCCTAACATACAGTATTCTTTATATTAACTAAAATTAATTTACATTAAAAACACAATAAGGATGAGTATAAGCTTGAATTTATAACCTTTCTGTCCAGAAACACTTTGACCTTGCAGTGCTGCAGGTTTCCACTAAACACATGGCACAGTATACCGTAGATGAAAGTGCAGCTCAGAATGTAGCAGCCTTTTAATAAATTTTGATTGGTCATTTTTTTTGGAATTTCGAGTTTATGGGAGTTTTTATAAACTCCCATTAATTATAAATTCGACCCTTGATAAATATGCCCATAAGTGTCAGGAATAGTAAAATCTATGATCATGGTTTTAAACTCCCATCACCGTAGTTTTTTATGGTTCCCCAGCACTTGAAGTGTTTACCGGTATATGTAAGTAATCCTAACTATAAACGGCATAATATTCAAGTAAATAAGGCTAACACATTATTTGTGTGATTTTTTTTATATGCTGAGCAGAACAATGGCACTTCTGCAACATTAAACCAGATTTGGATGAGCTAACCAAACCCATTATTGTTGGAATTGACAGATTTATTGAATTCCTGTACTAATGTCTGAGAAATATTTTATTATCCTTAATTTATATAGCGCTGAAAAGCTAACCTAATCCTTTATAGATTGTTTATCATTCACCATCAGTTCCTGTCCGAATGGAGGCTACAGTCTAAGCATCAGCAGTCAAAGAACATTTGTTTTTAGGTTTTCAAGTGTGGAAAGAAACTAGAGAAATCCCATACAAACATGGGTTGAATGAGCAAACTCATCACAGTAGTAGCCAGTTAAAAATCTTACTCAAGACCCTAACCTTTACACCATTGTTGCCACGTTCAGCACCCTATATCAAAAACCAAAACTAAGTGTCCTGGTCTCCGCTCTCACTTCTGCCTCTAACCACCGCCTTTCACCTCGGGAGGAGCCCTCGGCTAATTGGATGCCGCCAGGTCTTAACAGAGAGAGGAGCAAAGCTAACGGTTCTGGACGAGCAAAGGGCACGATCGTCTCACCAGGATATTGGAAGGAAGAACTCTACCAGGAACAGACAGGCCGGGCCAGCACAAGCAGATAGAATGGTCAGACAGGCCGGAATCAGGATAGGAGAACGTAGAATAGTCAGTGGACAGGCAAAGGTCAGATTGGAGAGGTCAGAGTAGTCACAAGCAGGTTAGGATCAGTATCGGCGAAGTCGGAGTAATCAGGCAGAAGAACAAATAGGATTCACAAAGAATATACACCCAGGAACTTTACTCATAGAACTTAACAATGGGCAGCTTGCAGAACACTGATTTTCCCTTTTATACCATCTAAATCTCACACCAATACGTGATGATGTCATCACGCCGGCGCATAAACGCGGAAGTGCGCCGGCGCACGTGCCATAGGAGAACCAGCACTGGAAGGAGAAAGACACATGCGGCTGGCGTCCCCACCGGAGGCATGATGGGCACGCCCACATGCCCAGGGGGAAGCCACTGGACCATCAGGGTAAGCATTCGCCACTAGACCACCAGGGTAAACGTTCCTTACATTACCCCCCCTTGAGGAGGGGCCACTGGACCCTCAAGCTTACCAGGAGACCTGGAATTAGACTGTCTCCTAAAGTGGTCAACCCTGACATCCAATTTGGCCAGATTCTTTACCAACCCAGGAGGAGGACAGGATTGCTGGTGGACCTGTAAGGCAGCTTTTTAACATAGAAACATGAAACAAATCAGATAACAAACATATCAGGTAACTCAAGACGGACAGAGGTTGGGTTCACAATTTCCACAATAGGGTATGGACCTATAAATTTGGACGCCCGCTTAAGAGATGGAATTTTATGCTTGATATTCCCTGTGGATAGCCAAACCAAGCCCCCAACCTGAAATTTGGATACTTCCCTATGGGTCTTATCAGCTGCTCTTTTCTGAGCGGACATAGCTGCCGATAGGGAACTATGTACCCCAGAACAACACTTAGAACAATGCTTGACAGAAGGGAGTCTCTCTAGGGAAGCAACTGCCACCATTAAAGTGGAAGCTAGACATGAGTCTTTGTACTTGGACCCCCACTGAATAACCCCCCAAATAATGTGGGGGTTGTGTACCTGTAGCCATGGTAAGCCTAGAATTAATGGGGACAAGGAACCATTGAGAACGTGAAAAGCTAATTTTTCAGAATGCATATTGTTCACACACATGGATAATGCCTTGGATTTTTGAGTTACCAGACCTGCCCCCTGTGGGCTTTTATCCTCATAGGAGGTGTGAGGGGAATAAGGAGAATATTATACCTTTCTGCGAAGGCAGCATCTAAAAAATTTCCCCCAGCCCCAGAATCCACCAAGGCTGAAACTTTAACTGAACCCCCAGGCCAGGACAAAACTACAGGTGTTATGTTTTTTGAGGCAAATTGGGAGAGGAAATCTCTCTACCCAAATGGAGCTTCTCTTCTCCACTTAGGTTTTGAGAATTTCCAGGCCTCTTGGGACAATTTTTAAGGAAATGCCCCTTATCCCCACAATATATGCATAGACCCAGGGATCGCCTACGGGCCCTTTCCTCAGGGGACAAGCATATAGCCCCCAATTACATGGGTTCCCCTGAAGGTTAGGAAACGAGTGAGTTGGTGACTTGTCATTACATATAATAGGGAAATCTTATCCCCCTCAGCCCTTCTCTCTCTGCCTCCTATCAATTTGGATGGCTAACCTCATTAGGTCATCCAAAGTGGATGAAGGAGGATAATTAACCAGGCTGTTTTTAACTGAGCAAGAAAGCCCCACCTGGAATTGACTATGAAGAGCAGTATCATTCCACTCTGTCTAAACTGACCAGCGATGGAATTCAGTACCATACTCCTCAATTACTCTTTTCCCTTGACAGAATCGGCAGAGCTAGCATAATCCGAGTCATCATATAACTTGGCCATGGTAGCAAAAAAATGCTTCTAGGGAAAGACGGGCAGGGTCAGAGAGGGGTAATCTTAGTGCCCAGACTTGTGGGTCACCTTGTAGTAAGGTCATAACAAACCTTACTTCATCCTCACCAGTAGGGAAGTTGTGAAGCAAAAAACTGAGGTATAACTTACATGCCTCTTGAAAAACAAAAAATGTACTCCTATCCCCACTAAACTTATCAGGGAAGGGGAATTTGGGTCATGGGAAAAACCTCTATTACCCGGAGTAGATGACGGGGAAGACCCCTCCGGATTCATAGAAGAGGATTGCTGAGCTGCATCCAACCTCTCGGAGAGAGACCGCAGACCTTGAATAATATAGTTCTGTTTTCCCTCTTGTTCATCAAGGCGCTGGAGGAGGGTCGAGTACAGCAGTTCAGAGGTTTGCTTAATAGTGGAAGCATGACTTTCGGTGTCCATCTTCTTTTTTTTAATGGTCCCGTTGTACTGTCACGTTTGGCACCCTATATCCAGAACCCAAGCTAAGCTCCCTGGTCTCTGCTCTCACTTCTGCCTCTAATCACCGCCTTTCACCTCGGGAGACGCCAGGTCTTATTTGAGAGAGGAGAAAAGATAATGGTTCTGAACGAGCAAAGCGGCACGATTGTCTCACCTGGATACTGGAAGGAAGAACACCACCAGGAACAGGTAGGCTGGGCCAGCACAAGCAGAGACAGGCCGGAATCAGGATAGGAAAATGTAGAATAGTCAGTGGACAGGAAAAGGTTGGATTGGAGAGGTCAGAGTAGTCACAAGCAGGTTAGGATCAGTATCAGAGAGATCGGAGTAATCAGGCAGACAAAGGTCAGGATTGGAGAGGATCAGAATAGTCACAGGCAAAGCAAGTGTCAAACACAGAAGAAGAAATAGGATTCACGAAGAATATACACCCAGGGACTTTACTAATATAACCTAACAACGGGAAGCTTGCAGAACACTAATTTTCCCTTTTATGCCAATTGAATCTAGCGCCAATATGTGATGATGTCATCACGCCGGCACATGAACCCGGAAGCGTGCCATAGGAGAACCAGCACTGGAAGGAGAAAGACTCATTCGGCGGGTGCCCCCACATGCCCAGGGGGAAGCCATTGGACTACCAGGGTAAGCGTTCCCACTAGACCACCTGGGTAAACGTTCCTTACAATTGTGCTACTCATCAGTGCAAAAATATGGCTGTGCACTAATGTTTTAACACGTATGCATCCAACAGGTACTGTGAAAATGCATGCATCATAATAGTTGAGAAAAGCCAATCAGAAAACATTGGTGTTTTTGACAAATAATCCACCTAAATAATTTTGTAACACAGTTTTGTGGTGTACCTCATAGAATTTACAGAATGGACGCTAGAATGGTACACTTGTGCAGGGAAAAATAATTGGTGGTATCTCCCATGAGTCAAGGTGCTGCCTACCATAGTGGGCTATGGCAGCACAATCTATGCATACACCTTGTCTGTGCTTTACCAAATTAAACGGAATACTTTTTATAATTAAAGCCATTTTTATTATTTTTCTTCATGTTTTGCTACCTTCTTCAAGGTTTGTTTACATTTTATGGACAGGCAGCTTTTGGCAGGTCAAATCCTGGATAATAACAACACCAATACATGAACTGTATAGAATTACTGTAGATAGATGATAAGAAGCCAGAACTTCCAGTGATGAACAACATAAAAATGACTTCATCTACTAATTTATGTATTTAGGCATCTTAATATTTAGTTTGATTTCACGGCCACTAATAGCATGGTTTATGTCTAAAAACACATTTAATCATGGTCCAAACATTCAGGCATATGCCTAGGATCTTGTTAAGCCAAATCATACACAGACACCATCTTAACAAATACATAATTAGTTTATTAAAAAATAAACATAGGAAATATTCCATAGTAATGCACTGTTAATTATAAACAGAATTCTTAAAGGAGCTTTTTGGTAGGTTACAGCCGAAGATGTAAGTCTATGAAACGGGATGCCATCTGTGTAACATTGTGCTAATTTTGCAAATAAAATGCGGAAAGCCAGAGCAATCCAAGTGCCAGAAAGTAAATCGCTTACGGGAAGGAAGTTCGGGGAGTTTAGTCGCTCGAAGAAGAAGCTGGGCGACTAAACTCACAAACTCTAAAACCATTTGATCCGAATATAAAAAGTATGAATGAAAAAATTAGCTGAAAGATGAGCTAAAAAAAATCAGAATACTTCAAAAATATCTAAATATTTCAGTCAATTCCTAGCAGAAAAAAATTCCGAAAACCTGTAAAAGTCTGAATTGATTTAAAGCAGTCTAATCATATCAGCACAGCTCCCATGGACTTCTACAGGACCTTAACAACTTTTACATGGCGAAGTTTGGTATTAGAGGTTTTTTCATGGTTTTTACACTTAATAAATCGTAACACTCTCCACTTTTACCCCTCGTGATCACCCTCACCTTTTCGAGTCTGTCAGTTCTCTTGCCCTTGTGACACTGCCCTGTGCTGGTTTATCTCTTATCTTTCAAGTTGCTCTTTCAGTGCCTTCAATAATGAGGTATCATCTTCGCCATTTCTGTTTCTGTCCTAGGCCCCTTATTAACCTCTCTGTATACTTTCCCCCAAACAAATCAATTCATATGGCTTCTAATACCACCTTCTAGCCTGTCTATACTCAATTGCATCTTTCCTCTCCCAATCTCAATCCAAGTCTGCCTTAAAGTAAACCTCTGGAAGACAGAAATGCTTCTCTTTCCCTCATCCAACACCCCTCAACTCACCAGTCCATAATAAATGCTTAAAATCCGCTTCTTCTTTGCCATGTCACTCGGTCAATCTCTACACCTTTCAAGATAAAATCTGATTAAGCTGACATTCAAAGCAGTTCATAAATCTGCTCTACGTTAAATATATGATCCTGTCTCCAAGTGCTCACCATACTTATCTTGCTTGCTTATTATGCTGATCTACTCTTCAACACCTCACTCATTACTTCTTTGCATACTAACATTCAAGACTTTGCTATGACTGCATCCTTTGTTTGGAATTCCCTCCCACATTCCATCTGACTTCATCTCTTAAAACACATTTCTTTATGTAAGCAAATCTAATATTTATATACATTGTATATACTCTGTATTCTAACACAAACTGTTAAATGCAGTTTTTAGTGCAACATTTCCCACTGTGCTGACCCCTGATCTTGGCCATCCTCTCACCTTCTATTTCATACCCCCTTCTCCTTTTAAGGTGGCCATACACAGGAAAATCCACTCATTTGGTGATGTCGCCAAATGAGCGGATCTCTCCCCTATATGCCCATATTGAAGTGGGGATATCGGGCTGATCCGATCGTGGACCCTGGGACCCAATGATCGGATCAGAACGGAGGTCAAACGGGCGGTCGGATCTCAGGACCGCATCAACGAAAAGATGTGGCCGTGATCTGATGAGAATTTCTAACCTGACGATTTGCATCTGGTCCAACTTTCGGCCAGATATCGTTCGCGAAAGCCCGTCGAACGATAAGCTGTCAATTGGTCTGTCGGGGGCCTTTAGACTGTAAACACTGTTGAGCAGGGTCCTCTTTACCTCAGTTGACACTAAACTATACTTAACCAGACAAATATCTATGTTTTTAAGCAGCGGCAATACTTTAACTATGTATGAAACATGTTTGTTCAACAGATGGAGGCAGTTTTCAAGCACAAAGTACAAATAATGCAGTACAGAAAGAACCTATTTAGGTCTCATTTGACATTTTCCAGTATATAATCTTTCTTGTGGAGCCACCGTAGGAGGAGGAAAGGTATTGTAAAACTCACACAGACCATTTCATGCAAAGCATTTCTAGGTGGGGATCCACAAGTTTTAGCAAAATGGCATATATCCATGTTGTAGCCTTTTGCAGCCCTGGCTGCCTGAGGTAGTGCTCTAGTGTGGACTGGGTTAGGTCTAGAGGTCTAACTTGGAACTGGGCCTGGAAGGCATAGCTTAGTTTTATGTATCCAAAGATCATATGGGATGTTAGCTGGTACTCCAATCTAAGCATTTGAAAGGGTTTGATATGCCCCCTTCTGCAACTTGGACTATGTATTTAATCCCTAGGGAGGCCCATAGCCCCAAATCAGGGAGCTGTTGACAGTGCAGGAGTATGGGATTTACCCCCAAGTGGGTGCCCGGGGTACGATGTGTAGATTCTCATAATGGGGGTCATGGAGGGGGTATATGGGAAATTAGACTTTTCACACCTATATAATTGGTTGGCCAGGACCTCCATTGAAGTAGCACAGGCAGCCTCTACTGTGAAAGCTTGGTGACATTCAAAGCAGTTCATAAATCTGCTCTACGCTACATATCTGATCCTACCTCCAAGTGCTCATCATACTTACAAAGGCTCAAGGATCTTGCATAAGACAATAAAGTAGGAGAAAATAGAAATAATAATAAACCCACAACTTGCTAACTATGTCCCCCTCAGTATCCCCACCACAATCCAGGGATACATCAATCCCAGAACTCTGTTAAACTGTTGCTTAAAGGAGAACCAAACCCTTAATTATAAAAACCGCTACCCCTGGAAGAAGACCCAGAAGATGGCGCCCATGAGCTCCGCTGAATCTGCAAAGAGAGGTAAGTAAAGAGTAAGGGGCATTTACCAAACTTAACAGCTAGGCTGGGGGGAGGGGGTCTATGTAGAGTAGGGGGTAGGGGTTTTTCTAATTAAGGGGTTGGTTCTCCTTTAGGGTGCTAGGCTGGTAGACAGCCCTAATGGAGGTGCTGCACTAGTTTAGTCTTGGCACAGACTCGTCCCTATTGCTTGTTAGCCAGAAGGTATGGTTGTGGAGCCTCCTATCCAGGGATAGGTGTTTTTTTTGGTGGGGGGGTTGCTCTCTAGACTGGCTGAGGGCAAGGTGTCCTGCCTATGTGGGTGGCCTCGCTATCTCAGTGTCTATTCCCAGTTGGCATTTATCGTTAAATATACAACCTGAGGGGAGTCCAGTCATCAAGGCTAAGTCGCTGGTCTTCTGGAGGAAGGAGGCTGTCCCTCAAGCCACTGGATGAAGTATTTTGGGGAGTCAAATCAAAGAAGTGTGCTGTCTTTCCATCTTGTACCCTCATCTTGGTTGGGTAGACAATAGCATACATCAGTCCTCATTTTCGCAGTCTACGGAATGCCTCCAGGAAAAGTTCCCCTCTTCTTCCGGATTGCCATCCAGTAGTCGGGTAAAGGGATACTCTGGAATTTTGGTATATGATGTCACCTTTCTCCATTTAGTGACTATGCTCAATATCCCTTGGCACTCCAGTGCTCAAATGGGACATTATTTAATTAGAGAGGGTCCAGAGAAGGGCAACTAAGCTGGTATAAGGTATGGAAAATCTCAGCTATGAGGTGCTTGAGGGGTGACATGACAACTCTCAGGCCCGGACTGGCAATATGTGGGTTCTGGCAAATGCCAGAAGGGCTGCTGTATGGTTCCATAGAAAGTTACCATAGAGTGGGCTGGTAGGGGGCTGTTTGGGCCTCTTTGTACTTGGAATGGCAGGGCCTATTTTGACTCCCAGTCCAGGCCTGACAACTTTAATGCTTTATTTACTAGTAGGTCCTTCCAGCTGGGCGGGCACCCATTCCGATTCGAAGAAAGGAGGTTCTGGCTAAATATTTGGAAGGGTTTTTTTACAGTGAGAGCTGTGAAGATGTTAAATTCGCAGTTTAGGGTAGAACTTCATGGGCGATTTAAGTCTGATTCGATGCCACGTGACGAAATGCTGGTGTCAAGTTGGATGCAACGAAAATACGGTATGGGTAGGACTACACGGGCGTTTTTTCTGTGGCGCGATCGCGTAGTCCTACCCTAAAGGTGGCCATACACGGGCCGATAAAAGCTGCCGACAGACCGTGTCGGCAGCTTATTGGCCCGTGTATGGGGCCCCCCGACGGGCTTCACCGATCGAGATCACCTCGATCGGATGGGACAAAAATCCAGTCGGATTGCGGCCGCATCTGTTCATTGATGTGGCCCCGTGATCCGACCCTGTTTCCCATGTGTTAGGACCCGATCGTTGGGCCCTAGGGCCCACGATCGGATCAGCCCGATATTGCCCACCTCAAGGTGGGCATATCGGGGAGAGATCCGCTCGTTTGGCGACATCTCCAAAAGAGCAGATCTCTCAGTGTATGGCCACCTTAAGTTGTAGGAATGTCGGATGTAGTCGCAGGGTGCATTAGTTGCGTGGCATCGAATCGGACCTAAATCGCCCATGTAGTTCTACCCTAATTTAATTGGGGTCGCAGCATAAACACAGAGAACAATGCAGATCTAATGCAGCTGGCAGGCTGAAAACAGCAGACAATATAACTGCTCACTCTCCAATCCGCAGTTAGCGTCTGCCTCTAGCACAGCAGCCAGCCAAGATCTGTTTGTACAGTACAAAGGGCGGGGGCATTCATATTTAACCAACCAGGAAGCTACATGCAGACTTGACTGACATTTTTTTCAATCAATAGGGTTCTTTCTCACAAGGGGATAGAAAAGGCATACAGGGATTTTTAGTCTTAATGACAGCTCACGTGGACGTTTCACAGGTTTAATTTGCCACGGAGCAGGAGGTCTTGAAACGGGCCCGTTCGTCCCTGTGGTACAGGAACTTATGGTAACCTTACACTGAAAACCAATGCACTCTGGGAATTAGAGACTCTTTTATAGAACCTTATTTAAATGCTTACCAAGCCTCTATGTTTTAAATATTGGACACTCTGTAGTTGGTTAGAATACGATAAATGTTAATCTTATCGCGCGACTTTTAGGGTTGCTAGGAATTTGTAGATGATACGCTTCTATAGAAAGAAAAACTACAATACCCAGAGTGCATTGGTAGCAGACACGTGTATCACATGATTAATCAGAGCCAATGCCTGTGGTGCCTGCACTAGAGTGAGGTTTGGTTGAGGTTATCTATTGCCTGCTTCTCAATCAGACATTACTAAGGTAGGAGCATCCTAGAAGTTATTACTATATATTATCTAAATTTAACCAGTGATGTGCAGCTGTGTGTGCATATAGCTGCTGCACTGGTATATATAGGGTTAAAATTACTTCTTAAAGGTCCTGAAGAACACAGCCTGGGACTGGAGCATTAATGAATAGACTATGGGGTGTCCTGGCTTCATTATCTGTATGTATACTGTTTGTCAGTGCAGTGTTCTCACTGTGATCAGGTATTTGTTAAATCAGCATACTGTGATGCAAAGAGCAAATCAGACTTTATCATGTGCCCAGCCCCAGAATTAATTCATTTAGTTTAGTCCTGCCTACATCCTACCTGTTTGACAGGGACCACACTGCTAAGTGTGTAAAAGTGAAAAGCTGTATGCTAACAGTATTTGAATGTGACAACAGTCTGGATTTTTTACTAGTGTGACAGTTCAGTGGGCTGCCTATAGATCAGAGAGTTTGTGTGCAGGTTTGTAGCCTGTGCACTTGACTTTGAGTATGACAGTCGAATAATGATTGTAGGGGTAGCGTGACATTATGTTGACATGTGTGACTGTGCAAGATTGTGACAGCATCCTCCACTGATTGTGTTAGAGTTTTAATGTATGCTGCTGCATGGAAATGTCAGGATACTGGTAGTATGGTCAGTGTGTTTTCTGAAAGTTTGTATGACTGTAAGGCAAAGAATTTGTTGCTATGTGGTTACAGAAGTATTTCACTTTGTATCTACTGGTGCTGCTAGCTGTGTGTAGTGCCCTGTTGCAGACAGTGTTACCTGTTGGATGTACATTCTTGTGCCTTCTGTAGAATATATGTATGGTACTTTTTGTACAGCCAGTGTATGGGGGATGATTGCGTAAACTCTTTGGTTCAGTTTTGGCTGCTTTGGGACTGGGTGTACATTAGGAGCAATGTGGGTTTTGTGTTGTGTTATTGAAATAGAGTCTAATACATATTGCACTATTTTTTTTACAAGGGGTCTGTTTACTAATGTACGTTAAAATTGTCTATAACCCATCGCCCATTATCGCTAAAAATATTCTTGCAACAAAATTAACGCCGCTCGAATGTTTACTAAACTGAGATGAGACAAATGTTTTGCTCATTTATTTTAACTGCATAATCCGATGAAGCCGAAAAAACTGAAATAAATTTCTTTTTTTCCTCACCTAACAAGTCCTTGGAGTGAGTTTTGACCAGCACCCAGGTAGCTGTTGTTCGACAGGTTGTGTACGTAGCATGAATGTGATAACAAGTATGATAATAAGTGTTAATATATATGTTTGCCAGAATATTCGCAATGAAAGAAAGTGCTTGCGCTTTAGTTAACTTGCTCTTGCAAATTTTCTGGTGCTTTTTCTGGCGCAGACTATTATTGCTGCTTGTCGTGTCTTAGTAAACTGACGCCTTTCGGTTTACACCCTGCTAAGACATTTTCATTACTTCCCTGATTTTATTTGCTGATTGAATGTAAAAGAATTATATGGAAATGGTTTGAGGCTACTATTAAATCTTATAAGCAGTACTGCATTTGCTGCTATATATATATATATATATATATATATATATATATATATATATATATATATATATATATTAGGGATGCACCGAATCCACTATTTTGGATTCGGCCGAACCCCCGAATCCTTTGTGAAAGATTCGGGCGAATACCGAACCGAATCCGAACCCTAATTTGCATATGCAAATTAGGGGTGGGAAGGGGAAAAACCCCATTGAAGGTCAGATAGTGGTATGCCTATCCGAGCACCAAGTGAAATATTCCAGGCATGGTACTTCCCGAACGTCGTGAAGTATAACTAGGTGCCTGTCACTAGAAAGTCTAAGTGACTGCAATACATATTGACCTAATTATACCCCCAGAATGGACTAAATGGTGTGGAGCGCTGGTGCCTGTAGGTATCCGGTGCTGCGTATTAATCGGTTCTACATACGGGATGAGTTGTCGGAATATGGTAATGCTAACATAGGCTAATAGAGCTAAAAGAAGCCGGTCGACTTGAGCGGACACTATGACGCTACGATATTGTACCTGCCTGTTGCTAATAGGCGCTTAGAGATGGAAACAGATATTAACGGGTTTTACTCCTACACAGATCTCCGGCTCAAGTTCCGCTCAATAGGCGACATAAGATAAATAAACAATGCGTAAGGTCCTGAGGGGTTATGAACGATGAAGATTGCAGTAAGCAATGATTTTAAGCCACATGTTTGATCTTAATGACACTTACCTGTATTCACCTAATAAAGGCACTAAAGATTTTTTATTTAGATCACAGATAAATATACTGTTTATGGTGGAGTCGTGAACACTGACCTTAATTGAGGCAAGTGAGGCCTGCAGTTCTTTAGATGTTGTCCTGGGGTCTTGTGTGGTCTCTCGGATGAGTTGTCTCTGCGCTCTTGGGGTAATTTTGGTCGGCCGGCCACTCCTGGGAAGGTTCACCACTCTTCCATGTTTTTGCCATTTGTGGATAATGGCTCTCACTGTGGTTCGCTGGAGTCCCAAAGCTTTAGAAATGGCTTTATAACCTTTGAAATTAAACTCAGGTGTGATAAACCACAGTTAAAAGTTATTTTTTAACAAGTTTTGCACACCACTGTAAATGGCATAAGTGGCTTTGGAGCCTGAATTATTGTTCAGGCTGTATTGTACAGGCGCCTGTACTATTAATAATTAGGCAGCATACATCTATTATTGAACAAGTAATAATAGTTAATGTATATCTCCTAACCTTTCCTGGGAAAATATTATCGTCACACTATTACTTCAGTATGAAGCAGAGCCAGCAATTAGTAAAACAAGTAATGCATCCCAAGCAGCTGCCAGGGATATGTTAAATTTATTATTGAGGCAGGCTTTGGCTGTTGGGTTACTGCAAGTAGGTAGTTCAAGATTATAGTGCATGGTAAGAGGTCTCACAAAGACAAGAATTTTTCCTGTTCAGTTATAATGCATTCAAGTGCACGGGAGCAACATGCTGCATTCCACCTGCGTTTGGCACTTACAAGAACCTGTGTGAGTATGGCTCCAATGATTGAATAGACTGCATTTCTTTTTGTGCTCTCCTGCAGTTGAACTCATTACAACTGAACACAGGTGAGTGCAGAAATAAATGCTCATCTGCATACCTCCTAACAGTCCCGTTTCTCGCAGGGGGGACAGTTCCGATTTTGACAGCTCAACCCACAGTCCCGGATAGTTACTAAAATATCCCAACTTTCTCTTTGATCTCCTGCACTTAACTGAAAGAAAAAGAGACAGTGTGAGAGCCCAGAATACGTGGCAGGTGCACTTAGATACATTTGTAACAATTTAAGATAAGGAGGTTTCTTGGGGAAACTGTGACTTGCAGCTTAAAGGGCAATTCACCTTCATTAGCAAAACTGTAATAACACATAAAAACCACAGAAATGTATTCACATTTTCATAGACTGTCATATTGTGTAAAAAATTCAACACCTCTTTTTGTCCCTCTTTCTATTTCCAAAATGTTGGGAGGTATGCATGTGTCCAAGTCTTAATCCAGTATGTGTCAATGTACCAGTGAGGAATAATATATGCAGATATCAGGCAAAATTTCAAGTAGTTAACAAGAGTTGGGGTTGTTATTAATATATCTGTATTCCACATCCCTGTATTTGTTACTGTACTTTCATTCCTATACAGAAAAATCCTATTTACAGTAGCTGACTGGTTGCTTAGTATCTGAAGCACAGCTGTGACTTTAATTAGCCTAGAAAGGGAGTTGGGGGAGGACTTATACCTAACCCTGTTGCAGACTTTCTGCAGATAAACAGTAGTCTAACCTGGGATTTGTTGACTTGTTGCTGCTTCTCCATAGCAACTCTGGGACTGTGTCCCACCTCTCAGTCTTCTCCAACTGTCAGCTATCAAAACACAGCCTCCAGCGGTGGTATACAGGAGGGGAAAGTGGTATGTTTTTGTGGCAGTGTCAGGACAGGGAAAAAACAGTTGCACTATACACAGTAACACAGTTTTACTGTAACAATGTGGTCCTGGATGGAGGTTTTGTCCTGGAACGTGGTAAGTAATGAGGTGGCATAAGAGAAAACACGTTGCTTATTTGGTTTGCAGCTTTTATAATCATAATTTTGCAGTTTTCTTCTCTATGTGTTTTAGTTTGTTGTGTGTTGTTCCTTGTCTCTCACAGTGTGTTTACTCTCAAATAAGGCTGAAACAAAAACGGAACACTCCATTCCATAGAAATGATTTGTCCATGCACACCAGTGCTAGCTTTATGTAGCAGGGAAGGGGTTAATTACAGAGCTTGATTGCAATTTCTTGGCATGTGATTTTTTTTTGGTTACATCATATAGTACTGTATCCTTGCAGTGCCTTTGTCTACATTCCCTACGCAAATTGCTTTACCCTTTAATCTGCTTTGCTGAGTGTATCCAGCCGACCAAAAGCAATCTCTTCCTGTGTAATCGTACAGAGTGACAACAAGTAACTTCATGGGGCGGTGACTGCTCTGCTATATTTACAGGGACAGATATAACTTTCCTTTGGAGTCGCCCTGGTGTATAGTATACTGCCATAGTGTCATAAAGTGACAAATGAAGGTTGGGTGCTCGTTATTTTATGTATAGACTCTGATGTGAAAGAGTGTTCCTGGTGTGCTCTAACACACATACATAAGACACAATATACAAAAACAATTAAAGGAAAACTATACCCCCAGAATGAATACTTAACCATCAGATAATTTATATCACATTAAAGGAAAACTATACCCCCCAAACAATGTAGGTCTCTATAAAAAGATATTGCATAAAACAGCTCATATGTAAAATCCTGCTTCATGTAAATAAACCATTTTCATAATAATATACTTTTCTAGTAGTATGTGCCATTGGGTAATCATAAATAGAAAATTGCCATTTTGAAAAATAAGGGCCGCCCCCTGGGATCGTAGGATTCACTGTACTCACAAACAAACCAACAGTGTAGGTCACATGAGCCAATTAACAGACAGAGTTGTGTCTTCTGCTTCAACACTTCTTCCTGTTACAGTTAGAGTTGTAGTATTTCTGGTCAGGTGATCTCTGAGGCAGCACAGATAGAGTCACGAAATGGTGGTTCAAGGCAAGAGATGTAAAAGGGCAATATTTACTTAAATATATTTTCCAGTTTGGTAAGATTCTTTAATATGCCACTTAATACGATATGAACTATCTGTTGCTTAAGTGTTCATTTTGGGGGTATAGTTTTCCTTTAAGTGGCCTATTAAAGAATTGTACCAAACTGGAATATACAGTAGATATCAATACATTTTGTCCTTTTACATCTTTTACCTTGAGCCACCATTTTATGATATTCCCTGTGCTCTTTCAGAGATCACCTGACCATAAAAACTGCCACTCTAACTTAAAAGGAAGAAGTGTGGAAGTTAAAGACAGAACTTAGCTCATGTGAACTAACATGTATGTGTACCCATGATTTGTTTGTGTCCCATGTTCTATTTAGGATTACCCAATGAAACATACTAGAACAGTATATTTTTTATGAAAATGGTTTATTTAGATGAAGCAGGGTTTTATATATGAGCTGTTTTATGTGATATATTTTTATAGTGTGTAGTTCACTTTTAAATGAACTTTTAGTATGGTGTAGGGGCATTTACCAGGGGTAACACCTAGGCTGGGGGGGGCAGGGAGGAGGGTCTATGTAGGGTAGGGGTTTTTATAATTAAAGGTTTGGTTCTCCTTTAAAGGCAAACTAGCAACTGGAAATGCACATTGTGTGACTTTTAAGTGCTTACTTCACTTCAGATGCAAAGTGGGAACTGAATATTTCCTTTAAAGTCTTAGGGGCAATTTTTGCCTGTGAAGGCTTAGCCACAGTTGGCTCCACTTCGCTAGGCATAAATTAGTTACCACTACGCTAATTCATTAAAATGCTAAGTTGCTTCTCAGCAGCCGAATGATGGGGACTTTTTTTAGAGTTAATTAGTCAGCATCAGCAATTCATAGGCAACTTTCGCTGGCATTAATTTCTGCCTAGCGAAACTTCAGAAGTACTCTTACGCTTAGGTCAATTTGAATAGGGTGGGTACATATAGGTTGTACAGTTAGGCCCATAAATATTTGGACAGAGACAACTTTTTTTTAATTTTGGTCCTGTACATTACCACATTGAATTTTAAATGAAACAACTCAGATGCAGTTGAGCTGCAGACTTTCAGCTTTAATTCGGTGGGTTTAACAAAAAGATTGCATACAAATGTCAGGAATTAAAACCTTTTTTAACACAATCACTTTATTTCAGGGGCTCACAAGTAATTGGACAAATTAAAAAACTGAAAATAAAATCTTCATTTCTAATACTTGGTTGAAAACCCTTTGCCTGAACAGCCTGAACCCATGGACATCACCAGATTCTGGGTTTCCTCATTGTTAATGCTCTGCTAGGCCTTTACTGCAGCGCCTTTCAGTTGCTGTTTGTTTGTGGGCCTTTCTGTCCAAAGTTTAGTCTTCAACAAGTGAAATGCAGGCTCAATTGGGTTCAGATCAGGTGACTGACTTGGCCAATCAAGAATATTCCACTTCTTTGCTTTAATAAACTCCTGGGTTGCTTTGGCTCTATGTTTTGGGTCATTGTCCATCTGTATTATGAAACACCTCCCAATCAATTTGACTGCATTTAGCTGGATTGGAGCAGACAGTATGTCTCTGAACACCGATAAATAGAACACAAGAAGATAGGCGCTGAGGCAGGATTAACTGCTAATTCATCAGTGTTTATTTGCCAACACTACATGTTTCGAACCATAGAAGGCTCTTTGTCAAGAGCCTTCTATGGTTCGAAACATGTAGTGTTGGCAAATAAACACTGATGAATTAGCAGTTAATCCTGCCTCAGCGCCTATCTTCTTGTGTTCTATTTATCGGTGGATCACTTACTTGCACCTACGGCGGAGGTGCCTCACAAGAAGACTGGGCAATACTATTTAAAGATTTTGCGGTATCCAGTCAACCCCTATTGCCGTATGTCTCTGAACACCTCAGAACTCATTC
This sequence comes from Xenopus petersii, assembly GCA_038501925.1. Lineage (NCBI taxonomy): Eukaryota > Metazoa > Chordata > Amphibia > Anura > Pipidae > Xenopus > Xenopus petersii. The sequence continues at coordinate 67,320,007 of CM076685.1, read as the reverse complement.
GGCTGCTTCTGACCTGTGTCACATCATGTATAAATACTAGTGTCCTAGTGCCACTGGCAGCCATGCACGCCCAAGCCATCACACTGCCCCCACCATGTTTTATAGAAATGTGGTATGCTTTGGATAATGAGCTATTCCACGCCTTCTCCATACTTTTTTTCTTGCCATCATTCTGGTCGAGGTTGATCTTGGCTTCATCTGTCCAAAGAATGTTTTTCCAGAACTGTGCTGGCTTTTTTAGATGTTTTTTTAGCAAAGTCCAACCTAGCCTTTCTATTCTTGATGCTTATGAGTGACTTGCACCTTCAGTGCACCCTCTGTATTTACTTTCATGCAGTCTTCCCTTTATGGTTGACTTGGATATTGATACACCTACCTCCAGGAGAGTGTTGTTCACTTGTTTGGATGTTGTGAAGGGGTTTCTCTACAGCGTGGAAATAATTCTGCGATCATCCACCACTGTTGTCTTCCGTGGACATCCAGGTCTTTTTGCGTTGCTGAGTTCACCAGTGCTTTCTTTCTTTCTCAGGATTAACCAAACTGTAGATTTTGCCACTCCTTATATTGTAGCAGTTTCGGATGGGTTTTTCTGTTTTTGCCTACTGGCCTATGTGGAGGAGTGCAGATAATGGAAGTCAGTGTTGGCCACTCCCCCTTTTAAACCACACCCACTGAAAACCACCCCACCCATGCTGCAAGGACTCCCCTAGGACCACACCAATGCTCAGGGCAGTGCTGTCCGACTTTTGTGGTACCGAGGGCCAAAATTTTACTGGCCTATGTGGAGGAGGGCCGATAATGGAAGTCACTGTTGGCCACTCCCCCTTTTAAACCACACCCACTGTGAACCACACCCATATTACCATAAGAACTTTTAAGATCATATCCACATTAACGGTGGCAGCACACCAAAAAAACAAATGGTTGGTGCTCACTGCAGGGAAATCACTCATCACTCATATGTGAAAAATTGAAGCCATGTTAAAAACATACCCTTAAATCCATATACCTCATCCTCCCCTGTGCATAATACAACAACTGAAAGAAGAAAACGTTTGTACCAGTGTCATGATAGAGCTCCTGCGCCACAGCTTCTGTCCCAAATAAGAAGCAATGCAAATGCCAAATCTTTAAGGTTGTGGACAAACAGGAACATAAAACCGCAGAAACTGTGCTGCAAGGTTTTTTTATTCACAACATGTTTCGAGCTAGTGGCTCTTTTTCAAGTGTTAATCAGTGCACATTTCAAACAGGTTTTTAAATCCATACACACTCCACCCCCTTGGTGTGATAGGTTACTAAAAACATTAACTCCTCAAGGTCACTGCAGTTGGGGATTTGTTAGCCTGGCCTCATATCATACAATATAATCAGTGTAACTTTAGTGCTTAAAGTCCAGTGTGGTGAAAAAATCAAATCATCCAATAGTCTATAAAGCCATAAAAATGGTAGGTTACACTTTTACCCCTTGTACTGCTTTTCAGCCTACAAAAAAGAGTCCAGTTTGCTGCAAAATCTACAATTTTCAAATTACATGAACATCTTAGCAGAGTTGTATTACATAAGAGTTACAATTATTTTTCTCTTTCTTGTTACCGTGTTGTATTATTAACATTGTTGCAAATCTGTAACAGTGTGGCTAAAATTGCCCAGTTTATCTTACCAATCAGAAGTTCTGATACTGTACGGTATCTTGTTTGTATTCTATTTCAAACTATAGGGCAGCCACATTTTTCTCACTGAAAAGGAATATGACAACCGATTAGAACAGAATAATAATAAAATTTGGATCAGCAGTGTTCGAAAACTACAAAAAACATCCTACACTCCACTAGTCATTCATACCTCTTGGAGTCAAACTGTCGAGTTTTGTAATCCAAACTGCCTCTTTCTGTAGCAGTATTTTTCTAATATCTCCTCCTCTATGTGGTAGTTCAGCTACTTCTAACACCAACCATTTTAGTTGGGACACATGATGATTGTGTAAACTAAAATGGCGTGAAACTGGGGTATCGGTGGTTGTGCCTGTTTTAAAGTTGCGGATGTCCCCCTTATGTTCTTTTATCCTTTCTTTTACTTTTCACATGGTCTGTCCTACGTACACCATGCCGCAGGGGCATTTTAGCATATATACGACGTACTCTGATACACAAGTGGCATAACTATTTAGTTGGATATTGTTACCCTTTGTTGGATGGATAACCCTTTTATAATAGAGGAACAGCACACACAATTTAAACAAGGTTATGTTCCTACTATTGGTTTGCCCTTGAATATTTTTTGCATTCTGTTCTGTCTCGGTTCTGCTGGGCATAGTATGTCTCCCACTGTATGGCCTCGTTTATAACAAAATAGTGGCATATTAGTAACCGTTTTGTTTATAGTTTTATCATTCTGTAAGATTGGCCAGAATTTTTTCACTATTTTTTCTACTTTGTTTCTGTGTTTCCCATAGGTACTCACTAGGGGAATTCTGTTAATTTCCTTATTCTTAGGCTTCTCTATCAGTAGCGTTTCTCGTGGAATCTTTTCGACCTCCCTTGCTAGGGATACTAACCTTTGTCTCTTATAGCCTTTCTCTGAGAAACGTTCAATTAAATCCCCTGCTGCTTTCTTATACCCACTATCGTCTGATGTTATCCGTCTAGCTCTCAAAAATTGACCGACCCTTTGGAATGGCCCTAATACATTTTGGGTTATGAAAGCTCTTTGCATTCAACAAATTATTGCGGTCTGTACTTTTCCGATAGAGATCTGTACAGATCTTGCCTTGACCTAATGTGAGTTGGACGTCTAGGAAATGGCTTTATTGACTATTGGATGATTTGATTTTTTCACCACACTGGACTTTAAGCACTAAAGTTACACTGATTATATTGTATGATATGAGGCCAGGCTAACAAATCCCCAACTGCAGTGACCTCGAGGAGTTAATGTTTTTAGTAACCTATCACACCAAGGGGGTGGAGTGTGTATGGATTTAAAAACCTGTTTGAAATGTGCACTGATTAACACTTGAAAAAGAGCCACTAGCTCGAAACATGTTGTGAATAAAAAAACCTTGCAGCACAGTTTCTGCGGTTTTATGTTCCTGTTTGTCCACAACCTTAAAGATTTGATAAAACAACAACCCCCCAACACATGATTAACAACAATTTCTAAATGCTAATAACCCCAAGAACAAACCCCTAACAATCCTCAGGTAGCATAGGGCAAGCAGAGAATGGCACACACAAGCAGCACTGGGCAAGCAGAGAATTGCATACACAGGGAGGCAGGGCCGGGCCAAGGTATTTTTGCACCCTAGGCAAGGGCTTCAATTAGTGCTCCCCCACCACCCAGTCCTGTATTACCATTTCCCACCTTACCAGTCATATAGCCCCCTGTACCTGTGCCAGCACCTATCATATTGCCCCCATTTGTACCTATGCCAATGGCAGTCAATTCCTCAGATTGCCCCCAGGCCCCAATCTGTACCTGATAAGACAAAACATCCATCATATTTTTACTCCCAATCTGTACCTATGCCAGCGGCAACCAAAAGAATCACATTGTCCCAATTTGTATCTGTTCCAGCAGTAGCCAAAAATCCATCATATTGCCCTCAAACATCTGTGTACCTGTGCCAGCAGCCACCATATTGCCCCATGTTCCTGAGCCAGCAGCAGCCAATTCCTTATATTGCCCCCAATCTGTACCTGTGCCAGCATCAGCCAAAAATACACACTATTGCCTCCATATATGTACTTGCGCCAGCAGCAGCCAAATATCCATCATTTTATCTGTTTACCTGTGCAAGTAGCAGCCAAGATATTGCCCACAAATATGTACCTGTGCCAGCAGCTGCCAAAAGGGAGCTGGGGATTTTATAAAGTTGAAAAATGATTAAAGGCCACGTAAATCAGGGTTTAAAAAAGAAAGAAAGGAAATTCCCCTTAAAAGTGTGCCCCCCCCATGATTGCGCCCTAGGCACCCCCATGATTGCCCCTAGGCAGGCGCCTACTCTGCCTGAGCCTAGTTCCGGCCCTGCAGGGAGGGAAGGCAGAACAGAGTAGGAGACAGGGAAAGCTATCAGTCTAATATGTACTACATACAGTGACACAGTGCTGGTGCCCCATTAGCATTTTGAATAAGGTGTGAACAGGTGAACAATGTGGGCAGTTTCAGTCTGGGTCTCAGGTGTGAACAGTACAGGCTTTAGGATAGAAACAATAGAGGTGTCACAAGTGTGAACAATGCAGGGGAATCACAGGTGTGAACAATACAGGGGGTTAGAGTCTGAATTTGAGGTTTAAACAATGCAGGGACCAGTTTATCTCTGTAGTGAGACCTTTTAAAGTTTACATATGGTAAACAGACACAGCATCTGGGGGGCCACAGAAGGGGGGGTCGCGGGCCACATCTGGCCCGTGAGCGGCCAGTTGGACAGCCCTGCTCCAGTGCAATCTTCATCCAAATGTGCTCCAAAGATATTTTAATCTTGAAAAGGTGAGAGGAGTGAAGTCAGTTATATTTAGAGCCTTTGCAAGAGTGCTATTTTCCAAGAAATTGCTCTAATTAGTCTAAAAAATTAATAAGAAAACAAAACACAGCATTTCATTAAAAAAGTTACTATACAAATATTAAATGTGAAAGTAAAATATGAGATTGCACAAAACTTTCTTTTCTTAGACAATGTTTCACAGACAATGAAATCTAAAAGTGTCCTAAAAATGTGCTTCTGTGTTCTCCATGTTTAATTACATTGAGTAATGGCTTCCATTGTCTCCTTTATCTTAGTTTCCATAGCAATTACTGTCTAATGCTTCATATAAGCCTGTCTAGACACGATCACAATAATACAGGTTACTGCAATCTAAAACGGCTTTATAATAGATATAACTGACTGAGCTATTAATGCTGTTTAACAGAGCGTGTTTGAGCCATTAACTCTATTATAGGGAAGGAGGAGACCAGCTGGTGCTGCTTTCCAAGGCTGGGGATTCCCAGTCAATTGAGCCCCTCGAATGCATGCTTGTGAACTTCCCTTTATCAAGTTACTATATTATTATGCAGTTGAACAGCAGTTGGCCTGATTCATTAGAGCTGGGGTTGCCAACTTTTCTAAAAACAAAATTGCCCACCTTCATATATTTCTATATTTTTACCCTTTTAATAACATTAGCATCAAGCATAATTTCTTATGGCCAGGCGGCAACACTAACTAGTGCTCAGTTAGTATTGATAGCCTCATTACAGATCTCCGCATGCTACTAGTGCACTCAGCTTGGACTTAGTCGCCACACAAAAGGTATTTTGTCTCTAGGGCTTTGTGTGCTAGTGTGCTAGTTTATATGGCAGACTAGTTATGTGCTACTCCAGTAAAATCCAACAGCTGTTTGTTTCTTAATAACCCTGTCTGGAGAGTAGGGTTGCCACCTTTTGCCCGATCTGACTCCGGGCAGGGGGCGGGGATGCAACATAACAGGGGAGGAGCCACAACATGCCAGGGACAAGTCGTGTTGTCAGGGGCGGGACTATTATGTGGCTATTGGCTAATCGCAGCATCAATCATAGGGAATCCTTTCTGGTTTTCCTAATTTGGAAAACTGGCAGGCAGTTTTGGCCCGGGCAGCCCTTAAAAAAAAACGGGTTGTCTGGGCCAAAACTGAACAGGTGAAATCCCTATTGGAGATGCTCTTGATAATTCATCTTGAATGTTAATATACAGTTAGGCCCATAAATATTTGGACAGAGACAACTTTTCTCTAATTTTGGTTTTGTAAATTACCACAATGAATTTTGAATGAAACGATTCAGATGCAGTTGAACTGCAGACTTTCAGCTTTTTAATTCAGTGGGATGAAGCAGATAAAAGCCCTGGAGTTGATTTGAGGGGGGTGCTTATACTGTATGCAGAAGATTTTGCTGTTAACAAACAACATGGGGTCAAAGGAGTGGCAAAATCTACCGTTTGGTACATCCTGAGAAAGAAAGCACTGGTGAACTCAGCAATGCAAAAAGACCTGGACGTCCACGGAAGACAACAGTGGTGGATGAACTCAGAATCATTTTCATGTTGAAGAGAAACCCCTTCACAACAGCCAAACACGTGAACAACACTCTCCAGGAGGTAGGCATATCGATATCCAAGTCTACCATAAAGAGAAGACTGCATGAAAGTAAATACAGAGGGTGCACTGCAAGTTGCAAGCCACTCGTAAGCATCAAGAATAGAAAGGCTAGATTGGACTTTGCTAAAAAAAAAAAAAAAAAATCTATTAAAGTCAACACAGTTCTGGAAAAACATTCTTTGGACAGATGAAACCAAGATCAACCTTTACCAGAATGATGGTAAGAAAAAAGTATGGAGAAGGTGTGGAACAGCTCATGATCCAAAGCATACCACATCAACTGTAAAACATGGTGGAGGCAGTGTGATGGCTGGGGCGTGCAAGGCTGGGACTGGGACACTAGTGTTTATCCATGATGTGACACAGGACAGACGCAGCCGAATAAATTCTGAGGTGTTCAGAGACACTGTCTGCTCAAATCCAGCTAAATGCAGTCAAATTGATTGGGAGGCATTTCATAATACAGATGGACAATGACCCAAAACATACAGCCAAAGCAACCCAGGAGTTTATTAAAGCAAAGAAGTAGAATATTCTTGATTGGCCAAGTCAGTCACCTGATCTGAACCCAATTGAGCATGCATTTCACTTGTTGAAGACTAAACTTCGGACAGAAAGACCCACAAACAAACAGTAAAGGCCTGGCAGAGCATTAAAAAGGAGGAAACCCAGAATCTGGTGATGTCCATAAGTTCAAGACTTCAGGCTGTCATTGTTTTCAGTTTTTTAATTTTCCCAATTCCTTTTGAGACCTCATATTTTTATGCAATCTTTTTGTTCAACCCACTGAATTATAGCTGAAAGTCTGCAGTTCAACTGCATCTAAGTTGTTTCATTTTAAATTTATTGTGGTAATGTACAGAACCAACATTAGGAAAAAAGTTGTCTCTGTCCAAATATTTATGAGCCTAACTGTACGTCCTAATCTAAACATCTAGGTTCACTGGGCCCTTTATGTACCATGATAAATCCAGAGACAGGCACATACACACTTTAACCCAAAACCCTCAAACATTTAGTAAACCCCTAATTTTTATGTCTGCAAATTGATTGTTTCCTCCACAGGCAAAAAATATGAAATATGACAGGAAGTGGTACTCGAGAAAGGAGGAGAACCCACGAACGGTTGCTTGCACTACAACATGTAATAAATGTATTTATTCCTTGTAATTTGCATAAGTGTGTTCATCCTGTGCCTATTTTGCATAAACTACCTTTCTGGTGTGACACATAGTACAAGGGATAGCACCACAAGCAGGGCAAATGTGTGAGGTAGGTGCACCACATAGTTGAGGAAGTGAAAATCTATATTTTATAATCTGTGGAAAAAAAATGTAGCATTATGTTTTAGAACTATCTCTGCATGTTTTATCAAACCCTGTCCTGTACTTGACTGCTTGATTTAGTGTTAAACTGACTTATTAATGGGCATGACATTAACTGACTTTGCAGGTGTCTTTGGTTGATTCTACAGTCCAATCAGTATTCATTTGGTGTCCCACAGGAGACAAAAGCAAACATTCTGACCAGAAGTATAGTCCAGTTCATATTTAAGAGCGCATTCTATGCGCATTACACTCAGTAGTATTTTAATCACATTATACAATATACTTAGACTATAAATGTGCTTGCATGTACAGTATATGGGTTATCTCTGAGACAGGACTCACAAAAACAAAACATTTTTAATATAGAGGTTAAAGTTTTGGTGCCCAGTAGTGTTGGTTAGGGGAGTTCAACTCAAAGCACACACAGAAGAATGCTACAGTCATTGCTTTCCTGGAGAGATCAAATGATCCCTAGGCAAATACTGTCTCCGTAGGCGCAGTGGTGGTCATTACTATACTGTCTGATTGACAACACTGTTATACATCAAAGAACTGCGTATCTTGTCGGCGCTATATAAATAAATGATGATGATGATCAATGTGTGGTCTATTGCTCTGAGTCTCTTCAGCTCCAGAACCAGAGCCAAGTGCTGATGTAATTATCTCTGAAAAGGAGCTCAAGTACATACTTGAGATCCTAAGCAACATTGTCAACTGTGTGGCCCTGTCCCATCTACAAATGGAGCTATAATATTAACAGGCCCTCTAAGTAATGCGCTAATGTATATTCAGTAATGTCTTTTGTTTTGTACCCAGGAAATCTGCTATATTGCAAGTGCACTCTTGTTCTATATTTAAGTGTATTTAGAGAGGAATACAAATGCAAAGGTTTCAATTTAATAAATTATACAATATTGTCATCAAGCATAGTTTTTAGTGGCCAGATGGCATAGGCATGTACCTCCCAGCGCTTGTTACATTTGAATGGTACATGTATCTCCTGAATAATACATTAGTCTCACAGTCTGATCTTTACAGCAGCTGTCATTTACATATAGCGGGAGGTATAATGTTCTATAACTGAATGGAACTCAGTAATGTTATGTAACTGAATCGAACATACTGTAAATTGTTTCTCCTGCACTAGGAAGTACCTATGCTGACATAATTTCATGATATGTCTCTGAGTTGTCTCTGCTGAAACTTCTTTCACTTGTTTTACTCTTATCGTGTGTTTCTTCTTCAAGGTCACAATGGATCCATCCTGTGGAAGGAGCTTTATGCAAGTCCTGTGTGAGAAGTACAGCCCAGAAAACTTTCCATATAGAAGAGGTCCTGGAGCTGCGGTTCACGTTCCCCCTGGACCACAGGTGTCTCCTATGAAAGGTATTGAAGATGTTATTTAACTTGCATAATCAGAAGTTATTAATATTTCTTTTAACAAGTATTTATGAAGTGCAAACATATTCCACATCACTGTACAACTGAAGGGTGTGTAAATCAAACATATAGGTTACACAAATACATACAAGAATGCCATTATTGATACAAGTGGTAAAGAGGTTCATTAAAGTATACAAACTAAAAAGAGAAAGGGATATAAGAAACAGGCTAAGGTTCTGGACAAGATCAGAAGTTAGCAAAGTGCGAGCTGTGGCACTGCATTTAGCAGCTGGAAGTGGCATATAGTGTATACTGAAGCTATATTAGGCGACATCAGTTAATCCATTCTAAAGAAATATGTTGGACAGACCTTGGGAGACGATTCCATAAAGGGGGTGCAGCTTTAGCAAAGTCTTGAATGCATGTATTTGAAGAGGTAATGAGTGAGGTGTTGAAAAGTAGATAAATAGAATAGACATACAAAGGAGCCAAGTTAAAACCACTTTGAATGTCAATGATTTGTTTACGTTTTATCCTGAAAGGTAGAAGATGCCAGTGCAGAGACTGGCAGAGGCATGGCAGTGCAAGAGAGATTGCTTAAAGGAGAAATAAACCCCTTATTAAAAAAAAACGCTACCCCACATAGACCCCCCCCCCTCCTCACCCCCAGCCTGTTTTTTCACTGAGGGCTTATATATATACTTATATATATATACTTTAAAGCCTTTAGAGTGCTCCCACAACCCCCCTGTTTTGATATTATATATATATATATATATATATATATATATAAGATAATCAAAGGACTCGCACTCCAATTCCTTTTTCGTGAATAAACAAGTTAATTTATTTTTAGTTGCATTTTTCCAACGTTTCGGCCCACATTAGGGCCTTTTTCAAAGATAATGTGCATGTGTTTAAGTGTATACTTATATAGCATATAAAATTTTATATGCTATATAAGTATACACTTAAACACATGCACATTATCCTTGAAAAAGGCCCTAATGTGGGCCGAAACGTTGGAAAAATGCAACTAAAAATAAATTAACACGTTTATTCACGAAAAAGGAATTGGAGTGCGTGTCCTTTGATTATCTTATCTGAACAATATTGACCCACGCACCCTAAATTGTTTGGAACATCTGGTAAGAGTGCATACAATGAATGGACTTATATATATATATATATATATATATATATATATATATATATATATATATATATATATATATATAGTGTGTATATATACATATGTTTCACAAGTTTCACAGTCAGCACCCTCACCTCCGAGTTGCTTTAATCCGATGCACGTCCAACGGTTTACAAATCCAATCCATTCAATCAGACCACATATAGTAATTGACGGCACCAGTCAGCGATTTATTATCTTTAAATGCCTTTATTAGGACATAGGATCTGACCCCAAACACCCAGCAACTTTTCAGACCACAAAGACCGAGAGTGGTCTGAAACATTGCCGAGTGTTTGGGTCCAGAGCCTATGTCCCAATAAAGGCATTTTAAGATAATATATATACATATGTGCAAGTGAAATCTTAGAAAAAATTTATAGCTGCACATAAACAAATATCAACTTTGTTGCATATGACTAGTTTAACCATGTACATGTAAAATGGTTTGATCTGATCATTCCTTACCATGAATATATCTAAAGCTGGCCATAGATTTTTAAAAAGATCCGATCGTCATCGTGAGACCACGATTATCTTGAGACGATTGTCCATCAACTAAAAAGACCATTTGCCAGGAAAACGAAGGGTAGCTGCCTGCTTGGCCCTGCAAACATAGATAGATTGCACTGGGACCGATGAAGATTTTTTAACCTGGCCGATCAATTTTCTGACAGATGTCGGCCGAAAAATCGTAACATTTACGATCGTTCAAATCCCACTAACTTCACAATAATTTTGAAGGATTGGTAGGACTTCACTAAAATCGGTCGAAAAATCGTTGCGTCTATGGGGAGCTTATCTCTTTTCCTAAGACAGTATAATTCATTTCTGACAAGTTTTTACAAATTACATTGTAATAATTTGTTATCTCAGAGTAATTTACAAGTCACTTGTGAGGAGGGGGCAGTCCACTTATGTTCTTGTATTGCACTTATCCCATTGGGCATTTATATATGCTATTGTCATGCTGTGCTGTTAGTTTAATCATTATACTTTACATTAGAGTAGCACTGTTTGTTTGGATATAAACCCTGAATATTCAATGGCAAGATCTACTCCCCCTGCAAAGGGTGTCATTTCTTTACATCTGAGTTTTATATTGCTCTCTATAATATTGTTCTAAGATTGTGTTTCCCAATACTGTAGTTTAATCTCCTAGTATGTACAAAACATGCAGCTCTGTGGGCATATGCTGCTGGTACCTACCCTCAGCACCCTAATGTTCTGTAGCTCTTCAGTGCTTTTTGGTTTCAGCTACTGTCTAATAAATGCTTCTTAATTCGATAGCAATTTGTAATAAAGTTTGCTGCAGGTCTAGTCTCCTGTATCAACCAATTGGCAGGCAGCATTTATTGGACCTTACTGCTATGGGTTGCTGCACCTGGGCCAACATTGTGCCTTTTATTACAGATATCCTATTTATTAGTAGGAGTTATCTTTTTGTATATGACTTCTACACTTTTGCATTTATGTTTGAGTTGCAACATTGTGGCTCTGTTTCCTATAACTGCAGCAGAACAGCCCTGTCTAGTGGTCAAATGAGTTAATGTATAACTGTGACTCTGCAGTGAAAGGAGAGCTTTATATGGGGGGATTTTTTATCAATAAAACTATTATTCAGAAAAACACGGGAATACCATTTTCCATGGTGTCTTATTCAAGCAAATAATTCTTTGCTTTTGACTGCATTATTATTTATTTATTGACTATTTTCTCTATAATAATAAAACCGTGGCTTGTGCGTGATGGTAAGTAAGCTGCATGAATCCAATATCCAATTGAAATATTTTCCTTTAATATTTAAGTGTTTTTATAGCCTTTAATGTATGGTGATCTGAATTATGTAAGGGTCCCTTATCCAGCATTATATATTACATTATATTTTACTGTGTTTTTTTTCAGAAGAACATAAATGATAGCTACTTATAATGTGACTGTTTTGTTTTCAAGTTTTAAATAAATATATTTGGTTGTCACAATGGGTGCTGCAGTGGATTTATTTGCCTAATGTGCCACACCTTCTGGTAAACAATAAAGCTACAAAACATATTTTCACATATCTTATTAAATGATTCCCAAAGTATTACAGCATACCGAGCATCTTTTTTAAATATATATTCCAGCAAATGTAAAATGTTTAAAATTCCATGTTTGGTATGCTAATTTAATTACCCTTTCCTTTTTTATTAGTCTGCTTGTAACAGAAGCTCCAATAAGTCTTTTCATTAATAAAAGTGATTCATTTTGTTTCATTACAAGCAAATCTAAATGAGGCTGCTTCTTATTAATTAATCATCCCTTAATATGAATGCGTGCCGTAGAAGGAAAATATATCCAATTTCCTAGTAAAGGTTATCTTTCATTTGCTTTCCCTTAAATAAACAGCAAAGTGCAGATGTGCAGTTTTGTGCTAGTTTATAGACAGACGAGCTGCGCCCTTTTGCTTTGCTGTCAGTACTATCTATTGGGGAAATTAATGGAAAATAAACTCTGCGTACAAACGTTTTTTCTTTCAGTCGGTTCCACCAGCATAACCTGTATCCTTGCTATACACTGGCTGGGTATTTACCCTGTCTTTAATTAACAATTTACTGTCAAAAAGTTTGCAGGTGTTCATTAACCTGTTGCAATGAATCTCAAAAATACAGGTATGGGATCCATTATCTAGAAAGCTCTGAATTACAGAAAGACCATCTTCCATAGACTCCATTTTAGACATAATATCCATATTTTTTATACAATTTACTTTTTCTCTGTAATATTAAAACAGTACCTTGTACTTGATCCAAACTGAGATATAATCAATCCTTATAGGAGGCAAAATCAGCCTATTGGGTTTATTAAGAGGGTTATTTACTAAAATCTGAATTTATCTCATATTTCATTTAAAAGAAACCACAACCAAACTCTTATGCCCAATTTTAGCTCATTAATTATGAAAATAACTCAATTTAATTTGATCACGGAGTGAAAACCCAAATTGCTCAACATTTTAGTGCTTTAAATTTCTCTAATTTTTCATGCTTTTTTCCCAGAATTGCTAAATTTTTTTGAGTCTTTGCCCGAAAACCGTGAAAAAGATTTTGTGGCGAAAACCCCCAGAAGGCCCCGATAACTTCAATTTGAGATAGGTGCCTCTCCCATTGACTTATACAGGACCTCGACAGGTCTGAGATGGCGGATTTTCAGATTTGGGATTTTTGCAGCATCGAGGTATAATAAATCTCGAAGAATTTGAGTTTTTCTTTCTTCTAAAAGCTAGAGTTTTCAAATTTTTACCATTCGGGCTTTGATAAATAAACACCTTAATGTTAACTTGGTTTTTTAGACTTGAGATAGGAAGATCCAAATTACAGATATATCCATTATCTGGAAAGCCAGAGTTCCTTGAACATTCTGGATAACAGGTCCCATACCTCTACTAAAGGGATTGACTGTGCCAGTTAGTCATTTAATGGCATGCTTTAAATGATTTAAGTCTATCAGGGAAGTAGCATGATAGCAGGGATATTTAGGAACATTAAAGGGGACCTGTTGCCCTAAGCAATAATTCCAAATTCTTTTCTATCATGTTAGTCGAGCAAAATAAACTTTACTTTACTTAAACTATATTTATTAATTACATTTTGTTTCCTTCAGTCTTGAAATTACACAATCACAACAAGCAGGCAGCTGCAATTTTGTGGACGCTGTTATTAAGACAAATTGTGTATCACCCCTAAAATCTTGGGTATGCACCAGAATGGTGGACCTAAGATCCATGCACAGTGCCCTACACAATTATACAGTGTGAGAAGGGAAGGGTAATGTAAAGAGAGCAGTGACATATAGAAATTGCTAAATGGAATGTAAAAGTAATTGACTGTCCCACTGTCTATGTCTCAGGCATAGAGGCGTGGAAAATAGCATCTCATTGACAGCTCAGATATTTAAATACCTTTATAACAGGTATATATGTTTTAACGAAAAAAATAATTTGTGTTCCATGTTTCATTTGCAAAGGACTTTCATTATGCAGGTTTTTATGTGTAGGTGACAGGTCCACTTTTACTGCTGCAGAACAATGTGAGCATCTATTAAACTAAAGTTGCTGTTAGCTAGATTATTTAAAATAAATATAGTGGTACCTATATGCTGCAAAAAATAGTTTATGTATGCTATGGATAGCCTGTGCCCATACAGATTTAAGAATATTTTTGCCTTAGGATCACTAAGGCAGGTTGTAACAAAAGTACATGGTATTGCTTTGTATAAAAGGTAATATTTCTACCTTATTCTCTCTTTTTTCCTCCATCGTTATTTTTGTTTATCTTTCCAGACCGGCTTAATCTCCCCAGTATCTTAGTTCTGAACAGTTGTGGGATCAACTGTGCTGGAGATGAAAGTGAGATTGCTGCATTTTGCTCTCATGTATCGGAGCTGGATCTCTCGCATAACAAGCTTGATGACTGGGAGGAGGTAAGAGTCATATATAGCATGTGTAACTATTTATGCCATTTGTGCATTAACTTATTAGCAGTTTTGTGTAAGTTGGGGGGGGGTAGGTACACATGGTGACAAACATGGAACCAGGAAATTAACTAGGTATGTTAGGAATTAGATTGAAATATGACATGTGTGTTTTTGCTCAATAAACTAGCATCCCAATAGTTAGGGAGTAAGGGCCCAAATTCTGATCCACCGTGGCTGTTGTTTGAAAGAGGAGCATCAGCCACAGTGAATCCCAAAATGCAGTATAGTAAATGATAATTCGCCTCACATACAATTGTGTTCAGAATAATAGCAGTGTGTTTAAAAAGTGAATACAGCTCAAATCCTTTTAATAGCTTTTATTTCCATACAAGCAAATGCATTGGGAACACTGCACATTCAATTCAAAATCAAAACATGAAGAAAATGTATTAAATGTGTGTTATTCCTTTACAGAAAGTGAAAAAATTGAATATTAGGCTGTTCCAAAAATCAGTAGTGTCTCTTCTTTACAAACACAAACATTCACTTTATAACCTGAAACATGTTTCCTGATTTAGCTTTTATTTGAATCACTGAACTAATATTTAGTTGTATAACCACTGTTTCTGCTGCACATCTGTGTTGCATGAAGTCCACCAACTTCTGTCACCTGTTACATTCCACAATTCTTCTGCATTTCTTGGTTTTGCCTCAGAAACAGCATTTTTGATTGCGGATTGAGCTGGCCACACCATAACGTCAATCGTGTTGTTCTAGAACTATGATGTTGCTCGTTTACTGGTGTGTTTGGGGTCATTGTCTTGTTGAAAGACCAATTTCAAGGGCATCATGACCTCTTCAAGTATTTTGATGTATTAAAGCTGATTCATTATCCCTGGTATGTGATAAATAGGCCCAACACCATAGTATGAGAAACATTCCCTTATCATGATGCTTGCGCCACCATGCTTCACTCTCTTCACAGTGTACTGTGGCTTGAATTCAGTGTTTGGGGGTTGTCTGACAAACTGTATGCTGCCTCTAGACCCAAAGAGAACAATCTTGCTTTCATCAGTCCACAAAATGTTGCACCATTTCTTTTTAAATGCAGTTGATTCACCATACTCCCGTTTGTTAACAGGTCCTAGTACTAATGCACAATTTAAACATGTACACACACACTTATTTATATGCAGTTGGGGAGCTTACCCCATTTATTTTTCCACCAATGTATCAACGTTTCGGAGAGGTGCAACCCTCCTTCTGTCAGGATACAGAGCACACACCTATAAAGCCACAAAATACCCACCTCCCTATCCCAGAGTTGTTGTTTGTCAATTCTCTTTAGGCCAGTCAATGTGTTATTTGGCCTTCTTTGATCTTCCTGGAGCTGATCATTGAGTATTTGCCATTTTGGCTATTCCTGTAGCAAAGCAACACATTTTTAATATAACTGCACTATTTATATGATATTTTTAGTCAACACTAAATGCTTTTTTTTTTTGCAGTTACAGTATTAATTTACATGATCATTCCCTTTTCATTAATAGTGAGTAGTTTAAGGGGCTTTTTTTTGTCAAAGTCCAAATTTATCTCAATAATTTCTGAAAAAAACTCAGACCAAATCCGCACGGGTTTTTTGGGCTTAATTATTAATACACTATCCCGAAAATTTTGTTTGCTGGAAAAAATCCGAAAGAAATTTTTCACCCGAAAACTTTGGGGTATTGCTACAAACTTCTCCCATTGACTTATATACAGGCTCAACAGGTCTGAGATGCCGGATTTTCCGATTCAGACTTTTCCTATCCTCGGGGTTTAATAAATAAAGTAAATAACCCTCTAAGTGTTTCCTTCTCTATAACCTTCTTCACCTTTAACACCCACCCAGTGGAAACAAGTAAAGATATCACTGTTTTCTTTCCTCTTTTACCCCCATAGCTCATGGTTAACCCCTTCTGTTTCCATCACACTTTCTTATTTTTTTTTTTTTTTGCATTATGATATAAATTATATTAATGCCACCTATTGAAACCTGAACTAGGCAACAGCAAAATCTAATTTTGGATTGCAGTTGTGACATAGGGGCATATTTATCAATGGTCGAATTTCGAATTGAAAAAACTTCAAAATTCGAATTCAAAAAGACCAACCGAAATTAAGTAGAAGTTTTTTTTGGTCGAATAGGTCCATATTCGGCCGAATTCAAAACTTAATAATTAAAGGAATAGCACATTTTATCGAATTTGATTCAAAGTTTTCCCACAAAAAAACCTTAGATTTTTCAAAGTCCACTCCTACGAGGTCCCCCATAGGCTAAAACAGCAATTCCGCAGGTTTTAGATGGCAAATGGTCGAAGTTGAATTTTTAAAGAGACAGAACATGATAAATTTCGATATTCGAATTTTTTATTTTTTTTTCAAATTCTAATCAAATTTGGACTATTCCCTAGTCGAAGTACTCCAAAAAAACCACTTGAAATTAGATTTTTTTTTCATTGGAAAATTCACCTCGACCTTTGATAAATCTGCCCCATAATGCAGTACTCTTCCCATGATCTAAATTATTACCCAGTAAGACAACAGCAAAGGGAAGACCTACAGTTGTGAAGAAAAAAGAAAGAAACCAGGGCTACACAAAGATGTATATAGTGCTATAGGCTGTATATAAGTTATAACTGAAGTCATGGAGGTCTACGTTTCATGACATCATATATCTACCCATAGCTGTGTTAGCAGAATGCTATTACAGTGCCCTGTACAATTATCAATGCAATACCATCCATTATTTAAGTAACTTTTTAAATATTGAGCTACTAGTTAAAGACACAACACAGTTGTCATATAGTGATCAGCCATTGGCACCAATGGTTCAAGTGGGGTATAGAAAATATAACTAATATACAGTTTACAGTAAAAGATGGTCCAGTGCTGTATGGACATGAATTTCTCTGTAATATTGGATGCAATATAATTTGGCCATGCAAAGTCAAAATTATCAGTATATCTGGGAAATTAGTGTTGTTCACATTCAAAACTTCTGGGAATTTAGTGTTGTTTACCTTTATCATATGTTGTTTTTGAATTATTTTGTTTTTAGAAGCTTTCCAGTTTGGAATTTCAGTAGCTATCTGGATGCTAGGGTCTAAATGATCCAAGTAACCAGGCAGTGGTATGAAAGAAAGACTGGAATATGACAGGACCTAAATAGAAAGATATGTGATAAAAATCACAGTAACAATAAAATTGTAGAGCACTAGTTGTTTGACTGCTAGGGTCCGTGACCTACTATAACATTCCATAACATACTAAACGTTAACTTCAAGGTGAACTAGCCCTTTAAGTCAATGTGTGGCCAGCTCCAGGAGTGGGCAAACTGTATGGTGCACAAATATTTCAAGGTCTAGCGATTCTCTAGAAATTTAACTTGTACATTAAAGCTGATGGATATCCAAATAGCAGCACAATTGCTGTAATTTATAATCCAATGTTTATTCTGTGTAAAAGAATATGTTAAATGCTGATGTCCCATCAAGATGCAATTCCTTTGAGTACTAATGGACAGATATTTTATATTTACTAGGCATACTTTGTTTTAGTAATGCATTACGCTGGACAGCCAAATAATGGGCTTAGAGAAAACATCTCATTTGAATTTTAGAGAGCTGTTTTGTTACATTTGTTTTTTTTTATGGGGAAAATGGAAAAATAAATGTTTTAAATCTCGCATTGCCTGCATTTAAACTTCAGGTCAGCAAGATTGTGTCCAGTGTCCCCCAGCTACAGTTCCTGAATCTGAGTTCCAACCCACTGCACCTGTCAGTTTTGGGACGTTCATGTGCCAGGACATTTGCTAGGATTCGCAATCTAGTCCTTAATAACTGCAAAGCTTCTTGGGAAACTGTCCATACACTGCTGATGGAACTCCCAGAGTAAGTAGAAGGAAAAAAAACCCCAAAAAAACATAATAATAATAATAATAATTAAAAAAAAAATATATATATATTTATATATATATATATATATTTTTTGAATATATATATCCGGCCTTGTGCTTTTATACAGGTCATGGAACTCCAAGGTCAGAGTTTTACATTTTGGAATCCAAAATACCACTAACCAATGTTAACAAGGAACTTAATGTTGGTATCAAACCAGATTTTCCTGCAGCCAAGGTTACTAGCTGAATTGTTGGGTTTGTCTTTAAACCCCAATATAAGAATGCATAAAGGGCATTAACGTAGAAACAATAATAACTTTTGAGATTACTTCTAGATTTTGTTACTTATTTTGTAGTGTATACCTAACTAATCATATGGTTGGGGGCCTGTGGATTTCTGTTTCAGGTTGGAGGAGCTGTTTCTGTGCCTTAATGACTATAACACAGTATTATGTTCACCAGTCTGCTACCACTCTCTGAAACTTCTCCACATAACTGACAACAACCTCCAAGATTGGTCAGAGACCCGCAAATTAGGCATAATGTTTCCATGTCTGGACACACTTGTTCTTGCAAATAACAACCTATCTAAGATTGAAGACTCAGAGGAGTCTCTAGCAAGGCTGTTTCCAAATCTAAGATCGATAAGTCTGCATAAAGCAGGTAAGAACATAGCGAGACTATGAATGTAAGATGGTCTGTGTCTGTCTGTATGTGTTCCATTAAAAAAAAGAAACAATCAGCCTAGTGACAGTCTAACATTAAAAAGTTAGATCTTAAAGATAATAGTTCTTAAGGATAATTTCCAAGATGATACTAAAGGAAAAAAGGGGATTTTTTACAAGGACATCCTGTAAAAGGGTTATGTATCTTAATGTAAAAGCATCATCATGTAGTAGTTAATGCAGTCACACTTTCCTGGCTGCTCACTGTCAGTTTTTAGTAACTCTTCAGAAACAAAACCTTTTACCTGGCTGACATCACTGAAATTGCACAAAACTGCTGGCTCCGTGCCATTTTCAGGTGCCACTGAGAGCTCTTTTGTACTGTACAAACTCCCAGTCCTCATAGGATATCCTCCTACTCCTATGACGCAGTCAATAGGAATCAAAGCATCAGGTTCCTTACACACAAAGCAGGCAGAATTGGAGTGTGGTTGAGGTTAAAGGGGTGGATTTTTACATATGTTACAGAGTTAAACTGAGTTGAAAAATTACCAAGTCCATCAAGTTCAACCCCTCCAAATAAACCCCAGTACACATATCTACACATACTTATATAGACCTATCTATACTCTTGCATTTGTAAACTTGTGTAAACATAAAAATTCCCTGCTGTCTGTATTTAATGCCCTCTAATGAACTCTCAAATGTCTTTTCTTCAGCGAAAACCTTTACAGTCTTTCCTCATAGTTTAATCCTCCATCCCTATTACCAGTTCAGTTGCACATCTCTGTTCTCTATCTAGCTTATTAATATCCTTCTGGAGCCCAAAACTGCATTGCATACTCAAGGTGAGTCCTTACCCCCAGTAAACTTGCAGCTTCTTCACTTTGATGGCACTGCCTTTAACAGAGTGGCATAAGAAATAGGATAGGAAAAATACTCATTAAAAAATACTCATTAAAAAATAGTGATTGAATATACCACAAATAGGACAATTATAAGTGTAACTTTACATTTTTTTTGCTCCTGAAATCAACTGGTACACTAATGCCCCTATTGGTAACATTGGATTTTTTTTTCCAAAGCTCTGCTCTGATCAGGTGTAATGTCAGCACAAATTCCACATTTCCCCTAATCCCACTAGATATCCAAGTAGCTAACTGCACAGGTTGGGAGTTTGGATCATAGCACCACTGTCAGTGACAATGACAAGCAGCAAAGCAGTTCTGAATTATGTATGCCCAACCACAGTTGAGAGCCGTCATGTGAAAAGCCTAGAATTGTTCCATACTTAAAGGGAAGGTCTATCTAATTTCAAATTTAGACCTCACTTACTTGAATTTTAATTACTGCTGTCCCTTTAACAAGGAAGATTTTCAAATTGTTGTCCCTCTTTAATTTATATATTTCCTTGGCTTAAACAAAGGTTTTTTTCTCCAAAGAAATTTCAGAATTCAATAGCAGATTTTTGTTTTGTCTGGTAACACCAATAGAAACTAGAACACAGAATTTGCTAATACAAACTGCAGGAGGCGCTAAGCAGCCAATTTCTGAAGGCTTACAAAAAAGCTGACTATATGGTTTAGTACAGTGATCCCCAACCAGTAGCTCGTGAGCAACATGTTGCTCTCCAATCCCTTGGATGTTGCTCCCAATAGCCTCAAAGCAGGTGCTTATTTTTGAATTCCAGGCTTGGAGGCAAAAGGTTGGGGATCCCTGGTTTAGTATAATAGAACAGGATTGAACTTTCTTGGGATCATCTCATCTACAATATGTAATGACAAGAACATATGATTGTAATTAAATAAGGGGGGGGCTGTTTAACTAGCTTGGGCACATTTGTGACAGTACAGTAACCTTTTGCAACCAATTAGTAATTAGCTCTACTCTAAGTAGAGTAATGAAATTAAATTTCTAATGGGTTTCTTTGAGTAAATGCCCAGTGACAAAAATTAGTACCTGAGCTCCAGTATGTCTTGTGACATTGTTCCATAGGAATCCCTGTGGATATGCCAACTCAAAAAGTAGGAAGCTTTCAAGTTTAATGAGACAATACACAATGAAACTCAAGCATATGCCATTACCCAAAGGTTTCCATGATTTACACTTTCCTCTGAGACTTGTAAGAAAGAGAGAAAAGGTTGTATTGCAGAAATACATTTGGAATAACTTCTGAGTTCTGGGAGGATTGTGTTAGGTATTGGGTGCTTGTCTGCGGGAGAGTGCAGCAGAGTCAAGGGTCTTATGTAACTGTGTGCTTATCTTCGGGGAGTGCAGCAGAGTCACGGGTGTTATGTAACTGGGTGCTTGTCTGCGGGGGAGTGCAGCAGAGTCAAGTGTAATGAGGATAATACAGCAGGTATATGTCCTGAAAGTAAACAAGAAGGAATTATTGTTTAATAAGTATGGTTTAGGTAATGCTGACCTTAAAATATAACACAGCTGACTACCACATACTGTTCACACTTTAAGGTGGAGTAAAGATTTTGCTAAATTATTATGTAATTACAGTATAAGATGGTAATATGGAAACAAATACCTGCTTCATGGCATACATATTTGCATTAAATTGCGCACACGTAGGCACTCATTTACTAGTACTAAGCAAATTAGTTCCCGTGGCAACCAATCAATTTTTTTCATCATTGTTTAGTTGTAGCTGTATGCTTTTTTTTCTGTAATAACCTGTACATTCTGTGTCCAGTTACTTATTTTGTAATCCAGCTGTCCACGTCAGAACCCATGCATAGCCTCATTGGTAACTATCATGTACAGTATAGCATTTGATTTTGAGCTGCACGTGTTTTCTGTTTTGGATTTTCTAAATACACCTTTCACTCAACCTGCTTTTTTTTTAAGGACTG
This sequence comes from Xenopus petersii, assembly GCA_038501925.1. Classification (NCBI taxonomy): domain Eukaryota; kingdom Metazoa; phylum Chordata; class Amphibia; order Anura; family Pipidae; genus Xenopus; species Xenopus petersii. The sequence continues at coordinate 67,298,067 of CM076685.1, read as the reverse complement.
TGGCACATAGTACATTTTGACCACCACTGCCTGTCACCAATTCCCATAGAATGTTACCACCAGATATCCTAGGCACAGTGTGACTCCTAGCAAAAGGCAATGTAAGAAAGTTGCCTTTCGCTGCAGTAGATGCATGAAAATATCCACCCCGTGTAAAAACATTTTTTACTGTTTTTTTTACTTTTCTAATGGAATCTGCACTAGCTCTGTGGTTCCACTCGAGGTGTTAAGCAAGAGGCAGTGTGAGGTGGCCACCACAGACAACATTTGGTTGAAAAACACCCTTGTATAGACCATGCATTTCCCATAATTTAAAATTTTTTGACCTTTGCAGTTTTCTGCCTGAGTGCAGTCACAGTCAAAATGCCATGTGTGCTATTAACCTAAAGTGTCATCTATTGCAATATTTCAGGGGGGTTGTTTTATTTTTATTATAGGTTTGAATTCCTGGCGTGACATTGAAAAACTAAATGCTTTACCCAAACTGGAAGAGGTCAGATTATTAGGTATTCCTTTGGTAGAAGCGTACACCACAGAAGAACGCCGGAAACTTGTGATAGCAAGGTATGATCTGTTCAGTATTTATAAAGAAGCACTATTATACGTAATTACAGATTAAACAGATAGCTAACGAATGCTTTAAAGAAGTGTCTAAAATCCATAATATTTTCTGCATGTCTGATTTTGTATATGCAACATTAAAAACAAGTGATTTCTGTGCATTCAATTCTTAATAAGCTTGAAGAACCACAAGAGCCATTTTCATACATATGAAAGACAAAAGCTATAATGTTTTGAATGCATCCTTCTTCCTCTAAATAACCACGCAAGTAATAATTGTAATATTTTCTACTTGGTTTACGCTTGTGATAATACAACTTCATAAATTATAGATTACATAAAACTAATGTATTTTGGGCTCATTCTATTTGAAATTATAAGGAATCATGTATAAAATAGATTTTTTAGGTGAGTGTTGAAATAGATTGCATCTAGTGCTTGCCAAGTCCAAACATTTTGTAAATCTGATTTCATGTGACAACACAACAGATTTTGCTTTGTCATTATTTTTCCATTGGAACCATGGCAGTATGTCAGGGTTGGAAAACTAAACAAAACACTGCTGTGTATCTTTGGAGCAGTATGTGAGATCACAGTGTTATGTCCAATAAACATCTATTTGCTGCTACAAATTCTGCTTGCCTTTTTTTCATGGTCATCCTTCAGTAGTGTGTGCTAGGTGTCATTTTGCAAGTGTTCTTCTCTTTTACATAACCAGTCACATAAGTTGGGTACATAAGCCATTATTTATTTTACTTTTTTTGTTTCAGTGTAGAAATTAGAGCTTTACTTAATTAAACTGGTTTCTTGTATATATTTGTGTTTATAGTTTATTAGCTGTCTCGCCTTATATCAGTGTAATGAGTGCTATAATGATGTCAACTGTGATCCTAGTCACTGTCTCTGACTGTCAGTTGAGGAACATGACCTTCATCATATGACCTCCTTGTTCTTTTAGAGAGAAACCTTGGGCCGCGTTCATCAAAAATATTCACTTAATGATAGATCGATTGATGGTCAGTCTATGCATGTATTCAAAAATTAAACTAAGCCTGTGTAACTTCAGTTAATTTAATTTAAAAAAAAAATGATATGACTTACCTGGAAGGAATTTCATTTTTATCATTCTGCATGTAAAGATTTTAAAGGTGACCTTGTAGATTTACATTGCTTACTAGTGTTTCCTCAATGCAGTGTGCGTATGGGGTCGTAGCAGTGCATTTAAGTGTTTTGGCAGTTAGATCTGAGACTATTGATTTCATGAAATAGACAGATAAGGGCATTCTCCTCTACGTTTTATTACAGGCTAGTGATGGTCTTGCTAATCTTTTCCTCTCATGTGAACTCCTAGATTGCCGTCTGTATCCAAACTGAATGGCAGTGTTGTCACGGATGGTGAAAGAGAAGACTCTGAAAGATTCTTCCTGCGTTACTATATGAATCTCCCAAAGGAAGATGTCCCATTAAGGTGAGGCCTTGAACAAAAGGTAAATGAAAGAGAGGCAGATAAAAAGTGTGGCTCATGCCCAGACACAATTTACTTTTCTTCAGAGCATAGGATTGGATCCCAAAGTGTATAGAAGCTGATTTCATATTGATTTGGTGGTATAATGGAAACTATTGTAGCACTCCTCTAAATCTTATTTAGTAGTTTTATTGGGAGCTTTAGATCAGCAAAACATGTTAACCAATACCAATAAATTAGTTATGTTCTGATGAAAGATCGCAGTTTTCCATGTGTATACAGGTTTATTTTTTTTATTAAAGCTGATGCTTTATAAGTATGTCATCCCCTCTTAGATCAATTCTAATTATGCCAAAAATTTCAACACAAAACAGCATTATTAACATACAATTTATACAATTATCAGTTGCAACTAGTGCTTCCAGCTTTGTATTGTGAAGAACATGTTGTTCCAGTATATAATAACTGCTGTATCTTAAGCCTGCTTGTGGTGTGTCTCTGTTCTCATAGTCTGTGCATTGTGGGGACGTTCCTTTACTGACTGCTCTATGTGTATATTCATTCTGATTGTGCTGTGTCTTTATATGTTTATGTCCAGGGAAGCTGTGTTATGTTTGTGTATGTTTGAATAATTTTGTGATCTGAATATGAAAACATCATTGATATCAAAAGCTTTTTGAAGTTGTTTCCTGTGTGGGCTATATGGCTCCTGTATTTAATCTTATCTCCTTTCCACCACTACAAGGTTTCATGAGTCAAAAAATAAAAGTCAGGGTCCCTGGGCCTACTAAGGATCTAGGGGGTCATATATCCAACTACATACATACATACAGTATGTCAATCCTGTTCTGCTTACAGTATTTGGCAGCTGCTCATTAAGGTGGGAGGTGCAAAGTCATAAATAACCACTTTTTTTAGGTTGCCCCCTAGCCTACTCTGACTATGCTGATTTTTCATTGCTAGATCTTTGATAATGAGACAATTTTAAACGTAGTGTCTATCAATGCCTCAAAAATGATGAATCATTTATGAACAGAAAGGCTGTATGCAAAGTGCAATATATGTATGCAATCTACCATTTCTTTATAGTTTGCACACTGCCTTCCTGCTTTAAACAATTGCCACGGGTCTCTGCTCTCCATTACAGAGCACAAAGTACTGCTGCCACCCCCATGAACATTGTGCTTTCTATGTTCAGCAGCACTGTGTTCATAAGGTACGGGAGAGGAGATGCACAGTAGTGATGTGCAGGTGCTCCCAAATCCTGCAGTGATCAGCGTGATGACCACTAGTTGAGCGAAATCAGGTTGATATTTGACTAGCCATTGCGGGTTAGTTTTGGGTGAGGGTCAAACTAGGGAAGTACACTCCACTGCTCACAAAGATTCTCTGTCTTGGAACCAGGGGCACCCACTTAAGTAATGTACAGAGTGAGATGACGCTGGTACTGGTCGGTTGTTGGTCCTACAAAAGCATCATTTTGTTATGGTTTAGGGTCGGTGCAGGTTGAATTTTTCCTGACCCGCACATCACTAATGTACTGCCCCCGCCTGTCCCTATATGTGGCCATACACGAGCCAATAAAAGCTGCCGAAAGACCGACGGGCTTCCCCGATCAATATCTGCCCAAGAATTGGGGTAAAAATCTCGTCGGATCGCGTACTGCATCTGTTCGATGATGCGGTCCCACAATCTGACCGCCCGTTATCGTTGGGCCCTAGGGCCCACGATTGGATCAGCCCGATATCGCCCACTTCAAGCCCGAAATCGCCAAGCGAGCAAATCTCTGAGTATGGCCATCTTTAGAATCCTCTTTTTCAATCTCTTTCTGTTTATTCACAGCACATGCTCTGGGCTGCTGTCTGTTGTCTAAGCTTAAGGACCAACTTACAGTATACATATATACATATATAAATAATAAAGGTTAAAGTGGACCTGTCACCCAGACACACAAATCTGTATAATAAAAGTCCTTTTCAAATTAAACATGAAATCCAATTTCTATTTTTTATTAAAGCATTCATAGCTGTTGTAACCTCATTTAAAAATCTCAGCTGTCAATCAAATATTGTCTGCCCCTCCTCTATGCCATGGGCATAGAGGCGGGGCAGACAATTACTTTCACTTTCCATTCAGCACTTCCTACATGTCACTGCTCTCCCCACATTCCCCCATTCTCTTTACCATTTAATTGTGTAGCTAGGGCATGGGAATGGACATCGAGTCCCCCATTCTGGTGCACAAACAAGATTCTGAGATGATGCAAGGCTTTCCTTAAAAACAGTGTCCACAAAATGGCCGCTGCCTGCTTGTTATCATTTTGAATTCCCAGACTGAAGGAAACAAGATTCAAATAATTTATACAGTGTAATTAAAGTTCATTTTGCTTGACTAATGTGATAAAATAGGATTTTGAATAATTGTTTTGGGTGACGGGTCCCCTTTAACATTACATGGAAGCTCAGGAAGCAGTACATGCTGCATCAGTATGCAATATGCTACCCTGTATCAGTTTCTATCACAGAAAACTTGAGATTTCAGATGCGCCCTAAGATTAGCTTTATTAGCTTCTGATGAGCCCTGAGCATATGCAGTGTACACTCAAAAGATGGCCTAATAAGATAGTGAGCTTCTGTGGACAACTTTGAAGGCCTAAAATAAATTCAGTAAATAAAGTTTATTATTTCTAGATTTATTCATATTTAATCTTTAGTTCTCCTTTAGGAAATGGACAAAATTGTGATAATGATTGTTTTTCTGTTATTTTAAATGGTATGATTTATGAATTTAGTAATTTACCTGTGAAAAAATTACAGCTTTTATCAGAGAAGCTATTTTCATTAACATGATTGAGTTATTTTGCACTCTGCCTTTGGTACAGACCTGGTTGAAGTTAGCAAATCATTGTGGGGATTCTCCCTAAAAGGCCATGGGAAATAGGATGTTTAGTAGTCAATACATACACACACACACACACACATATAAATGGTAATAATTATTAAAGGAAGTAATGTGCATACATGACAATCCTGTTTAGTCTTTGCTCTCATCCCTGACTAAACAGGATGAGAATCTGCTTCCTAATAACATACTGCTTCAGTCCCTGAACCTACACACACATAGCAACCTTGCTGTCATCAATGCCTTCTTTGTCCAGGCCTCTCCATCTGTGCAACGTGAAAATGAGACACCAAGAGGACTTGTGCAGCCATTAATGACTGTGCCTTTCCAGTTCACAGAACTAGTGTCCTTTTCTTCCTTGCCTCCATCTCAGGTTGCAGGTGGCTGAGCCACTCTCCCCTGTGCATCATCATGTTACTGCATAGAGAGATCTCCTCCACATCTCAAGCAACTTACTGTAGATTTTGCGTTTTAGCTTCCCAGTACGTTTTCACTGAATATTTCCTGCAGATTTTCTAAACTAGTGATGTTTAATGAGAGGGAAACCGTGATAAGGGTGAACGTTCTCAGAGTAGGCTCAGAAGGTGTCAAGCTGTTTGGTTCTTTATTACAGTGTGCTATATATGCAACATTTACCTTTAAATGTGCAGGCAGTGTATGCTCTAAAATGTTTTCTAACTCATTCAAAACGAATGGCAGATCATTCTACTGTGAACCTTACTGATGAAATCCTCTGTCAATCTGGAAGTGCTTGATATTTACCCACCTTTTTGGTGGAATTTGCAGTGCAGTTGTAGCACCATTGTATATATTGATTGCCTGGACATTGATGTAAACTACTGCATGGTAAAAAAATAAACTATACTATACTCATCCATCTAGCCTTAAACTGTCATTAAAATCACATTTAATCATTGCACCTGCATTCAGAAGTAATGTATTTTATCAAAATGTATGTACAATGTAACACTTATAGGACAGATATTAAGATGAGCTCCCATATAAGTTCTAACATACCTACAGAGAATCTGTTTAATACATTACTTTTGGTTGTCTTCTGTGCTCAGGGAGAAGTAAATGGGAAAAAAGTAAAGACAGGCCCAAGATTATCCTTAGCTAGCGCCACTCTAAGCCCAGTTTTCAAAATGGAAATCGTATTTCAGCAGACAGGTTTGTTTGCAGTGTAAAACACAGTGATAATGGTCTCGAAGTTTGGAAATAATAGCACATAAAGAAGCTTGATGGTATCAGAACATCACTGTGAGAACACAACAGCAGTCTGAATGTGGGCATGGCATCCAATGAAGGCTTCATCTGTTTGGACACTGGGGAAATCCAAGCAGAATGCAGGGGTGACCTCATACTCCGCACAGACAGAGTAGTGCTGTTGTTAAGGAACATTCCTATAGTTAAGGTAAATCCTCTGGGAAACAGCATGCAGCCAGGTCCCCTTCCACCTCTGCCAGGGTCACTGACACAGCACTGATCACATTTAACTCCTCTAAAACAAAATGCCAATGTGCTGCCTGCCTTGCTAACCTTGTCTAAACACCCTCAGCCTGCCTTACAATTGCAGTGTTTCATTTTTCCTTCCTGGCTGAAAAAACAGTGGTTCATCTTTACTCCGAGTAAAAGGAAATATGCAAAGCAAACAAGCCTGTGACACATTTTTTCAAAGATGCCTGCCACAAAATGACTTTTGGTTGCATTTTGTATCCAGTTGTAGCTTAAAGTGGAAGTACCACCTTTTTCTGAAAACCAATATGTTGCAGGTCATGGCTGCATTCTTCTTCAGGTCCACCCATTGATGGTGTTGCTGTCATATTGTTTCAATAAATTTTGATCTGATTTCACAGAAATCTTCTTTTTAATTAACTTGATCGCTCTACCTCATATGTACTTTGAAAACAAGAGATAGTTACCTTTTAGTACGTCCTGGTAACTTCATTGTTGGTCACTGACCAAGTGTTCTGATGCCAGATTTCAACCGATTTTTCAGCCACCCAGAATTGAAATTATATAAAAGGTGCTAGGAATACACTATTACTGGGCTAAATATAATGAACAGTCTTTTAACAACTGCACATTGTCTTCCCTTTTAGATATCAAGAGCTGGTGACAAAGTATGGAAATTTAGAACCTCTTGTAGAAGTGGATCTTCGACCACAGAATAAAGCCAACGTCGACATACACTTTGAAGAGAAAGTGGAGAAGATGAGCATCCGTTTAGATCAGACTGTGGCCGAGTTCAAGAAACAGCTAAAGAATTTGGTGCAGTTATCCACCAACAACATGCGCCTGTATTATCTGGACCTTGAAGCCCCTTTTGGCCCTGAGGAAATGAAATTAAGTACCCGGTTTTTACATTCATATAATGTTCATGATGGCGATAAAATTTATGTGGAACCCAAAATCAAATGACCGTACTTGCCTCTTCTTATAGTTATATATACAATCACTGTGTATGTGTATATATATATATATATATATATATATATATATATATATATATATATATATATATATATATATATATATATATATATATATATATATATATATATATTACATAGGATTTTTGGTTGTATTAAAATTGCTTTTAGATAAATTTACCTCTTCGTCCCATTGCTGGCAGTAGGCAGCTGTAGCACATTGAAGAGCTATGTGCAGGTGCACCTTCGGACAGTAAAAGGGTCTTCATCAACTTAGGGACCTCTACATCATAGCAGGCACCTTAAGGAGAGCCCTACCTGGAGCACTTTGTGTTTGTGAGTTATTTAATACATGAAAATATTTCCATTTTTGTTAATATTTAGTTAAGTCAAGGTATGTTACCCTTTACATAACTGTGTATATAAATATATATAATAATTTATTGCCATGATTACCTTAGTTCTGTCATGTCTGATGATGTTGATTATTTTTTTATACTTTTTTTATGTTGCCGTTTAATTTTCTTACCTTGATTTTAAGAGATTTACTGGTGTCCAACATCTATGGTATGTATGTGAAGATCACTCTTCCCCCCACCCCCCAGTGCCTGTGTTTATTCATTAATTGTACCAGTGACAGACAGAGTGGGAAATATTGGCACAGACAATCAGATATCGAGCTCATAACGCTGACAATTAAAACTGTGGGTCATAGTACATACACGTTTTTTTAATCCCTCTACTTTATCCTACTTGACTCTTTTGCCATACCTCAGCTATTCAATTTTTGCAAACCTTTGCTACGCTAACATGATTTTTTTACATTTCATTGTTCATTATTTGTGTTAGGCTACATATTTTTGAGGCAAGGTACTTGGGTTTTTAAAAAACAAGGTTTTTATTTACAATGGCAGTTCAAAGTGCCCATAATAGGCTCAAGGTGCCATAGTGGTTTACTCCTTGCCCATCTTTTTTTTGCTTGCAGTGCCTAAAAGCATAACTCTTTGCGATCGCAAAGTGAAGTGCAAAGAATTGATTCCACTTATGTATGCAGCACTAGGAGCAGAAGCGCCAGAGGATGCTATGAGCAACAGTGCTAAAAGCAAACATAAAGTACAACTGGCATATCCTTTATCTTGAAACCCGTTTTCCAGAAAGCTCAGAATTACAGGAAGGCCATCTCCCATCAAAAATTCCCCTTTACTCTGTAATAATAAAACAGTCCCAACTACAATATAATTAAATCCTTATTGGACGTAAAACAATCCAATTGGTTTTACTTAATGTTTAAATTATTTTTAAGTAGTATAGTGATCCAAATTAGAGAAACACTCATCTGGAAACCCCAGTTCCTGAGCATTCTGGATAACAGGTCCCATACCTGTACAAGATTCCCTCGCACTCGTACATTCTGTGCGCTTTGCCTTTGTGTTAGATATTTATTGTGGCTCAAGGCTGAGAGTGCAATAGACCACTAAAAGGGGCAGTTTTGCACCCCTTCAAAGCCATTTATTTTGCTTTAGTTCATTGTTTTAAAAAAAATTTCCACCGTTCTGTCTCCACATAAAGGCTGGCAGTACAGTAAGTGAGTTAAAGGAGAGGGCTTCCCAAGTCACTGTGATGAGACAGTCCAATATTTGATACGATGATGAAGTGGATTCCTAGTAAATATTTCTTCGTTATCTGTGCACTAAGGGTAGGAAATGGTTGTAAAGCATCTGTGTTTAAAAAGAGACATGTTTGTTGCCAATAGCCGTGGAGTTTATTCATCCAAGTGCTATACTAATGAGTATACACAACAGAAAGTGTATTTGAAAAATTAGTTACATATGTTAGATACTAATACTAGTGGTGCTGCTTATCCTCCCACTCCTTCCATTGCTTTGCTCTTTTTTATGAGTATTTCATTTCTGCATAGCTGTGGTTTGGGGGGATTTGTATCACTCTTCCTAAAGATGAAAATCTATAAACAGTGAAAGCAGTATTTCAATCTCACTTGTACTTTCTGTTTTTCCTGGTGTCCATCTGTCCTTTCTATGTTCAATATACATTTTCTTTCAAGTCTCCATCCTATGGTTTCCCTGTTTGACAGCGTTTTGGAAGATTTTGTTTCCTACCTGGTTAAGCAAATCTGAAACAGCAACAATGCTAATTGTGCAGAGTTCTCCCAAGAGGTATTTCTCTAACTCACATTTCACTCCAAGGGGTCAGGCAAACAAGGACTCTTTAACTGGCAGAGGCCTGCAGAGACTTAGAAGAGTGCAACAAGCAGAATGGAACATACCATAGTTCCTTGAACAATGTTAACAATCCATGTTCTTATACAGATCAGAGCAAAACTATTCCCATATGGCAGTGTTCTGATGCTTATGGAGGTAAAGAGATACAGAAAAGCAATTTGATCTACGTCAATGCCAGCAACTGTAATTTTACAGGCTCCGCATTATTAGGATATGTGATGTCCATTGTTTTGGACCAAAGTTGGTTAGTTACTAATATATCCAAGGTTTCTGTTTAAAGGTTACATCTTGTAAGCTTCTGCATGCATACTCTGCCATAGGCATGCTGCAGGCTATTCTACTGTTTTGCATTTTAGTAGCAAATCCACCCTAAGGCAGTTGTAATTCATGTGCACCTGAGAATTGGTTTTTCATTGCAAGCAATATTTTGGTGATTCCCAGCAGTAGACAGGTTAATCTAGCTAATTGATATTATTGATGTTTTGAGTTTAAACTGTTGGTCTGTTGAACCCAGCCTAGAAATGCTAGTTGGAGGTGGCTGCCTTGTTAGCGGGTTCTTCTTTGTCAAACAAAGCATCTTTTACGAATCCTTTCTTGAAGTTCATAGAGTTATGTTTTTTTCGTCTGCTTTTTGCCAAGCTATGTGTGACCATGTAAGAGTGAACAGTAGTACCATTTTGTAAAGGGTTCTAATAGGGCTTTAGGGGAAAAGCACAAAATATGGAGGCACTATATATTAAATGGATGTTTAAACAAAAAGTATGATTTTGCCATATTATTTTAAGCATGTACATGAGCTGCAAGAAACTCACTCACTTACTGTATATAATGCAAATGTTCTCTAGTTTGTGATAACAATAGTTCCAGTTCATTTACCTAATGTTCCGAATCCAACACTTCTGTAAACTATAATCAGAACACGTTTTGAGTCCTGAATAGGGATGTAGACTTCTGCATCTCAACAAACTGTAGGCCAATGAATAAAGTGGCTAAACATGGCCTAAGATTTCACAGATTTAGTAAAGCGGTTTAGTTTAACCAACCATGTATGCGTTTATGGTCATCACAAGGGAGGCGGAAGAGTTTTGGCATACTGCTCTGTGGTCCCTGCTTTCCAAATTTACCAAACAGTCCTCTCATTTGCAGTGGATACATAGACAGATACATACTGTATAGTGGATACATGAACAACTGTCCATGCTTGTAATTGAACTTTTAGCATATACACTAATATTATTAATCTCTTGGTGGATCAACCAGGTTTTCAGGGATGCCTTATATGCCTTCTGTACTACCTTTATTTATTGAGTCCAGATAAAAATGCATTTCTGATTTAAAAAAAAAAGTGTGAATAATCTCTAAATAATAAAGTTTAGTTTTAGATAAATATCTTTATCCCTTTGTGGTTTTATTTCCCAAAGTCATTACAGATAATATTCAGATATAGATAATGCAAAAATATCTGAAGGATATAAAACGCCCTACTCTTGTCCAATACACAAGTATTTTTAGTGCTTAGACATACTGTATAGGGATGGGCGAATTTTTTCGCCTAGTTTCGCCGAAAAAATGACGCCCATAGACTTGTATGGAGTTGTGCGTCAAAATAAAAATGCGCGCGACAAAAAAAATTTCGCTGCGCGACAAATTATATTTGACGCCCATAGACTTTAATGGGTGTCGGCGTCATTTCGCCGGCGGCAAATTTTTGGCGAAACGAAACGGGTCAAATTCGCCCATCCCTAATACTGTATGTCTCATTGGGCAGTTTCTCAGGACAAGTAAACAACAGGAAGTTCTCAGGTGGCACTCCAATTACACTAACTTATTTTTGTTAAAGCAAGTTTGCGACCTGGTTTTGATATAGTAGACAGAGCCTTGGTGTGTAGTGGGGGGGGGGTTTAGTTAGAAAACCACTATGGATATTTCAGTAGGTTTCAAACAATTATTAATAAGCAACTATTGTGGGGCTCATTTATAAACACTGGCCAATTTTGCACCTGAGCAGTAACCTATGGCAACCAATCAAATGTTTGCTTTCATTGTTTTACCTGCAGCTGAATTAAAAAAAGCTAACCACTGATTAGTTGCTATGGGTAACTGCCAGGTGCAACTTTGCCCAGTATTTATAAATGAGCCCTGTGTTTTCAAGCTGCCTGATAAGGTTTATCAAGGGACATGCATGTATGATTGCTCCTTATGACACCTGCTAATGTGCCTTCCTCTACATTGTGATTGTTCCCATATCAGTGTTTCATTAGCCTTACAAGTGAACAATTAATTCAGATAATGTAAATGGAGACATCTTTATAGAATCCATAATAGGGAATACATGGTTATGTGTCACAGAAGGAGCGGAATTTATGCTGTTGCTAATGTAGCACAGGACAATTGTTTGAAAGAAAAACAAACAACAGTGTCTTAACAGAATATCTAAATGTTATCATTGCAATAGTGCAAGCAACACAATAATGTAAATTAGTGATGTGCGGGTTGGGCTTTCCCCGCATCACATTTTGTGAGTAATACAGTTAGATACTTTGTAATTAAATGGTAAGCAAGGTAAACCCATATGCTTACATGGGCATAAATAAATCTTTAACAGTAACAGCTAGCTATGTTATCTTATTACATATAAAGGGGTCCGTTTACTAAAGTGCGGTAAATCTGACTTTAAGTTTCCGCATGTTATCGCTGAGAATATTTTTACGCCAGAATATTCGCAGCGACTAAGTTTACTAAACAGCGATGCGCTCAGAAGTCATTGCGATCACTTGCGGTAACTACGTTAACGAACCAGCTTACGTTAGCGGTAATTTTAGCGAGTTGCGAATTTTCTGGCGAAAAATTAAGTTTTTGCGAATATTTATGCTATAAAATAGTCTTGTTTTATGGCGGTTATTATGGCAATTTTTACTGTGACATTTATGGCCAGAAATGCATCTTCAAAACTCATAAACTTTATTGACTGATGATTATACCATCCAACAACATCACCAGAGTAACACCAATCAAACATGTCTGCATCATATAAACCCTTCTGCCAATAGAATCATAGGAACAAGAAATGATACCAGTCAATCTCTTTGCTTCATAGAAATGCACAGTTTAATGTAGCCAATCACAATGAAACCAAAAAAGTGTAGAGGCTGACGAATCCTTGGACTGTGATGCCGCTGCCAATAATACGCCTCTTAGCTGAAACTGCTGCTGTTGCAACAGATAGAAGCAGAAGCCAAAACATCCTGTCAGCAATAGCTACAGCTCTGTCTCCTGTCAGCAAAGAATGATGGGTAAAAAAAAACAGTATTATGGGATATTTCCTGCCCCTTGAGAATTTTCTGGCGAAAAAAATACTTTTACGCCACTACATAGGTGGCGGTAAAAGTTTGCGAATATTCTTGCGTTAATTTTGTCTTTAGCAAATTTCGCTGTTTAGTAAACCATGCGTTAATGTGTACGTAGCGTTATTTTCAGGGAATGCGATAACTGGCGAACAATTATTCTTGCGCAAGAAAATTCGCAAATTTATATTTACCGCAGGTTAGTAAACTGGCGATAACATATTTGGCGAAAATTCTGTCTATATATTGTGCGAATATTTTTAACGCACTTTAGTAAACGGACCCCATAGACAGAACTGATCATATTTAATTTGCTGAGCCACTGTGAAATCACGCAGTATCACATTCATCTTCAATATTATTTTATTACAGGGAGCCTACAGAATGGATTCAATTTTAAATTATTTTTACCTATTCTAGGATAGAGAATACACGGTTTATATTTTGTTTCAACAAATGTGGTGACTATTTTATATAATTTAGGCTAGCATTATACAACATGGCATGGTTAATGGTTTATATTATCTTCAAACAAGAGCTTTAAAAATTTACATTATTTAGGAAATAGAAGCATCTAATCTTGGTGGCCAGTTACTGCCATGTTCAGACATGGAAATCAAGGAGACTGACTTATAAAGAAAGAATTGTTGTTGTAAAGACTATATTGATACCAATCTTTCTTTACATTTAGTATGTGTTTCCTTTACTAGAATCCTTGTATGCCCGGATGTACAGCCTCTTTTTTTCTAATGCTTTGGGGGAGCTTAGAATTGGCCATTATATAACATACTAAAAGTTAAGGTAAACTACCCCTTTAAAGAATGGGTGGGAGAGTGAAGGAGGTTCAGATTTGTGGTGGTTCTCCCAACATATTTGGCGTTGGCAGAGACTCAGGAACATTTTTTTGTAGAATGTCAAATAACAAAAGTCCTTAGCAATCTGAGATTTGTTTTTTTTTTATTAATTTGTTTCTCTGAAGCTGCATACAGGATATTGAGACCAGTCTGTCTGTGTAATAAAGAAAGACTGTAAAATGTATAATACATCCAGTATTATTTGTGGCATTTACGTTGTAAAAAATCAACAGGCCAAGGTGTAGATTCTATTGAATATGCTGCCAATGCTGTGATAAGTGAAATCCTCTTCATTAAGACACAGGAGTTTAAAATCTCTAAGGGAATATGTTAATACAGTATATCCTTCTGATGTTTCATTCCGATGATATCTGATTGTCTTTGTGTTTCTGTATTTGCGTGAGATTGCTTTTAATAAAAAAAAAAAATACCCTCTTTGGATGTAATTTTAACACTGGATTCCTGTTGGTGAGAGAGTTCGCTGGATCCGGGTGCAATCGCCCCCCTGGTAGTTCTACAACTGTCATTCGCTCCCAAATCTCACCCTAACTTGCCTTCTGTCTGAGCCCCCTGCTTTTGAACCTTAATTTGTGTATTTGTATGTGTCACATTCAGGCATTTGGCAATTTTGTTTTAAATTTGTTTTTATTTTAAAGAAACCAAACCTATTTGATCCTGTCCTGCATCGCAGCATATTTGTTTGTAAAACAAACTAGACTTTTGATGTCAATTTTGTTATCTAATTGTGTTTATCTGATATGTCTCTCTAAACATCTAAATTATGTCTAAATCTGTATCTTCCCAACTGCACAAATAATATGTTTACACTGGGCTGAGAAAGACCTTAGCCAAAGATCAAGCTAACAAGTTAATTATCTCATAAATAAATTTTATTCAGCAATCCAGTGTGTTCTGTCATTTGCTAATTTTATTTTCCCACTTACTGTATATTTTGAATCTTACTAATTTGTGATATAGCAATACTGTCATGGGTTAGAAATAACAGTTACAGGTATGGGATTTGTTATCCAGAAACCCATTATTGAGAGAGCTCCAAATTACAGAAAGGTCATCTCCCATAGACTCCATTTTAATAAAATAATTCTATAAAAATGATTTATTTTTCCTGGTAATAATAAAACAATACCTTGTAATTGATCCCATCTAGTAATCTTATTGGAGGCCAATCAATCCTATTGGTTTAAATTCATGTTTAAATAATTTTTTTAGGAGACTAGAAGTATGGTGATCAAAATTATGGAAAAAACCGTATCCAGAAAACCCCAGGTCTCAAGCATTCTGGATAACAGGTCCCTTACTTGTACCAATAAAATTGATTGGTAATAGTTAGCTCTGTGTCATGCCTCATTCGCCTGCAAAAGTCAAAAAGTGACCTCTGCAGCTGCAAATAATTAATGGGGTGCAGGATCTATGATTAGAAGATATACTGCAGGTGAGCAATAACTAACACCCATTCAAAGAATAGCCGAATAATATGTATTTACTTAGCTTTCTATGGTGTTGGTTACAAAGGCAGCAAGTACCATATCAACACAGTTAGGGAGCCACTTAACCTTTGGTAGATGGCCTTCATGTTCCCAAAAACCAATGGATGATCCAGAATTCTTGGCTCCCATTCAGGGTCTCACGTAAAGCTACTGAAACCAGATAGAGGAAAGAAACCTTTTATGCCAGAAGTCAAGGAGATATCCAATCGCAGATGCTGAGTTGCAGTATTGTTGCAATAATTAAACTGTTAGCAATTCTGATAGGTCAGCATGGGATTGTACCTCTTCAGAAAGGTAAGAAAGGCAAGTTTTATGAATATTTTGTCTAATTCTTTTGTTTGTTAAAATCTCGTCATTACTATGAATGTGCTTCGTTGCCATACAATTTTTTGTTGTTTTTTGTTTTGTTACTATGGACTATTTGCCCACTAATATATGTATTGGACTTTTAACTGATCTTACTTTACTAAGCCTAAGGTTGAAAAAACTATACTACTCTGCAACTCATGCGTACAACTGAACAGCAACTAAACAGCAGAAGAGCATCATTTATACCTCAACCACATTCCCCTTCTTTTAAAGAATGAGAAATTCCTAACATCCATCCACTGATTCGCTTGTTGTAGGGGGCAGAGGTAAGCAAAGTAGATCTGTCTACTCTTGGAGGTTTTTATATGTAAAGCACAACAAAGAGCAGGGGAAGGTCATACAGTGCTAGATTTGCTTTACATACTACAGACATCAATTTAATCACCGAATGGAATACTTAGAGCTCAACACCACTCATAGGGGCAGATATATTAAGGGTCGAAGGATTTTGCGCAATTCGTTCGACCGAAGTAATAATCGTTCGATCGAACGATTAAATCCTTCGAAATGGAACGATTGGAAGGATTTTAACCCATCGATCGAAGGATTATCCTTCGAACAAAAAAAGATAGCCAACCCTATGGGGACCTTCCCCATAGGCTAACATTGACTTCAGTAGCTTTTAAGTGGTGAACTAGGGGGTCGAAGTTTTTTCTTAAAGAGACAGTACTTCGACTATGGAATGGTCGAATCGTCGAACGATTTTTAGTTTGAATCGTTCGATTCAAAGTCGTAGTCGAAGGTCGAAGTAGCCCATTCGATGGTTGAAGAAGCCAAAAAAACACTTCAAAATTCAAAGTATTTTTTCTTCTATTCCTTCACTGGAACTTAATGAATGGGCCCCTTAGTTGTTGTTTATGGCACCAATGAAATAGTAGGTGTCTCTTTAATGTATCTGTCTATGGACCATCTGGGTGTATACTCTGTATAGATTAAGTATTTATGAGATGTCTATATATAAAGAATCACATGTGCTCTGTAAAGCAAGCAAATGTGCACACATGGAAATTTCACCCCCAAATTTGTAGGTAGCCCAAACTCAAAACAAACGCCAAAGCACTGATATTAATTCGTATCTGAATTAACTTCAAGCTCTTTT
Source organism: Xenopus petersii (assembly GCA_038501925.1). NCBI lineage: Eukaryota > Metazoa > Chordata > Amphibia > Anura > Pipidae > Xenopus > Xenopus petersii. The sequence continues at coordinate 67,281,294 of CM076685.1, read as the reverse complement.
CAGGTGACTGCCTGTTTTGTCTATTTAAACATAACAGCTAAAGTACCCCAGTTGGGCCACAGCCATAAGGATGCTTGGAAGCTATAAAAATATTTTGCCAGAAAGACGCACTTATACCTAGAAAATTCTAGGGATTCCTACTATGCTTTTTCTTTCTTGCTGCTGAATGTATAGAAATCAGCTTTTTATTGTGTTTATAGATTTATTTGGCATTCTTTTAGCATTCTGAAGGAGTTTTTATTTTAATAAAATAAATGTCATTGTACTTGTGTTGTTTCTTTCTGACATGTTGATTTAGTCAAAGAAAGGAAAAACTAGGCATTTAAGGATGATCGATTTTATCATAAAATTACATTTCATTGTCTGGGTTTTCCATTTTTTAATTATCATTTGTGTTCATGGCAATTGAATGGAATGTTTTATAAAAATGCAAAGAATAGAGAAACATTTGCTTACCACAATTTAGCTAGTGTCCAAACATTAAAACCTTATACTGTTGTATAGCCAGAGGCATTTAAGCATGAAAACCTGTGTACAAGGGATATACGACTAACCATTTTACTGTGCAGCTGAATTGATACCTACACCTATTCTATTTCTAAGTTACCATTCAGTATGTATTTCAGTATGTATTTATAATACTGAAGCTAGATAGATAGATAGATAGATAGTATATATAGATATACAGTATAAAGGGATGTCACATACTGTATTATTATATGGCAACAAATGCTTTTATAACTTCTAATATTTTATATTCTTGCCTAGATCTATTAAATCCTGTCCAAACTCACATTATGGTTGTTCTGAACACATCATAAAACAATTGTACATTTCTTCCTTTTGTATGTACAGGTATGGGACCTGCTATCCAGAATGCTCAGGACCTGGGGTTTTCCAGTAAACAGATCTTTGTGTAATTTCGATCTTTATACCTTAAGTCTACTAAAAACATAAATATGAAATAAACCCAATAGGTTGGTTTTGCTTCCAATAAGGATTAATTATATCTTAGTTTGGATCAAATTTTAAAAATTTTAAAATTTGCATTATATAGCATGCAGGCTTGTATTTCTATATGCCTTTGCAAGACACTGTCTAAAGTATCACCTATGGGGCCCTGACACACAAGAATGGACTAGCTATGGGGCCCTGACACACAAGAATGGACCGGCACAGTGCTATCCAACATCTGTGTTACCAAGGGCCGGAATTTTTTTTTGACCTATGTGGTGGAGGGCCAATAATGGAAGAGAGTGTTACCCACTTCCTGTCTTAACCTACACCCACACTCATATTAGCACAAGAACTTTTAAGACCAGTAGTAGAACCCAAACAAAGGGATATCAACCATAACTCATATTTGAAAAAAGTCATATTAAGACAATCTTAAATCCATATACCTCTTTATTTAACCATTTTCCCAAACCAGACAGGAGTGGTTGACAGTGAAAAGGGACTTTTATGTCCGAGAAGATCTGCCTAATGTCATGGGTGCAATATACTATTGCCCCCTCGTGGGCAGGAGCAAATTCATTCACTCAACACTCAATTCATTTGTGATGCAAATATGTGTTTGATGAATGTTTTTGCTGCCTTCGCTGGAATCACACACAATCCATATATTCTGTGCAATTCATCAGTCTAAAGACATTTTGAATCTGGTCAACTAAGTGGTGGTTGGCTTGTAGGTAAGTGTTGTTTCAACACATATAATACTAAATATGTTGGCATTGTTTAGTCATCAAACATCTTAGAACGCTTATTACTCTTACTAATGTTGTTTAAAGAGTGCCATACAATTGATTATTAACATTCTTTGTTAAAACCCATCCTTAGTGTGTAGTCCCTTTGTCTATATGATGTTTGTGAGATGTGTTGCTACGAAACACTCATACCGGGCCTGTTAGCAAAGGGATAAAGATAAATCTTTTAAAAGTTGTCCAATAGGAGCAAATTCGTTAACACACTAACCTTTGTTTGTTAAAGTAATTAGCAAAGTGTAACATTTTTATAAAGGTTAATATATGTATAATGTTAAAACTAACTATATTGATTTAAGCATATATCCAGCCTTTTTCAGGTGATGCTGGTTATGGGTGTTGGCCCTGGCTGTTTACTTCAATTGCTAATCCAGCCACACCTGGTGAAGAAAGGTACAATGTAGCTCATCAAAGCGCCAGACAAGTTAGTGTGTAATTTCAGGCAATAGTTGCCTGAAATTGCCTCACTGAGGCAACTTTGGGCAACTATTGAAAACGCATCACCATGTGTGCATTAGAGCAGGCTACTTTTCATTGTAGCCTATGGGGAAAAACGCTGAGGCAGTTCAGGGAGATAGTTGCTTCAAAGACAAGGAGATTAGTAGCCAGGCGACAAAATCTCCCTGAATCTCCTCGTGTGTCCTTACCCTAATAGTAAAAACCCATGTCCCACTGAGACACATTCAGTTACATTTAGAAGGAAAAACAGCAGCCTGCCAGAAAGCATTTCTCTCCTAAAGTGCAGGCACAAGTCACATGACTGGGGGCAGCTGGGAAATTGACAAAATGTCTAGCCCTATGTCAGATTTCAAAATTGAATATAAACAAAATCTGTTTGCTCTTTTGAGAAATGGATTTCAGTAAAGAATTCTGCTGGAGTAGCACTATTAACTGATGCATTTTGAAGAGAAAAAAACATGTTTTGTGATGACAGGATCCCCTTAATCTGCTTACTTTGGGTCAGCATACTATACTGTACTCAATTAAATCCTCCTACAGCACCAACTATATTACAGTTTATCCAGCCTTTATGTTGGCTACTAGTCTTCATGCATTGGGTTGGATTTCCAGGCTTTCTGAAGCACCACCAACAGCTTTATATACTGCTGGGGGTGACCTGATCCTGATTGTCAAATGGGGCTAACCCAAGCACCTCCAAACAGTAGGGCGTCTACTGGTGCTTTTTTGCTACCTCCACTGGATTATACAGTAAATGTCTGACTCAGCTCTATAATTATTAATTTATGAGAAATCTTTAACATTTAACAACTTAACACATAGGGGTTTATTTACCAAAACTTTACTTTTTTTCTCACTTTATTTAAAAAAAACTCAACCAAACTTCCAAACCCAAATGGCCTTAATTTAACAATAATTATTCACGGTAAAATCAGTGTAACAAATAGTTTTCTCTGCCCCTTAGAGGCCATTTATTTATGACTGATTTTCAGTGGGTTTTAGAGCTTTTTGAAATCATGATTAAACGCTATTTCTCTAAAATCATGTCATGAAAATAGTACAAACCGATGGATGCGCTTAAAAAGATAAGAAAACCTCTAAAAAATGTAAGTTTTTTTGGATAATTTCTAGCAAATAAAAATGAGTGAATTTTTTGGCAAGTTTCACAGTGAAAATGTTGCCATAGACAAAAAAAATTTGTTGCCCATAGACTTAAATGCATTTCTGCAAAAAAAATTTTTTCACTACATGAAATTTTTTTTTTGAAAACCACTAAAAGTCAGGATTGATTAAAAATGGTGCAAACACGATATATTAAAAAGACGCGGGTTGAGAGTGTTGCTCCCATAAATAATGGTACCAGTATGGTTGTAACAGATACAGAAAAGGCAAGTGTGCTAAATCACTTCTTTTCTTCAGTGTATGCAATAGAGGAGTCTGAGTTCCCAATGTAACAACTCACCCTGGTGGTCTAGTGGTTCGGCCGCATCTTCCTGTGCGCCGGTTCCTTAGGGCATGCGCTGCGTGCATCCCCTAATTTTATAGGCACATTCGCGCTGGTGTGATGTAGCCAGTGCGCAATGGCGCAAAATTCAAAGATATTTTAAGGGGCCTTTGGTATTTTTTCATTTCCCATTATAGGTTCTTCTCTAAGAGTGCTTTGCCTGTTTGTATCTTGAAACTGATCCCTGGCTTGACCCCTGCCTGTCTGCACCGCCCAGGCCTAGTTTTGACTACGCTTTCTGCCTGCTCCTTGAATTGTGACCTTTTTCCCAAAAGACTTTGCTAACGATCGTGCCCCTCTGCTCGTCCAGAACCCTTAGCTTGGCTCCTCTCTTAATAAGACCTGGCGGCATCCAATTAGCCGAGGGCTCCTCCCGAGGAGAGAAGGTCCAGAGAAGGGCAACTAAGCTGGTAAAAAGTATGGAAAATCTTAGCTATGAAGAAAGACTGGCCAAATTGGGGATGTTCACATTGGAGAAGAGATGCTTAAGGGATTATATGATAACTATGTATAAATATGTAAGGGGATCATATAATAATCTCTCTAATGCTTTATTTACCAGTAGGTCTTTCCTGCTGACAAAGGTCACCCATTCCGAATAGAAGAAAAGAGGTTCCGCCTAAATATTCAGAAGGGGTTTTTTACAGTGAGAACTGTGAAGATGTGGAATTCTCTCCCTGAATCAGTTGTACAGGCTGATACATTAGATAGCTTTAAGAAGGGGTTGAATGGCTTTTTAGCAAGAGAGGCAATAAAGGGTTACAAGTTGATCCAGGGACTAGGAAGGAATTTTTTCCCCCTCTGAGGTAAATTCAGATGGGGGTTTTTTTTTGGCCTTCCTTTGGATCAACTGGCAGTTAGGCAGGTTAAAAAAAAAAAAAGTCAAAAGGTTGAACTTGATGGACGTGTGTCTTTTTTCAACCTAACTTACTATGTTACTATGATCAACATAGCTGTGACTGATTTCTATAAGATCTCGACAACTTTAACCTGCCAATTTTTTTTCATTATTTTTACACTTAATAAATCTAAATTTTTTAGGATTTTTGAGAAACAGAAAAACAACTTAATTTTTGGCTTTTTCCCTGCCATAGCCATGTCTGTCTCTCCTCTTTGTAGATAGTTGTAATGCACCAAAAGTATAATATCTTATGGTACTGTTGACCAGATTCACCACTGGCCAAAGAGGTCCCTATACATCATCTACCACTGCAGAGAATATGGAATAAAAATGTAAGTAGTAGAATATACATAATACAAATACACTTTTAAAATTTAAAAATGTATGTTGTAGAAACAGCATTTTTCTCCTGTTAATATTTCCTAGGGTCTGAATGTGTTACAGCTCAGTGCATCACCGGCAAAATATTTGCTATTGAACACAGAGATAAATTCAATTTTTAATGAAAGTTTATAAGCTGTATGATGAAAAAAAGTTATAAACACTCAGGCAGCATGATGCACATTACTAATCCCTAGGGATTTATTGAAAATTAATCATTTCAGAACAAGAAGCAGTGTCTGATTAAACCACAAGAAAACAATGAACTAATAATTACATTTTTCATTACATAATGTAATCTTGTAGTGTTTGTGTTAGCGTGTAACCATAATATGTTGGGGAAACCATGCATTTAAAACACTACTGCAACCACACATTGCTCAGTTTTTTATATAAATCCCAGCATACTTTAACATATTAAGTTTAAGACTGTGTTTTTAAAGAATTACCGCTAAGTAAACTTTCCCCAGCTCTCCAGGACCAACAGCTAGATTAAAATGCAAAAAAAAGTTCTCCAATGTGATTGGGCTCCATGTTTTTTGTTCCTGCATTTGGAGCTGTAAACTTTCAAGGAGAATTAACCCCAGCATCTCCATAGTAGTAATGATCCGGGCCTGTGGGCTGTGGTTGCCTTGGGCTGGTACAGAAGCCCAAAACATATACATGTACAACATTTCTACTCTACTTATTTGATTAAGCTTTAGTTCTCTGTTAAGCATTGAAGAAGTATGTCCTTTATATTAATCTTTGTATTTAAGACCACAGAAAAATACCTGACATATGATGGTAATCAACATTCTGTTTGATACATAATCTTGCATTTTTAATTATGTTTTTGGTCACCTTTAAACAACTGCACTGGCTCCAAGAGGGTGAAAGTGAACCCTCAAATTCGACCCTCGAGGTAAAATCCTATGAATTCGAATTCGTAGGATTTACCGCAAATCCTACGATCAAACGATTCGAAGGATTTTAATCCATCAAAAAAAACCTAAGAAAAGTAATGGGGAAGGTCCCAATAGGCTAACATTGTACCTCTGTAGCTTTAAACTACAGAAGTATGTAGTCAAAGTTTTTTTTAAAGAGACCGTACTTAGACTATCAAATGGTCGAATAGTAGAACGATTTTTAGTTTGAATCTAAGTCGAAGGTCGTAGTAGCCTATTCGATGGTCGAAGTACCCAGAAAAAACCTTCGAAATTTGAAGTTTTTTTTACTTCGAATCCTTCACTCAAGCTTAGTAAATGTGTCCCATAATGAATTATTAAGGTTTACTTTTATCTGCATCCTGTATTCTATGTAAGTGCTTTGCGGACATCTTTGCAGTACTAACATACATTAGCATTTCAAACATGTTCTATTAAAAATTGAATTCTGTTTAATAGATTAAATCTAACATACAAGGAAACACATGGACAACTATATCATACTGGTCTTTTGCAGTATATTTTTCACCTAATAATATAGAACATAGTCCCAGCTGACAAATCTCAACCAGTTAAATGGTTTAGTAAGTGTAATTTATTTTATATTGTTGCTTAATAGAGTAAAGGAATCAAAATTGTGATGGTTGGTAACCATTTGATCAACGTAGCCTTTAGGAATAAGGAGCTATTAAGCATATCGAAGGAACTGAACGGTCTATTTCAAAGGTTCTATACTTTCCTTTTTTATTAACAAAGAGGGGAAAAAATAGATAACAATCAATTTGCTAAATTGTTCTCGAACAAAAAGACTTCTATGCAAAGTTGACTTCCTAATTTAAATGCAAAGTCAACTTCCTTTGTTTAGTGTTTTAAACTGATGCTAATTTGGTAACTTAATAGGTAAAGTATTTTTTTAGAGAAAGGTGAAAGGGGTTTTCTCTTTTGTGTTCTTTAGTTGAAAGTATTTCTGGTCAGAAAGAGTAAGAGCCCAGTCCAAGGAGTTGACATTTTCATCTGAATTCTTTTTTTTAAGGGAGGTAAGATTTCAGGGAAACAGTCTCACTCGAATTTCACTGCCCAAAAAACCCATGGATTGTTACATTAACCTAATCAATAGGTATAAACCATTCTCTGGCTCTTCACTCAGATTCCTCCTCGCATAACATCAGACGAACCTAAGGCTTCAATTTGGGGAGAGGACCAGTGGAATTATATGTATTTTTCCAAACTAGTCACAGTAGAAAGGAGGAGAACGCAACAATTTTTTATTTTACACTTTGGTTTCTAACAGAATTCTCTTCTTGACCAGGTCTGTAACTTCCTAATATTTAAACTTTTCTAATATTTAAACATTTTTTTAATATATATACACACATATATATATATATGTACAATTTTTGCAATGCATTTATGTATTAGTTTTTTTAACATCTCTTGTTAAATACAAAGCTAAAGAAACACTGATATGCTCTGTTCTGACTAATCAGAATTAAGTGTTTTGCAGCTGGTCACTGCATTTGCAAGACATAAGGCAGCAAATAACTAAATTTTCCACAATGACTTTTGCATTTCCGCTGAAAGTGTTTAATGTGTTTTAATGTGCTTAGGAAAAGAAGCAATAGGAAATATAGCATATGGATTTCATGAATATTAATACAGACCCAGAACTTGATATTGACAAGTATGATTGTATGTACATGTCACATGTGTTACCTGCTGAGATTATGTTATCTAAGAAATGAAGCCTAATTCAGATCAATGGCTTCAGAAAAAAAACATTGTATGGATTTGTTTTATATGTTGCTACTGGCGACTACTCTTGTGCAATGTGGCACACATATTATATCAGCCCCAATTTTATTCAGCTACATGGTTTGTTAAGGAGGTAATATTATAGCTTCTGGTCACTATATTCTCTTCCTATATGAAGATGAGACCAGGCTAAATGTGATTTAATGAGTGAATGTAATAATCTGTGGATGGTTCTATCAAAGAGTAGGTATCACACATCCGATTTGAAGACAGTGGAAGATGCAGAAAGAATAGGCATCTTTGTATCATCAGGTTGGACTTTAAGATATGTATTATGGATGTAATAAATGTAGTTTGTATTAGGGATATTTATGTAAATTCCTAAAACCCTGTATCTTCTCATGCAAATGCAAAATTAAAGGGGAAGCTCATCTTTAAATTTAGCATGTTACTAATTTTAGTATTTTACAGAATGCTCTGTGCTTTTAATCAGTCTACTTTTTTAATTTTGAATATGTTTTTTAAATAATTTTCCTACTTCTACATCTTTTCATCTGCCTTTTCCAGTCACTGAGCACTGTAACCCAAAAAACTATTGCTCAGTGGGGCTTTCGTGTAATTATTTCTTCTCATTATTTATATTTCTATGAAGGCCCACTCCTATTCAAATTCCAATCTTATTTAAAAGACTTGGTTGCTGGGTTAATTGGAACTTGGCAACCAGAAAGCTGCTGAAATTCCAAAATGGAGAGCTGCTGGCAAAATGCTAAATATTTGAAAAGAAATAATAGGAGCATTTGCAACTGTCTCTAAATATCAAGGTCTGCATCATATAAAACGTGAATTCAAAGGTGAATTAACAGTTTAATATGCTGTGGTTTACTGAAGCATCTTTTGAATTCCAGATAAAGTCAGTCTCACAAGATTATCTAACTAATAGCTTTAAAGATTAGACATCTTCACATCTTTTAAAACAAAGTCCTCTACGATATGTGTGCTATGGAATTTGGGAACTGAGTTTGACTGTAGAAGAGATCTGTTTGCTTTGAAAAGCTCAAAGAAAGACTCTAAAGAGATTTCTAACTATCTTACTAGAACTAGAAAGCTAAAAGCATTAATCAGGGCACACAATCACTGCTCTGACATTGGATGGGATATGCTTAAAGATTGACATGTATATAGATATACAGTATATATATATATTTTACTATAACTTGAGGTTAATGACGTTGCATTATGCTACTGTATATTTTAGCAGGTTTCATGAAGCAATATTACACGTCACTCCCTGTTTCTTGACTGCGAGACTGTAAGCTAATATGCCAGGGCACAAAGGGTAGTGATCAATTAGCCACATGCATCTCAAGTTGGCTCACAGTACTGTATCTTATATGAAAGTTTTTACCTATGGATATGTGAGCGTTACTGCAATTTCTACTTCTTTAGTCGGCACTGAACTGACTGCTGTGAATTGTAGTTTTTTTTTTCTTTTTTACTTCAGGCCTGTTAGAAAACAACTATGACAAATTTGAACATTAAATTAATAGTCCCATTTCTACATTAATTGCCCCCGCAATAAACAGTTTAACTATTTCCTAGCCTGCTACAAGACTAATCTCCATTCTAAGGCTTATCTTCTCTTCTGTTGACTTACTCGATTCCCAATCCCACAACTATCATTTGTCATACTATTCACAGCTAGTTTGTGACATGCCTTAAATCATTATAAAGCACAGTGTAAAATAAGGCTTCTGATATACAAGAACATAGTATGAATTTTACAGATTTACATATACCATAAATATTCAAACTTAGTATATGTTGCTTTTTCAGGAAGCCTTTTTATGATACACCTCTGCCAGTATATTAAATTGAGGGAAAAGGCAACCAGACTGTATATATTAACATTAAATTGCTTCTAAAATCCATATGTTGGCGCTATATAAATACGTTAATAATAATAACATGTTGATAAAATCATTATCATCGTAGTTTACGTACTATGATACTTTGTAATTCTACTAATTCTACTACTGTAATTCTAATTGCAGCCATATTATATCTTTAAGCAAGATTCATTTGGTATGTTGATAACTGTAACACTTGTTTGTTCCAGAATGTATTGTCCATTTCTACTGGGACTCTGGTCTGCATTCATTTTGCTACAAGGTTTGTATCTTAAGACAAAAAATAGTGTGTTACTGATGTTAGATATCGAATAGAGATAATTGATGATATTGTTCTGTTTATTCCTACAGCACAGTCAAAAGAAATATTATATCCCTTCTGGCAAAATGATACCAAAACTCCTAAGGTGGATGATGGAAGCTCAGCAGAAATTAAACTCTCCATACCTTTTATATTCTTTGGGGTTCCATACAGAGCACTTTATGTGAGTAACAAATATTATTTGTCAAGGCTGTCCAATTGATCGACTAAAACATGTATGAGGACTGCCTCAATTCTTTACATTCACATAATGATTACAGCAAATCATACTACATTTCCAACAATGAGAATACATATACTGTATATGTGCTAGAATTTGCTTACACAATTAGAAAGAGATCCCTATCCTAAAAAGATCTTACAATCTTTGATGAATTCATGGTTCCCTTTATACATTAATCTACACAGTGGGTATGTTTGAAAAATGGCAGTTTTTGATGCCCTTGCCACTGGGCATTACCCAATGGAGATTGTACTATGAGTTCATATGTGGGATCATTGTTTTTCTGTATATAATTATTTCTGTTTTATTAAGATGAATCATACAATAAGGGGCATATTTATCAAGGGTCGGATTTCGAATTTGAGTATCATACAATGGAGGTTCAAGAGAAATGATGTAAAAGGGCAATATTTTCTATTTATTTTAATATATATTCCAGTTTGGTGAGATTCTTTAATATTCCAATTAATATGATGTAAACTATCTGTTGCTTAAGTATTCATTTTGGGGTTATCATTTTCCTTTAAGATTCAGCAATATATTAGATATCAAGTAGTATAACTGTAGTCTGTAACATAATATCTACTATTTCAATGCACATTTATAATGCAATATTATATTAGATATTGAGTTACAGGTTATGGTCAGTCTACTTCAGCAATACAATAGTGTGCAACTACTATACAATAAATGCAGTATTGTACATTCAGGTGATACTCTGATTCATGTACCAGAGTACGATATCTATGGGGGTTTTCATTGTTTCTAGAATGTGCAGAGTGGTTTAAATTCATCCATCAATATAATAGTGATGTTTGCTTTCATGACCCTGGAAACTATCTTTGATTTTACAGCACAAAATACAATATCAGGAATGCAGACTTTTCAAATCTCATGGTAGCATTATCTGTTTTCACTGAAATTGTATGATATATGATGCTTGCCAATCTTGAGTATTATGGCAATAGAACAGCTATTCCAGCTACTTCTATTTATAACCAGCCAATTATAATATAAGGCGAATTTGCTTGAAGCTTATGATAATATAGAATTCTAATATTGCTGTTCCATGTCCTCATTTACTGGAAAGCTAAAGAGAAATATTCCTTCAGCTTTTTAAGGAAGGTAAACAGAAAGGCAATGGGAAGTATCAACAGGAAGCCATTTGTATTTGTAGACTTCACTTCCTGCTCTTTCCTAGGGATAGTCATCTTTTGCCACTATTTTGCAAGTTGTAGTTCTGGAGCTGTGAATGTTTAGCACCTGTGCCTTAATCCATGCACTGGCATGAAAACTATTGTTAAATATGGTAAAATATATGACTTCACCTAGAAGTATTATAGAAGGCTGAAGTTTCTAAGCATGACTAATTTTTATATAAAATACAGAAAAGTATTCCTTTTCTTCAGACTAGCTTTACATAGGCAGGTTTGAACTGTACATCATCTGGTGAAAAATAAGTTAAAATAGTAATAAATTAACTTTAAAAGTATAAATCTATAAAAATATTGATGTCCTTAAGACATCAAAAGACTACCACCTCAACTTTGTCTGTGCAATTTCAGCTCGCTGGTTATCTGGCAGACCAACCAGTCGATACACTGTCCCTCTTCTATGTAGAAGTCCCTTAAAGATTCTAAGCCCATTGGGCCAGGGACCTCATTCCAACTGTATGTTGAAACACCTCACATTTGTGTTTACACTTCAGAAAGCACTATATGCATTTGTGATTTGTGGGTAAAACTTAGTCCAATTATAAAATTTATAGAAGTTTTTGAATTTTTAATGAATCCGATGCAAGTTGAGTGTAGGAACTCGCCACACCGGGAATGACTTTGACATAGTTGGCCAGCTTAAATATATGGCAATATATGGACAAACAATCCCTTTTTTTTTTTAAAGGGTAAGGCATTTTTAGTAGCTGAAGGCACAAATGATAGTTTTTTTACAGCTACACGAGTATTAAAAAAACATATCATTGCTGAAAAAGGCTGATAGCATCTTTTGCTTGTCCAAAATCTTTTACCTAGCATCTGTTTATGATAGAGACAGAACAAGCATCAATAAAGACAGTAGCCCTTTATTAGTAGTAGGAACTTATGCCCTGTCTGAAATGTTTAGAAACATATGCAACATAGCTATCAATGGCAGATTTTATATTAGTTAGTGTACTGTGTACTACTCTCTGCACTCATCCAAAAAAGTAACGCATTCTATCTTATTGCTTGCTATTTACAGGTTAACAACAATGGTGTGATTTCATTCAATGTTCTTCTTAGCCAGTTCACTCCAGAGGCATTTCCATTAGCAGATGGAAGAGCCTTTATTGCACCTTTTTGGGCTGATGTCCACAATGGGATCCGTGGGGAGATCTACTACAAAGAAACTACAGACCCTGCAATGCTGAAGAAGGTATCCAAGGATATCAGGAGGCACTATAGGAACCTTCCATATTTCACAGCCACCTGGGTGTTTTCAGTCACTTGGGATGAGGTAACCTTTTATGGTGGAAGCAGCACAACACCGGTAAATACATTTTTGTATGGTTTATTTTCTTAGTCTTATGTTTCCTATTTTATACTTAATATATATAACATATCAAAATTGTATGGGTTTACATTGTCACATTCATAAAAGAGAAACATGATAACAGCAGCAAAGTTTTCTCCAAATCAAGTAGTCTCTGGCATCTAATCAGCAGGTAGTCTTTATTGGTCTGCTATTAGATAGCAGGCATGTGATTGGATGCTGTGGGTTCCTAGACCTGGAACTAATTTTACATTGCTTCAAAGAGAAGGTGTATATTTCTTATGCACATTAACACATGAAAACTCATTAAATTGGTAGAATAGATGAGTCCTTGTGATACCATGAAAAAACTTTGTGATGCACATTGTGGATACAAACTAGAATTTAGCGAACAATTAATTATATATTATCATATATTTATTTAAGTATTAATACCACTGTAAAAATACAGAGAATAATCTATGGATTAATCAATTTGTGTAATAAACTGGAGGAGAACTATTTAATGCATAAACTGTGGTTGATTTTGTTGGCAATTTCCTAAATCATGTTGGAATTACATTGCTTTCTTTAGGTAACATTATTGATTCCAAAAATAAATCATTGATGGTGGGATGACATAAGGACCCAACACCATTGGTGTTAGGTTTTATGTAGGCAGAGGAATAATCTTAAGACTGATTTATAAATGTGTTTTGCAATGTTGTATTTGCCTAATGATTGCTGAATAATCCTTTTGTGAGCAGGAGTAAAAATCTAATTAAGATAAAGCATCATTTCTGCTCCAAATACACTTACATTGCTTTTGGTTATTGACTTTGCTTATTGCATCAAAATAATGCAACAGCTGCACACATAGAAGTATAGTTATGGCTTTGTGTAAGTGAATTAAGTTTATGCTATTCTTGAGTATTCTTGAGTATCAACTTCAAAATATGTCACTCACTGTGGCACTTGAGAGCTGCAGTTGCCAAGATTTCCAACATCTTATTATGCTAATGCTTTTACTTTGGTTGGGCTTCTAATATTAAGAAGTTGAATTAAATGAGGATCTTTATTGGCTGATTGAACAGAATTTTAAATGCAAGGTATGATCATGTCATCCTCAAGCAAGGTGCCACGAATGGCCAACATGTTACAGTAATTTGTTGGAAAACCTGAAATCTGCTGGGACATGAATAACCTAGCATTCCCTATATTTTATTAAATTGATGTGAAATGGTTTTATTTTCTTATGAATGTAAGGAACTGCCATACCATACAAATATGCATTATAGTATTGTACTGTGTAAGCATAATATTCATCTTATCCACACTAATTTACTACCTGCACTGCAGCACATTTTGGAGGAGTGGGTAGATTCATGCACATATAAACTTCTAAACTTCTTTCACTAACCTCCTCCCTAGGCCTATCTTTGTGCTCAGACTCCCCCTCTCACTCCAATGGTAATGCTCTGGATCTCATATTTGTCAGACTCTGTTCAACCACCAATTTTACTAACTCACATTTCCCCTCTCTGATCACAATATGCTCACATTTCAACTCTCACTAACTCCCTCCTCACCCCCTGCTATTCCCCAAACACATACTTACCGTGACTTGCAAGCTGTAGACGCGTCACATCTCTCTTCTTCCTTTGACTCTCTTCACTCTAATATCTCAGCCATCTCATGTCCTAATGTGGCTACCTCTGTCTACTATAGTACTCTCACCACTGCCCTAAATGAGCTTGCTCCTATAAAAACTAAACGTTCTAGACCCAAACCACTTCAACCTTGGCATACTGCTCATACAAAAGCGCTCCAAAGACACGTGCACTTGAGCATCGCTGGCGCAAATCACGTTCAGAATCAGACTTTTGGAGCTACAAATCTGCAATGCACTCCTATAAAACCAGCCTCTTCCAAGCCAAACAAACATACTTTACTTCACTCATTAACTCCCTTTCTAAAAAAAAACAGCACAACTTTTCTCCACCTTTAACACTCTCCTTTCCCCTTCTCCACCACTATCAGAAGGGACATTACACTACTCAACCCCTCTAGACTTCCACCACCCTCCCTCCACACTCCTCAGTCTCAAAACTTGAGGAAGTCTCAAAACTTTTGGCCTCTTCTCACCTTACTACCTGCCCGCTTGATACAACTCCATCAAAACTTCTCCGCAAATACCAATCCTTGTCTAATCAAAGCCTTAACTCACCTATTTAATCTCATCTGGACTGTTTCCTTCTCAACTACAACATGCTCTTGTCACCCCCATTCTGAAAAAACCCTCTCTTGATCCCTCCAATTTTGACAACCTCCGACCTATCTCTCTGCTACCTTTCATCTCTAAACTACTTGAGCGCCTAGTCTACAACCGACTAACCTCATTCCTGTCTGACAATAACCTGCTGGACCCCCTACAATCTGGTTTTAAGCCACAACACTCCATGGAAACTGCCCTGACTCGACTAACTAATGACCTTTTAACCGCTCTGCTAAAGCCAACAATCATTTCTCACTACTAATACTGCTTGATCTCTCAGTCGCATTTGACACTGTACATCACCCTCGCCTCCTCCAGTCCCTCCATTTGCTTGGCCTTCGTGACACAGCCCTGTCCTGGTTCTCTTCTTACATCACCAATCGTTCCTTCAGTGTCTCCTACAATGGAGTATCATCTTCTCCCCTACCTCTTTCTGTTGGAGTTCCTCAAGGCTCTGTCCTGGGACCATTACTATTCTCCTTCTATACTTCCTCCCTCGGCAAATTAATCAACTCGCAAGGTTTCCACTACCACCTCTATGCCGACGATACTCAGATCTATCTCTCATCTCCTGATCACAACCCAGAACTCCTAACTCATGTCTCCTGCTGCCTGTCCACTATCTCTACCTGGATGTCGCAACTCTACCTTAAATTAAACCTCTCTAAAACTGAAATGGTTCTCTTTCCTCCAACTAACACCAGTAACATCCCGGAAGTATCCATCATAGTTAACAATTCCACTATCACCCCCTCTCCCCAGGCCCGGTGCCTTGGGGTTATCCTAGATTCTGCCCTGTCATTCACTCCTCAAAACCAGTCACTTATTAAATCATGTCACTTCCACCTAAGGAACATATCCAAAATACGATCATTTATCACCCAAGATGCTGCCAAAATTCTTATTCACTCTCTCGTAATATCAGGTCTAGAATATTGTAACTCTCTTTTAATTGGCCTTCCCCTCCAGTCCATAATGAACATAATGCTGTGGGGCTCTTACACCTCAGCAACCGCTCCTCCTCTGCCTCGCCATTCTGTCAATCCCTGCACTGGCTTCCATTACCTTTCAGAATCAAATTTAAATTAATTACACTGACTTTCAAAGCACTTCATAACTCTGCCCCACCCTACATCTCTGAACTCATCTCTATATACTCACCCAACCGCTTACTACGCTCCTCTACTGACCTGCTACTCAACTCTTCTCTCATTATCTCCTCACATGCTCGCATTCAAGACTTTGCACGGGCTGCACCCCTCCTCTGGAACTCTCTCCCACCGTCTGTCTGACTTTCTCCCAACCTTTCTGCTTTCAAGAAATCTCTTAAAACGCACTTCTTTCGAGAAGCCTACCCTCACTCTGCTTAACTACCAAACGCAACACCACATACAATACCACATTTCTCACCCACGTAATTTGATCTTGCCCACTCCCACACCTTGTGTATTACTCCCTTCCCTTTAAAGTGTATGCCTATGCATAGGGCCTTCCTCACCTTTTTGTACCTGTATTGATTGTGATGTATGTAACTCCATATGTTCTATGTATATAATTCATGTCATTTAGTTGTATAATCACATTTACTTTACAGTGCTATGCAATATGTTGGCGCTATATAAATGCATGTTAATAATAATAATAATAATAATAATAATAATATACAGTGTGCACGGGATTTAACTTTACAAGGGGAATCTGCTGGAATATTTATCACTTATTAACGAGATGCCTGAGGTATGGCAAAAAAATTATGGGGCATATTTATAAAATGGTCAACACAAATTTGACCTCTTTCATTTTATAAAACGGCAAAGAATAAATGATCAAAAAAATAAATTTTAAAACAATTTGGAGAATTTCTGAAAATTTTTTACTCTACATTCTAATAAATTTGACCTTAAGTACCTGTAAATACAAATTTGAATAGAGGAGAAATTACTTTAAGGAGGTAAGCCATCAGAATCACTGAGATTTGTCTGAGAAATAACAGTGAAGTTAACGAATAACTTAGCTTAATCATTTTTTATTGCAAAAATAAGAGAAATTAGGAAAGGCCTCTTTATATGTCACCGTGACACTTGTTATATGAAACAAATTGCTATAGCTTTCTTTGCATGACTTTTGTCCCTATCGCTGTTGGTTTCTATATCACAGATTTTGTTAATGTGGATCCTATCGTATCATCTTGCCAAGTCCTAATAAACCTGTCAGTCTTCCAAAGATGATAAGGAAAAGGCAGATATGGTGCTTTCAAACTACTCTGATTACTTTTCCAGGTGAATACATTTCAAACTCTGCTGATTTCAGACGGGGCATCCAGCTTTGCCATGTTTAACTATGCAGAAATCACTTGGACCACAGGGACAGCAAGTGGAGGGGATCCTCTCACTGGTCTTGGTGGCGTGATGGCTCAGGTTAGACATTACATTTGCAATAGTGGAAAACTCAAAATCCAATTGTCATATGGACTGGTTTTTACCCAATTTTCATATGAATTGGTGTTACAATCCCTCAGAGATGGTGTTGAAATATTTTTTCATATTTAATGATAACAATTATGTTATTTATATATTCTTCTACAGATAAATTCTGTTTACAGCTACATAGAACATTAATTTTTACATTGCTTCAGACTAAATCATTTTAGTTCCTAATAAATATGCCTGTGATAAAGGCCATAATTACTATAGTATAGATATTTAATGGGGAATACTTTACAGACTATTACAAAAAAAATAAATAAACAATATTCTTTTCAAAAGGGTTTTAAAATAATTGTTTATATGTATTTTATTCCTAATGGTATTTTTTTAACATAACCAGTACCATTTACATGTAATAAATCATTACTTAATGGAAATTAAAGCAAAAAGCATAAAAAGAGCTTTTCTGGATGATTAAGCTCCAGTTTGACTTGTACAGGTATGGGACCTATTATCCAAAATACTCAGGACCTGGGGTTTTTATTATAACAGATCTTTTTGTAATTTGGATCTACATACCTTAAGTCTTCTATAAAACCATGTAAAAATAAATAAAGTAATAGGCTGGGTTTGCTTCAAATAAGGATTAATTATATCTTAGTTGGGATCAAGTACAAGGTATTGTTTAATTATTATGGAGAAAAAGGAAATCATTTTAAAAAATTTGGATAGTTTGATTATAAAGGAGTCCATGGGAGACAATCCGTACTTTGAACATTCTGGATAACTGGTTTCCATACCTATATTGCATTTATTTTAATGCAAAATTCATCTATTTTGGATACTTTGACCTTCCTGGCAAAAGATGCTTTGTACACTATGCTGTAATAATAACTCATAGATTCTGCCTTGACCATAGAAGCCAACAATGTAATATATTCCAAAATACATAAGTCCCAATTTCCCCTTCAAATTCTCCTCCCAAATTCCATTGGTCAGTTAAGTCTGATCTCTTTGACAAAGGTTTACAAAAAAATGACTTAGGGGTCGATTTGCTAATATTCCGATTTTTCACAAATTAGTGTTTTTTCTGCAAAATTTCTTTTAAATTTGAGCATTATTAAGTGTAAAAAACTTGAAAAATTCTAATAAGAAATGTGCTTGGTAAAAGTTCTTGAGGTCCTAAGTCAGTGGGAGCTGCCCTGATCTTATTGGACAATTTTAAATCAGTTTTGGACTTTTAGAGGGTTTTTTTTCTCTTGTAATTGCTGAAAAACAAATATTTTTAGAGGTTTTCATACGGTTAGCACATTATCCATCGTTTTTGTTTCTTTGTTCATACTTTGTATTTTCAGATCTTTTAATAACTTTCATGGCATTTGTAATTTTAGTTTAATCTTGGTTTCAAAAACTTCTAAAATCAATAAAATACAACTTTGAAAAATGAACAACGCAATTAGGTAGGTTATTTGAGTCACCATAATGAATCACCTAGCAGTTAGGCAGGTTATATATACAGTATATAGACTTAAAAGGTTGAACTTGCTGGACGTGTCTCTTTTCAACCTAACTTATTATGTTACTATGAATAGGGTATTAGTACTATGGATTCCGCGATGATTTCTAAGGGCCAGTGTTCATAGTTAAAGTTATCTTGATATCCATATGTAAAATATTAATGAAATTGGCAAGGATTTTTTAAAATTTCCCTTTTGTAGGCTGGATTTAATGGTGGAAATGGAACAAATTTCTTCAGTCTCCCTGGCTCCCGTTCTCCTGAAATTGTGAACATTGAAGACACTACAAATGTGAACCTCCCTGGGCGATGGCTTTATAGGATAGATGGAAAAGAGGTTGACCCAGCTAATGGCTGCAGCTTTAAAGGTATTGAAAACTTTCTACGTAGACGAGGCAGTGTCAGCTCAATGTAGATGCAGCAAGGAACATATTTACACCATGGGATTGAGTCCTTTATAGTAAAGCAAAGTCATAGTATTAAATCATTAGATTTCTGAATTTCCTGAAAGTGAAGTTCAGTGTCAAAAATATAATGAAATAATTATTGGAACAGACATCCTATATTTAACGTTTTTATCTTACACACTTATAGGGGCAAATTTACTTAAGGTCGAATATCGAGGGTTAATTAACCCTCGATATTCGACTGTTAAAGTTAAATCCTTTGACTTAGAATATCGAAGTCAAAGGATTTAACGATATTTGTTTGATCGAACAATTGAACGAAAAATCATTTTAATCCATAGATCGAACGATTTTTGTTTGACCAAAAAATGCTTAGGAAGCCTACGGGGACCTTCCCCATAGGCTACCATTGACTTTGGTAGCTTTTAGGTGGAGAACTAGGGGGTCGAAGTTTTTTCTTAAAGAGACAGTACTTCGACTATTGAATGGTCGAATAGTCGAACGATTTTTAGTTCGAATCGTTCGATTCGAAGTCGAAGGTCGAAGTAGCCTCTTCGATGGTCGAAGTAGCCAAAAAAACATTCAAAATTCGAAGTTTTTTTCCTCTATTCCTTCACTCAAGCTAAATAAATGGGCCCCCTACTGTTATAACCTTTTTACTATTAACTTTATGGCATACTTATTTATATACATATTTTTTATCATTATCAAGGCCCCTCTTTGTTTCTTGCTAATCATAGTTAATAAAAAATTTCCTAAAAACCTTGTTCATTTGTAAAAAGCATCCCAATTTTGCTATACTTTGTTATTTATATACAGGAACTTATTGCTATCTCTGGCCTTATGTTTTGGTATTTTAAAATATTTAACTTTTTATATTTCACTTAAAATTATAGTGACTTTTTTTCAATGATAGAGCAGATCAGCATCTCTAATTACCCACAACTTAACATCTAAGATGAATTTTTATACTCCTTACACATTGAACTGTGCAGCTCACAGGAAAGTTAGAACTGTCACTCACGATGGGCTGATGTGGATTCTTATTATTGACAGGAAAGTGTCAGTATCATCACATATCACATATTCCATTCGTGCTTGCTACTGCTGCACAATGAGTGATGAGTGCTTCATCAAAAGTAAGCCCTTCCATTGCTATTTTCAATCCATTTAAAGTATTTTATATGCTTTCATGCTATAATCATTTTATATACAGTAGCAATTGCATTTTTTTAAAAAAAATTAACTCTTTGGGAGATAGGGGGTTGTAGTTAATACATTGGGTAAGAAGGAGTGAAAAGGTACTGCACACAAAATCTCAGTCATGCAACATATATGATATATAAAGGAGCAATAGTATGTTTTAAATAGAAGTTGAAATAATTAGTATTGTGGCAAAAACGATGCTTGGATACTAGAACGTATTTAGTATGATTCTGGGAATAATAAAACAGTTCAGTGATCAGAAACCACAAGGACCCCAGGGTGCTTAATTGTGATTTTCTGCGTATACAAGTGTCACAATGCAGCCCTGAAATAATGTCATATCCTGGTTCTGTTTTAAGATATTCCTGTTTAAAACAGACAATGTGTATGGGCAATAAACATGATTTAGAATACAAACAATTTGACATCTGTTTTCCATATATCATGGTGATATGATGAGGTGTCTTAGCCTCTATTGGATAAGCCACGAGGAAAAATTAAGATGTGCTGACACTACAAAGTTACTACTGAGTCAATTGGATATGCACTGTAGGTCTATCGTTTAGGACTTTTAAGTAATTATAATTGGCTAAGGATATTTTCTACAGGTCCACACTCGTACAGTGTACCATTTACTGTATATTCAGGGAATAAAGAAATAATGACTAAGTCTAAGCTTTCTAGCATTAGGACCATGTCCCCAATGAAAGAAAATGGAACTCTAAGAAATGTTCCAATATATTTATTAAAAATGTCAACAATAATTTTAGATGTAATTGTAAATTAAAACTGCATTTAAAAGCAGTTTCTGTTTGTCATTTGCAATTTCAGTTTGCCTGAATACAGAAACAGCATTTTAGAAATCAGCTGTCTTCTTGAAAGTCCCACTGTGCCTTACACAATTCTTGTGGTCTTCTCCTTTTTAGGTCTGTTAATCACAGAACATACAAAGCATTGTGGGTATTGAAGGCAATGCCGACTACCAGTGTTTTAATGTCACAAATAGGAATAGTGAGTAGTGAATAGTGAGACACAGAAAGTAGCATTTGCAAATCAATTTATCATTAAACTTTTTTTTCCTTTAGGTAGACATACTCTAGCACTTTTGCCTTTTTCATATAAAGATTACAGCTTTATTATTGATAAAACAATAAAACAAATTGTCTTATTTTGTGATCAGGGAACTTCCTGCGTCAAGGAGAACTGTTCTGGGAAAGTGCAAACTGCTCCGTACGATGCCGATGTTTGGATATTAATAATGAGATTACCTGTCAAGAGTCAGTCTGTGGCCCATATGAAGTCTGTGAACCCAAGGATAAATTCTTCCAGTGTCTCCCTGTAGAGAGCAGTACTTGTGTGGTCTTTGGAGATCCTCACTACCACACATTTGATGGACTCTTGTTCCATTTTCAGGGCTCATGTTCTTACCTCCTAGCTAGGCACTGCTGGCCTGGCAATCACCTCCCATTCTTTAGTGTGGAAGCCAAAAATGAGAACCGTGGAGGCTTGTCAGTTTCATGGCTGAAAGACATTTCTCTGGAGGTCTATTCATACAATATTGTAATTCCAAAGAACAGTTTTGGGAAAGTAAAGGTAAGCATCAACAGATGATGACTGGACATTAAAGAAGGCATACAGGAGTAGCTGCTGTGATGCTAGGCAACTTATATAATGTATGGTATTTACTTTGCCATCATTTATGTTGGCAAATTAACCATTAATCAGTGGTTCCTAGCTATAATATAGCAAAATCTAGGATAAAAAGACAGAGAGACTTTCCAGAACTTCATGGTGCTGGAAGCAATGCCCATGCAATATTAAAATTTTGGTTATATTTTACTTAGGGATCATTTGACTACTCTATTATCTACAGAAAATAATTATTTAAAACTATACTTATCTTGGGCATACAACTCATTGCTTTTTGCTTCTGGTCATGGGAACATATTTTATATCATGATATTATAGACTATGCTCTTAAATCAGATAAATGATTCACATACTGAACTTGTCAGTTAAAAGCCTATCTGTACAATCGCAAAACTCCATTTAGTATCTATTAACATGTTTGGCAGAGGTCCAGTAATTATCTCTTCTAAGAGGGATTTGGTTACACCCTGAAACTTAAGGGTTCATTTGGGGAGGAGAAATATTAGAGAAGCAGAAAAAGTAGGTTAAATTCTAACAAAACCTTTAGTTGAGGTTTAGCAGAAACAGACAAAGAACCCTTCTTAAAAAAATCATAATGTTTATTCACCAAATGCTCTTAGAAACATAACACTCTCGACCAATTATCCCAAAGACACAATGCAGGGCATGAATCTTAAGTGATTCTCTAAGTTAGTCTACAGATATAACCACTGGTGTTTGAGAAATAAGACTGTTTCTGAATCCAAAGTACGGATTAGCGATTTAACATATGAATTGCAATAATTACTTTAACTCAGAAGGAGAAAGTATAGCATCAGTATACCTTTTTTACAGTACTAAACCCATTCCTAATAATTTATTTATCTTGCTATACTATATTTCTCCCTGAAGGTATTATTCCAAATCTTTTTCATTCTATCACTTTATAGCTAACTAAGAGCTGTTCTAAAGCAATTTGCAATTCCGTGATTTACTTTTTATTTGTCTGCCCAGTATACATGACTCAAAGGGACTGTATACCTTTCACATAAAAATAACCTGCTATGGATATTACAGCACTCTTGGGGATTTACCAACTGTTTTAACAGTGTTTGATTTCTGCTGCAAATTGTAACAACTCCCAACCCACATATATACCTAAATATTGCATTTGCAAAATAATCTGTTGTTGAATTGAATGTATATATTCAGAGTTTAAAAATCTTTTCTATTAATATTACAGGTAAACAACTTGATATTTTCCCTCCCGATCAGTCTAGAATACGGTGCTATCAAAATTTATCAAAGTGGCTTATCAACTGCAGTAGAAACAGACTTTGGCCTTCTGGTGATGTACGATGGACAACATTATGCTTCTATATCAGTACCAGGAACCTACATTAACTCTACTTGTGGAATGTGTGGGAACTATAACAAAAATCCGACAGATGACACCCTTCGATCTGATGGGAGACCGGCTGTGTCAGTAGTAGATTTAGGGGAGAGTTGGAGAGTTTACCACCCAGACTGGAGATGCTCTCCAGGGTGTTTAGATAACTGCAGTTCATGTGATGCAACGACAGAATCACTTTACTTTTCCTCGGAATACTGTGGGTTTATGAATATGACAGGAAGTCCTCTCTGGGAATGTGGCTCAGTGGTGGATCCTACGGCATTTGTTCATAGTTGTGTTTATGATCTTTGTGGCTCTGGTGACAATGGCACCGGTCTTTGTCAATCAATCCAAGCTTATGCCCTTGTGTGCCAAGCTTTAGGAATTCCTGTGAATGACTGGAGGACTCAGACTAGCTGTGGTAAGTCACATGTCATCTGCAATTTCTAATCTGAATATCTGAACTGTTTTACAGATTTTTGATCAGTTTCTTCTAAAACAACCCCACGATCCATGTAAAATTTCCAACTCAATGAAATCTCAGAAAAATAAACTATACTTATAAAACCATTGTAATCCATACATGAACTGATAGGGAGGGAGTATTATAAATAAATACTGAAGTTTTCTTGCAGTAAATCCATGTTCTCCTGTATGATTCATTTTAGTGTATAGTTGTGAAATTCCCCTCTCTGCATATTCTGTAAAATTTCTTCCTAGGGCCCTCTGAGGGTTTTTTTGTCTTTTTTTTAATTGTCTGTTTGTACATTTATCCTACACATCTACTATAACAGCTAATAATAATCATTAATAACAGAAATTGCTGTTAAGGTCTAATAATAACATAGTATTATGGATAATGTAGCGCAAAGTGGCAGTTAATTAAGTACTTTATTAGAATTTTCTTATTGGAATAACTGATCATCATTTAAGTGCTCAATATTTGATCCAACTTAAATGGGTTACTCAGAATTCAAAATCCTATTTGGGGTTCCCCCTTCTGCTTATCAAAGATCCATGACTAAATATGCAGTCAGATGGGCTTCAGTCTTTCCTCTTGTCTAATAATGCATTATTGGCAAATGAATAATATGATTGCCAAGTACATCAGAACAAACAATAATTTGCTGCTATGAGATATTTATTTATAATTTATATATTGATTGTTAACCTAACCTTTTGTAAGGCCATGTTGTTGCTTATCAAGGGGCAAGCAGCAAACCAAAGAGAAATGTGCGTAAAGCTTCTGTTTAAATATCAGTGATGCACTAGTTTAAGTAAAAGGGAATTCCACCCCATTTAAGTGGTGGGAAACTTTAAAATAACACACACACTTCTGTAGGACAAACAGTAAATAAACACTTTTCATTATTTAAGTTAATCAAGAGTACCTTATTTTTAATGATACGTTGCCCTTGACAGCAGATTAAGATAACAAAATGTATGTCGATTAAAATCAACCACTGCTAAATTCTAATTGTGTTTCTAGTCCTTTGTTTATAGCTTTATTGATCCCTAGGAAGTAAACCTTTAAACAGAGATGTTTATTTCCCTGCACCACTAAAAGCAAACACTTTTCTTCTTAGACCAGTCATTTTATCAATGTGTTTTGGGGGAGCATATCCCTGAATATTAATTATTCTTTTCTTTAAGTCCTCTGTATGGTTAACAGATGTACTATTAGCGTTAATGGTTTTATAAACAGAAACTAATTATAATATATAATTAGTGCTTGCCTTACATGTTGACCTTTTTGTATAACTACTAACTTCACAATTGTATATAAAGACATTTGGTATTTGCCATCTTGTCAAATATAACATTTGGGTTGTAAATGTATTACGGTTTATAGGTTATTTTTATGAAAACTAAACACATTTTTGTGTATATTGATCTGCAAATATTTTTACAATATAGAAATTCGTTTACAGACATGTCTATGAAATCTTCAAAGAATTATATAATGTGAAACAGGTACAAGTAAAAATTAAACCTCTGTTTGTTTCTTTCTTGCTCTACTGTCAATGACAAATGAAATAAAAGAAATATTCTTAATATATATATGTGTATATATATATATATATATATATATATATATATATATATATATATATATATATATAGCAAAAAGTGATATAATCATTTACATGTTTAAATCACCTGTCTGTGATCATCACAGTTACACATTTATCTATTTGACTTTACAACTTGGTCACCAAATGTTTGTGTCTGAATTATCCTTTGAATGTACCAATCCAGTGGTGGCTGAACCACTTTCCTTCAGGGATGTGGAGAACCTACTTTGGCCAGTCACTGTATTAACTGGTTACTGTATTCAGCTAGCAAGTATTTCTGAATATTTACTAATAAATCAGCAAATTGGCCACCTCACTAATGTAAATTTTGTTAAAAATGCTTTTTTTGGGTGCGGCCTGGCCCTCTTCGATCATGATGGCAATTTATTCCCAGTAAATTAGATTAGTGGCATGGTTATGTAAGTGGAGAATTGCAACAGAAACAGGAATGGAAATCTTTAGGTCCCTGCCACTTTGCCCCATATTTCAAGGTGGAAAAAGAGTGAAAGCTTGGGAGGACACCTTCTCTATCAGAAGGGTTTCCTCCCCCAACAGGGGACGTTAGGGAAATTGAACTATATTAAAAAAATTTGTTGCTGCCCAATAAACACCCTAGTAGTAGCAGCTATATTTTGCAATATAGATAGACAAAATTAATCAGCATTATATGGCTACTCAAGATTAAGATCTGCTACTTTGATAAACTTGAGAAATCTATGTTTATACCAACTTTATAGGTCTGCATTTTGTAGGTTGGAATTCTGTTTTCTTTTCAATAAGGGCAAATTACTTTTTACCTCCTTGATCCCACAGGAAAGTAATTTCCAAACTGTTAGCCTGTATAAATGAAGTAGTTTAACAACAATATATAAAATATCTCCTCTTTATCGATGTGCATTAGTTTGCATTTTTCAATTATAAATGGTATAACCATTTTTGTGGCATTTCTTTGTTTCAAACTGCTGCAGAAAAGATTCCTTTGCCTTGCTAGGATTTTGTTAAGTGGCGTTGGAAGTTAATGACTTGATTTGTGGAAAGCCTAGAGTGGTGTATAAAAATAAGTACACCCCATTGCATTTTTTTACTCTTTCAAGATCCAGATATTGGATGGCCATTTTAACAATATTGATAGATAAATGTGACCCACGTGTGAATTTTGCATATGGGAAAAGTAAACACACACCTACATTTAGTACTAGCTCAAATATCTAACATATCTAGCTAAGCTCTAGATCAGGTCCAAATGATTAGAACATCTTTAGAATCTTGAAGAAACCTGTCTTATTTAATCATTAGGCATTTAGTTTGGCTGCTCTTTGTTAGTAAAGTGTGTGGTATCACCATGCTTAGTTTGATAAAGCTCTCTGAGGCCTTTAAATCAAAACTCATTAATGCCTGGGAAGGATTTAAAAAGATCACCAAACAATCACACATCAATCATTCCACTGTCCAATCATCTAAAAGTGGAGCTAGGCTGTCTCTTAAATTTCGCCCAAGAGTAGAATACTAAAGTCTTAAATAAATCTCTAAGAACTCCACAATTTCATCAATGGACCTACAGGTAGATCTCGCTACCACTGATGTAAAAGTGCATCCTTTAGAAATAGGCTGCACAAATTAGATCTACATGAGAGGTGTTGGATCATGAACAATTAGGCAAAGAGCAGGACATGATTGTTGAAAATGAAAGACAGCATTTTGCCAGAAGAACCTGATAACAACTGTAAAGCATGATAGTGGAAGTTTTACATTTCAGGGCTGCTTTCCTACATCAGGGTCTGGACAGAGCACCATTATTGAATTCATTTATGAATTCTTCATTGTGCCAGAGGGTGTTTAAGACACAAAAGGGGGAATGTAATATGTTTCACTAGTGCAAAAAACATTCACAAAGATGCTTGAGAACATTAGCGCAATTGAGACCATGTTTGAGCAATTTTTGACTGATTAAAGACCTCAACAACTTCCTTGCAAAGTTTGCAACCAAATTGCTTTTGCAAACGTTCTCAGTGTATGTAAGTAAATTTCGCAATCGCAAACCATTTTTTCTACAAAATATTTAACTAAATCGTTGAATAAATTATTGCAAAGTCAAACTTTTTTATATACTGTTTAAATGAAGATGAAATATTTCAACGTTCACATTTGTTAAAAAAGAAAAGAACTTTGTATGGAGTGCACTCACATGACTATATAGACTTCCATCTGAGGTTGCAGAACAAGATAATATCTAATAAAAGGAACTCATTTTATTCAAGAGCAAGATGTTTGCTTTTAGGTGACCAGTAAATGCTACCCGATGATTGGTTGCTATGGGCAAACTTAGTGCCTTTTATTAAACAACTCCATAAATGTTTTCTGTATTATACTGCATATTAATATATACAGCATATTAGAAAAAAGTATATTAGCTCTTAAATCACTTTAATAACATGTTACTTATTTATTGCTCAAAATATGTAATATTTGTATTTAAATTTTTTAAATATTCTTTATTTTACCAGCCTCAGCAGTGCAGTGCCCTGAATTCAGCCATTATTCTGTTTGTACCAGCAGTTGTCCTGCTACTTGTGCTGATATCATAGCACCCTTATACTGCAGCAGCCCCTGCACCGAGGGTTGTGAGTGTGATGAAGGTTATGTACTCAGTGCTGATGCCTGTGTCCCAGTAAGCAAGTGTGGCTGTGAAATGGATGGAAAATACTACATGGCTGGAGATTCCTTCTGGACCAGTGCAGATTGCACTGTTCAGTGTTGGTGTGAAGATGGTGGGGATGTGTCTTGCTTCAATAACACTTGCCGTGATGGGGAGATATGCTCAATAGAGAATGGATACCAAGGCTGCTACCCTAGAAGAGAGAGTGTGTGCCTAGTCAGTCAGAACCAAGTGATACATACTTTTGACTCAGTAACTTTTACTTTCCCTATGGATTATTCTTACACGTTGTTGAAGACATGCCCAGAAAAATCTGAGTTTATAGAGATTGACATCAGCAAAAAGAAACCAGATGCCAGTCCCAACTGGCTGAGGCCTCTCAGGATACAGGTTGCCAAGCAAGACATTAGGATTGGGGGTGGCAGTAATTCTGAAATTAAGGTAAGTCTCTTTACCCTTCAACAACGTGCCTGCAATTGTTCTCCTTTAGTGTTAAGAAAGAAGCAAATTCTGTCTAAAATTACTGTGAACATTTAAAAATAAACAAAAACCAGGAAGACTATTTTCTAATTCTTCCCAGCAAGACCCTCAAAGGTGAAGTAAAGGTTACATATAATGTATACTCCAATATATTTATCCTTACAGAACCCATACCTGTTGTACAAACAGTATAAAAAACTGATGATGGGTTCAAGGCAATTTCATATTTCCAACGAGTCCAAACATGACTAGGTTTGGTACTCTGTGTATTAGATATGGATATCTGGGCAGGGGCAGGTCACACAGTATTGATGTTTAGTATCTATGGAATCCCTGAGAGAATTAATAACCAATGAATATAATATAATCTCTCTCCTATGTTCCTATAAGGAGTTATGGTCATGATATTCTTGGTTCCTACTCACAGAAGGTCATAAAAACTCAATCTGTGTCCTGCTAGGCCACACCCCCTTGCATTCTGAGGGAGGGGGAGTGTGCAGTTACCTGATGCCCTGAAATCACTAATAAATAGTCAGCTCTTCTGACTAAACTTGGGATTTACTTTGGAGGTCCAATTGCGATTGGAAGTTATCCCGTTTGTTTCCCCTTGCCTCCAGGACCAGGAATTCTATATCTTTGAAGTTAAGTATAGGTTTTCCATGTTTTCCCTTTTATTTTACAACTGTTTGTAATTGTATTATTGAATGTATGTCTCTTTTTGTAACATCTTTTTGTATATTGCACTGTTATACCTTTTATAATATTAAAGAGAATTTAATAAGATTGTCTTTGGTACTCTAAATGAACCTAGCCTGAAAGAGTGTAACTGTGAGCCTTAACCCTCTGCATGCTGAAGTACTTGTTGAATCAGTAGGAACTAACTGACTATAGTGAGAGAGTGTTAATGCATTGGTGTATTGTGAGTTATTACCTGTTAGAGAGAACAGGGGAATAGTCACATTAGGTTTCTATCACCTGTGAATGATAGATGGTGGCAGCGAATTAGTTTTGTGGGTGTTGGTTGGTGTTTGGGGTGCTTTTGTGTTAGTCTAACCTGTGTGCAAGGTGGGTGAGAGACTGAGGGAGTGACCCCTGATAGCCACACCTAAAGTCACGTGCGGTTGGAAGTACCGTGTCCGTGACAATGGGCTAAATACAAATTTCTATTTGTACACATTTTGAGGAGTTTTGTAGATTGTCAAGAGCTGCAGTGCACAACAAGGAGGTGCACAACAGTAGACTTTACAGCTAGTGAAATTTAAAATCTGCCAAGAATAGATTTAGCTTTGGCCTACAGTATCTTAAATGTTTACAACTATGAAACATGTGTGCTCAAACAAAATATTATACCTTATTTCCTGTACTTTTTCCAGATCAATGGATTTGAAGTTGAGCTCCCATATTACCTGCCATCAGGGGAACTTGAAATCTACCGCAACAGAAATGGGACTGTAATTGAGTCTGAGAGCTATGTTAAAATCCAGTATTCAGACCAAGGTCTAATCCATGTAACTCTTTCAACTTTTTATCATAACTGCACTGGAGGACTCTGTGGCTATTTTAATGGGAATCCAGATGATGAATTTTGTTTCCCTAATGGGAAATGCACAGACAGTGTGGCCATTTTCCTAGAGAGCTGGACAACTTTTGATGAGATTTGCAATGGAGAATGTGGGGATTTACTGAAAGCTTGTAATAATGACTCTGAACTACTAAAGTATTATAAGACCAGGTCCAAATGTGGAATTATTAATGACCCAACTAATAGTTCCTTTCTGGACTGCCACGCTGTAGTTAATGTGTCTGCTTACTACAGGACATGCCTCTTCCGCTTGTGCCAAAGTGGTGGAAACCAGACTGAGCTATGTGACTCAGTCAGTCGTTATGCCATGGCTTGCCAAAATGCTGCAGTCGATGTTGGTCAATGGAGGAGCAAGAACTTCTGTCGTAAGTTAACTTTTGCCTATTTCCATACAACTCAAGAACATTAATGCAGGGAAGTGTGAATTACGTTGTGGAGACACTTGTATTACTGTCTATCTACAATCTAAGGAGATTCACAATTTATTTTACATTTTCACTTTTGACTTCTCCAGATAAGATTTAATTTACAAAATGCCACATGTGAAAACAACCAAGTGGTTTTGTGAGAGGTTGAAATGTTCAAATACAATTAATATATTGAATCCCTATTGGTAAATAGATACTATAAGGACCTGGGTGTCCAATTATAAAAACTATATTAAACAAATATTGTTTAATTGTTTTATATAGGTTGAAATGTTCCCTCTCAAGCAAATACTACACACTTACAAGTTTAATTTTTGCTGTGCATACTAGTCGAATTTTGTTTGAGGTATGTAGAAGCCATATGCCAAGTATTACATGGTTTTTAGCTATCAAAAGTTCTGTAACCTTAGTTTCAGCCATGAAAAGCTTATGGAAGTTTACCAGCACTGCCTGTTTTACACAAAGGTTATTTTACAAGCAAATGGCTATTTTCATTCACTACTACTGCTACTTGCAGCATATCCCATTGTAGTAGATGAATGAGCAATATGTCGTTTACACAGGTATGTGACCTATCATCCAGATGCTTGTGACCGTGGTTTTTCAGAAAAGACATCTTTCCATAACTTGGATCTCCATCCCTTAAGACTGCTAAAAATAATTAATACATTAAGTGGCAGATTTATCAAGGGTCAAAGTGAAAATTTGAATTTTCAAGTTTTTTATGGCCAAAACTGTCAAATTCGACTAGGGCATTGTTAAAATTCGATTCAGGTTTTTTTTTTTTATAAAATTAGATTTTCTAAATGTATCATACACTGGCCCTTTAAGAACTCAAATTTTACTATTCGCCACCTTAAACCTGCCAAATTGCTGTTTTAGCCTATGGGGGACGTCTTGGGATCAATTTGGAGTTGTTTGCTGCCTTCCTGACATTGAAGGGTTTTTTCAGAGAAAAAACTTGAATCAAATTCAATTCTAGTTTGCGGGTCGATCCCATTCACCGAGTTTGAAAAATTGCCGCTTTAAATAACTCCAATGAACTCGAAATTCGACCCTTGATAAATCTGCCCCTAAATAGACCTAATGGAATTGTTTGCCACCAAAATAGATTTCATACAGTTACCAATTAATTACCATCAAATACAAGGAACTGTTTTAATATGAAAGAGAAAAAATTAAATCCATTTATAAAATATAGAATTTTATGCCTTCTGGAAAACGGTTTTCTGGATAGAGGGATCCTATACCTGTACTGTAGCATATGGTTTTTACTGGAGTCACACACAGGGAATGTGTGGACATTTATTTAATGTGTGCTAGGATGAGTACACATGGGGCAGATTTATCAAAATTTTAATTTTCAAAACCTTAAATGTGCCCTTATTTAAGAAAAGATTGGAAACTTGAAAACTCACTTGAAATCACAGTTTATTTTTATGATTTTGCCAAATTTTGAATTTATCTCAGAAACTAAAATTGAAAAATAGCTTGAAATCTAAAAATACAATTCCTGTGACTTTTTTTCTTCAAGCTTTGTGCGCTTAATAAATTTCTCGAAAATTAGAGGTTTAAAAAGTCAAATTGGAATGTGTTGTTTTTGCCACAAAAAAAGCTGAAATTTTAATGTTTGACAAATCTTCCCCAAAAGAATTTAATGAAATACAGTTATGCTTGCATTTAGCCATAGAACCAGCCCATATATTAAACAATGGGTCATTCATTACATGCTAAAGTTAGTATTTTTTCCAATGATATGTTGGTAAGATGAAACCAGCAGGAATTGAGAACCTTCAATATGTTTTAAAGGAGAACTAAAGCTTTCCAAAAATATTGTACATTATCCTTTGAAGATGCCCATTACATCCCATCTTCTTTTCTAATGATTCAATGCACATGCGCTGTGTTGCTGTCAGTTACTGACCTTAGCGAACAATGCACAATATGCTGTAAATACCTCCCAACTGTCCCGTTTTTCGCAGGACAACCCTGATTTTGACAGCTCAACCCACAGTCCTGGATTGTTACTGAAATGTTCCGACTTTCTCTTTGATCTCCTGCACTGAACAGCCAGAAAAAAAAAAATCAAAGTTTCTAAAACTCAATTGGCTTTTGGCAGAGAGCCCAGAATATGTGGCAGGTGTACTTAGATACATTTGTAACAATTTAAGATAAGCATTGTAACAATTTAAGATAAGCAAAGAAACGATTGTAACAATTTAAGTTAAGTACGTCTATTGGCAAAGCTTAAAGGGCAATTTATCTTCATTAGCAAAACTGTTATAACACATAAAACCTGAGCCTAAAACCCCCAGAAATGTGTTTAGACTTTCCATAATCAGGCAAGTTTTGTAAAATGGACATGGTAATCAGGGGGTGTGGCCATAAAGTGGGCATGGTCAAAAATGTCACTGCATGCAGCAAAGCATTTTGTCCCATATATATATATATATATATATATATATATATATATATATATATTACATCAAATGTGGCTGTGCAAAAATGGGTGGTTACCCTTGTAATTTTGCGAATTTGGATGTAACTGCTCAGTACTGATCACTGGCAACCAGGGCCGGATTTACATAGTGGGCAACTCTAGGCGCACTGCCGTTTATTGCCCCTGTCTCCTCCCCTTTATTAGTGCAAATTTTCATCATCTGGACTGGAATAATGGGGATTGGTGCACGGGAAATTTTAAAAATGATTGCATCTCCAGCACATCCGGGCCTAGGTGACCTTTCCACAAATCGGAGCCTGCTGGCAACACCAAATTGGTTGGATTCGTTAAGTCTTGAACTTCATAGGCAGGTGTGTCCAATCATGAGAAAAGGTATTTAAGGTGGCCAATTGCAAGCTGTGCTTCTGTTTGACTC
Organism: Xenopus petersii; assembly: GCA_038501925.1. Classification (NCBI taxonomy): domain Eukaryota; kingdom Metazoa; phylum Chordata; class Amphibia; order Anura; family Pipidae; genus Xenopus; species Xenopus petersii. The sequence continues at coordinate 67,247,699 of CM076685.1, read as the reverse complement.
TCCTCTGAAGATTGACAGCATGGAATCCTCAAAGCAACTCTCAAAAGATCTGAAAATAAAGATTGTTCAGTATCATGGTTTAGGAGAAGGCTACAGAGGTTTAAACTGTCAGTTTCAACTTTAAGTATTGGAATCAAGAAATGGAAGGCCACAGGCACAGTTGCTGTAAAACCCAGGTCAGACAGGCCAAGAAAAAATACAGGAGCGGCATATGCGGAGGATTGTGAGAATGGTTACAGACAACCCAAAGATCACCTCCAAAGACCTGCAAGAACATCTTGCTACAGATGATGTATCTGTATATATCGTTCTACAATTCAGCACAATTTGCACAAAGACCATCTGTATGGCAGGGTGATGAGAAAGAAGCCCTTTCTGCACTCAAACAGAGTTGCTTGTTGTATACAAAAGATTATTTAGACAAGCCACAGTCATATTGGAACAAAGTGCTTTGGACTGATGAGACAAAAATTGAGTCATTTGGTCATAACAAAAAGCACTTTACATGGCAGAAGAAGAACACCACATTCCAAGAAAAACACCTGCTACCTACTGTCAAATTTTGTGGAGGTTGCATCATGCTTTGGGGCTATGTGGCTAGTTCAGGGACTGGGGCCCTTGTTAAAGTCGAGGGTCGGATTAATTCAACCCAATATCAACAAATTCTTCAGCATAATGTTCAAACATCGGTCACAAAGTTGAAGTTACGCAGGGGTTGAACATTTCAATAAGACAATGACCCGTAAACACACTTGGAAATCGACAAAGGCATTTATGCAGAGGGAGAAGTACAATATTCTGGAATGGCGTCACAGTCCCCCTGACTTGAATATCATGGAAATCTATGGAATGATTTGAAGCAGGCTTTCCATGCTCGGCAGCCATCAAATTTGACTGAACTGGAGAGATTTTGTATGGACTACTGGTCAAAAATACCACTATCCAGAATCCAGACACTCATCAAAGGATATAGGAGACATCTAGAGGCTGTTACATTTGCAAAAGGAGGCTCAACTAAGTATTGATGTAATATCTATTTTGGGGTGCCCACATTTATGCACCTGTCTAATTTTGTTATGATGCATACTGCATATTTTATGTTAATCCAATTAACTTTGTCACTGCTGAAATACTATTGTTTTCAAAAGGCATGTTGTATATCAAAAGGAAGTTGCTACTTCGAAAGCGCAGCCAATGATAAACAAAACTCCAAAGAATTAAGAGGGGTTCCAAAACTTTTTCAAATGACTGTATGCACCTGGGTGCCTTGCTGATTCCAGTGGAGTGCAGACTACCAAGGATTTTTTCTATATATATATATATATATATATATATATATAGCAAAAATCCTTGGTAGTCCGCATAAATATATATATATATATATATATATATATATATATATATATATTTGTGTGTATATATATATATATATATATATATATATATATATATATATATATATATATATTATCAGTACACTGCAGCTCAGAAATCAGTGCAATTACATAATAGACAAACCTTATATTCCGCTTGATGATTTGCAATGACCCCTAAGCTTATCTTCTTAACAGCTGGTAAAAGCACACTGAGGGACATACCCTACATTACACCATTTGGCAAATTGTGACTGTGACAGAAAATGGTACAGCATACGTAGAGACCTGATCTGCACACTGATCTTACCAAAATACTTTATATATATTTCGGGAAGAATAGCAGCCAGTGGTGCATTCTGTTTCTTCATAGACAGTCGGTGTTAACTTCACTTGACAATGAAAAAAAAAATCAATTTTTTTATTTCCATTTATCACACAGTTTCTGTGCAGTGTCATAATGTATCTCCGTGTGGGATGCTATAACAAAAACGTTATCTCTGTTTAATAAATCCCCATCAGACACAGTTAAATCATATAAATTGCTTTGTTTTTGACAGCCATCAAGTATAGATTTAGAACAAACAAACACGTACTCAAAATACTAGCCACACAATTATTTTAGATTTATTTTTAACTTCACTATGAATACATGAGCTATGATAACATAATACTCTGGGCTCTTGTTGCAGGTTGGATGTATGTAAGTCCCTTCTTCTTCCTCAGTATTAAAGCATTTTGAAAATAACACTCATATGTCTTTGATAAAATGTGGTGCAAAATGTAAAATGCAGATAGATGGGAATAGTTGTTAGAAAGCAGTAGTGTTAAACAGTAAAAAAAAGTAGCAATGCATTACCCCCCCTGTTTCAAACGTTGTCTGTAATAGAGCAGAGAGAATTCAACAAGCACTAAAACAAAATCAGCTTCAGTTGGTGACCAAAGAAACCCTAATAACTCCTTTTAGAAACAATGAAATGGCTCTTTTCAGAAGTTTAAAAACCTGTTGGTCCAGATGCAGATTTTCTTGGAACTCTTTTCTTGGAATCTGCTTTCATAAAGGATCTGGCACATGGTGTTGCTTATTCACTAGTGATGGGCGAATTTATTCGCCAGGCGCGAATTCGCGGCGAATTTGCGCGTTTCGCCGCCAGCGAATAAATTCGCGAAACTCGCGCGAAAATTCGCGTCAAAAATTCGCCGGCGTCAAAAAATTTTTTTTCGAAAAAATGGACGCCGGCGTCAAAAACGGGTGCCGGCGTCAAAAACGGGCGCCGGCGTCGAAAAAACGGGCGCCGGCGTCAAAAACGAGACGCCGGCGCCGTTCCGCGAATTTTTCGCCGTTTCGCGAATTTCGCGCGAAATTCGCGAATTTTTCGGCGAAGCGAAACGGCGCAAATTCGCCCATCACTATTATTCACTCTTTCTTTCAGCTAAAGTAGGAACCTTGGGTGCAGTTCTTGGGTAAAAACCTTCTTTACAAAGTATGACTACAATTATATTGACTGCTTTTTACTTTATTACAAATCTCACACTAACATTTTGTTCCTGATATTTTTATTTTGAAGCACTGAAAGCAGGTTAACCAATTTTGTACTAACATTTAGGGGCTAAATGATCAATGTGCATATCTTTTTTCCTCTGCAAATCAAACTTTTTTGCACTCAATCATGCATTTAAATAATGATGTTAAAATGAATGTAGTCAATGGAATCTGTTCTCAGCAAACTGGAAATATTTAGAGTATTTATTCAATTCGTGTTTTTTATATTTGGATTTGTTAATGATTAAGGAAGCATTTATGCCTTTTAAAAATGTGAATTTATTTGTGGTAGAAAAAAACTCTCAATAATAACAAGAGCAAATATTGATACATAACACACTAACCGCCACATGTAATAAAAGGCACTAAGTTTGCTCAGTAACCCATAGCAACCAATAACATGTGACCATGAAATTCTGCCTGCTAATTAGTTGCTATAGGTTACTTTAAATGAAAAAAGAATCCACAATGTGACCTTATATGTTAATAAAAAAGCACAATTCAACTGGATCAGGGACCAACCCGCTTTTCCCGAAAACCCAGAATTTTTTGTGTCTTTGCCCAAAAGTCCATAATATTCCAAATAGGATACGAACATCTCCCATTGACTTATATACAACCTCGGCAGGTCTGGGATGCTGGATTTTTTGATTCCGACTTTTTCCATATAATATAATAAATCTTGAAACATTTGAGGTGTTTTTTTACTAAAAGTTTGGATTTTATAGTAGAAATACTCGATTTCTTTGAGTTTTGGGTATTCGGACTTGAATAACCCCCTTAATCTCCACATTTTCATTCTTTGTGGTTCTACCTTTTTTGGGGCATATATGTATGTAGCAACCTTGTTCACTGTTCAGAACTGATTTTTGTTAATTCTCCAGACAGACAGATTTGCTCAAGGATGTTCAGGTTGGCGAGATCAGGTACGCCTCAATTTTCAAGAAGTGCCACAGATCTTGAGTTGCACTGAGATCGAGATTTTGACTCTATCATTGTAGGACATTAAGAATACTGTTTTTTAACCATTTCATTTAATTCTTCAGTTTTTTAACCATTTCATTCAATTTCATTTCAAATTTATTTTTAGCAAATTGAAACAGGTCCGATTGCAGCAATCACACCATCTAATCTTTCTTTTAAAAAGATGCTCAGTCTCTGTGGATCAAAAGCAGTCCTACAGCATGATGGTACTACCAACATTACTGGATGTACAGTGTTTGCAATGTTATATTTGTGCCTTAAATTAAACATTTGCCAATATTATTTGCATTGCCATAAAACCCTTTCCCACATCTGATCTTATTTTGTGCCACCCTCCAGTACAGGCAAGAACTCTTGGTTGGTCAACTCTATGGTTGACTCTTGTCTACAGTGTAGTATGGTGATGATAACACCATGCTATGGGTCTGTTTTTTCTCAGGGACTGGGCATCTTTATAAGATATAAGGAAATTCTGGAAAGAACTCTTCTCAGTCTTCCAAAAATATAATTTTGCTTAGAATTTCCACAAACAAGGCAGGAGAAATATTGTTGTCATTTAAGAACAAAAAGGTGAATGTTCTACAATATTCAGGTCAAATCTCTGATCATTATCCAAATTAAAATAGGTGGCTCCATTTGAAATTGTGGTGAACAAGTCAACAAATCATCTGAACTAACTTGAACATCCTACAGCAACTCTAACCAAAATCCCAAACAATATGCTCAGGTAATACATACAGTGTCTAAGGACACTGATATTGCTACAAAAGTTAGCTCTACAAACTATTGCAGTGACTAAATACTTCTGGTAGCAGCACATTTTATATTTTCTTATGATGTTTTTATAGCAAAAATTAATGCATTATGTATTCATTGAATCGTCAAAGGTCTGATTGTATTGGCTGGACACTATATTAACATAGGTTTCTTCTGATTATTTCAGTTCAAGGCTAGCAGACAATATTTTCAGTATGATAATAATCATATAGTATGTTTGGTTAAAAACTAGATATATGCAAATTAGAGTATACATTGTTTCACACATAAAAACATTCTTGGGGGCAGATTTATCAAGGGTTGAATTTTTGAAGTTAAAAATACTTCAAAATTCGACCATCGAATTGAAATACTTCGACTTCTTTTTTTTCATCGAATTTGGGTATCCTGCGGTCAAAGTAAAAAACAATTTGAAGGATTTCAGTGATCGATCGAACAATTTTACTTCGACTTCCAAAAATGTATGCTATATTAGCCCCATAGGCTAACATAGCACTTCAGCAGGTTTAATTTGGCGAAGTATTGAAGTCGAAGTTTATTTAAAGTAGGGATGCACCGAATACACTATTTTGGATTTGGCCGAACCCCCGAATCCTTCGTGAAAGATTTGGCCGAATAGCGAACCGAATCCAAACCCTAATGTGCATATGCAAATTAGGGGTTGGAAGGGGAAAACATTTCTTACATCCTTTTTGTTTTGTGACAAAAAGTCACGCGATTTCTCTCCCGCCCCTAATTTGCATATGCAAATTAGGATTAGGATTTGGTTCGGCCAGTCATCCTGCTGAAAAAGGCTGATTCCTGGCTGAATCCCGAACCGAATCCTTGATTCGATGCATCCCTAATTTAAAGAGACAGTCCTTCGATTGTCGAATGGTCGAATATTCGAACGATTTTACTTGAAATCGAAGTCATAGTATCCTATTTGATGGTTGAAGTATCCAAAAAATTACTTTGAATTTCAAATTTTTTTACTTTGAAAATTCCCTCAAATTCACTTTGACCCTTGATAAATATGCCCCTTGGTGTATATGGTGAACTTACAAATGCAAAAAAAACGTGAAATAGATGACAGTATGTATAAAAGCAAATGTCAGCAGAGTTAGGTGCTGAAAGATGTATTACTCACCTATTTTAGTCTTTATTTGCCAGTCAGGTTATGGGCAAGGGTAGGACATATTTTGGCCTAAAAAATTAAGATCATGGGTCAGCAATTAGAAATTATAACCATCTCTGATCACATTGCTATTATTGTTTTTATTGATATTAGTGTTATTAGAAATAATATAATAACTGTTTGGACAACATAAGAGAGCAGTTTTTGCATGTGTATGCAATCCAGCCTAATTACAAGGTACAGTCCTCTATACAGGTATAATCTGGTGCATAAACTCAGTCTCATTCAATTGTATCATATTAGCACATGAGCACATGAGCTTGGGATAAGGCATGTTATTAATTGATTGTCCCGTTTTCATTTAATTGCTAACAAAGGCCTTTGGTGACTGTTCTGGAGAATCCCAAAAAGATAAAAGAATAACTGTTTTCCCTTTTACAGGGTTGGCTACTGACAAAGGGGCAAAGGATCCCACCCCTAAACCATCACCCAAATGACAAATGAGGGGTAAATTGGTATTTTGCACTATTCAGCCTAGGGTTGATGGCACAATGAATGGCATGGCCTTGACTGTATCACTATCTTCCTTTATATTTGCTAAATACAAATTGTATTTAAACTTGTAGTAAATTTAGATCATAATGATGCCATATATTCCCAACTGGTTTTGTGCTTGTAAGGGGTTTTAATTACACTAAATGGGCAAAAGTAATTGGGCACCTGGCAGTTAGTGACCTTTAATACCACTCCGATGGACACTTGGCATTACACATAGTGATATTAGGCTTGCAAGCTGCTCACCCATCAAACCACATTTCTCATGAATGTTGTGCTGACGTTGGTACCAGAGTTAGTGTGGAACTAAAGCAGTCAAATGAGTTCACATTACTATATTATGTCAAAAATCATACTTGACATTAAAGTATTTGTAATTGCAGGGTTTGACAATAACTACCTAAAATACATGCCCTTAGAAAGTGGATGCTAAAAAAAATTATTCCACTTACTTGATTTCTTTTACTTTTACAGCTCTTGTATGCCCTGAAAACAGCCACTTTGATGAATGCATAACCTGCACTGAAACGTGTGACACACTTGCCTCAGGACCAATATGCACAGACAGCTGTACAGAAGGTTGCCAGTGTGATGAAGGATTTGCCTTGCGGGGGAGAAACTGTGTTCCAAAGAGTGAATGTGGTTGCAGTCATGAAGGACGCCAAGTCTCCACCAATGCCACTTTTTGGGTGGACCTAGACTGTAAATCATTTTGCTACTGTAATGGATCAGACAACAATATTTACTGTGAAAGTGCTCCTTGTAAGGAGGATGAATACTGTATGGAGGACAATGGATTGTACCTTTGTCAGCCACGAACAGATGCATCATGCATTGTTTCTGGATATGGGCACTACCTTACATTTGATGGACTGGCGTTTGATTTCCAAAGCAGCTGCTCCCTTATCCTTTGTACTGCTGCATCTAACTTTAAAGCAGACGCCTATCCTAAATTCACCGTCACTGCTAAGAATGAAGACAGAGACCCATCACTGGCACTGTGGGTGAAGCAAGTAGAAGTGGAAGTCTACAATTACAACATTGTCATCTATCGGGCATATAAGCACACTGTCCTGGTGAGGAAGAATATTTATCTTATTGGCATACAAAATCTGCATATTTATCATTTTAATCTTGTTTTAAAGGGGGTTCTGCGGTTCAAACTTTATTCTACAGGCTACACTAAAAACACAAAAAAGGGCTGGGATGGGGTATTAATGGGGCACTGTATAGCAGCTGCAAGTTAGTAGGTTCCTGGTTCCTTAATATATATATATATATATATATATATATATATATATATATATATATATATAATATATGGACATACAGGAAAAAAAATATCCCTCTAATGGGACAAATTTACTAAAGAGCGAAGTGGCAAACACCAAAACTTTTCGCCAGCGTTGCTACCCGCAAGGACATCGGCAGTTTACTAACAGGTGCACGCGCCAATTCGCTAGCGAAATAGACCATCGATAGCGGTCATTCGCCAGGCGACTTTTTGATCTGGCAACGGACGTTACTCCGCAAATTCACTAAAATGAGGATTTTACTGAACGTACCTCTTTCGCCGGAGTTGCCTTCGCCACCTCAAACCAGGCGAAGTGCTATAAAGCAGCTAGATCTTCCTCAATCTTCTTCCATTTACATCATATCCAGTGCCGGTCGAAAATTCAAAGTTCAAAAATCGCTGGCGACTTTTCCTTTTCTGAAACGGAATTGCCTGCAAAAGTCCTGACTTGAACTTTTTTTGGGTAACTGGTTTTCTCCAGACATTTCCATGGTTTGGAACATTAATTTTACTGTGGGCTCATGTGTAGGTCTCTTGTCTTTATAAGGTTTCCTGAACATGTATAAGAAAAAGTGGTAACTTCAAGCATTTGCACCAACATTTATAAAAAAGACCTCCATACAACTTTAAATTGCCCACCGTATGCAAATTGACCTAAGCGCAAGATCACTAGCGAATTTTCGCTAGGCAGAAATGAATGCTATCGCATCTTCAGTTTTAAATGCTCGTACTGCCGAAGTAACGCAGGGAAAAGTCACTATTGTTCGGCGCCAGGATGAAACTCCGAATATTAGTGCATTGGCCAAGTCTTAGCGCATTTGCGCCTGGCGAAGTGTTGCTTCTTAGCCCAATAATAATCATTTGAAGTTTTGTGATTATACCATGATAGTCTGTGGGTTCTTGGCTGTTGCACTGAATTGATGTTGAAAGAATTTGGAGTATAAACAAGAATATAAGGGGATGAAAACATATTTGTTCTGGGTTACTGGGACCTGTTTTATCAAAGAGAGAGAGAGAGAGAGAGAAATAAATAGCCAGACAGAGTGACGCAGAGAGATGTATTACCTTATAGGTTCATTTCCACATGACAAGGGAGCACTTCTAGAGGCACATTTATCAAATTTCTAATTCATGTTTTTTTTAACTCACATGAATTTGATTTTACCCGAAATTCGAATATTTGATTATTTATCATAAAAATCGAATATCTTAAACTCAGACAAATTTTACAGAGTTAAAAACTTGAATTGAATTCGATCAAACTCTATTTGAGTTTTTCTCAGAAAAAAACTTGAATGTCAGGAAGGCTGCAAACATCTCCAAATTGCTAATTTTCAATTTGATCCTTAATAAATCTGCCCCCTAATATCGTGAGTAACAATTTGCTCTGTAATGTGTGTGGAAAACTGGTAATATAGGGTTACCACTGTAACCCCACATGTGTGTGTTATAAAATGCCATTGGATACAAAAGTGAAGGTGTTGATTTGATGTAAAATATAAACAATACCAGTAATTTGCTTGCCCTTTTTTATTAAATCTGACTCTGCAATTCCTATTCCCATTAATCCCAAAATTATTAATTGTTGTTTTAAGTTTTAAGATAACTTAAGATTGTTTTAAGATAAAATTAATATTTGCTTTTTTTCCTTTATCTTTTTATATCAGGTAAACAATGAAAGACTGTACTTGCCATTAAGGCTTGGTCATGGTAAGGTGAATATTTTTGCTTTTGGCTTTCACATTGTTGTAGAAACAGACTTTGGGCTGAAAGTGGTGTATGACTGGAAGACATTCTTGTCTGTGACCATCCCACGAGCCATGCAAAACAGCACATATGGCCTCTGTGGCAGATATAATGGCAACATCGAAGATGACTTACAGACCTCCAATGGCTTTATCAGCACTAATGTCAATGAGTTTGGCCAAAGCTGGGTAAAGAGAGATGCTTTTTGCCAAGTTGGATGTGGAGACAGATGCCCGACATGTACCAAGGTTGATGGTTTATGGAAAGCACAACAGCTCTGCAGCTTCATTCCAAACAGAAACGGTGTATTTGCCAAGTGCCATAGTAAGGTTAACCCAAGCTTCTTTTTTAAGAACTGTTTATTCGACTCGTGTATTGATGGAGGTGCAGTTCAGACTGCCTGTAGCTGGCTACAGAACTATGCAAGCACCTGTCAAACCCAAGGAATTGCTGTCACAGGTTGGAGAAACTACACATCTTGCTGTAAGTCTGTAGTACATTTAAAATTCGATAAATGCTTCTTGAAAATACATTGTAGAACTAACGATGGCAGAAAACTAATATAATACTACAAATATAATACTGTAGCTTCTCATTAAGAAAATACGAAAAACTCAATGCAAAAAAACTCATCCCCCTGTTTACTTTATATTTTACACTGTTTTTCTGTGGTCCCACCAATATATAAGGCATAATGCATTTTACATTTTCCCAGATTTTATAAATTTTTTTTCCGATTCTTTGAAAAACTTAAAATGGGGTTTCTACTATAAATCCTTTTCAGTGATGCTAGGTGATGTCTTCAATTAAAATAGGTTCTTAATAACATTTTTAAATTCATTTGTACTTTTATATAACCATGGTGCTATTGTGTGTAACTTCTATTATTTTACAGTAATGCCTAATATATTCCCTTGATTTTGCACCATTTTTTCTTGTCCCCTAATGGGGGTTCTGCTGTATATTATTTATATTTATAATTGAATAATAGCAGCACACACATTATAATTGTTTTTAAAGCATATTTTAAGATAATTTGAATACCTAATACAATATTAACAAAATGTCCTGCAAATAACAGTGCTATAATCTCAGGCTTTAGTACTGTACAGATTTACTGCAGATAATAAAATCAAGTATAACTGGATAAAGCAAGAAAGGATGACAGCCAGTTAGTTACCTGTAGTACAACTGGAAAGTTGCTCAATTTTAATCTGGTTGTCTGCATACTCTAAACACAATTCCGACTATAATACTTGTCAGAGGGTAGGATTTTCTATCATTTGTGTCATATTTTGTGTTTTATATTCTCTGTTATAAACATTATTTAGGTGTAATGTGAATCTTTGTTAAACTGGAACTATCGCAAAAATTAAAATGTAATATAAGCTCCATCATACTGAAATAAGAAACTTTCTAAATACAACACAAAAATCTGTACTGTGAAATAATAAGTTTATCTTCACTATCCCTCTCTCAGCATAAGTTTCTTTTCATTCTCTTCATGCAGAAGTTGGGTGTCAGATAATCATTGACAGTTAGATCCAAAATATCTTATAAGGGGGCTCTTTTTGCCTAGCAGATGTATTAGAGTTCATTCAAATAACTGATTCCAGTACAAACTAAATCTAACAAAAGAAGAGAGACAGGACTTCTGGTGATTTTAATAGAATGAGCACTAATACATCTTCTAGGCAAATGGAGCCCCCCTACAAGACATATTGAATCTAACTGTCAATGATTATCTGACACCCAACTGCTTCATGAAGAGAGAAGGAAGAGAAACAGATGTTGAGAGAGGAATAGTGAAATTAAACTTGATTATTTCAGAAATTTTTAATTGATTGTATAGGAAAAGGATCCCTTATCCAGAAACCCGATATCCAGAAAGCTCTGAATTACGGAATGGCTGTCTCCCATAGACTGCATTTTATCCAAATAATCCAAATTTTTAAAAAAGATTTCCTTTTTCTCCTTTTAATAATAAAACAGTAGCTTGTACTTGATCCCAACTAAGATATAATTAATCCTTATTGGAAGCAAAACCAGCCTATTGGGTTTATTTAATGTTTAAATGAATTTCTAGTAGACTTAAGGCATGAAGACCCATTATCTGGAAAACCCCAGGTTCCGAGCATTCTGGATAACAGGTCCCATACCTGTATTTAGAAAGATTCTTATTTAAGTATGATGAAGCTTATATAACATTTTCATTTTTTACGATAGTTCTCCTTTAACTAGGAAGCTCTTTAATTTATAATGAGTGGCAGAGGGGGTAGGCCACAAGGGCTATGCTATGCGGCTGTAAGTACAGGGCAGACCTGCACCCCCCTGATGCTGCTCGCTGGCACAGAATGCTGGATCTGTGCATTCCCAGGTGCTTGCCAAGTGAGTTATTTGGTAGGGTGATGGGGTTTTATAATTTGGTTGGTCTTTTTCTTTACCTTTAAAATGCCCCTATAAAGGAAGTCCACAAACTATATATACTATACTAGTGTGTGAATAGAAAGTAAATGCATTCAGGAGACTGAGCTGTTTAGTACATTTAACAGTAATATTCTATGATACGTTTTGATGCACAACATTGTTACTTTAGAAACTGGTATTGATGCTTGTTCAATTCCTGTAATTGTATAAGAATGTCTTAATACATGTGCATCAGAAGCCCAAGAGAATTTTGATATGGGCTTTCACTAACCTTCTTTGTCTATGTAACTTGCAGATGTCACATGTCCTTCTTATAGCCATTATGAGAGCTGTGTTAGTGTGTGCCAGCCCCGCTGTGCTGCCATCAGACTGAAAAGTGACTGCAATCATTATTGCGTGGAGGGATGCCAGTGTGACCCGGGATATGTCCTGAATGGCAAGAGCTGCATTCTACCTCACAACTGTGGCTGTTACGCTGATGGCAAATACTATGAGGCAAGGGTGGCTAAAGCTTATCTTACAATCCAGGCCAGAGTTTTCCAAACCTGGAAGCTGATACTACTAGGACGACACGTGGGACATGACACATGAGGTTTACAAAGTAACAAGAGAAAAGAAGGATGGAAAGTGACAAAATACTAGAGAGAGAACCAGGAAGAGTGTCTTGGAAATCCTAATTAAAGTTTGTGCAATAAAAAGAAACTAGACCTTTATGTGTAGGCTAAAGTGGGGATTCAACTGGTATTGTACTTAAAATATATATGTTGTTATTGTTTAATACTAAAATATTATCTCTACTAAAGTGAAATGCAACACTGAATTCATACAGTTATAATCCAGGGTTTCTAACACTTGGGTTGTCTAGCTAATTTATTGGCACTGTTAAAAAGAAAACAAAAAGCCAATCCACTCTTTTTATGTATATGTGTTTCATATGGTAACAGTCTTTTTACTCTACTCTTGTACCTTTAGCCAAAACAGCTGTTTTGGAACAGTGACTGTACCAGGCGTTGCCGGTGCTTTGGCAGGAACCTTATCCAGTGCGACCCCAGGCACTGCAAGTCAGATGAAGAATGTGCCCTCAGGAATGGAGTGAGGGGCTGCTTTAGCAAAAAGAGCTCATATTGCATTGCCGCTGGAGGAGGGGTTTTCCGAACATTTGATGGGGCCTTTCTCCGCTTCCCTGCCAACTGTGCTTTTGTTTTGTCTACCATTTGTCAGAAGTTGCCAGATATTTCCTTCCAGCTGATTATTAATTTTGATAAGTGGTCATCCCCTAACCAGACTGTTATCTCACCAGTTTACTTCTACATTAATGAAGAGCAAATCCTCATCAATGACAGGAACACTGTTAAGGTAAGTATTGTATACAAGGAAGGCTATGGAAAGAACAATAAATAAGTTTGCAATTCAAGTCCCAGTAATAAAACCAATATCATAGAAACACAGTAAATGTGTTGAGCTGCCATCCAAACTCCTCCTTTCCTACCAGAAATGATATTACTATAAGTGCATTAGGAATGAAATATACAGTATCCGTCTCTCTTGGCTGCTCCCTATCAAGTCTGGCACTTAAATGCCTCTAGGCACAGGGAGAATTATATTCAAACTTTATCACTTGAAATTATGTGCCTTTTAGCAATGTAATCCATCATGTCTGAACGATCTGTCTGGCAATGTAACTCTCAAGCAAAAAATATATATATTTTTTTAACTTTATGGGAAGAAACTGCAAAATATGTCTATATATTACAGGTATGGAATCCATTATCTGGAAACCTGTTATCCAGAAAGCTCCAAATTACGGAAAGGGCATCTCCCATAGACATCACCATTTTCATCATCATCATTTATTTATATAGCGCTGTCAAGATACACAGTGCTTTAGACTACACTTTATCCAAATAATCCAATTTTGTTAAAACAATTCGTTTTTTTGTCTCTGTAATAATAAAACAGTACCTTGCACTTGATCCAAACCAAAATAGAATTACCCCTTATTGGAGGCAGTACTAGCCTATTGGGAGTATGTAATGTTTACATGATTTGGTAGTAGAGTTTAGGTATGAAGATACAAATTACAGAAAGATCCATTATCCGGAAAGCCCCAGGTCCCAAGCATTCTGCATAACAGGTCACATACCTGTATTATGTGCATTTTGTCTAAAAATACATACATGGTATATTTTAAAAGACTTACATGAATACTTGCATATGAGTTTCTACTTTGCTTATTGCTATATTATCACTTACAAGATCACAACTGTTCAAATTGTATATTGATAAACAGACCATTCTATCAAACCCAAACCCACAGATGAGAATGCATACAAAGTAAGATTATTAATCATCCATGACAACTTTCCAATTGATACTGACGAAATCTGCGGACATTTTGACAAATAGACCCCTTGTATACAAGTGCCTGCTTATTACATTTGCTATAACCTAAAAGAGCTTGGCATCACAAGGAGGCTTGCAATTCAAGTGCTTTCCTAACTACTTTGGTGAGAAATCAATTGCAGGAAAGCGTTTGCCAATTGCCACAGCCAAATTTGCATTTAAGAAATGCTAAATACATATGCAAAAGCCACTGTAATTTTGATCCCCCCACATTGAATGTATAAATTAAATAAAACACACCATTTAGCTGTAGTTCTGGAAATAAACTGCCAAGTATAGCAACTGCTAGGTTTAAAATGTACAATCAATATATAAGAAAAATAGCTATAAAAAAAAACCTATACACAGATATATACAAGTTATTTTTTGAAGGATACGTTTCTGTTTCTGAATATCCTCTCGCCTTCTCCACCCAATCTCTGATACACTCTCTCCTGCACTTACCCACCTATTCAATCTTTCACTCTCTACTGGTACCTTTCCATCATTATACAAACAAGCACTAATCACTCCTATCCTCAAAAAACCTTCCCTTGATCCCAGCTCTCCCACTAACTATCGACCGGTCTCCCTTCTTCCATTCGCATCCAAATTACTAGAAAGGCTTATTTACAAACGCCTGATCCAGCATCTCACTCTCAACTCCCTCCTCGACCCCTTGCATCTGGTTTCCGCCCATCACACTCGACTGAAACTGCACTCACCAAAGTAATCAATGATCTTCTATTGGCAAAGTCTAAAGGTCATTATTCCATTCTAATCCTTCTAGATCTCTCTGCAGCCTTTGATACAGTTGACCACACACTCCTCCTTGACATTCTACACTCATCTGGCATTCGGGACACTGCTCTTTCATGGTTTACATCTTATCTGTCTGACCGTTCCTTTAAAGTTTCCTTCTCTAACTCTACTTCTACTACTTTCCCACTCTCTGTTGGAGTTCCTCAAGGCTCTGTCCTTGGCCCCCTGCTGTTCTCGCTCTATACAACTTCACTAGGAAAACTCATTCAGTCATTTGGACTTCAGTATCACCTTTATGCTGATGACACCCAACTCTACTTGTCTACTCCTGATCTTTCTAACTCTGTCCTTTCCCAAGTCACAGACTGTCTCTCTGCTGTCTCCTCCTGGATGTCACAGCGCCACCTGAAACTGAACCTTTCTAAAACAGAACTCATCATATTTCCTCCAAGATCTTCCCCTGTCCCTCAGATATCACTCACCGTAAACAACACCACCTTTCATTCCACCACACAGGCACGCTGCCTAGGAGTCATCTTAGACTCTCATCTGTCTTTTTCACCACACATTCAAACACTTGCAAAATCTTGCCGTATTCAACTGCGCAACATTGCTCGAATACGACCCTATCTCAGTTCAGAATCAACTAAAACACTGATTCAGTCTCTCATCATCTCCCGCCTTGATTACTGCAACCTACTCCTCGCAGGTATTCCAACAAGTCACCTTTCATAACTCCAATCTATTCTAAACGCGGCCGCTAGACTCATTCATCTAGCTCGCCGCTCAACATCAGCTGCTCCCATATGTATGTCCCTTCACTGGCTCCCAATCTCTTCTAGAATCAAATTCAAATTACTAACACTCGCATTCAAGGCCCTTAATAATGAAACCCCTTTCTGTATTTCATCTCTAATCTCCAAATACACTCCTTCACGAAACCTACGCTCTGCTTCTGATCTTCGCCTCACTTCTCCTCTGGTCACTTCTGCCCATTCTCGTCTACAAGACTTCTCTCGGGCTTCTGCTTTTCTCTGGAACTCTCTGCCACAAGCTGTCAGACTTTCTCCTTCCTTCTAAACTTTCAAGCGCTCCTTAAAGACCCATCTGTTTAAAGAGGCCTATTCGATGTACCTTAATTATGTTGGCTATGAAATAGCCAACATACTGTTCTTCGAGTTCAGCTCGTTCTTCTTCTTAATATTATTATTATTGGCGAACCCCATTTTCTAAACGCTACTCCTCCTACAGTTTTAGGGGTGCAAGCGCCAAACTTTCCACACTTATTCCTCTTATAGCAAAGTACGTTGCTTGTGCTTTAATAAGCGATCCCACCCACCCCGCCCCTGTGGCGACCCCCCGACGACCCCTTTTTTCCCATTGACTTTGACAGGGAAAAATTTCAAATCGCCGCCACTCGTACAGTTTTGAAGATACAGTCCCCAAACTCGGACCACATATTGTTGATGTCACCCCGAATAAAAATAAGTATTTTGGGGGGGCACCCCAAAGTGGGCAGAGCTACCAACGCCCAATGAAAATTTAGCAATTTTCTATACGCTACTCCTCCCAGAGGTTTAGGAGTACAATTATGATACTTTGCACACTTGTTCGGCTCATACCCGAATAGGTTGCTTGTGCTTTGTTAAGCGATCCCACCCTCTGTGCCCCTGTGGCGACCCCCCGACGACCCCATTTTTCCCCATAGACTTTCATTGGAAAACTTGAAACTTTTGCCACTTGTACAGCTTTGAAGTTACACTCACCAAATTTGGCTCATTTAGTCATGGGGTGAAACTGAAAAATTCTGTCCTATTTTGGGGACCCAAAAAAGTGGGCGGAGCCGCAAACAACCAATCAGATTTTCCCTATTGACTTCAATGAGAAAATGTAAACAGCTGTAATTCTCACAGTATTAAAGCTAGAGCTCTCCCAAACTTGGCACCGTGGGTCACTGGGTGACTCGGCTAAAATTTACCTAAAGTGGGCGGAGTCTACAACAGCCAATCAAATTTCAGCCATTCAAATAAATAGGAAAATGTTAAACTGCTGCCGCTCTTAGACGGTTAATGGCAGGGTCCTCAAACTTGGCACAGTTGGTCACTGGGGGACTGGGATTAAAATTAAGAAAAGTGGGTGGAGCCAAAACCAACCAATCAGATTTTTTTGATTGATTTTAATGAGAACAATTAAGAAGGCTGCCATTCTCTCAGTATTGATGTCAGGGACCTTGAATATCACAAATGTGGTTGCTGGGGGTTTCCACTTCAAGTTTAGAAAAAGTGGGCGGAGCCACCAACAACCAATCGAATTTCATTCATTGATTTTCAATAGAAAAAAATAAAAATGCTGCCATTTTTACACAATAAATGACAGCATTCCCAAACTTTGGAATGTTAGTCACTGAGTGACTGTGGTTCACAATTAGGAAAAAAAGGGGCGGGGCAACAACAGCCAATCAGATTTCAGCCATTGACCTTAATTAAAAATGATAAACTGCTGCTATTATCACGGTTTAAATGCTAGGTGTACCAAACTTGGCTCAATTACTCACTGGGTGACTGCGGTCAAAATTTAGGAAAAGTGGGTGGAGCCAAAAACGGCCAATCAGTTTTCACCTATTGACTTCAATGTAAAATTTTTGATTACTGCCGTTCTCACAGTTTTAAAACCAGAGGTCCCAAACTTGGCACTGACCATGACTAGGTAACTGGGGTTAAAATTCAGAAAACTGGGCGGAGCTTAAGACAGCCAATCAGATTTCTTTGATTGATTTTAATGGGAACAATTAAGAAGGCTGCCATTCTCACAGTATTGATGTCAGGGACCTTGAATATCACAAATGTGGCCGCTGGGGGTTTCCACTTCAAGTTTAGAAAAAGTGGGCGGAGCCACCAACAACCAATCGAATTAATTCATTGATTTTCACTAGAAAAAAATAAAAATGCTGCCATTTTTACACATTCAATGACAGCATTCACAAACTTTGAAATGTTAGTCACTGAGTGACTGTGGTTCATAATTAGGAAAAAAAGGGGCGGGGCAACAACAACCAATCAGATTTCAGCCATTGACCTTAAAGAAAAATGATACACTGCTGCTATTATCACAGTTTAAATGCTAGGTGTACCAAACTTGACTCAATTACTCACTGGGTGACTGCGGTCAAAATTTAGGAAAAGTGGGTGGAGCCAAAAACAGCCAATCAGTTTTCACCTCTTGACTTTAATGTAAAATTTTGTATTACCGCCGTTCTCACAGTTTTAAAACCGGAGGCCCCAAACTTGGCACTGACCATGACTAGGTAACTGGGGTTAAAATTCAGAAAACTGGGCGGAGCTTAAGACAGCCAATCACATTTTACCAAACGCTATTCAATGGGAATATTTAAATTCCTGTCAATCTTACACTGTTAATGTAAGAGTGCTCAAACTTGGTCCGTTTGGTGAAGGGGTGACTGGGATGCAAATTTTTAAAAGTGGGCGGAGCCAAAAATAGCCAGTTTGTTTGAATGGATTTCAATGGTAAAATTGGATTGGCTTTAAATTTCACCGTTTTAATCCGGATTCTACCGACTTTGTGTACTCTCTAGGCACCGGGGGCGACTGGGCAAGACACCTATAGCGTTTCATAGCCAACATCCCGTGGTTTCTTCAGAAACGACACCCTCTAGTTAATCATTGCTGTATCAAAAATGACAAATTGTTTATACAATCCTAATGTCTCAATTGTACCCTAACCTTTTAGTTTGTAAACCCTATTGTATTCTGTAATCCTTGTCTGTTATCCACCATTTATTCCCTGTTTGCTATAACTGCAGTAAAGCACTGCGTATCTTGACAGCACTATATAAATAAATGATGATGATGATGATGAGTTTCTGCCTGTATTGTCTCTATAGTATGGAGGAATTACTTTAAAAATATTCAACCCTTCCTCATCCAAGCCCTTGAATGATAAATAAAAATTACCTTTATCCTGGTAATGCTGACTGGCCAGACTTGTCTGGTGCATCTTTACTATTTTGCTGTTTTTTTAATTATGATTTTGTTTTTACTATAGGTAAATGGAACACAAGTGACCGTCCCATTTGTAACAGGACTGTCAACCAAAATTTACAGCATGGAAGGTTTTTTGGTGATTGACACAAGCCCTGACATTCAGATTTACTACAATGGATTGAATGTGATTAAAATCAGCATCAGTGAACGGCTCCAAAATAAAGTCTGTGGCCTTTGCGGGAATTTTAATGGCGATTTAACAGATGATTATGTGACTCTAAGAGGAAAGCCCGTGGTGAGCAGTGTGGTATTAGCACAAAGCTGGAAAACTAATGGCATGCAAAAAAGGTGAGGACCGACAAGGTATTAATTAATTGCAGCTAACATATTTATATTATGCTGTCATTAAATGTTGGTTATTATAGCACATTTATAAAAACTGTACAGCAACCTGTATTTTAGGACAAATTTTTAAATCACTTTTTTTTACTCAGATCTCAATGGATGATGTGGCACAAGTTAGCTGTTATTACTAAATAATACATTTGGGGGCAGATTTATCAAGGGTCGAAGTGAATTTGAGGGAATTTTCAAAGTAAAAAAATTCTAAATTCAAAGTAATTTTTTGGATACTTTGACCATCGAATAGGATACTACAACTTCGAATTCGATTCGAAGTTAAATTGTTCGAATATTCGGCCATTCGATAATCGAAGTACTGTCTCTTTAAAAAAAACTTCAACTTCAATACTAAGCTTTTGGAAGTTGAAGTAAAATCGTTCGATCCGTCGCTTTCGATTCGAAGTATTTAATCGTTCGGTCGACCGATTTTACTTCGACTGCAGGATACCCAAATTCAATGGAAAAAAACTTCAACTTTGATATTCGAGTATTTTTAACTTCGAAATTCGACCCTTGATAAATCTGCCCCTTGATGTTGGGAGGTAGCATCCTAACCATAAACATTCAGTCTATTCAGTACAAAAGGTACAAAAGCTTTATACCTGTCATAATGCCAGTGGCAATAGCACACGTTACACTACCAATATAAAGCTTCATGAATATATGGATATTTTGCCAAATGTTTATGAAAAACATGATTCTCTTTTTATTAACTACCCAAATAATGAGGTTTGTATTATAGTGCTTTGTGTTTTACATTATTCATAATTTTTCTGAGACTTTTTAAATTGCTTCTTTTTTGTGATGGCTCCTATCTCCAAAGGAAACCCCTGGAGTACCTGCCAAAAGATCTGTCACTGAACAAAAGTAATATATTCCAAATGTGCTCAGGGAACACACTGATCATGTTTACCTTTATCCTTTGAGAGTTTGTATCACCTTTAATCCTAGTATGACTTTTCCATGCAATTATGTAGTAAACAATAAAATGTCAGGCTCCTATACACAAAGAATTATTGATTGTGCTATGATAGTTGCCTTCTGTATAAAACATGAATAGCCTGCTGTGTGTTAGCGGAAGTGAACAGATAAAAACTGTATTATTAACAGACAGGGTTTTTTTTTTGCACAATAACAATAGTCTCTATAAATGTTTTATGTCTAAATTAAACCATTTTGTTGTTTGGAATATAATACAGCTTTTTTTCCAGAAGCATTTGAGACATAAATAAAAGCAATTTGTGTTGATGTTCAAGTCCTATTAAAGATATTAACAATAAACCTTGGTAAAAGGCTGCTTAAGTGCTTCGCTAAGTGTATAAATAATTCACATTTTTAGCAGTATATTGCTGTGAAAACATTACTTTGAATGTTCCCTGAGTAAATTAAATTATTCTGATTTGGCTGGGATTTCACCATGAGAACTGGCAAATGAAAGGCCTTATAGCAACCATTGTTTTAGTTTTGTGGCTGTATGTTAAACCTGGTTTCTTTAACTCAGTATTTCTGTGTGCTGTGGGAAATCCTTTTCCTAGAAATAACCTTTTCTAAGCATTCACATCAGTTTTAAAAATAATATACCTAATGGCTACTCCACATTGGCTATTTTCTTACATCTTGGCCTCTGTTACAATCATTAGCTTTCATGGGGTGGTTTACAATTCAACATACTTTAAAAGCTTTAGTAGCACACTAATGTTTTGTAGCTGTGAGACTGCTGGGTTATATTATCCCCTGTTCCTTCCACAACAGTACAAGAACTAGTTAATGATTCAACCTGCAGGAAGGAAGGGATTCTCCAGCCAATAATCAGGGGGGCAGTCTGGGTCCTGCCCTCCACAGTCAAGAACAGGAAGGGGAATCAGCCAGGAACAGGAAGAGGAATCAGCCAGCCAGGAATAGGAAGGGAAATTAGCCAGGAAAAGGAGGGGGAAGTAGCTGGGAAGGGAGAGCTGTCCTGGGAGTTTTAGAGATTAGTAGTGTGTGTTCCAGCTTGTTCAGTGACCAGCCATAGAGAGACTTCTGTTAATCTGCAGGGGAAAACAATGTGCAGCCAGCTGGGAGTTGTTTCATGCTGTTCTCTGGAGGAAGTTTTTCTTTAAAGGGCCTCACAGTCAGTGTAATGCATGAGTGCTTAGCAAAGTGAAGGAGACAGGGCCATGACAGGGGCTAGGAAGGGAGCCAGAAAAGGTTGTGGGAAATGTATTGGAGAAGGTGATTGGTTGGAGGCAGGAGGAAGTGAGTGAAAGGGACAGAACAGGAGGAGTCAGTCGCCATTGTACCTTTGCTGCTTCACCCACCCTCCCTTAATGGAGGTGATGGTAATACAGGGAATGGTGAGGGAACAGTTGCTGCTAACAGCAGAAATATTTTAGGTCTGAGGCTAGCGGTTGCGGACATCAGCCGATGTGAAAATGGGAAGGGTTAAAGCAAGAGGGGCTAGCCTCAGGGTTTATAATATTTTACGGAACAGGGGTTTTCCATAAAAGTAGCCTTCAGTGGCAAGGGGAGGTGATCCAGCTGGTATATTATAAAGTTGGTTACGTTTGCAAAATTGTACTCAAATGACAGTTAACTTGTGGTTAATAAAATTGGCTGCAGCCTTTTCAACCCATAAAAGATGTGTGGACTGGTGTTTAATTTCTAGGGTTGATACTGGTGAGGAGGAAGAGTCAGGAACTTCACATTGCCCATGTCAAGCCATTTTGATCAGTCGAAAGCTACAGTGTGAGGAGAAGCAGGATAATGGTCAGATTTAAATTAAGGCTTGGGGAGGCTTGGCTTAGCTTCCCCAAACATTCCTGATGCATCAAAGGAAAAAAGTGAAAAAAAGCAATAGCAAAAAATCCACAGCTTAATTAAGGACTTGTTATTGCTGGGTCATTGTAGTTCCTTGGAGGGGAGCTGTTGGATTAACTTACTGCTCATAGCATCCCTTTGCAGTGGGAACATTTGGTTCAGGCAGTAGGAAACACTCACAGCACCTGATTGGTTGCTTCTGTAAGATCAGGAAGGCCCCAGAGTGATTTATCAAGTACCCACCCATACTACATACTGTTGGGACTGTAAAAAACTGTATCGCTAGCATTTTGAGATGTAGTAGCTCCTTCACACAGCTGCTGGTTGAAGTCAGCACCCTGGTATTTTCCTTTTTAACAGTTTTTCACAAAAAGGTCAGCGTTCTTGTGAATGAGTCCTTGTACTTTTAATAAATCTTTCACATTGCTGTTTCCCTAACATTCTGTGAGATAGATGTTAAAGAAACTACATTTTCACATCGCGCTTGGGCTGCTATTTAACAGATACTGAACTCTCAGGAACGGAGAGGGAGCCTTTATGTAAAAGAGTTACTGGAAGTAAAACTGACTCCTGCACAGTATTTTGACCCTGAAGCAATTTAATCCAGCTTTTCTAATTTGCAGCACTGCAACAGAACTTTGGATCATTGAGTTTCAAGACAAAAGTTATACACAAGTTAGAGAAGTTTAGACTCCTGAAAATTAAGCAAAGAGCAATGTTTTAAGATTGTTTCTTACATTTAAAGACTTAGGGGCATATTTATTATGCTGTGTAAAAAACAGCGGGATAATGCACCACACATTGCCAGGCCTCGCCGTGTAAAAAAACTATGTAATATTTTTATGTATTTTTCTTAGAGTGACGCCAGAAGCAATGTAAAAATAACAGCAGCAAATCTGGTGTTCACATGATGTAAAATTACACACAGCTTGATAAATTCTCCATTTATTTTACACAGCTTTTTTTGTGAATTTTGTTTTACACAGCATAATAAATATGCCCCCTAGTGTTACTGATAGTTTTGACTATATAATGTGTCTCATATTGGCGTTTGAAATAAGAAATGTTGCCGCCTCTAGCGTCCGCCCCCAAAAAAATCACCCTCTGCCTTTGAGCCGGTTTCCTATGGAACTGTAAGTTTTTTTTTCAGTGTTGGCTGGTGTTTTCACTGGTGACAAATTCTGTCATTGTGCCTTTGAACATGTTTTAGATAGTCTGATGATGCCTATATTTTAACAAGCATCTGTTTTGACTCAAGTACAAACCCAAAACGACATAATTTCCCATATATATTTAAGATGAGCTTGTTTAGCTATTGGTTGGGCTGAGCTTGTTCTGATATTGGTTGGGCTGAGATTGTTCAGATATTGATTGGGCTGAGCTTGTTCAGATATTGGTTAGTCTGAGCTTGTTCAGATATTGATTGGACTGAGCTTGTTCAGATATTGATTGGACTGAGCTTGTTCAGATATTGATTGGACTGAGCTTGTTCAGATATTGATTTGGGCTGAGCTTGTTCAGATATTGACTGGGCTGGATTAAAAATCAGGGATTGCTTTGGTCCCTCCCCATGTTTTCTAGATCCAATAACAAAGTGATCAAATAACCCAGACTTGGCTCATAGTTAACCAGAGATGCAGTTATTTATATATGTCTAATGTGTGTGGATTATCTGACATAGTAATTAAAGCAGGGCTAATATATGCTTTACATTACTGAGATTAGCAACTGCTACATATTGATGGTGGGTTGGTATTACATTTCATTGTTCCCTACTTGTCTCACAGTAAGCAACAAATTCTTTTTCTTTTATTCTTGAATACAAGGAAATTTATATAACCAAAAGTGTTTTCCAACAGACGTGACAAAAAGGTACATGTTTGCATATGTTGACTTCTCAAAATTTTGTTTTACAGCTGTAATGAACTACAGTACTCCCAGTATGCATCAAAATGTGATAATGTCCAAATCCAGGCCCTGCAGAATGATGGCTACTGCCTCAAATTAACTGACATGAAGGGATTTTTCCAGCCATGTTATGGACTTCTGGATCCTGTTCCTTTCTATGAATCATGTTTCCTGGATGGGTGTTATAACAATAAGAAGTACCAACTATGCGGATCATTGGCTGCATACGGAGAGGCTTGCAGGTCCTTTGGTATACTCAGCACTGAATGGATTGAAAAAGAAAATTGCTGTAAGGCTAAGCTATGTGCTTTCTCTTTAAGTGGTCTTTGTTGCTTTTTATCACCTTTAGCAATGGAAGCTTCTAAATATGCAAAGTCTACAAATCCCCTATATTTGCACGGTGTTAGGTTATAAACATATTCTATAATAAACAGACTATATTATCAGAAAGACTATTACTCCACCAATATATATTTCTATAGGGGATGGAGCCAAATATATTGATCAATACACAAGAAGCCATGCTACAATTCCAGGTGCCTCCAGGCCTTTCAATCTCTCCGGTGCATTGGACCCAGATGGGGGAGGAGATTGCTATTACAGATTTTGTTTTAGTTTTGCTCTCCTGCACTAAATGCTAGTTCACCAAATTAACGGCTGCCTCTTCTTTTGCTGTGTCATTGTGTTCAGAGCATAGTCATTGTTGCAGAATAGCGTTACTGTCCTTATCTTCAAAAGGTTCTTTTCTGTAGCCCGTATCCAGAGAACCAACAAAATCTATGCGCCTAATGTCAGCATATTTTTTTTCTCTAATCTTTAGCAGGAGTGATTGAAGATCCCTGTGTTGGTGCCGACTGTCCCAACAAAAGCTGTGAGGTGGACAATGGAGGAGAGTTGTGTGGATGCATGGACCCTCCAGCCTATGGAAATGGTAGGGACAATCATTGCAATTGTACATATCTATCGGATCACTTATTTATATTAGTCGTTTTATGCACTTACAAATGCAGTACTATTTTATGTAACATTTATCCTTATGATAATAAGATATTAAAACTTGGACATTATCTTTGAAGTTGCAAAATATATTATAAAATACAGTATTTTATTATGTCCTTGTAGACACTCATGACATCATTGATGCGGAAGTGACCTGTAAGGCTGCCCAGATGGAAGTGTCAATATCAAAGTGTAAGCTATTTCAGCTTGGGTTCGAGAGAGAAGGAGTTCGAATTAATGACAGACACTGTCCAGGGATTGAAGGGGAAGATTTTATATCCTTTCAGATAAATAATACCAAAGGGAACTGTGGAAACATTGTACAGGTATACACATTTCTATTCTATTAGCTCCGCTTTGGTAATTTATAATTGCTCAAAAAATGTATTCCTAGAATTGGCAAAACTCATTTGTAGTTACAGGGCACTAAAAATGACATCATTTAGGTGCTGATCTCATGTATGTTATGCTTAAAAGCCTTGTTGTTTTGAAAGAGGAGAGGGTCATGCTAGTGACAATTGTGCTATTAGCATCTTTCACTAGCTTTGCTAGCATTCAAGCACTACCCATTTTACAGACACTGTAAGGCAGCCCAGATTTGTGCATAGAATCACTGCAGATTTTCTGGGCATAGCATTATTGACTGCTTGTTAACTGTTTGTTTATAGTTGTATAATACTGATGTTATGGCATATGCACCATGTTGTGCATTTCAGAATACTTTAGGGAAAGCCAGTTCTGGCTTGGAAAGCTACAGAATACTTTTTGTTGCCAGGGCTACTACTGTGGGCCCTGTCGGAAGCCATCACAGAAACAGCCAGCATAGTACAACTCAATGGAAGTCCTTTTGCACTCTTTTATCTCCTGCTTGGGTGTTATTCTCAAATCTACCACTGTGGAGGTGGAGCATGGGAGCCTTCTTAGCAGTGCACAATTTCTGAGTTTTTTTTTTTTTAATACAATGCTGAAATCTTTTCCAGCCTTCAATTAAGCCACTGGCAATGGACACCCGTTGCCTCTTTCTCTGCTTCTTACTTGTTATTCTAAAGCTGGTCTGTAGTAATGAACAGGAAATTGTATTTAAAGTATTTCTGGTGTCAATACCACCTGGCACTCACCGTGTAATGTATTTAGCATCTGTCATATCTGTCATGTTATACAGTGAGAAGTTCTTCAAAATCACTATATACACGTAAATGTACTGTATATATGTGTATGGATAATTAACACATGAAAAACACCTGATGTGATGGACAGAGCTGTGACAAGCAGACTGGGTCATTTTTACTGCCACTGGTTTTCCTTGATAGAAGCCATCAAATTCCACATCCCCCCCATGTGCTGTAGTGCAGGAAATTAAACTCCGGACAAGCAACAAAACATTTCAAAAATACCTTTGAATTGCTGCCTGCATAATTGCATGGGGTGTTCACATCACTCCAACTTGTAGTGCAGCAGTAAAGAGAGACTGAAACTTATCAGCGCACATGTCACAAGGCTGATAAGAGTTGGAAATAAGAAAATAGCTTGGCTCATGTCAAATTTCAAAATTAAATATTAAAAAATTGATTTGTTTTTTTTAGAAAATTGGACTTTAGTTCCCATTTAGGCATGCTAAGTACAGCATTAACAAATACAATCATGATTGTGTTTCTTTGAGATGCAAGAATACTGTGCTTCAATAATTAATACTAAAACTAATTTTCCCAACAGAATTGCGTGTGATGCATTCAACTCATATACATGGCTATCATATTGCATAGCAATGGGGGATAATAAAATTCAATTCTCTTTCATCTTGCAGTCTAATGGTACTCACATCATGTACAAGAACACAGTCTGGATAGAGACTGCCAACAACACAGGGAACATAATTACGAGAGATCGAACCATCAATGTGGAGTTCTCCTGTGCATATGAACTTGATATTAAGATCTCTTTAGATTCTGTTATAAGGCCAATGCTCAGGTAAACACACTTTACTTTAAATCAATGATAACTTTAAAGCTATTTATATTTTTATTTCCATTACTTTATTTTTTTATAAAACCAGAGTATAAATAAATGATTCTACCTGTACATACAAATCCAATAAACAAGAATAAAGTCTTCTTCACTGTGACATGAGGAAATACTGCTAGCAACATTCTTTAGCAGCTATAACTACTTTTAGCAGCTATTACATTCTTAGTCACAGATTTACCCTGCTCCTTTCTGTTCATTTAAAATATACTAGGCATGTAAGTCTAGATGAAAAATGCAGATATTGTACAAATCCGATACCAAACTCTCTCAGTATTTTTGGTGGAGTCTTCTAGTATTGTCATGGAATTATGTTGACAAATAAATTGCCCTTATCCATTCATTGTAAATAAATGTGTGCATCAGATTATAAATACACAAGATGAGAAATGTTTGGTAATATTTTTGGAGAGCACGGTATAACTTGCCTGCATTGTATATTCAGTCATTCTTGTTTCATGTTACAAAACATTGGGAGAAGGAATTTAGTACAGATAAAAGCTATTTCTGTTAACCTGAATCAAGATATTAAAAGCATGAACTTCATAATATTTTATTATTCTTTATTTAGTGTTTGGTTTTTAACAGGGGACCCATGGCCAATCAAAATGTCCAAAGAATGTTTAAAGGACACGGCTGTGAGAGATAAGCTTCTATTTATTTTCCACACACTATAACAAGTGCGAGCCATTTCATTTTCTGTTTTTCTCTTAACAACTTTTCTCTGGCTGTAACCTTCTCTGACCTTTAGAAGCAATTGGCAGAATATTTGCGATTTCTTATAATAATTGGAAGTGGTGGGAGTCTGAGCTTAGCGCAACAGAAAAGAAGTGCAGCACTTAAGAATCATTTGGAGAAAAAACCCATAAGAATTAAATTGTCTTCCACATTGTCTAGAATGTCACAATAAATTCTCCTTAAAGGGCATGTAAAGTCTAAAATAGTATAAGGCTAGAAATGCTGTATTTTGTATACTAAATATAAACATGAACTTACTGCACCACAAGTCTAATTAAACAAATAATTTATGCTTTCAAAGTTGGCTACGGGGGTCAACATCTTGTAACTTTGTTAAACATCTTTGCAAGACTAAGACTGTGCACATGCTCAGTGTTGTCTGGGCTGCTTAGGGATCATCATAAACAAAGCTGCTTGAGTTCTGCATGGCTGGGAAGTAAGGCGGGGGCTCCCCCTGCTGTTCATAAGTATGATTGTTTCCCTGCTCAGCAGTTAGGGACCGTCTGACAATTCCTATCCACAGCAGTAAATGAAGTAAGAATTTCACTGCATACAGTCAGGTTTCTTATAAAAACGGTAC
Source organism: Xenopus petersii (assembly GCA_038501925.1). NCBI lineage: Eukaryota > Metazoa > Chordata > Amphibia > Anura > Pipidae > Xenopus > Xenopus petersii. Next base: position 67,219,290 of record CM076685.1, on the reverse strand, counting down.
ACATTTTTTAATTAAAGTATATTGGAGATAGGTTTCTTTTTCATTAAAGAAAGTAAAAATGGGGTTTTATTTTTTTGCCTTTACATGCCCTTTAACAATTTTTCTGTTCCTAAAATGTACAACCTGTTAAATCTGCTCTTGGTATGACACTCGGGCCAGCATACATGTTCAGCAGCTCAAAAAAGCTACAAATGTACAAAGGGAATGTCAGGTGATATCCAGAGTTAAGTTTTACTTACCCAAGGGTACCATACCCATAAAATACAGGGTTAATAAGGGGTGTGTTCTGTAAACTCACTGTATATGTATACATTGTAGTATTTCAATCCGTTGTTTATGTTTTAAATGACTTAAATTAACATATTTTCTGGGATGTATTTCCAAAATATAAGGCTAGACTCAAAGCTTATTTTAGTTCCAGTTTTTCCTACAGATATTTTATGGTGTTTTAAGGTTAAAAACAGCAAACAAGAAACGGATCCGCACACACGCTATGATCAGCAGTTGGGGGGACACCCCTCTTTATTATATCACCTCGTGATCAACGTTTCGGGGGGATAAACCTCCCTTCATCAGGTTTTAAGGTTAAAAACCATGAGATAGTTTTTTCTCATCAAATTGGATCTGCCTCATAGTTTCATATCATTACAAATAACAACATCTCGAGCATACTACATCCTACTATACAGCATCCTTTCTAAAGCTAAAAACTCCAATTGATGCTGTTTAGGCACTAGCATATCTGATACTTACTGTACATAGTTAGGAATGGTAGAAAAAAAGTGCATCAAGTTCAGCCCCTCCAAACAAACCCCAGTATATGCGCATACTTATACAGACACTCACATATATAGCTATATTTACCCACAATACAACTATTATATTTGTCTGCCTGGTGCAAGACAAATAAGGAGAAAAAAATGTTATTGGGTCTTTGACAACTAATGATAAAAATATTTATTAAATCTTATGCAAAGCCCAAAGTTTTGGTCACTACAGTTTGACCTTTTTCAAGGACCACAAACCATAACTAACTAACACTAACTATATATACCAATCTCTAACTAACTAGCTGTAGATCTTAAGATCATAATAACCTTGGATATTATGCTTGTTCAAAAAAACATTCCAACCACTATAAGGCATTTAAAGAATCTGCAATCCTAACATGACCCAGAAGAGCAATTCCACAGCCTCACTGCCCTCCTCACGAAGAACTATCTCCACTTCTTCAGATGAAAGCTCTGAAAGCAGGAGATTTTTGTCAAATAAATAAGTTCAACTCAACAAGAGGCAATTCAAAATGATGGCCTCTTGTTGAGTTGAACTCATTTATTTGAAAAAATCACCTGCTATCTGTCTATAATGTCCTTTTATGCACTTCTAAAAAGTTATCACGCCCCCTCACAAGTGCTTTTTCTCCAGAGTAAACAGGCCCAACCTTGACAGTTTTAAATATTCAATGCCACTTACAAGTTTAGTTGTACATCTCTGCACTCTCTTGAACTTTCTCCAGCTCTTTAATATCCTTTTTATGGACTGAAGCCAAAAAAATGCACTGCAAACTCAAGGTGAGGCATTACCAAGGACATATAAAGAGGCAAAATTATGTTTTCATCCCTCAAGTTGATGCTGTTTTTATGCAAGACAATACTTTATTTGCTTTAGTAGCCATGGAGTGACAATGCCTAGAGTTATCCACAAAAATCTCCAGATCCTTCTCAATTAAGGAAGCCCCAACACACTACCATTAAGTGTATAACTCACATTTATTCTATTTCTAACAAAGTATAACCTTGAACTTATCCACATTGAACCTCGTTTGGCTGGTTATTCAGTTTTGTCAAATCACTCTGCAAAGTGGCAACATCCTTCATCCCTATAGTTCTGCACAAGTTAGAATAATCAGCAAAAATAGAAACAGTACTCAAGATCCTCACGATAATTAATAAACAAGTTAAAAAGCAAAGAACCAAGGACAGAGCTCTGCGGTATTCAATTAACTGATTGGGAATCCGATTAGGATCCGATTAGGAAATGTTCCATTTATCACCACTCTTTGTAATCTATGCTTCAGTCAGTTCTCTGTACAAATATTACAATCCAGGCTATTTTTCCTTAAGTTAATGAGTGAACTCTTTGTTTTGTCTATGTACCTGCTCACCTCCTTAAAAAAGGAATTCAATTAGTCTGGCAAGATGTTTTACTCATATTCATATTACTGTGATTTTGAATGTATCTCATACCTTATTACTCCCTCCCAAAGCTTTTCTACCACTGATATCAAAGTAACAGGTCTATAGATCTCAGGCTGAAAATGGGATCCATTTTTGAATCGTGGCACCACATTAGCAATAAACTAGTCTCTCGGCACCATGCCAGACCTCAAGGAATCATAAAAGTTTAAGTAAAGTGGTTTGGCAATCACAGAGCTAAGATTCTTTAGTACCCTGGAATGAATACCATCCTATACTGGACCTTTGTTTACCTTTACATGTTGTAGTATCTTTTTAATTTCCTCCTGAGTGAACCATTCATAAATAGTTAAATTATTAGAATTGTGACTATTGAAGGACATGTAAAACCTCCCCACAAAAATTTAATTGGTGAACAGCCTCTTTGAAATGTTTAGATAACTGCCACTCTGGTTGTTAAAAGGTTAACAGTAAGGCTGCAGTATCCCCTTAATCACTTAGAAATCCTTCTTCTCCTCTAACCCACTCTGCCCCCTCCCTCAGGAATTTACTTTGGCTGTTGACTAATAAGCATTTTCTGTTCTTCATAGCTCAGATTACTAAACACACCCTCTAGTCCAGTCCTGGCAAATGGAGGGGTGGTACAAATGATGTGGCTTGGGTGGGGAAGATATGCTCAACTTATATACATGGTAGGAAAATGTATGCTTTACATGTCCTTTAAAAAGGAAACCTTCATTACCTGGTTCCTCTGTTATAGGACAAAAGTATTTGTGGAGGATAGTCCGAACAACCGAAAAAATGATAGGAAATCACCTTTTCCTATCATTACAAATTTATAGAAAGCAGGTCATTCGACGAGCAAATAGCATAGTGGAGTACAGTTTTCATCCATCTCACTTATTGATCTCTCCGATACCATCTGGTTACACAGTGTTAAAATTGCAAAAGCTAGATATTACAAACATTTTTTCCTCAAGCAATCATGAGTCCTTAGCTCATTGTTATGATAGGGGATTTATTAAAATAGTAACAAATGATTAAACTGAAAATTTGTAAAAACCTTGACTGCTCTAGTCACTTTGAGAAATTCAGTGTGGGTTCTGATTTTTTCCTCATGTAGAAATTTCGAGTCAGCTCAAATGCCCCAATTTCACAGATAAAGAGGTGGTCCATCCTCCACTACAATGTAGTAGAATTAATTCAGCACAGCACCATGTGGTTAAAAAATGCCTTTATTCAAATTCTTATGGCAGACCCGTTCAGCAACGTTTCAGGCCTATATGCGGCCTTTTATCAAGCTCACTTAACACTGGCCAGATGGCCCTTTTATAGACAATATTTCACCACCTACTGATTACAAAATAACATGACCATATATATCGTTTATACAATTGTTACAAATCCTTAGTAACCAAATGAATACAATGTCACAATAATATTAGGAACTTTCTTAAATTCTGTATGGGAAACAGGCCTGATCACTTGTTCAGAAAAAATCTGAAAGACAAATGTTAAAAACAATTTAAAAACAAAATTTAGCGAAAAATAGCTTGGAGATCATACTCCCTATTTAACCCATGCGGGGTAAGTGTCTCCAATTTTGTAATCCATATTGCTTCTTTCCTAAGTAATGCTCCCACACAGTCCCCCCACGTCTTAAACTAGTTACATGGTCGACCACTTGATATTTAAGCTGGTGTATGCCGTGACTAGCTTCCAAATAATGTGATGCAACTGCCTTTTGCCAGTTCTAATTGCTGATTTGTGCTCTCTCATCCGTTCTCTGACAGGACGTGACGTTTGCCCCACATATAATAAGCCACAAGGGCATTTTATGATGTAGACAAAGAAACTCGATCCACATGTATAGTACCCCCAAATCTTTATAGGGGTTCCTTTTCGTGGATGGTATACCACGTCACCTTTTTGGCAATTGGAACAGCAGCTGCATCCCAAGCATGGAAATGTCCCATTCCTGGCTGGCCGCAATGTACTTTGTGATTCTTTCCGACCACCTATGTCGGATTTTACCAGCATGGAAGCCACCGTTTTGCTTTTTTTGTAGGCCATAAGGGGTGGTTTCCCAAAACTAGTCACTTGGGGGAGACCCTCCTTAAGGTTTTTTCAATGTTTTCTCACAATATCTGCCACCTGGTGGCTTAGAGTGTGATATTTGGAGACAAAAGGGATACGATCCTCCCGTTGTCTATTACAGCCCTGGAGCATACTGCTCTTCTCTAGTTTCTCTATTTCTTTACGTTCAAATTGAAGCAGTTCATTAGGATATCCACGTTCCCTAAATTTCGCATGCATTTCATCAAGTCTTTTTGGTAACAATGAGTCATCTGATACAATGCGTTTTACCCTACTAAATTGGGACTTGGGCAGGGATTTCTTCACCTGTATAGGGTGAAAGGAGTCGAAGTGAAGCAGAGTATTTCTGTCAGTGGGTTTAGTATACAAATCCACCGACAGAGCTGTGCCGCACCTTGACACCTCAGTGTCCAAAAAAGAGACACAGTCCTTACTGCTATCGGCTGTAAACCTGATGTAAGGTAATGATTTATTTATCTCACTTACAAATTTTTCCAGAGTCCAATGTGGCCCCGTCCATATGACAAACAGGTCATCGATGTAGCGAAGCCATGTATGGCAATGTTTAATGAACCATTCATTACCATAGACATACTGTGTTTCGAATCGGTTCATATAGATATTTGCGTAAGACGGGGCCACATTAGAGCCCATAGCGGTTCCCCGAATCAGCATACAATGTTGATCCTGAAACAGGAAAAAGTTATTATATAAAACCATCTCCAAACACTATAGTGCAAATTTCTTTTGTGCATTATCCATCGCTGGGTCATTGTCCAGCTCGAGGCGGACCGCCTCCACACCCCCATCATGAGGGATGGAGGTATAGAGGCTCTCCACATCCAGCGTGACAAGTATCACTTCACCCTGTATATCAGTACATGAGGCAATTTTTCGTGAAAATCTTTTAAATACGATTTGTGTGATTGCACAAATAAGACGTCCTGGCGGATTATCCAATCTCTTGTGAATCTTCGGGAGGATATAAAAAACAGGTGTTATTGGATGTGTTACCTGTAAAAATGAAGCCAAGGATGCATCTATAACCTTTAGTTCAAGGGCAGATTCATGATTTTTTCCTCAAGCAATCATGAGAGCTCATTGTTATGATAGGGGACTTGTTAAAATGATTAAAAAAAAGGGGGTGGATTAAACTGAAGAATTTTAAATTTTAAAAATTTTGACTGCACTTTTCACTTTGAGAATTTGAGTGTGGGTTATGGTTTAAAAAAACTTGGATTACAATAGCGTATGGTCTATAGATAACTTGGTAATGTTTATTAGCACACTATGCACTAGCATAATATGCCTAATGTACATGTTATTCTGAAGAATACATTTATGATGTAAGCTGTAGCACAAATAGGAAAATGTCATTTGTCTATAGGTTATAGACTTGTAGTTTTCTTTGACTATTGTATTGGCATGTATTTAATTGTGATATTTTGGACTTTGTAATGATTTAATATTGTTTTTTTTTTATTATTTTACACTGAAAAGCCTAGGTGAGATGTAATTTCAATACACTAAGGGGCCGATTCACAAAGGGTCGAATATCGAGAGTTAATTAACCCTCGATATTCGACTGGGAATTAAAATCCCAGTCAAATATTCGAAGTCGAAGGATTTAGCGCAGATAGTACGATCGAACGATCACAGGATTATTCCTTCGATCGAACGATTAAATCCTTTGAATCGTTTGATTCGAAGGATTTTAATCAACGATCGAAGGAATATCCTTCGATCAAAAAAACTTAGGAAAGCCTATGGGGACCTTCCCCATAGGCTAACATTGAGTTCGGTAGGTTTTAGATGGCGAACTAGGGGGTCGAAGTTTTTTTTAAAGAGACAGTACTTCGATTATCGAATGTTCGAATAGTCAAACGATTTTTAGTTCGAATCCTTCGATTCGAAGTCGTAGTCGAAGGTCGAAGTAGCCCATTCGATGGTCGAAGTAGCCCAAAAAACACTTTGAAATTCAAAGTTTTTTTACTTTGAATCCTTCACTCGAAGTTAATGAATCGGCCCCTAAAACAATTATATAGTTGTATTGACAATAAAGTATTCTTGTGTAGACAGATGAAATATAATAATTCAGAATCTTTGCTTTTTTCCTGCTCTGCTGACCCAATTGGCCACCCTCTAATAATAAGGGTCCCAATATTTATTTGCTTATTTTTTTTTTACTGTTTTCATATTTAAAGAATATCCCCTATACTGCCAATGTTATGATCACTATTCCCTAAAGCTTACCCATGATAATTATAGCAATGAATTTAGTATTATTAGTTATTATACAAAAGAGAGTTATTCCTAGTATGTTGCTGAATTATCTGAATTAAAACATTGTCATTTAGCATATTTATAAACCTATTAGCTTTTTATGACCTGACAGCCCCAGTATTCCAGTCAATGTCTGGATAGCCTCCTCTATTTGTAATATAAGCTAGGATTCATTCTCCTTACTTACATCTCTAGATGGTCCACAATGGACAGCAGCGGGAATTCAAGTCCCAGATTCCATCACTTCACAAATGGTGGTTCACAAGGTGGTTTGCAGCATACAGCAAGGTTAATTTTGCCTAGTTGAAGTTGCTGCCCAGAGAGATCCCACGCCCTTCCCAGTGCTATCTGTGGTCATTTCTTTAGTGTGTAGTTGAAATTCTGCACGTAAAGACAAACTCGTCAGTCTTTTTAGTCCCTCTGCCCCCCCTAAAAAGGGTGTAACAAATAAAATTCACACCACCAGGTCTCATTGATACCAATTATATCATAATTTTGAGCACATATAACCAACTCCAGCTCTCCTGTTTTACCTGAGAAACTCTAGGCATTTGCCAGCAGACAGTGGTGGTTGCTTCTTACCTCTGTTATTTACATTACCAAACCATGAATTAGATCTGAGTTTACTGTTATACAGTTTTCTTTGTAACATTGGGATCTCCTTAGCTGGTATACTATGTGCCACCTTACTCTTCATCTACCACTATTTTTGGTATTACTATTAATATGTACCAAGACATAGTAGTGGAATATCTCTTGTTATTGGTACATATTGTAAATGCTGTAAAACCCAAAAATGTCTAATGGTTTTCAGACTTATTTGGTTGACCCAATCCTTTAGGGAACAAATGCAGCTGTGTAGCCCAAGAGTGCGGAGCTAATAACCATCATGGGAGTCAAACTGTCGGACCCTCAGAAAAGCTGAGGCTGTAAGGCCCAGCCTGAAGACTAGTTAGAGTGAGATATGAGGTGGCATATCTTTTTGCAAATTTGCCATGCTATGCTTGCAATGCACATATTTTTTCAATCCACAATCCAGGCTTGCAGACAGGTACAACTTGCATCCACAATTTAAGACCCATTTTATAGGCATCCCTTTGTAAGCTGCATTCAATTTTGCACCTCTTAGCATGCAACATAGTTTGCACCTACCTTGATCAATAAGCTGTTTATGTTAAAAATATGTTCAAAATATGTGTTTTTATTTGCAGTGTCATTAACCTCACAGTCCCAACTCAAGAAGGCAGTTTTACCACCAAAATGGCACTATACAAAAATGCATCATATAAGTACCCATACCGTCAAGGAGAGGTGGTGCTTACCACTAGAGATGTGCTATTTGTTGGAGTGTTTGTCGTTGGAGCAGATTCCACCCATCTGATTTTGGTCTTGAACAAATGTTATGCAACCCCATCACGAGATAGCAATGACAAGCTGCGGTACTTCATCATTGAAGGAGGGTTGGTACACTAGCACAAATGGTTCATTTTTAATCATGCATAGTAATTCAAGGAATAAATAAGGTTATGTGACATTTCCTTATTTAGCATGGGACTGACAATTTTACTAAAGGGCGAACTGACTAACACTGGCGAAAATTCGCCAGCGTGACGTCACTATGGTAACTTCACTAGCGTAACTTCACTAGCGAAAGAGACTGACGCTGGCGCTCATTCGCACTCAATCGACAGGCGAAGTTGCGTTTTGGTGAAGGGATGTAACTGCGCAAATTCACTAAGATGCAGATTTTACTTACATTACCTGTTGAGCCAGACTTACTTTCACCAGCTCAGACCAGACGAAGTACAATAGAGTAGATAGGAGTTCCTCAAAATGTATTGAAAAAAAGTCCCAAAAAACGCTGGCGTCTTTTCCTTTTTTTCAGGGTGATAGGCTGCAAAAGAGTGTAAATTTTTTTTTGGGGTAACCTGCTTCCCCCCTACATTTCCTAACATATGGCACATAAACTATACACTGGGCTCATGTGTAGGGCAATATAACAACTCTATTTTCTTTATTAAGCTTTCCTGGGCTTGTGTAGTATAATGTATTTGCTGCAACATATACGTCCATTCAACTTTAACTTCCCGCCGCAACTTCGCTCTGCTTGCCGAATTAATGCTAGCGCAACTTCACCAGTGTTCAGTGCCCTGGCTGCAACTTCGCATTTTAGGGAATTAGCATTGTCTGAGCGAATTTTCACCTGTTGGAGTGTCACGCTGCCTTAGTAAATTTGCCCCTAGCCTCTGCGTATAATCACTTGAGGGACCCCAAATCATCTTGAGCTGGATATTTTGAACAGGTGTGAAGTTATGTTTTATATGATCGTTACTTGATCATCATTTATGAAATCCTTAAATAGCTGAATCGTCTATTTAAAATAACCACAAATCAAATATATCAAACAAATAATTGTTTTCAGTGATAGAGTTGTGTTTTGCTTGGCTTAATCAGTAAAATATAGATATTTTGTTGTTCTTAATAAGGTGCCCAAACATCAAAGACAACACCATTGGAATTGAAGAAAATGGGATGTCCCTCACCTGCCGCTTCCATGTCACTGTCTTTAAGTTTATTGGCGACTACGATGAGGTCCATCTCCATTGCTCTGTATCTTTGTGTGATGCTGAAAAAAATTCCTGTAAAGTTGTGAGTATTTATGCCGCTATTTTGTATTTCTAATCCTGTAATGACCATTTTAGGCTCAACTACTTGTTACATAAAACAATAAAACGATATGTTGCTTACAAATGCAATCAGTTAAAAATGTCAGTCTCTTAGATTATTTCTTGTTGACCCCTTCACAGTCTCTCAACTGTATATAAGTCCAAATGAAGCATATATATATTCCCAAAGGGATATATATAAGAAGAGATCAGCGCCTGTGGCAACAGGAATTAAAAACAAGCATAGCGTAATACGTTCATAAAATGGGATGTCACCCCGTGCATATAATAGATATTAATAGGTGTGTTCTCCCTTTTTCCTTCCAGTGACTATTAATGAAAGGATAGGTTAATGAAAAAAGTGAAAAAGGAAGGTGTCTTTCCTATAAAACAAGATATATTCCAGGGATAAAGCGCCTCCACCTTCTGTGCAAATTGCCTACCGGTACTTACAAACCACTGATGTGGTATTATGCATATAACGAGAGGCCCTTTCTGATCCCTCCTCCAGGGTTCGCCGCTCTTTCCAGATTCCAAACCAGGAATAAAACCAGGAATAAAACCAATAATAGGGTAATACCGTTTTTATTAAGAACTAATTAAAACCAATTAAAAAATGTTTGCACTCACATTTACCCTCACGGGTTTTGCGCATTCAGTCCAGTAAAAAGTTTGTATGGGGTCCCAGGGGATAGTCCTGTCTGCTCGCTCCAGACTCCCTCGTGGTGCCTTGCTTTGGGCTGTTGTGTGCCCCAAACTGTGCCTAACACGTTTCGCTGTAATCGTCAGCTTCCTCAGAGGCGTAGTTCATGTCCATGCTGGTTTCTGTCCTTCTTTTTAAAAGCTCATTCCGATGTGCTCACTTGGCTTTCGCATCCGTTTCCGGTTGATGCGTTCCAGTTGGTGCGTTCCAGCGCACTTACTTCCTTTTTGGCGCACATGACCCTGGGTCCTCCTTCATTTCACATATAGAAGCAACACTTTTCTTTTCTGTGCTGTGTGTACTTGCCACTTGGATCATGTAACTTTACACCTTGTTCAGTTGTTAATTTACAGTACAATATACCAATTTTTATATATGTAGGATACATACTTTTTGACAACATATACATACATCGATTAGAGGGGATCATGGGAAATGTAGTTTCTCCTGTTTTTTCTGATTCCAACCCCAATCTACCTTCTGTTTCACCTATTTCTTTCTAATGTCTCATATGTGTTTCACCTTGTGCTATTTCTTTACTTTACTATTCTCTCTTTTCATTAACGCTTTCTTATCCTGTGGCAAAAAGCTTTCTGCTTGTAAATGTTTTTATTGAGTTTTAAAACCAAAACAAGTAGGAATTTAACAAAAATGCAAAGTTGTAAAATGAGGCATCTCCAAACTGGTTATGGAAACTCGAGATATAGAACAGGAATACAATAATGATAACAATTGGAGTGTCTTATTTACATTTTACCAGAGTGAAAGTAAAAATAAAAGTAAAGTAGCAAAAAGCTTTCAGTGTTTGTCTTATAGTGTGCCCATAAATAAATTCATACTCAAATTGTGATTATGTATTTTTTTCCATTTTTTTAGTGTTTTTTGTTCTTTGTGTTCTATCATTTTTTGTGTTCGATATTTTTTATTTTTTATAAAAATGGCCTTAGATTTATGTCTATGTTTAACCCTTGTGGTGTAAAAGTTTGCATTTTCTAAATCCATTTGCTCTCCTCCTGCAATGTTTTCCTTGTTAGATCCCCCCCTCTCCAATCTCTTTGTACTATGCTTACACCCCAAAACCTTAAATCCTTCGCTCTCTGGTTATGATGCTCCTTAAAGTGTCTTGACACACTATGGTTCAAACAACCTTTTCTTCAATTGAAGATATACCAGCGCTAAAAGCTCAGGGTAGACACAAAAAAGAAATGCAAGCACAATATAGTGTAGTCGTTTTTCAATCGAATGGAATATATAGCCACTTGTGCGATAGTTAAACGATGTGGTTTTCGGGTCTTCCACCAAGGGGTTAAAAGGTCATTTTTCCGTGCTTTTGATAAATAGTGTGGCCACCTCCTGTGTAGGGCAGTGGGTACTTACAGGCGTTTATAAATATCACCAACATATAATAAAATCCTTTATCCTATTCTTGGTGAGTATGTGGGGCAGTGGGTACTTACAGACGTTTAAAAATATCACCAGCATGTAATAAAATCCTTTATCCCAATCTTGGTAAGCTCCAGGTTTCTAAAAAGCATATGCTAAAATCGTGTAAAAACGGCGGCGCAGTGCCATGTCCTGCAGGGGGATCCTCGGAGGTGACAAAGTGCAGTAACTGGAAATACGGCGAAAGGGCTGAGCAGTGACGTCATCAGAGGGGGACCAAGATCAGCGTGTCTTACCAACAAACGCCAGGCAAAACGTTATCTTAACGGTATCTTAAACGGTATCTTAAGGGACCGCAGGACTTGAGAAACCCCAATGCTAACTGCTTCTTATGCTTATATTAAGCACACACATGTGAGTGCAATCTATGTTTTTATCTTTTTAATCTATTAAAGAAGTTTTTACACGATTTTAGCATATGCTTTTTAGAAACCTGGAGCTTACCAAGATTGGGATAAAGGATTTTATTACATGCTGGTGATATTTTTAAACGTCTGTAAGTACCCACTGCCCCACATACTCACCAAGAATAGGATAAAGGATTTTATTATATGTTGGTGATATTTATAAACGCCTGTAAGTACCCACTGCCCTACACAGGAGGTGGCCACACTATTTATCAAAAGCACGGAAAAATGACCTTTTAACCCCTTGGTGGAAGACCCCAAAACCACATCGTTTAACTATCGCACAAGTGGCTATATATTCCATTCGATTGAAAAACTACTACACTATATTGTGCTTGCATTTCTTTTTTGTGTCTACCCTGAGCTTTTAGCGCTGGTATATCTTCAATTGAAGAAAAGGTTGTTTGTATTTTGGTCGATCTGAGGGAGAACAGGTCATATACCGGCAAAGGGAGTGAACTGCAGAACCTTGGGACCTTGCCTTCCATTTACACTATGGTTCAAGCCCAATTGTTCATTAGTTATTTCCTTTTTCGTTTTTTATTATTAAAAGAAAAAACGAAAAAGGAAATAACTAATGAACAATTGGGCTTATCATTTATTACTTCATACACCCCGGGGGCACAAGAAATAAAAAAGATCCTAAACCGACATTGGAACATCCTAGAAGGAGATGAACTCCTAAAAGGAAAAATTCCCCAAAAACCGAAAGTAATATATAAAAGAGTAATATATAAAAGAGCAAATAAAGACAAATGATAGTGCGTAATTTCATCCCCACAGAGAGGATACAAATTAAGAAACAGAAGGGTGAATGGAAAGGTTTTTTTCCTTGTGCACTTTGCAAAACTTGCAAGTATGGAAGGAAAAGGACACAATTTACATCAAATGTTACAAAAAGGGAATATAACATTGAACAATGTATTAAATGTACGACACAGAACGTGATATACTGCTTAGAATGTCCATGTGGCCTTCAATATATCGGCAAAACAAATAGGAAATTAAGGGAAAGAATTAATGAACATGTAAGAAATATAGAAAAGGGTGTCATGAACCATAGTGTGTCAAGACACTTTAAGGAGCATCATAACCAGAGAGCGAAGGATTTAAGGTTTTGGGGTGTAAGCATAGTACAAAGAGATTGGAGAGGGGGGGATCTAACAAGGAAAACATTGCAGGAGGAGAGCAAATGGATTTAGAAAATGCAAACTTTTACACCACAAGGGTTAAACATAGACATAAATCTAAGGGCATTTTTATAAACAATAAAAAATAAAAAATATTGAACACAAAAAATGATAGAACACAAAGAACAAAAAAACACTAAAAAAATGGAAAAAAATACATAATCACAATTTGAGTATGAATTTATTTATGGGCACACTATAAGACAAACACTGAAAGCTTTTTGCCACAGGATAAGAAAGAGTTAATGAAAAGAGAGAATAGTAAAGTAAAGAAATAGCACAAGGTGAAACACATATGAGACATTAGAAAGAAATAGGTGAAACAGAAGGTAGATTGGGGTTGGAATCAGAAAAAACAGGAGAAACTACATTTCCCATGATCCCCTCTAATCGATGTATGTATATGTTGTCAAAAAGTATGTATCCTACATATATAAAAATTGGTATATTGTACTGTAAATTAACAACTGAACAAGGTGTAAAGTTACATGATCCAAGTGGCAAGTACACACAGCACAGAAAAGAAAAGTGTTGCTTCTATATGTGAAATGAAGGAGGACCCAGGGTCATGTGCGCCAAAAAGGAAGTAAGTGCGCTGGAACGCACCAACTGGAACGCATCAACCGGAAATGGATGCGGAAGCCAAGTGAGCACATCGGAATGAGCTTTTAAAAAGGACAGAAAGCAGCATGAAAACTATGCCTCTGAGGAAGCTGACGATTACAGCGAAACGCGTTAGGCACAGTTTGGGGCACACAACAGCCCAAAGCAAGGCACCACGAGGGAGTCTGGAGCGAGCAGACAGGACTATCCCCTGGGACCCCATACAAACTTTTTACTGGACTGAATGCGCAAAACCCGTGAGGGTAATTGTGAGTGCAAAAATGTTTTAATTGGTTTTAATTAGTTCTTAATAAAAACGGTATTACCCTATTATTGGTTTTATTCCTGGTTTTATTCCTGGTTTGGAATCTGGAAGGAGCGGCGAACCCTGGAGGAGGGATCAGAAAGGGCCTCTCGTTATATGCATAATACCACATCAGTGGTTTGTAAGTACCGGTAGGCAATTTGCACAGAAGGTGGAGGCGCTTTATCCCTGGAATATATCTTGTTTTATAGGAAAGACACCTTCCTTTTCCACTTTTTTCGTTAACCTATCCTTTCATTAATAGTCACTGGAAGGAAAAAGGGAGAACACACCTATTAATATCTATTATATGCACGGGGTGACATCCCATTTTATGAATGTATTACGCTATGCTTGTTTTTAATTCCTATTGCCACAGGCGCTGATCTCTTCTTATATATATCCCTTTGGGAATATATATATGCTTGATTTGTACTTGTTACATACATGCTTGCACATATGTTTAGGCCAGTAATGCTACCACTGATATACTGCTAGATACAGTAAATTCAACCACAGCAATAATGCCAAATATAATTTAAATTACCTGTAGTATGATATTTATGTTTTGTGAATTACAAGGGATACACCAGATCTTCTTTTCTGGCCAAATCCCAGCATGTTTATAGAATTGTACTTGTCTGAACTTAATCCGGACACTTTGTAACTTTAAAACTCTAGATATGAAAAGCGACAATTATGCATAATAATACTAATATGCAAATAGATGTTTAACCCAGGGCTAACTATGCAATTGTAAAATATTGGGACTGAAAAGGGAACATTCCCTTCAATTGATATTTTTTAATGTATGTGCCTATCTGTTTTCCTTGGTAACTTAAATAAGCAATGTGCTTTTGTTTTTGTTTTTCTTGTCTTGACAATGATTTCACTTTTGCAGAATTGTCCGCAGAATTCTAGGAGTGCTTCAGACTTTACACAAGACTCAAAGGAGCAAATTATTTCTGTTGGCCCAATTCGAAGGAAACGTTAGTATTTATAAAATGATACTACTGAATAGGAAATATAGCTTTGCAGATGAATTATTAATTTCATTGGATATACTGTATGAGTTAGTATTTGCTATAATTATAGAAATGAATTTAGTCTTTAAACAAAATTACATTAATTGTTTATCACAAATCACTTCCTAATTTGAGAATAATGTATTATATGGCCATTTGGCACTATGGGTGATTTATATAGAAAAATAGAATAAATATTCATGTTATAGATGCTGGTATTTTCTATTTACTGTGTGAATGCAAATTATTCCATGGCAACCATGTAAAGCATTATATATATATATATATATATATATATATACCTCGTCCGAGGCCTTTCTCAAAGTGTCTAATTGTTTGTGAGAATGCCATAAATACAAGGATTTGGCGGGAATCTAGACAAATGGGTACTAACGTATTGATTACATCACCAGAACATCACTGCCAATTTAAATATCACTAATAACATCTCAAGAAATGTATTAAAAAGTGCATAGCACAAATATAAATAGCATTTTGTTAATAATCTCTATGTTTAGACAATATAATACTTCTACTGTTAAAATCACCATGTAATGTAACATTGTTTCAATACAGTACTTTTACTGTCACTTATCACTTCATTGTCACAGTTTTATACAATGTTACAGAAAGTTTTAACAAAAAATGAGCACAGTTGACAGGCCTGCTCTGAAGCTCTATCCATCATATATGTTCAGTATAAAAACTACCACTCATTGTGCCCCTAGGAAATTATGAAATCGGGCCCTGCTAATGTATAGAAAATAACAAATGTAGTATAACCCCTTGTGTGCCTCACTGCTATGTGTCTTAAACCTATTGCCAGGTGTAGCAGCGTCCATAAAGCTTGCACCCTTTCCACTGTCTGGACCCCCTCTTTTAAGGCCATTTCTACTTATCCGGATACTTACGGGCCGTAAACGTGTAGTGAGCACAAAAAACAATGTGTCATATTTTGTGTAACAAATAACCCTTGACATACCAATATTCAGTGCAGCGTATTCACCTAAAAGATTCCCTATATCAATGTGTCACACTAACGAGGGTGTAGGAGGGAATTTTGAATCACTAATTAACATATTTAAACACTTGATGAATGTCTGTAACATGACGTATTAACGTGATTTTGATATTCCACTAGTGTTTATCTAACCATCTCAGAATTTTATATAAGCCTGAAACAACCCCACTACGTAAAAAAGCCAAAAACACACCAAAAAATATATATAAAGAAAAAAACAAAATACATTTATAGAAAAAATATATATAGAAAAATATTATTAAAGTTGTATAAAGTATGACCTAGTCCCAGTATCACCCACGGTATACAGTCCCGATCAGTGTCTCTAGTAGTTATGGTATTGATTCATCTGTTTAAGTCCACACTCAGTGTTGCTGGAAGGTGTGTAAAGGTATATTATCACCCATACATATGCATTAACTGCACACCCAGTCCGCGGGGTAGTTGGAAATAACACGCTCATATCCCCAAAACTGTAAGATACTGACAGATTACACCACAGGGAGGTTAATTACCACTCAGAGAAGTCCGAACAGTTCCTTTACATTTTTAAAGTGTTCACCTTGCACAAGCTATGTAGTGAAGTAGTCAGGAAGCGGCACATGAGCAAACAAGTTGTGAAGTATACGGATAAACACTGCATCAATCTTACAACTTCCAGTGTGGAACGGTGCTCACCTACGCCAAATGCAGCCAGGAGTAGATAGGAGGTGAGTTGGTCTTACACAGACCATCAAAATGCACGAAGCAATGGTGTAAAAAATGGATATGTGCACCGTATCGTTCTAACAGCAAGCGGAGTTGTATGGCGCTCATCGCAGCCAGACCCAGGTGATGTTAACTGGTGAATCAGCCCTTCACAAACAGTCCAGGTGCTCAAAGCAATCATATAAGAAGTATATAGACTCGGCTGACACCAGCAGGTATGTAGTAAGTAGAAGCCTTCAGTTAATGCAAATTCATTTTCTCATATCTGATCGCCGAGAAATTGCCGCATCAGTTAAGAACATAGCGGACACCCATACATTTATGTTTTAGTCCTTTTAGGTCAAATGTAAATTAGTGATTAATTGCCGGGCCACACCATCCGTCCTTCCTTATTCCTTGAGGGTAGCATAAAGATGGACACCAATCCTAACACCCAAACATCGGTAATCATCCTGGTGGGTTGGTAGTCTCCACTCCAGACCATTACAGGCCTCTGGGGGATGTATCGACACGTCAGTCGGCATAATGTTTTCTGCGCCAATCTTGAAATGTACATTCTGTAATTACAAAATTTGTTATATCAAAAGAATTGCGGTGATTACATGGTGATTTTAACAGTAGAAGTATTATATTGTCTAAACATAGAGATTATTAACAAAATGATATTTATATTTGTGCTATGCACTTTTTAATATGATATTTAAATTGGCAGTGATGTTCTGGTGATATAATCAATACGTTCCCATTTGTCTAGATTCCCGCCAAATCCTTGTATTTATGGCATTCTCACAAACAATTAGACACTTTGAGAAAGGCCTCGGAGGAGGCCGAAACGTCAGACTCGCATGTTTTAATAAAACTTCGTATTCAGTATCTAAGACCTGAGAGTGCGGATCCTTCTCTTGCTTGGTATATATTTACATTTACTGCACCCAGGCAACTCAAACCTTTTATCGAGAGTGCTGGCTACCTTCAAGCAGGTATGCACCTGTGTTTTATTTGCAGATGGGTTTTCTACAAACAGGGCACTTTTAAGTTTCACATAAATGTGCCTTGACCCACATATAAATATAAATATAAATGTATTTGTTTTTACAGAGGTGTCCCTGATTTGACAGATTGCAAGCAAGAAATGATAGTTTGTTTGTGCATGCTAGGAACAGCTCCCCACCCCTTTATAGTGTCAAACCCTCCTTTACATTGTTCATTTGTGAAGTGATGGAATCTGGGACTTCTCTCTGCTGTCAATTGTGGATAGTGCACAGATCCTCTGGGGTTGCATTACACTGTGAGCCTAAGGCTATGGACACTCAGGCTGTTTTCAGCCTGCGTATTTGTGTGAATGATATACCTTTACTCCAGAGTTTTCCCAGTTTTATCTGTATAATCTAATTTAATTCTGCTGATACACCTCAATCCATCTGAACGGGTTTTAGACTAGAAGCTTTCAATGTTTTCACACAAGGCTGCTGAATAGTGATGGGCGAATTTGCGCCGTTTCGCTTTGCCGGAAAATTTGCGAATTTCAGGCGAAATTCGCGAAATGTCGAAAAATTCGCAAAACGGCATCTCGTTTTTGACGCCGACGCCCGTTTTTGTTTGACGCGACGAAATTTTTTTTAATGCTGGCGAATTTTTTCGGGCGCATTTTCGCGGGCGTTTCGCAAATTTATTCGCTGGCGGCGAATCACGCAAATTCGCTGTGAATTCATGCCTGCCGAATAAATTCGGCCATCACTAGTGCTGAAAGTATAACACAGTCAACACTAAGGACTCAACCACAAAAATGGCCCTACCAAAATAGGTCAACTCTGCTACAGAACTATTTTGTTGTTATGTTATAGAAATAAAAATGAAAAATCTTTGGACTGATATTGTAGAAATAAATATGAAGAAAGTGGAAATTTAGATATGAAGACATAATATCTTCTTGTGTGATGTATTGGAAGCAGAAAGTCCACTCAGGCCTCTCATTTGTGAGTATAAAGGTGACCCATACGTGGATCAACAAAGTATGCTATCTGACCAATTGTTCATATACAGGTTTAAAATTGGGCCGAACCCCAAATTGAGTGATATCCATAGCACAATGATATTGGTTGGGATCAGCAGGTCTCCATACACGCACTAACGATCACCCACTTCATTTCATATCATTTTATCTGTATGTGTATTCCCAGCTAGTGAGGAAAATCTCAAAGCAGAACCTGACCAGTTTCACTTTGCCAAAAATTTGTGAAACTGAAAATTTGTCAAAATGCATTGAAGTCTATGGGCATCAATTTATTTTGTTGTGCAATGCGGCACGTCAAATTTTTATTTGTCGCTCGATTGGTCTACACCAGTGCTGTCCAAGTTCTGTGGTACTGAGGGACGGAATTTTTCTGGCCTACGTGGTGAAGGGCTGACAATGGAAGCCAGTGTTGACCACTCCCCCTTTTAAACACAGCATCCCCTCAGCACATGATTAAACACATTAGGGGCCCCTAACAACAATTTCCAAAGGCTCACATCCCACAGGATATAGAGAAGGGCAGGCAGAGTATGGTACACAGGGAGCATAGGGAAGGTAGAGTATGGCACACACAGAGAGCATAGGGAAGGCAAAATAGCGCCAGAGACAGGGAAACCTATCAGGTTATCAGGTCTAAGAATGACAGTTCATATTGTGCTACATACAGTGACACAATGCTGGTGACCCTCCAGCAGTTTGAACAGGTGAACGATTTTGGGCACTTGCAATGTGGGTCTGAGGTGTGAACAGTACAAGGCTTTAGGAATGCAGGGGGGGGGGTTATGTGTTAACAATGTAGGATTTTACAGTCTGAATTTGAAGTGTAAACAATGCAGGGACCAGTAAATCTCAGTACAGACCTTTTAAATTTTACAAAAGGTAAGGAATCACAGCAGGCAGACTTTTATGTGGGACCACACAAGGGGGGGGGGGGTTGGCAGACCACAGTTGGACAGCACAGTCTACACTATATTCATAATATCAATCGTTTTCTTTCTTTACTAATACTGCCCCCTTAACTATTAGTAAAAAATAGAATAGTAGGTAAATATATTTTAAATTTAATTAACTAATTTTCTGTTTCTCAGGTCTTGATTGGTGTGAAGACAATGGAGGCTGTGAACAGATTTGTACAAGTAGATTAGACGGACCACTTTGTAGCTGTGTTACTGGTACTTTACAGGAGGATGGTCGAAGTTGTAGAGGTAAGACATCTAACAGCCTTCAATTGCTAAAATGTAAGCATCAGCGGTTGTGAACAAAATCTGCATAAAATATATAATATTGCAATGTAATTACTGGGTCAATATTGCAGGGCTGTATTTATATATAGGAACCTGTGGGCCTGTTGCTAGGGCAGCATCTTTACGGTGGCGGCCCTTTGGTGCATATATTTATTGAATTACATTTTTTTTTTTTAGAAAAAAATTAACCTCCCAGAGGCTGCCAGAAACTTACTGTCCAAATCCAGCTAAAGAGCTGGTGGGCTAAGGGGTATGTGAGGCTCTTAGCAAGTAATTTGCAGAAGTGATGCACAACTGGATGTGATGTCACACGTCATCTGTTGCCCAGTGGCAAAGTAAATGTGAATGACAATGTGAACAAACCCTGATAAAGAAATTATTTTCCTAATTAAACACATCCAATATTGTAAATGAAAAGAAAATTAGATATTTATAACTCTATAAAGACGATACTTTCATTTATGTGAACTATAGATATACAGTAGTAAATAACTTCTTACATTGTTGCAACTTACAGCAGTTGCAGTTTGGCATCCCATTATATGTTGACCTTGAGATCAATCGGTTTATTTACTAAAATCCAATATTTTCTCATTATTTTAGACCATTGACCAAACTCACAATTTTACCTTATTTATAAATAAATTAACTACTATTACTATTTTTTTGGATTTGATGCCGGTAGACTCCGATTTGTTTCGGATTATCACCCGAAAACCATTAATGTATGAAACCTAACTCCGATCATGATATCTTCCAGTTGTAAAAGGGACATCTGAAAATTGACTTCTACATGAACTCAACAAGTTTGAGATGGAGTATTTTTGTATTCGGACTTATAGCAGCCTAGGAGTATAATAAATCTCAAAAAAATGAGCTTGCGAGTGCTCATTAATTATTTAAATAGATCTAAAACTATAAGAAAAGAAAAATCAATATCTGTTAAGGAATTTAGTAAATATCCACTACAATGCAGAAACAGGTTGAGAAAATGTTTCTTTTTTTTCTTTTTTTTTTGCTTCTGTGACACATTTAAAGGCATATTGTCATGGGAACACATGCTTTTTTTCAAAATGCATCATTTAATAGCTCTGCTCCAGCAGACTTCTGCACTGAAATCCATTTTTAAAAAGAGCAAACTGATTTTTTTTTATATTTAATATTGAATCTGGCATGGGGCTAGACATATTGGCCATTTCCCAGGTGCCCTCAGTCATGTGACTTGTGCTCTGATAAACTTCAGTCACTCTTTACTGCTGCACTCCAAGTTGAAGTGATATCACCCCTCCCTCCCACCCCCATCAGCCCATCAGCAGAACAATGGGAAGGTAACCAGATAACAGCTCCCTGGTAGATATAAGAACAGCACTCAATAGTAAAAATCCATGTCCCACTGCTACTCATTCAGTTACATTAGGAGTAGGAGAAACAATAGCAGCACTGGCATTTTCTGAAAGCATATGACCAGGCAAAATGACCTGAGATGGCTGCCTACACACCAATATTTTAACTAAAATGGTGTAGCATTTTTACTGCTTACACATGTATCTATCCAAAACCATATCAAGATGTATAAGTTTGCATAGAATAGCTAGATGCAACAATGTAATAAAAAATTACATTGATTACTGTGGAAGATGCTCATTTACGACATATGAAGCAGTGATTTTGCACTAAATTTAGTCTTGCTTCTTTTGTACATCTCACGGATAACATGAAGTTTTGGACTTTTGACTTTGTTAAATGGTAGTTTTGTGAGTATACACCTGTGCATGTAATGTTCTGAAAAACACACTGATATTTGTCTAAGCATTACAAAAACTGTGTGGGTGTTTTGTTTTATAACAAAATAAGAATTACAAATGCGACTTTTCATCTGCTATCTATTACAGAAAATCCAATAAAATAATTCTCCTTTGTTTTTTATTCACAGTGTCTAGTTCTTCAGCAGAACGTCATGGCTGGCTGGTTCCTTTGATCATAAATCAGATATCCGTGTGGGTTTTTATTTATAAAACCAAACAATAAATCAAAAGAAATTAAAGATTTTTCTGATGAAATATTCCAAGTCATTTTACAGAAACATTTAGCACAGGGACCGAAACTTTGCACATTGAACAAGAGAAGAGACATTCTGCAAATTGATGCTCGGATATTTAATTAAATACAATTTGTGTGATTTCTCAAGTAAAAAATGGAAAATCTGTGTATCCCATTTAGACATGATATGAAGAATTGGGTTAAACCAGGGCATTAATAAAACAAATGTATTTCTGATACATTTAACATTAAACATTAATCCTGGGTGTTTTTTTTGATTGAAATGGGGATACTTTCCTTCTTTTCCTTAGCTTAAAAATATATTTCTGATGTTTTAAATTTTGTGATGCATTTTAGTCGGCCAGCAAAAAGGGTTGAGTGTATTTTTACTTAAGATGCAAAAGTAAAGACCAATAGACAGATCATAATTACGGATGTTACACATAAGTGTAAAGAATATTGTGCGCTGATCCTTTATGTCTATGCAGTTTTACATTTCCCTCCGTTGATAAGAGATGGAAAGTGAAGGTCAATTTCAGAGACATAATGGTTTATAGGTGCCTTATTGTGTGTCTTAAAGCCTTAGATGTTTTGGAGCATTTTTGAGAATGCACTGGGGACAAGAAAACTGGTTGTCCTCAGGTGTTATTGAACATGAAACCCCATTATTCTCTAATAATAATTATCTGATTGCAAGTGGAGTTGTAGCAAATGAACATCTTGTAACCTCCAAGCTGCTTCCTTTTAGACCATGATATTTTATATAATGTAGCTATTGTTAATATGTGTGACTGCAATTATGGGAATTAGTAAAAAGATGCACACTTCTTCATATCTACTACACTTATGTACACAGCAATAACAAAATCATGTACAAAAATCCCCATTATTTAATTATTAATTGTCTAATTTACCCTTATTATCTCCCAAAAAACGTACAAAAGAAGTGACTAGTAGAAAAAAGTTGTATGTGAAAAGGGGTTTCCAGTACTGGTACAATAGGATCTTGACACTTTCAGTGGACCCACACATTTTCCACAACTGAATAGGGATGTAAGTTCAACCTCTCCAAATGAAACCCAACGTCCATACATACAGACATTCACACGACCCCTCCCTACCCTCATATAAAATATATATGCCAAGCAGTTAAAGAATTAATTTGGATGGTCACAAGTGAGAACTAGTAGGTATAAAAACAATTGTTTAACCTTAAAATTTTGCCAAAAAGAACTGCCAAATCAGGGTAATAAGAAGGTAAATTGTATGGCTGCATAAGTTCTCTTCCTTCCATAGATATAAATGGTAAAAAATGTTGATATAACATTAGCATATAATATACTCAACTGAGAGAATGTGTATCATTTTTGTATCTATAAATTATGTGGAATGAAAGGGACATGAAAATAATACATATGTATTAAATAAATAGAGATTTAAGGGTACTGTGCCATAATTGTAAATAAACTATGGGCCTGCTAAACAAAACGATAGACACTGGTTCACCATTTATGATGACTGGTGCTTTAGATTGGAAACATCTGGAGCACCAATTTATTCCCGTGCCTAGCACATTAAAACATACAGTACTTCCCCTAGTAGTTTTTATATACACAGAGGAGCCTACCATGTTGTAGCTGTGTTATTAACTATAGACTTCACTAGCATCACCCCAACTGTATTTAAATGAAGTCACTGTTGTATTGATGTGTATGGAGAATGCCTGTTCAAGCAATTAAACTCCCTAATTTATGCAAATATTCACAAGGCCTATTCTATGCATGTAACAAACCATGCTCTTAAATGTTGCTGTCTGGCGAATGTAAACAAATGAGCAGAACAAATACCCGACTTTAGATCAGGAATGGATCCATTTAAAAATATATATAACATGAATGGTGTGTTTTTGTCTTATTTAGTATAATTCCATCCATCCAACTGCAGTATGGTAATCTATTTCACTAAGATATTCTGAGCTTCACCCTTTCACTCTCATTTGGAAGGGTTGGACATTTTGTGCCTAGTTATTTGTCCTTTCTTTTGTGCCATATATTGTAAATAATGTTGTCAACATTCAGTAACCCTTGATTCTGCTCTGTTTTGAGTCATCCAGACCCTTTATAGCACAGGTTGTTACACCCAAGTAACAGCAGTGCATGTTTAAGTATATAAAATAAGGATGAGAATATCAAGCATCATTATGATTGTTTAAAGTGTTAAGTTAATAAAAAGAAAGCGCAAAAGTCAATGTTTTCATTTTGTTTTCATTTCAATGGAAGCTGAAAGGGTCTGTTTATGGGGGAGGGTTTTCCACAAATCAAGCCATTTTTGTTGATATTTTTTTGTTCAATGCTTGTGGGGAGATAGTCTGGCATGGCAGAAACTGTTGATCTGTTGAAACCTGTGATTAAGTACCTTGCAGGTACAAAGCGCATAGGGCCTTTAGATAATTAATTTTTTTAACTTATACTTTTGGCCCTGTGGAATCTGTGGAGTGCCGGATAGCCTTTCTCTATGCTGTACATATCTGTTGAAGCCTGTACTAACCCATCTAATCTGGGGCTTCACTTAATACTATGACTGCAGCAATACAAGAACTATACATAGTGCTTTAATAATGACACAATTATCTCTGTTGAAATGACTGATAAAATCTACCCAAGACAGATGGCTAGATTAGCATCAATAACATAAATGCCTGTTGACTTGTTTTCTTGGTACAGTCTATTAAGCTTTATACGGTCTTTTAAATAGATGAATACTTTTGAGGTGGGTTTAAGTTGTTATTCTTGAAACTAAATAAACTATTTCTTTCTAAAATACTGTTTAGTTATTGGTATACATCGGCATAAAAAAGGTTACTTACCTGGGTGATAAATTTGATTCTCAGGTCCAAGAAGACTGCAAGGTAGGTAAAGGTAAAATAGACATCCAGAACTAAAAAATTCCGACTATAGATGGCAACTGAAATAAGTAAATATGTTGAAAGGTTTTTCCTCTGGCAGCTGGGACCAGTTTAAGAGGTGTGTTTTGGCTTCAATACTTTTTTGCTGCTCTTGATAACCATAGAGCTATAGTGGAATGACAGTAATTGTATAGCAATGATATATATGTATCTGGATCCTTGTTGAGGTAATTAATGTAGATCCTAAATCTGAACTACAAAGAATAGCTTGATTGGCTAGATGGCCAATGTGTATTCAAAACACGATAGGGCCCATATACGTCCACAAATGCACATGCAGTCCCCACAATTTACCAGCAGTCAGTGGCATGTAAATCCACTTTTATTAATGGTACTTGCTCCTAGCACTTTCATATAGTTGTGCTTGGTTCTCCGAATTGGCACAGGGGAACCCCACTGCTACTGCACCTCTGGACCAGGCAGCAGCTCCAGGGGTCCCTTGTTCTTGAAAGAATAGGGTGCACACAGCACTCACATACCGAACCGTGGAAATGGCACCAATACACACTAGAAATGTTTTACCAGATTTGCAATGAGTCACATGCCTGGTTGCTTTCATTTTAATAAGGTGCATTGCAATTGTGACAAGCAATGGGAAAAAAAACATGCCACACTTAGAAGTGCACTTTGCTTTGCTGCTCATTCAGACAAACATGTGTCCTAAAGTATTGCATGTGCGCTCAACAACCAATATGTAAAATGTTCATGGATTCAAAGTATATTTTAATTTTGTGAAAGATAACTATTGGATGTGGATTTTAAACAAAAAACTGTAGGATATTGTATAATGAGTTATAGTACATTAAAATAATGTAGGCAACCATATTTTATTTTTTGTTATAATTTTTTTTAAAAAAAAATCTTTACTTTCAAAGGTTTTCGAAAAAATTGACAAGCATATCAATGCAAATATTTTCAACATATGATGTTTCACAATAAAGTGTTATCCATTATGGTAAATGCGGTTGTGTTTTATTCTGTATACAGCGGGAGTATAGTCCCAATGATGAGCTAATTAACAGCTTCTTTTGAGAAAAATTAGAATTAGAAAATTAGAAAGAAACTTTCTATATACAATCAATTAAAAATTCTGCATAGATTCTGAAATAATCAAGTTTATCTTCACTATTCCTCTCTCAGCATCTGTTTCTCTTCATTCTTTCTTCATGCAGCAGTTGGTTGTCAGATGAATGATCCAATTTATCTTATAGTGGGCTTCCATTCCTAGCAGATGTATTAGAGCTCACTCAAATAACTGATTCCAGTACAAACAAAATCTAACAAAATAACTGCCTTTTGTACAAATTCTGCATGTAGAGAGACACAATGTCTGGTGATTTTAATAGATTGAGCTCTAATACATCTTCTAGGCAAAAGGAGCCCCCCTATAAGATATATTGGATCAGTCATCTGACACCCAACTCCTGCATGAAGAAAGAATGAGGAGAAACAGATGCTGAGAGAGGGTTTGTGAAGATAAACTTGATTATTTCAGAAATAATGCCAATTTTTTAATTGATTATATTTAGAACATTTCTTATTTCAGTATCCTGAAGCTAATATAAAATTTTCATTTTCGCGATAGTTTCCTTTTAAGTTACAATTTGTAACAATCTAACAGTTGCAATAACTAATAAGAACAATAAAGGAAGAAAAAAGGGAAAAAGAAATGCCTGAAGGAATGAAAAAGTGACTGAAAAATTAACTTGACAAATGGACACCTGATACTATCACTTTAGACTTAGTCAATATTCAGAATATTTTGATGAGACTTTTACCATTAAATTCTAAGATTGTGTAGATGGCGTTCCATTGTACAGTATATTATCCATTATTGCCACACCTTTTGGAACACTTTGAGTTTATCTGTAGCTACACTGGTTAGTCTTATTTTTGAACATAGCATAATTTATGGAAGGAGATCTCCAAGACCCCAAAAACCTTTTTGTTTTGACCTCTTTGAGTTGGGATCCCATGAGCACTTCATAAGGGTTTTTGCGTAAGTTTCATTTAGTTACACTGAGAACATTAAAGTAAATACTCTTGCCCAAAATCTAATAACTCTTGGGCAGGTAGACCATATGTGACCCATGGAACCTGGCATTGAACAATCTCAAAAACAGCAGTGGTCCGATTTCAGCTTCACTGGATTTAAGTAACAAAGAAAGAGGATCTTATAGCTTTCCTCTGATAGAGCCATATTATCCGAGCTGTTTCATGTTGTCCCACAATTTAAACCAGGAGTGCTCATACTTAACTAATGGGAGGACTTCTTTTAGTGATGCTGTCCCATTATGATTTACATCCATAAAATCATTGTTAGCATTCAGTTCCATGGAAAATATTACTTAAATATTGATTTATGAGAATAAAAATGTATAGTGTTATATTTAAACATCTATTTCTTATGTAACCTTAATGTAATAAATATCCAAATGAAAAGCATGAAACAGGAGGGTGATTTAGACAAGCTGTTTCTTGACAGTGTCTTGAGATCTACCGATCACCAGCTAAAGGTCTACTGGAAGATCCCAATCTACCTTTTGGGCACCTCTGATTTAAAATATTCTTCTTCTGTCAGGGTAGTACCCATATCTTTTTACACTTGATATATGTAAGACATTGTTACATTTTTAGGTGAAATCATATTATGGTTGAGAATTCATATAGCTTTGGGGGGTGGTGTGTCATTCATGCACAATCTCTCAGAGTATGTTTGGGAGACTAACTCTAGATTTCTGTGTTCCCAGCATTTTCTAATGCAATGTAGAGCTTGTGATGCCTGAAAGCACTCTATCATGGGTAATTTTCTGTTAAATAAGTTCATATATAACTGTAAGTAAAGAGGCTCCTTTGGTAAACTCAAGTTAAAAGATTGAGCATGTGCTGTATTATAAGATACTACATTTTTTTACACATTTTATTATTTGTTGTGGAAATTCAACATACAGTAGGTATAAAAACATACCTAGACCAGGCATGAACATTTTCCTAGGTGTGAAAAATCCCTTGTCGGTCTAATGTTGTAGGTGTAAAAAATAAGCACTTTATCACACATTGATACATTTTCACCTGGAGGTCTCATTCACATTTGCTGTATATAAACACATTCTCAAATCGCTAAAATGGAAATAACTCTTGATAAATTCATCTGCATTTTATCGCTATGGTAACCACAGTATTCATCATTAGATGCAGCTGCATGTATTTATGCATATAATACACACACAGAGATATATATATATATATATATATATATGATTCCTCTGCACTCAACCCATTATGACTATATTTAAGACAGAGACATTTTGTGCATACTGCTAGTAAAAAATGCCTTACCCTTTAAACAAAACAGGGATTGTTTGTCCATATATTGCAATATATTTAAGCTGGCCAACTACGTCAAAGTCATCCCATATCTGGCCAGTCCTATGCTCAATTTTCATCTGATTCATTAAGAATTCTCTTGCTTCATTATACAAATTACAAAGGGACTAAGCTAAAGTTTTTATTTTAAAAAAAGGAAATCATTTTAATTTTCTGGATAACAAGTTTCTGGATAATAGATCCCATAACTGTTTACACTATATTTGAGCCTAAGATGCAAACACACAGTTGTATCAGTTCCTGGTAATGGTGTAATATATTTAACTGTATAGAAAATCAATTTTGTGCAACTAGTCTCTTAACTAAATCGACTACTCTGCCTATAGCTTATTAGAAATGTTACTTGGAGAGTTGGATCTAGGGTTAGTTCTCATTTTGGTTCAAAAGGGTACTATATCTGTCCATACACAAAACAATGTTATTTGAAAAAATTACATTTCCTATGATTATCTGTGCATGACAATTATTGCTCTCTGTATAACGTATTGAAATAAAAGATGATCCTGAATAATGTGCAAGGTAGTAGGCCTATTTTCTAAATTCAAATTTATTCACTCATGTATTTAGCCCCATGCATATTGTCATCTTTGGACCTGATTTCTCAACATAGTTGTTTGATTTCACCAGTGCAGTTACATTATCAAATGAGCCCTGTATGGAATCAAGATGCTGCTCAAAGAATCCATTTTCAATTTTTATTCGTCAGCTTCTTCTCTACATATTTTATCTAACATACTGTATATAGCAAGCATGATTTAGGAAAGAAGGAACCATCTGTTGGTTGCCATGCATCTACTGCAATACTGTATTTATGTATTATGCAAGTATCCTTTGAGATTTTTGTTTGTAGTGGGCTGCCATCTAGTGTTAAATGTGTAAATGACATGAACACAAAGAGATAATTCCTATCATCCTATCATACCTACTGTAATAGGGATGGGTGAATTTTTTCGCCTCGTTTCGACAAAAAAATGACGCCCATAGACTTGTATGGAGATGTGCGTCAAAAAAAAAAAAAGACGCGCAACAAAACAATTTCGTCGCACAACAAATTTTTTTTGACGCCCATAGACTTTAATGGGCGTCAGCGACATTTCGCTGGCGGCGAATTTTTGGTGAAACGAAACGGGTCAAATTCGCCCATCCCACTGTAATTCTCTTTTCCTGGAGTTCCTCCATGGCACCAACTAATGAGTTAATTTCTTCCCTCTTGAGAATGGACAGGCATAGGAACAGCCCATTTACAAAGTTTAAATACCACCCCTCAAATCTCATCGCCCTGTCTTATTTAAAGTGTCCAAGGGTGGGATTATTTACTGCCATGGAGGAACTATAGGAAAATATAATTACAGATGAAGCCACTTGGATTTGTGAGTTAAATGCGTCATGACTCAGGGGTAATTGAAGAAACTGTGTTATCTTAAGTCATCTTAACTCATTTAATGCATTTAACCTTTTCATTAGCATACCAAAGCTCCATTGTTCACAATGGTGAATGCTTTAATTAGATGGGATGTTGTGACGCAGTTTTCTGTGTTAAATGAGATAAATGGGATATCTGTGTTTAGTTATTCTGTGTCAAACAGACAAACCAAAGTGGCTGCATCTGTAGGTAAGTATGATAGAAATTCTCCCTTTTCTTTGGTTCCCCATGGCTGAAACTAATGGGATCTAAAAAGCTTTTAACATAAAAGAGGGGGGGTGGGAACGACATGCACACATAAGGTAAGTAATGCTATTGTCGGATCGTACCGCATTGGTGATGAGAAGCGACGCGACTGTCGGATGTAGATGCAGCGTGCAGAGTCTGCAGCCGACAGTCGTGTCAGGACGCATAAACGCTGCAACACGATCCGACAATAGCATTACTTGTCTTATTTCCGTCGCATCCGACGTGACGCCTGTGTTTTTGCTCAACGCGCCAGGATTGTCCGTGGAGTTCTGCCCATAAAGATGTGGTGAGTGTAGCGCGGTGAAAATGTTTGACCATGCCCATTTAATGGCCCCACCCTAATTACCACGTCCATTTTACAATATATGACATGTAATGAAAGTTTGAACACATTTCTGGGGATTTTAGGTCCATGTTTTATGTGTTATAACAATTTTGCTAATGAAGTTAAATGAAATTGCCCCTTAAGTTGCTAGTGTCAGTTCTCCCAAGAGACTTGGTCACAGGGGCATATTTACATTAAGGCACCTATTTTTTTTTCGTCTTTTTTTTTTTTAATTCCCCCACCCTCTGCCATGGATTTCCATAGGAAATTCAGTGACAGAGCTGGGGGCGTGAGGGGTAGGGGGCTGAGGAATCACGCAGAAGTGACATCACGCGCACAACGTAAGGGGCATGTTTTGGTCCGGTACCTAGGGCAGCATCGGAACTAAATCCAGCCCTGCTTGCTTACCTTAAATCTTTATCTTAACTTATCTTAAATCGTTACAAATGTATCTAAGTGCAAGCTCAGTGTTCTGGGCTCTCTTCCAAATTATTTTAACTAAGTTTCAGAAACTTTGTACCTTTTTCGGACGTCGGTGCAGGAGATTAAACCGAAACGCGTGACTTTTTAGTCAAAAAAAGAAAAAAAGAACATATTTTTTTTAATTGGTCACTTGCAATGCCTGTCCATTCTCACAAAACAGGAAATTGACCCATTCGCTGCTGCCATGGGAAACCCAGGAAATATATTTTTTACATTTTCTTTATACGCATTTAATAATTTTTTTTTTTAAGGAATGTTTTATTAAGGTGTCCACAGGTCTGGACTGGGATTCAAAATAGGCTCTGGAATTACAAATACACAAAAAGCTCGAAAATGCCCAAACAGCCCCCCCCACCAGCCTAATCTATAGTGACTGCCTAAGGCATGTTAAAGCAGCCCTCTGGCTTTTGCCAGATTCCACAGATTGCCAGTCAGGACCAGTGTGTCTTTTTACTAAAGATCTCAAAAATTGTCTATAACTTATGCAAATTTTCTAAACTCAGCTCCCAAGTGCCAAATGTGTCTTGCAATAGCCGGCATTATTTACATAGGCATAACAGTTAATTATAGGATTATTTCATTCAAGCTGGTGCATATTTTTGATGAACATTTGCTGTAGGTCAGCTGCTATAAATGTTGTGTATTCTTTTTATTGCATTTAATTATGGCTAAATAATATTTTCATTGTATACTATTTTTAATACATTCACTAATAATTAACATGTTTGATAACATATTAATATATACAACATATGTAATGTATGTATATCATTTTTCCCCAAATGACTCTCACTATTGTTTGCTGGTCATGTTAAAAAATGACAGGTCTCACCCTATTTCATAAGAATGAATGCAGTTTATTAAAATGGGTTTGGCATTTGGACTGGCTGTTGTTATATCTTTGCTCAAATCATTATTACCCTCTCTGATGCCTTTCATATATTCTTTATATATTGAGTACTCTTTATAAGCAACATCTGGGAAGAATACACATCATATTTGACTTTGTCTTTTTGCTAGGACTTTGCTGTAGTATTGGAGGAAAGAGACTCCAATCTGATACATACACTGACCAAGTCTTCATGTGGGTCTTAGTAATATGAACTTTATTTTAATATTTATTATCTGTTATTTAAAGCACTGACAAATTAAGCATTAAAAAATTGTACTTCATTCACATTCGTCCCGGTTCTAGAGCAGCTTACAGTCCAAGGTCCCTATCAAATTCACACACAGTAGGGCCAATTTTATCAAGAGCTAATTAAACTGCCTGCATGTCTTTAGAGTGTGGGAGGAAACCGGAGTTCCTGGAGAAAACCTACATAGACACTGGGACAACATACACGTAGAGGATCAGAATGCAGCAGGGTTGCCAGGTCTAATTTTCAAAACCAGATCAAAACTAGCCAAGAGACACTTCAAAAGTAGCCCAAAAATAGCAGAATATGTGCAGTGAAAAAGTCTAAAAAATAAATGAATATAGTATATGAAAATATATCTTTTTCAAACTTTTCCATGAAGCAAAATAGTGAAAACCTGTTGCTAGGGGTGGGGGGCAGAAGGTATAGGAGACCCATGAGGCCCTAATACAAATACAATTTCAATAAATATTGGTTAAGCAGGTCAACCTCTAGACATTTTGGTGGCTAGCAGATTTTTGCCCCAAAATTGTCTGAAATTGAGGAAAGACAACAGAAAATGCAAGAATGCATAAGGGTGACGGGAGACTGGAGTAAAGATCACAAAATCTGGTACATCCCGACTTCTGAACAAGTCAGTCCCATTGCATGCTGGGTATTGTAGTCTTACATTAAACTTGGCAGTCGGGAAATTGTTAAACAAAAACTACATTTCCCAACATGCACTGGGAGACACAGGCTTGGCACATTAGTAGCCCAAATCCTTACATTGGCTAGTTTGTACTTTCAAAACCTGCCTGGGCTATAAATAAGTAGCCCAATTTGGCTGTAAAACCGCCAACCTGGCAACCCTGAAATGCCCTTCCCCTGTTCTGCCTGTGACATCATCCAACCTGGTTACAAGCAGGGGCATGTTCTAATTGGCTGGGAGGCAGGAAAAATTCCTGAGGTCTGCTGGGAGCCACAAAGGACATCTGGGAGAAAAGGGAGGACCCAGGGAGAACATAAAGCACTCATGTACAGGGAGGGCCAGGAGAGGTTATAAAAAAAGCCACTGCAGAACCTTCCAGCAGAGAGAGGGAGAGAGCCAGCACAGAGAGAGGTAGCAATAAGAGTGAAATAACTGCCTGGTAAGACTGATTGGCGAGGGCTTTGAGGAGGGCTGCAGTGTGCTCAGCTGTATTTTATTGGTTATAAGAAATTATACAGAAGTGATATTTCCAATAATATGCTTTCAGCTCTGCACTTCTGTTTGGCTGAGTGTTAGCAATTCTATATATGTAATCTTTATGGAATTCTTGTATTTAGCTAACTCTAGGGTTACAGAGCCTTTGTTTAGCCCTAATCCGGGTTCTTTATAGGATGCATTATGAGGAATGCTTGGAACCTGCCATTTTCTTGTTAGTAGCTTTTACTTAAAGGGGTTGTTCACCTTTAAATTGACTTTTAGTATGATGTATAGAATAAGATTCTTAGACAGTTTGCAGCTGGTTTTATTTTTTATTACTTGTGGATTTTACTTTATTTAGCTTTTTGTTCAGCAGCTATCCAGTTTGCAGTTTCAGCAGTCTGGTTGCTAGGATCCAAATTACCCTAGGAACATGCACTGATTTGAATGAGAGACTAAAATATGAATAGGAAAGGGCCTGAATAAAAAGATGAGTAATTAAAATGTTGCAACAATACATTTGTAGCTTTACAGAGCATTTGTTTTTTAGATGGAGTTAGTGACCCACATTTGAAAGCTGGAAAGAGTCAGAAGAAAAAGGCAAAAACTATATAAAAAAAATAAATAATAAAGACCAATTAAAAAGTTGTTTAGAACCGGCCATTCTATAGCATACTAAAACTGAAACACCCATTTAAAGGGCATGTAAAGTCTAAAATAGAATAAGGCTAGAAATGCTGTATTTTGTATACTAAATATAAACATGAACTTACTGAACCACAAGCCTAATCAAACAAATAATTTATGCTTTCAAAGTTGGCTACAGGGGGTCACCATCTTGTAACTTTGTTAAACATCTTTGCAAGACTAAGACTGTGCACATGCTCAGTGTGGTCTGGGCTGCTTAGGAATCGTCATAAACAAAGCTGCTTGAGTTCTGCATGGCTGGGAAGTAAGGCGGGGGCTCCCCCTGCTGTTCATAAGTATGATTGTTTCGCTGCTCAGCAGTTAGGGACAGTCTGACAATTCCTATCCACAGCAGTAAATGAAGGGAGAATTTCACTGCATACAGTCAGGTTTCTCATAACGGTACACATTTTTTAATTAAAGTATATTGGAGATAAGTTTCATTAAAGAAAGTAAAAATGGGATATTATTTTGTTGCCTTTACATGCCCTTTAAGGCAAACCTAAATAATAATAGAAATCATAATACGTAGGAAAGGTAAAAATCACAATTGTCAATTCTTCTGCATTTCCATGTTTTGAGCATCAGACCCATGTTTCTTAGGTCATTTTAAACTCTCAGAGTTGACTATTTCTAAGACATACAGTATATAATGCCTTATGTTGTGCAATGTCTTCTTCTCTAAAGATGCTATAACTAAGGAAAAGGGCCTGTGCCATAAAAATATAATTGTTGTATCATATATGGTAGGTATTGTGCACACTGCCCTAATTAACGCAAGTCTTACACGAGGCAGAGTGTAATTTTATATGTGTCCAAAAATATATAAATCATTCCTACTAACACTACTGTGAAAAATATACTAGTGTTAAAATAAATCACTGGGACTTGCAGTTCAGTTTATGACCACTTGCTGGCAGCAAATCCTTTCTATAGACTACAATGGTACAGTTAAAGGACCTATGGATATGCTAAAGGGAGCTGGATAAACAGAAGCATATATTCTCTATTTTATACCAATTATAGTTTGTATGAATGGAAAGCTGTTTCCTGACAATAGTTGGTAATATCCTTCAGGCTTTTCTTAAATTTAAAGGATTATGTCACGTGGGCATTTTCTGGCAGAAGGGACAGCAAAAAAAATTAGAAATTGTCTCCATGCATTTAGTATGAGATTCAGGGTTTACTCTTAGGAACTTCCTTAACAGTTTTTTTCTTTTCAGATATTCTGGTAGCAAACATCTGCAGAGGGAGAGGGAAAGATCCCTTCCTCCAAGGACAGGAACCAAAATAAAAGCACCTCTCCCCTCCATGCCCCTCCAGTGTTTTTTCTGTCATTAGATAAGTTAGTATCTGTTGCATTCAACTCAGTAAAGTAGATATGGAAAGGTGCTGTTCAAATTTTACCTAAAGTGATGGGTTCCAATGTGACTGTCCTTTTTGGGGTCCTTTACAG
Organism: Xenopus petersii; assembly: GCA_038501925.1. Classification (NCBI taxonomy): domain Eukaryota; kingdom Metazoa; phylum Chordata; class Amphibia; order Anura; family Pipidae; genus Xenopus; species Xenopus petersii. The sequence continues at coordinate 67,184,065 of CM076685.1, read as the reverse complement.
CAGCAGGTAGAGGGGTGACATCTCCAGGGGTTCCAGTCCAGAAGTTCTGAAGCAGCTGTTTTGCTGTATGTGACTCTGTTCTTGACACACTATGTATGAATGGGACTGACAGAGCAGCATTTGCTTCAGCATTTGATGTGATGTCACTTGTTTGGGCCGATAGGGGGGGGGGGCTACAATATTCCCAAATATTCAGAAAAGGAAATATCTCAATTCAGGAGTTTGTTTGCTCCAATGTTTTGTTTTCAGCCCCTCAAGTTGGTTCCAGTTCCTCAAGAGGAAGAGAGAAGGGATTTCAATTTGTGCCCGAACATTTTGACAAGATATCAAAGACCATCACGGCATGAGTCAATATCAATTTTTCAGTTCTTACTTTTAGTCTGTCATCCTCTGGTAGTGTTAGTAGCCTTTCTGAAACCTGAGGGAATTCTAATCAGTTGTCTGATAAAGGCATGTTCCAGAAATCTCCTGCTCAGCCATATCAAGAAGACGGTCTCCTGTCTGGATACTCAGGGATGGAACATGAGCTATCAGGAATCAGATCTCTTTTTGATAGCTTCTAGGTATACTTCTGGATTCAATTGAGGTCCACACAAGATTGTATTCTTTACCTGTTTAAACCTTTTTAAGAGGGCACTTTTGGCTAGGGTCACTATAATCTCAGTTATACAAGATGTAAAGTTCTTAGATATAGTTTATTGGCTCATCAGAAAGACACACCAAAACGGCAAATTTTCGGGGCAAGATTTCACCCATCTGCCTTTTGGAGGGTTCCAGCTCATTCAATCTCTTTGATCATAAAAGTGTCTGCTGCGGGGTATATGACTTTGGATATACTGTAGCATACCTTCACCAACATCAGCTGGCAGGGGGGGCAACACTCACCTCCATTCACCTGGAGCACCTGCCTGTTTGAAGATATGTTAAAGCTTGCAGCCACAGGTGATCATAGTTGACATTCAAAATCTTTGAAAAATCTTTTTTCTGCAGAAAATCAAACCGGACAGTGTTGGTCATCATTATAGTGCCCTGTTGGCCCAGATGGTTGTTTTTCTACTGATGTATATGGCAGAGCAAACGTCAGTTCATTTGGAGTCCAGCAGTACTATGCTTCAACAAGATCCTGTCTTTCATCCACGCTCCAGCATGCTAATTAGGTCATCCTGGATCCTGAATGGCTATAATTGACCTTAACAATGAATTTTTATCTATCATGTTTCAGAGTAGGAAAGAGGGAACTAAGAGGATCTACTCCAGGATCTGGAAGAACCTTAGAAAGAGTGAAACATAAAGTCTATCCATAAAGGATCAGCAACTTAATTTTTTTCACATTCGGAGGTATTAAGATTGCCACCTTCCTTCATAAATATCTCAAAAGTCAGAAAGACCGTACATGTCATAGATTGGATGTGCAAATATCTCATGTTTTATTTGTTCACTTTTATTATCTTGACATCTGAATCTTAAGGCAAAACTCCACCATGAGGGATTAAAGCACAATTAACCAGTGTCATTTCAGAGGCATCAGCAGAACAGATTTGTAAAAGTGCAACCTGGACTTCAATGCAAATGTTTACTAAGCACCATAAAGGTGGCCATACATACATAAAAGCTGCCGACAGACCGTGTCGGCAGCTTATTGGCCCGTGTATGGGGCCCCACGACTGGCTTCACCAATCGAGATCTGGCCGAAAGTCGGCCAGATCTCGATCGGATGGGACAGAAAATCCCGTCGGATCGCGGCCGCATCTATTCGTTGATGCGGTCCCGCGATCCGACCGCCCGTTTGGGCATCGTTAGGATCCGATCGTTGGGCCCTAGGGCCCACGATCGGATCAGCCCGATATTGCCCACCTCAAAGTGGGCATATCGGAGGGAGATCCACTCGTTTGGCGACATCGCCAAACGAGCAGATCTCTCCATGTATGGCCACCTTAAGCTGGATTTGATGTCTTCAGTTTAAGAGAAAAAAGTGATTCTATTTTACTGGAGTATCCTAAAATAAATGTAGGGGATCAAAGACCCCTTCCCCCTGTTTGCTGACATCATTCAGCTCAGTTATGATGGAGACACCCACTGATGATGGGCTCTGTCTACACAAAGGGACACATAATAATAATAATAATATAATTACTGGTGAGCCCCCAATGGGTCATTATAGGCAAACCTAGGTGGGGAGGGAGAGCTTTTGATGGTAGTATATTAAATTAATATAAAGTTGTAATCATATAGGCCCTGGTACCAGAGGTCAAAGGGTTATCTTATACATCAGAAATGAAATTGGATTCTGCAGTTCATGCAAACTGTTTGCATTTTACAACTATCAACCATAAAGCTTGTTTTATTGCACACAAGGAACCGGTAGTAATAAAAAATATTTGTCTCTACTCTTGTACAGAACTGTTTTTACCATTTATGGCAATTACTGTTCCTCTTTTGTCTAACTCACAATATTGTTGTTTATCTTTTCTGTAACTGCAAGTGTTCAGCAACTGGTATATAAGCTAGGACAACTAGGTGCAGCATTTGAAGCTCTCCATATCATACTGACCAGTGTGTTATCGTGAACGCTTCTCAAGACTTTATTTTTCTGTCAAATAAATTACTCAGCTATTCTGAAGAACCTTGTCTTTGAATCTTGCTTAGTAATAAGGCACTGGTAAACTTATCACCAACACAAGCAAAAACTAAAAATGATTGGCTGGGAGATGGGAGAAAGGCCTGACACTTGCTGGGAGCCCAATAGGACATCTGGAAGAAAGAGAATGACCCAGGGAGAACCTTGATTTGGCACCCAATTTAAAGGGTGGGCCAAGAGATATATAAAGGAGAAATTTACAGCAGAGAGAGGAAGAGAACTGGCAGATAAGACTGACCAGATCTCTTCGGAAAGGGTTGCAGTATTCTCACCTTGGAAGATGCTTAGAACTCCAGCCATAAAGAGAGTGCTGTGTCGTCTGTCTGTGATTAAACCAGTAAGTGATTCAAATGAGGGAAGATATTGTAAGGCTCCAGTGTTGGGTCCCGCATGTGAGGACAGATGGTGTTCATGTATCTGCTACATGGGAGCAACTGCCTTATCCAAATGAGAAGCTTTAAGTCAATATATTTCAAATGAACAAACAGGGTTCAGGGTTACTGAAATATGACAGTAAACAGTGCAATCCTCTTCTGTGGGAGTGAGCCAAGAAAGGGTTACATGTATTATATATACAGCATTATAAATTCACAATTTTTTACAAGGTGATGCTTGGCAATCAGATCATATGGTGATATGTGGTATACTGTTTTTTATGCAGCATAAAGGTAAATACATATTTGTATTGATGTGAACACTGCATCATCTTCACCAGTGCATCCCCGGGTATTTGTTTTGCTGAATAATTGAGTGAAGATTTATAAGAACTGTCCTTCCAAACACTTTTTTCAGTTGAGTTGTTTTCATACTGTTCACCATTAACAAAGACTTTTTTCAATTGATTTCCATCTTTTATTTTTTACAGTTTTCCCAAAATGTAGGTTTAAAGTTGAATGTTCTTGTCTCTTATGTTTCAGTCTGGCAGCTCAGTGATCCAGGAGCATTCAGAACTGTTACAATTTGCTACATTTAATTGAAACATTTCTCTGCCGCATCTGAGGAATATTAGTAACTATTGTATCGATTTTAATATCTGCCTTTAATAAAACTCAGGAATTCTGCTCAGCAGGGACAAAGATAACAAATGTATCAACTAAATGTATCAATTTAGGCTGCTTTAGACAGTGAACAATGAAACTTTACACGATTTATAATATTGGAAAAACAGTCAGAAGTAGAAAATAGAAAGTAATTAGAAAAAGTCTCTGGTGATCTATCTGAAACCAACTGAACTGAAAAAAATATTTGAAGGTGAAAAAACCCTTTAGAAAACAGAATAAACAGAATTACATAATTATTAAATAAAATAGGTGTAATATACACTTTCAGAACAAGAGTTAAATGTTGGCCCATGGTTTGATATTTGCTTGGTTTAGTGTAGATAAGTACAGGTATTATCTGTAATGCTTCTGACCTCTGGATATGGGGTTTCCATAATTTAGTGCACCATAACTAGAACCTACTAGAAAATATTTAAAAAAAAAGATTGTTTTGCCACCAACATGGATTTTTGCACTTTAGTAACCTTCAAGTATAGCGTACTGTCTTTTTATTATAGAAAAAAAGTAAATCTGTAAAGAATAAGGAATTGCTTGTTTAAATAGGACAATGGGGATTGCTGTTTCAAAGCTTTCTATACAATGGGTCCCTGGGTAATAGATCTCTTACCAGTATTGATATACCTGTTTAAACTATAAGGGTTTTGAAAAAGGATCAAACTTAAAAGAACATCTACTATTAATCTTGTAAATTCTCTAGAATGCTATGAAGGGCTGATTTCTTCCTGGTCCTGTAAACCACATTAAGTCAAATTACTTTCTAAATTGAAGAGTGTATCGTGTCTACCATCTTCTAATTGTTAAGGTATGTCATTCAAGTAAAGCTTATTAAAGTTAGTGAGAGGTTAAATTCAATTACCTGTAAGAAATTTTCAGTTTCATATGTTTCATTTAGTTTGAGGTACAGTCTATGTTTTTGCACAGCTAGAAATCTTTCATTTCCTTTTGCATGAAATGGAGATTTATCTTTTTATAGAACATTTCCAAAGAATTGGCAGAACCATAAAATGCATACACGCTGCCTGTATTAGGAACTGATTCCTAATAGTGTACTGTCTGAAGCTGACATCAGGACTAGTTAAAAGGAATACAAGTTAGGTCATCTATTGACTGATGTGAATGATCAGCCCCTTAGAATCATGCTTAGCATAACAGTACCATATAAAATAAACAATAATGTCTCAAAAAAGGTTGCAAGGTGACAGCTGCCTCTTATCTAAGGGATATTTAAAATGGCAGGGCTCTTAAGGGAATATATTGCTATCACCCATGTATAAAACTATATATAGAGCTCTTATCCCTGTGGTAGCATAATAATACATTCACTGATACCCAAAGCTTAACTTCCATTGCTAAAAATAGTTTTGTTTCATCTGAAAGATATTGAAGTGGCTGTAATGGCAAAAATAGGATATTAAGTTTTGAGGAGGACAGTGGCATTGTTTTGTAAAAGGTTCCAATATATCTGTAACTGACCTAGCTCAAAATATTGTTTGATGTGTGTTAGATGCAACTTTATTACAGTTTGTGTAGAAAAATGTATATATTTTTTTTTAAATAAAACATGGAAAGGACATTGTGATTTATGCTGATACTGTTGTGCTCAGTAGTACTGAGACCCCAATATTATGGCCTTATTAAAATAAATGGGTGTGGGGAATAGATGCTCCCTTTTCAGACGTACCACCTAGACATGGTGTCCATTGGCATTCCTGATGCAGAGCAGGATACATATATTCCAAGAAGTTGTCCTGTATTTATGACCCTGCTACCTGCCCCACATGTATTGCTGCTAAAATATGTACAGTATATATGGGTGTTAATACCTGTTAGTGATGAGCTAATTTTTTTGCATATATGCTTTCGCCATCAGCAGAAAAAATTCATGAAACAGCCACAAAAATTTGTGGTCAGTTTCACACGGTAGATAAAAGATTTGTGCATCATTTTATCCTCCACTCTCCTAACACATTAAGCAATTTGATTTTAGCAATTGGGATTTTGAACACCCAAATATTATCTGTTGGTGGTAAGGATTTATTAGTTGTGCCTGTGTTTGTAAGCTAGTTATATATAAACAATGAATGGTACTTTTTGGTGAAATAGCAACAGGGCTACTAAGGGGCAGATTTATCAAAGGCCAATGGCCAAAACTGTAAAATTTGACTAGGGAATTGTTAGAATTTGATTTGAGTTTTTTTAAAGATTCAAATTAAATTTTTGAGATTCATCATACACTGGCCCTTTAAGAACTCGAATTTGATTATTCGCCACCTAAAACCTGCCGAATTGCTGTTTTAGTCAATGGGAGATGTCCTGGGATCAATTTGGAGTTGTTTGCAGCCTTCATGACATTCGAGTTTTAAAAAAAAACTCCCATGAATTAGAAATTCGACCCTTGATAAATCTGCCTGTAAGTTTAGTAGTAGATACTACTACCAGTCCACCAGAGGTAATGTAAAAAACCGCACTTTTGTTTTTCAGAAATTGGCAACATGGGAGCCTTTTGCAGTATACTGAAAAATGCTTGTGATTTTGCCTTCCCATTGGCTCCATTGCAATTCGGCACATTTTTACACTGCTTTGCGAATGCTGACACAATGCAAAATATGGCAGATTTGCTCAACACAGTCAACAAGACTCGAAAGTGATGTTTTATTAGTAGCCCAAAAGCAGAAAAAAGGTGCCACGAAAAAATGCCCATAGACTCGAATATTTTGATATAAAAATGTCACACAACAAAAATGTTGCCACTACAAAAATATCTACCATGTTTTTCAAATATTTGCCATTTTGCACAATTTTCCATAGTAGTTTCACAAATTTTTCAAAGGAAGAAAAACAGATTTGCTCATCACTACTACCTGGCCCTAAATACCTCTCTGCTATGTAGCGTGGTTTTTCTAAATGGTCAGTAAGCATTCACCTACTAGTCAGGGTGACATTAAGGCTAAAAGTGGCAAAGACAAACACAGATTAGGCCTCATTCTGCCCTGGATGATTATGCATTGATAGTAGGGATGGGCGAAATTTTTTGCCTTGTTTCGATGCGGAAATGTCCCCTATAGGCTTGTATGGCATTGTGTGTCAAAAAAAAAAAAAGACGCCTATAGACTTTAATGGGCACCGGCAACATTTTGCCAGCGGTGAATTTTTGGCGAAGCGAAACAGGTCAAATTCGCCCATCCCTAATTGATAGGGCTGGAATCTGCCTGTCATGGGGTTGATTTATGGCTAAAATCTATTCTGTCTTTGAAGTGGCAAAAAGATTCCAGTTCTGTCAATGTATGCACACATAGGAAAGGAGCTGAATCCGTGTTTTCTCTATTGCTGTTTTTCCACCAGGTGAAAACACAGTCAGTTCATTAACATCAACAAATTAGCTCCTTAGCAATAATTCTAGGCAACCAATTACATTTTGATTTAATTTTTCTACCTGCAGCTGGCTGGCAAATGCTGATAACTGATTGGTTGCTATGGGTTACTGCCTAGATATAATTTTGCCCAGTGTTGATAAATGAGCTCTTACAATGTGACATTAGCCTAAACCTCACTCTGGCTGACCTTGCTATAGAACCCCTCTTTCCATTGCTCCAGGGGCTTAGTCCCACAGTTTGGGTACAATTGCATATAGGAAAATAGAAGTTATGCCTGAATACTGTAATTGATGAGTGAAGTACTGATTGGTGGCATTAGTGAGGGCTTTTAGTTGTTGCTATGGAATATAACAGCATCAGTCCTACTAGGCATTAAACTTCCTAAAAACATGTTTGGGTTTCTTAAACAGGCAAGTGTATGTGTATATGTTCTGTAAAAATCAGCAAGGGCTATAATTCAAATTCATATTTATTGCATGTATAGCAGCATAGTATTGCAGGACCAGTAGCATGGTAAAGAAATCTACTTTGTTGTATAACAGGCTGCAGCTGCTTTATTCCCCTTTGTACCAGTGCTTATTAGCAGTTTAATTAGGCATAAAATGTTCATCATGGCAGGAGATGCAGATTGCATTCCAATATATTTTAATGCACACCATGTAGCCGAACAGGGGACTTATAGCTTTAGGTTACTGCAACTTAAACATGGCTACTTGCAGTGCAGGCCATCCAGCTTCACAATCTCTTAGTGAAGAGTGGTATAAGGCAAAGTAGAAATTCTGGGATGCCAATGCCAATATCAAAAGGAAAAAAAAAAATGAACCCTTTTTACACATAAGCCACATTCAAATGTAAAAAGAGTTGAGGAGCACCACAAGCATGAAAAGACCCTTGGGTGCCAAATAAGTGCTATGATTGGCTGTTTGGTAGCCTACAGGAGGCTCTACTTGGCACAATACTTAGTTTTTAAACAATTGAAACTCGCTTCCAAGCCTGGAATTCAAAAATAAGCCCCTGCTTTGAGGCCATTGGGAGCAACATCCAAGGGACTGGAGAGCAACATGTTGCTCATGAGCTACTGGTTGGGGATCACTGCTCAAAAGCAACAGAGGGTCCAGAGAAAAGCAACTAGGTTTGCTAAAGGGTTATACACTTAAAAATTGTGCCTGATGAACTAAAAATATAATTTGGAGCAATGTTAAAATATATATTCATCACAAGTTTGCATTGCATTGGCATTATTTACATTTTAGTATAGAAACTTTAGGGGGTGCAAGATCACCTTATATCAAAATAGTAGACCTTACAATAAACTCTTACTCGTGAGATTGAAAGAAATAAATTTTCATCTGATGCTACAGGAATGTCATTATTACAGTGAGAGAGTAAAGATGTACAGTATATAATTGTAACCTTATCTTGGTATTAACAAATGCATTAACTACTCCTCAGGTAGAACACAATTCAATAAGGACCGTCTCTCCCAGTTGGACCCTTGTGCTGCATCATAAAAAGTTGCTTCTGAGGGAGGTCTTTGTTGGGAAAATCTTTTAGACAATGAAACAGATACATATAAGTAGTATTACACATCATGTAGTAAACATGGAAGGTTAACTTTCATTCCAAAGAACTGATTACATGCACAACTCTGGGGAACACGTCACTTCTTTGGGTATACAGTGCACCTAAGAAAGCAAACAAAGCCCATAGAACTGAAAAGTTGTACTTTGTGATGGTGTCCACAAATGACTAAATAAACCTTTGGGTAATTCAAGCATATAAGTTGCACTGAAGTCATTTCATTTCTGAGATATTAACTGATTTAGGAAGCAATCTGCATACTTTTTGGGTGCAGTGTTAATTTAATATTTAAAATAAAATAATTTAATATAGGAATGCCAGGGAGTCACCATTTAAAGGGGAAGTTAATCTTGTCATATTACAGCATCAGGTATGCAAAGGGTAGGTAATTGTTCTGCTCATTTCACACCATTATTCCATATATTAGCCTTAAAACTGATATATACTGCACATGTCTCCATTGCACATATTTTGCCTTTTAGTTAATAACTAGCATAAAGATCAATGAATGCATTTATTTATTATGCCAGTGCTTCAATATGCTGCTCCTATTTTCTTTTCCTGATAACACCAGTCGGCAATGTGCTGTTTCCAATGCACTATTTCCATCCTGGCTGTATTTTATTTATGGAGAACATAAAAGTGGGGTTATTTTTTGAGTATTACTAATGTCATCAAGAGTGGTTTAACCTCGAGGTGCTAGACAGGCTAATTTAGTTAGTGTTCTTATATTTTAGGCATTTACTACGCTGTATACGGTCAGTGAGCAAGACAAATAAATAGAACTGAATCCAGACACTGTGCTGCCCTGAACTGCAAGACCTACTAGATTTAACCGTCGGCTTAATTTGAAGAAGACACATGATCAGTGTCTAGCCTGGAAATATTTTTAAATTATATTTGGTATTATTTCTGGCCAACGGGTATATTTTGGTCTAACCTGGAGCTGGGGGTGGTTAAATCTTAAAGGAACTGCATAACTGATTTAGCATGATTTCATAGACTCTCTCATAGTTGTGATAGACAGTGATAAGTGGCAATCTTAAATTCTGTACATAGGGGTAAAGCAGGGGTCTGGACATGGGAAGCTAAAGCTAGATATGAGTTCCTTGTGCTGTTAGAGAATTTGCAGGCATGCATGGAATCTGTGCTATGACCAGCTATAGTGGCAGTGAATGTAATTAGACCCTGCAGCTTTCCAGGAGCTCAGGCTGAAGTAGAAAGGGGGCAGTGTGTACAAGGAAATTTCATCTTGTCGTTGATTTGTGCCCTATGCTGCTGTCCCTCACCATCCTCCTCACTACTTGTACTTTCCCCCACCCTCTCTACTTCTTTTTGCTGAAGCATAGGGGAGCCAGTAAAGATTAAATGTGCTTTCTACAAGGCAGTCACTTCATGCTGCTAATGTCTATGGGGCCCTTTTTTGTATGCAGAAGGAGGAAGAAAGCCAGGAAGAAATAGTGGGTGAGGGAAATAAAAGAAAGTGAAAGGATCTGGGGAGAAATACCAGGTGCAACGGAGGAAAAGGAGATGGAACAAAACAGCTCTCATGGATGAAGGGGAGGTAAGGAAATTACTATTTTCCAGCGTCAGGGATGCAAAGAAAAAAAACAAGGAATCAGATATGGCTGCAGAACTTGGTGTGCCTGTATAATTCTATTTTCTGTGCAGATTTATTTATCCACTGCAGGCTATAATTGCTTTCAGCTGCAGAAAGGAAAATGGCAAGCACCATAATACTCGAAAAGCAGTTAACCTTACAGCTTTCCCCATTGTGCTGCCGCTGCTTCGGTTTGTTCATTATAGAAAACATACATTTGATTTCCTCCACTGGGCTTTTCAGATTTTTCTTTCACTCAGGATTTCACAGGATTTTCAGCATGAAGACACCCAGCCCATGGGCCCCTGGGACTAAGAGCAAGAAGACCTGGGATCTGCAGCCTTGTCTGTAGTATAATGAGAAGTGGGGGGCTCCCCATTGTATGCGATGCAGTGTAACGCCACTCCACACTGCAAAGATACATGGAGGTGGCACAGCAGACTGGCAGTGACTGTATTGCATGCTTTAAGGGCATGGGGGTTGCTAGCAAGAATAGAGGTGTCTGCAAACAGTGGGCGGGGAGTTGCATCTCCCCTGAACCCTTCCCCCCCTTCTGTTCTTTCTTGAGTTTAGTGGATACCAGATGACAGACTGGAGCTTGGTTTGATCATTTCCCTTGACATTCAGCCAAGAAGTGGAGAGGCCCCAGTATCCAGATATAAAGAGAGTGAGTTTATTGTTAATATATACATTCCTATATATATATATATTTTTTTTTTTTTTTAAAAGTCAGTTTTATAAAAATGAAACTATAGTATACTAAATTAGCCCTGACCCTTTTCATTGTTCGCATAACTGTCTGGTGCTAAATGCAGCCGATGAAGAATGGAATCCCATGATGGTGAGTTGAAATTTGATTTTGAACAACCTAATGTTGTTCTAATATGAATATTTCCTACTCATGTATTTTGCTAAGAATTCCATGAATAAAGCAGTAGTCTTATTTGTTGAATACATGCTTTTGAGTTTTATATAGCATAAAAAAGGGGGTTGGTAATTTTTTGTGTTGATGTCACAATTGGGATAGTATAAAAATATCTGCTTTGTATTAACACGTGTATTAACTCTTGTACGGCTTTCTTTTTGTGATACCATTTGAGTTTTACCCGCTCACTGCCAGGAGGGGGGAAACAATGCACTGCATAGGAAAACGATTCTAGGTATTCTTTGCTTGGAATAGGGAAATGCCATTATATTATTATCTGTATGTTTTAAATCCTGGCTGGTGTATTCGGTAGCTTTGCACCCCTCTCAATCCCTGAGACCCTAACTTGTGATGTTTAGCTTTAAAAATCCACGGGTTAGGCTCTTGGGAGCTGTGAGTTGTGCCCTTGCATCTCATATAGAGTACAGTGAATGCAATTAGCAAACTTTATTTAGAACAATGGTAGCGTTAAGGAACTACATTTGGTTTGTTTTCTGGAGATCACAATAAATACAGCGCACACCGTGGAACATTCTCCACGATTAAAAAAAAAAAGTGGTGTGCGCAACGCCATGCGACTTCCATCCACTTGCCCTGGACTTTTGCTGAGCCCCACCTCTTTTAATGCAAGCAAGTAATAGGATGAATGTGAAGAAATGTTCAAAATGAGGCTACATCTGTATGTAAAGACACAAAGGCTGCAGTGACTGGCTGCTGGTGAATACATTTTACCTCTTTTTTTCTCATTTCTCCTTTCTTTGAGAGCAGAGCAGAGTACCCTGGGGCGTAGCACAAACAGCTCAGTACATTGCCGCCTGACCTCATAGCATCTCTTCTGAATTCCCAGCATGCTTCACACCTCCAGTTTCAAACTCAAACAATTTCATTTAGACTGCATATCGGTTATTGAATGCTTTGTCTTCTGTTGCTTTGTATAGTGCTTACTTTTGTATAATTCAGTATGGGACTCCTTTAATGCAGCTGAATACAGTCAGACATGAGAGATGATATTTTGATACATAAATTAATTTTTACCTTCTGCATCTGGTGAAAACAGTCCATGCTATCACATCTAGTCTGTGAAACACATTCTGCTGGAAGTGTAAGGCCTGTATACTCGCTTATAGAAAAGACCTGAAAAAGCATATTACCTGCTTTGTATTCTTGCACTTTCAGAGGATTCAGAGGCAGTTACTCCAATTTAGAGAGTATGTATTTAATAAAACCAGACAACGGCACTGCAAGAAGACACAGGTTATCTGGGGTTTCTTAATAACTCAACTGATGCGTTTTTTGTCTATTTACAATAGCAATATGGTTATCATTACCAAATGTCATGTTTTCTCTATCCCACCAATGACACAGTCACAACATCACTGAGTAGATGGGGGTTGCACAGCTTGAGAAAGGTTAAAGCCTCTTGTGTTTGATGGGTTTCTTAATCATGATTGTGCATTTTGCATCACCACAAGTTGTGTCATAAATTGTTTAACCTCTCCCCCACCCACTTATGGTCTTGGAATGTCTCTTGTTCTGGGAAGACAGCTAATATATACAATGTTTCAGTGAGCATCTAGGGAACATGGATGTAAAATCCTGGGGAAGGTCACCCTTATAAATTAGGTGTCTAAGCACGGACCGATATCATTTTTTTTGCACATTATTAATATTATCACAAATGTGGATTCTTTTTTTGCATTGGATTAAACAAAAAGAGCCCAAAATTCATGGAGATGCTGATAATACCATACCATGTGGGAGCATTAATGGATATACATTTCCCACAATTTGCAATTCTGAAAAGAGGCAAAGATAAATGTACAGTTGCTAAGAGGAACCGAAAAATCACAGTCTTTTTTACTATTATTGTATTATTGTCATTGCATAGGCCTATAGTGCAATTTGTGTCAGACACCTGCAAGCATACTTATGTCAACCTTAGCCTTCTTTAATACTTTCAGTTGCCCTCTGTCTGACAAATTGGTTCCCAGAATCTACAGTGGTGGTGGAGGTTAGTTTAGGGTGTCAGGGAAGATGGTTTCTAGCAAGTAAGAAAGTTTTAAAGAGAACCTGAACTGGATTTTGTAAGTGGGATATAATATAGCAGCCCTATGGCCTGAAATACATGATTTAGGCCAAGTTATTTAGGCACGCCACTTCTCTTTTAAGTTAGGTAAGACATAATTCAATGGTTTTAGAAATGCTTTGACAAAAGGACTGGAATAAGAACATTGGGTGGGGTGAGGTTAGAAGTTTCAAGTTTATGGTCATGGGATCTTCTTTAAGTGGAATGTTGATACAAGATGCTCAAGATTGGAATGTAGGTGTTGGCTTGGAAAATATGTGTAAATTGGAAAAGAGAGGATAGCAAATGTCATAAAAGACTTTTAAAATGAGGCATATTTATATGCACAAAGGCATAACTCAGAAATCATTATTTAATTACACTATAATGAGTACTATAGCACCATTGATGACAGCTGAGATCAGTTCTTTGATGACACTTGGAATGTGTTGAGAAACCCTTGTCTAATGTTAAAACTTAGCACAGTATGAGACCGAGACTCCTTTGTCACTGGAGCATGTAATCTAATCAAATCCAAGTGTCTTAGATTTATGCTGTTATAGCATTATGGCAGGCATGGCTGCCTGTTTCATTCTATGATGTTCTTGCAATTGGGAGGTTATATAGTGGAGGTTCTCTTGAAGACAAGATTAGTACAGGTTGCATCATCTTGATATTTGACTCTAGCTTACCTACAATTTCATCTGGTGAAAGATGATCACATTTTGGTATAATGAAATAGTAATGCATATTAGGCTATATACAACAGAGGAATGGAGACTCTTACTGTGACACCTTTGTGAAGGATAAACATGAACATACATTGGTGCTCCAGTCCTTTGGTTTATCTCAGGTTTAACCATGCATTGAATACAGGGCCTATCCTATATCTCTGGAACACTATATACACATACAAAACTATTGGTCTCATGGGAGTCAATTAAGTGGCAAATGTGGCTGCAGATATTTTCAATTTGCCTTAAGCAAAAAATGCCAAAATCATTCTATTTCCTCATATGATAGCAATATAAAAATACTATAAGAAGAAATATTATTATCATTTTGATATGGTATCAGTCTTATAGGAAAATAAACAGGCTTTATTATGACATTATTTGATGATCTTTTTATATAGTGGTGTTTCCAATTCTGCTGGTAGGATTCTGTCTTGTCTTTAGTAGCCATTGTTCATTAGTAATTGCAAAGTCACACAAAGTCCTCTCTTGTTTCATATAACCTGTAATGAGAGTGAACATTGTATTTCTGCTATGGGCATTTAGTAGGTAAAATGAAGCAAAGGTTTTTTTTTAAAATAAGGTTATTGACAAGGCCTAAGCAAAGTCTCATTCTTCAGGTAGCTGATAAAGATGACCATTTAGAAAGGCAGATAAAAAGCCATTGTTGCATCATATTTTATGATCAACTGATAATAGTACAACATAATATGCAAAGATATTAAAGAGTGAATCTGTTCTATATCGCTTCACCAACAATTTGTGAAACAGCAACATTTTGCAAAATGCATCAAAGTTAATAGGCATTTTTTCTCAGCGACAGCGCAACTTTTTCGGCATACAATAACTTTAAGTCTATGGGCATTTTTTTTTGCATTGAAGCCTGTGAAAAATGTTGCTCATCGATGAACAAGATAGCTTTTTTCTTCTGGTTAAATATTAAACCTGCAGCATGAGTTCTGCTTCCAGTTGTAAAGAATGTGAGTACTTCATAATGTTAAACAGAGGTTCACTGTTTATATTCATTATTTTATGTGCATTTGTTAAAGGGGAACTAAACCTACCTATTGCTTTTTTTAGCCTTTACCACCAGTGCCCAGTCCCTCCTGCCTCCTCCATGACCCTATCATCCTACTTCTTTTACTATGCACCATGACGGCGATCAGCAAGCAGGAGTGCAAGCACTGGGCCAGAACCACGTGTTGGCTTCCATTGTGCATGCTCTTGGTCAACATTTACTAGCACAGAGCCTTGGAACTCAGTCATAACCAGTAGTTTTGGAACAGGAAGAGGAGAAATTATGGCCAGTGGGGGTGATGTGTTGGGGAGCTTGCTCTGGGGTAACATATCTACTTTAATGCTTCTAAATAATTTTGAAATATGTTGTCTTTCAGCGACTGGTTGTGGCAAATTATAATTGTAGGCCTTCCTTTCTAAATCAGAAAATGCCCAGGCCTTGCTGAAAAAGGTTTACAAAAATATCTCTCTGATAGTAAAATTCAGCTTCACACATTTTCTGCAAACTCAACAGCAAACACAAACACACATTTGTCTAAAGAACTTCTGCTTGTATATTACAGTGTTCCTTTTCTTTTTTTCCAGTTTACCCTAAAAAAAGCATGATATGCATCTTAAGGGTAATAATTAAATCTTTATTCATATGCAAATAATTTTCTGGGCTCAGTGAGTCTCTTACAATTTAAATTGTGTTGCCTGAGGCACAGGAAGATTATGAGATTTACACAAGATTTAAGGCATAGGAAGATAGACCATGTTAATAACTATGTACAAAACGTAGCCCAGAAATACAATTTTCATCACCAATTTTTATATGTTGTCTAAAATATATATGATGTGACTGCAAAGTTGCAAGTCATAATTTAAATGTAATCAGTGCATTCCTACTGAAATTGTGAAGAAGCTGATAAAGTTATATCAAATAAATAATATTAAGTTCTAAAGTTGGCAAATGAGTGCCTAGATTTTGTATTTTGACTCATTTGGGCATGTATGAACAATCAAAAGTAAGTGAAGAGGAACTGAAGCTTTGTTCCTCACTTCCTACAAAGCTAACTATATATTGGGTCAGTGTTAAATAGTAGTCCTTCAATATGTGTTTACTATGATTTATTTCCATTAACATCAATGGTTTTGTCCAGGTCCACTGAAGTTTTGGTGCAAATTTCATGTAACTCTGGTATACAGGTATGTGCTTTTATAAATAGTGCACCCGAGCCTTTACATTGGAGAAGCTCTGTGCTAGTTTAACGTCGTCACATTATAAATAGGTCATTTTAATCCAAAATGTACAAGTTCTTTTTGGTGCAAAATGAAATATACCCTTTAAGACATGTGCACTTAAGAGACTTGAGCAAGTCTTTGCACAAATGACCCAGGCTTTGACTGCACCAAAATTCAACCTTTTGGGAAAACCAGTAACATAAGCACTGTGAAACCATTTTCTATCATAAATATAATAAATACAATCTATTATTAAAAATGCAAGCATTTCAAATGTGATTTTTGGTTATCTGTCAAATTGTAAAAGGTATATGTTAAAAATTCAAGGGGCAAGTTTAAATGCAGCATAGAATCATAAAGCATCTTTTTGGCTTATACGTTTCACTTAGGGGCAAATGTATCAAGGGTTGAATATCGAGGGTTAATTAACCTTCGATATTCGACTGGGGAATTAAAATCCTTCGACTTCGATTATCGAAGTCAAAGGATTTTGCACAAATAGTTCGAACGATCGAAGGAATAATAGTTCGATCGAACCATTAAATCCTTTGAATCGAACGATTCGAAGGATTTTAATCCATCGATCGAAGGATTATCCTTCGACCAAAAAAAGTTAGCCAAGCCTATGGGGACCTTCCCCATAGGCTAACATTGACTTCGGTAGCTTTTAGGTGGCGAACTAGGAGGTCGAAGTTTTTTCTTAAAGAGACAGTATTTCGACTATCGAATGGTCGAATAGTCGAACGATTTTTAGTTTGAATCGCTCAATTCGAAGTCGTAGTCGAAGGTCGAAGTAGCCCATTCAATGGTCGAAGTAGCCAAAAAAACACTTTGAAATTCAAAGTATTTTTTCTTCTATTCCTTCACTCGAACTTAATGAATGGGCCCTTTAGAGTCATGATTTATCTCCACTAAAGATGTGCTGTACTGGTCTTACTCTCATAGCATAAATATACAACTGTAACCCAATCAATTCCAGCTAGCCAGCTCAGCATTAACATTGCATGCAAATATATACAGTTTATCCACTTACTTATATCTTATTTCATCAACATTTCACCTTATACACGTAAAACAATTTGATCATTATTGCCACATTTATTCTCCTGAGTAGCTAATTTGATGGAACTACTAGGCCTGGTAGTATCAGATAGGGGCTATTAATATATATGATACCATACAATCAACAAGTTGTTTCATGACCACATCAGTATGGAGGGATACTTGGCATGTGGCAGACAATTGCCATCAAAACATTTTAAATATTGCCCATATTTGCTTCAAAAAATGCTGTGCTCACTCACCCCACTATTGTCCCCACATAGGTACAGCATCACATCTGACAATATTATGCCATGTTTGCCGCTCCCTTTGTACACACTAGGGATGTAGCGAACTGCCGTTTTGGTGTTCGCGAACACCGGCAAAAAATGCGAGCAGTTCGCGAACAGTTTGCGAACTTCGAACACCCGCAAAATTGTTCGATTCGAACGTTCGAAGGATTTTTCGTTCAATTCGAACGTTCAAAGGATTTTCATCGTTAGATCGAAGGATTTTCATTCGAATCGAACGTTCGAGGGATTTTAATCGTTCGAACGAATGGAAATCGTTCGAACGAATGGAAATCGTTCGATTTTAGCGGTCGAATGGTCGCGAACTCAAATTGCGAACGTTCCCAAACGTTCGCGAACATTAGGCGGACGCGAACGGTCGAAGTTCGCGCGAACAAGTTCACAGGCGAACAGTTCGCTACATCCCTAGTACACACACTAGCTTGTCATATGCAATTCATCTTTATTTTGTGTCAATTCCCATTCCTTACACTTTCATAGAGGCCTTGGTCATTAATCCATATTTTATGGGGCCTATGTTTCCTAAAAAACCTCATGCAATAATATTCTGTATAGAAATAAAAAACGAAGTAGAAATAAATAGAAATAAAATGTATTTTGTGGATTAAATAATGTACAATAAACACCATTGTGCCTGTGCTAATAGTGCTCATTGTTTGATACCTTCATATGCACTTGGAACTCCCGGTTAACTTCTAATTTCCATATAATGGAAAAAACCTTTTCTTCATCTTAATTTTCAGGTTTTCCAATCGATTTTAAATGATTATTAAACAAGTATTCGTGAGATTAAACAAGATACTTTTTTCTTATCAAATAGAATCAATGTATGGCTTCCAACCTTATTCACAATATCTAAAATAAGAGCCAGCGCCAAAGGCACAGGAACAAAAAAGAAAAATATAGGGTAATATAGCACCACGTACGGTGCTCAGTAGAAGTTATTAAATGCACCACATACTGTATGTGTTAACCCATTCCAGTTACAACACCACCATGGAAAAAGAGGCTTTGCGCATAAAGGTCTTACCTTGACACACAGCTCCCCTTCTAATATCAGCTGTAGGATAATATGCAGCAGCAATAGTGTAAAATATCTTTTTTATTTTTAAAAATCAAATATTAAAATACACTCACAGGGTATCCATGTTAAAGAAACGTCCCATTGAAGCTGCCCTTTATGTATATCACCAAATTGTCTCTTGGTCTGGAACACCAAGAGACAATTTGGTTTTATATTCGAGTTTAAAAATAAAAAAGAGGTCTGGTGAGCCGGACAAGGATTGTGAACTTATTTGGACTGGTACTTTTCTTTTTGGATATTAAGAATCAATCTATGGCACATTAAGAGGGTTGTTCACTTTCCAGCACTTTTTTCAGTTCAGTTGGTTCCTGTTCACCAGAAGAAAATACTTCAATTTTATCTTTGGTCTTGCTGAGTTTACTTGAGCAACAGATCGAAAAAGTCTATATCAAATTAAGTGGCATATTAAAGAATCTTACCAAACTAGTATATATATTAAAGTAAATAAATGCCCTTGTACATCACTTGCCTTGAACCATCATTTTGTGATGGTCTGTGTGCTGCCTCAAAGATCACCTGACCAGAAATACTGCAACTCTAACTGTAACAGGAAGAAGTGTGGAAGCAAAAGACAGAACTGTGTCTGTTAATTGGCTCATGTGACCTAACATGTATAGTTTGTTTGGTTTGTTTGTGTGCATCATGAATTGTATGATCCCAGGGAGCTGCCCTTATTTTTCATAATGGCAGTTTTCTATTTATGATTACCCAATGGCACTATTGGTATATTATTATGAAAATGGTTTATTTACATGAAGCAGGGTTTTACATATGAGCTGTTTTATGCAATATCTTTTTATAAAGACCTACATTATTTTAGGGGTATAGTTTTCCTTTAAGTCTACTAGAAAAACATTAAAATGTGAATTAAACCCAACTGGTCTGTTTTGCCTCCAATATGGATTAATATTGTATATTGTAGATTGGATCAAGTACAACATACTGTTTTAATGTTACAGAGAGAGAAAGGAAATCATTTGTTAAAATTAAGACTATTTTATTAAAATAAAGTCTATGGGAGATGGCCTTCTCATAATTCTCAATTAATTCCCATAAAACCCAATTTCTGGATAACGACTTTCCAGATAACAGATCCTATACCTGTATGCCTGGCACTGTGAATATATTATGCAATAAAGTCTGAAGCAAATACGTGAAGATAGGCTGGCACAAAGAGGACCACACTATATTAATAGATGGAGTTAAAAAGTCTTTATTTAAGCAAAAATCATCTCAAAAAGCCTTACGCGTTTCGTGCCTTGTGGGCACTTAATCATAGGCTAGATAACATTTGAACATACAGTCATATTTAAATGAAAAAGTATGCTCCAAACAGCCATCAAAAGGTCAGTAATTAAGACAGGACCAATTGGAAATATGCTTAGGATGGCCAATCCAAAACACTGTTACAAATTTGGTTAGTCCATCCTAGATTGCATCATATACATAAAATTACAAATACAATGGGTTAAAACACTTTAGAGAAGTTTATTTGCTATAGCCTAATGGGTTGATATGCAAAGCGTATATAAATACTGGGTTACAATAGAGGAAGAGATTTTTAGATAATACTTAGACGTAATCTAAATTCATACCAAGTGGTTGTCTAGTTTCCAAGAAAAAAATCCATTTTGCTTCTTGTTTGAGAAGTTTATTTAAAATGCTACCTCGTCTAAGATTTGGAGATATCTTTTCTATACCAATTACAGAGAAGTGATTAAGAGACCTATTAATACATTCAGCAAAATTTTTGCTACAGTAGTGCAGCTATTTACATCTCTAATATTATGTATGTGTTCTCTGATTCTTTCCTTCAGAGTGCAACTAGTTTGACCAACATATTGTTGGGAGCATTTCCATATATATATATATATATATATATATAAATATATATATATATATATATATTTATATTTACATATTTACATATCCATATTTAAGCTGGCCAACAACATCAAAGTTGTAGTTAAATATATTGCAATATATGGACAAACAATTCCTGTTTTGTTTTTTTTATTTCCCTCATTTAGTATGTCATTCACAAACCAAAATGCCCCACAATTAGACCGTTTTAAATTGTTCTCACTATCGGACTTTAGAGTGAAGTTTGATATTGGTCCATAGGGTTTGGTATCAAGCTATTCATAACTAAGTCATTAAGTTAGAGGAGCTCTACTCAAGTATTTCTTAAAAACTCGGATGAGCCTTGGGGTATAGAGTAAAATAAGCAGTTCAGAGCTTTGAGCTTGACCCATTAAATGGCAATGTGGTTGTTCAAACATTTAACTTAATAGACAAATTGTCAGTCTTGGAGTTGTCAGCCTAATTGTCAACAAAAGCACTGGGGATTAATGTTGTCAAAAATGTTCCCTATGATAAAAAAAAGCACTGGGGATTAATGTTGTCAAAAATGTTCCCTATGATAATTCCAGTTAAGCAAGTAATTGTGCTAGGAGTACAAGAAACAGAAAGATAATGGTGCCAGATTAGTGTTGTTATTATTATCTATCTATCTAAAGAAAAGTATTAACATTCTCAGTGGCAGTTGACTGTACATGCCATCTGATATTTATCTGTAAGTCTTCAACACAACTGTATCACCTTGTAGACAGCTAAGCCATGGATCATGTCTATATATTCAGTGAAGACTTTGGCTTTTATATTTGTTTATGGCTTTCAAAGATTTAATGTGTCTAGATTTGTGTATTTCAAAACATACAGAAATCCTTTTATAGCAATGATTATTGATCAAGGACTTTGAATAAAGTACTTTAAAATAAAGGAGGGGGAAATAAGGTGAAGGAACAGGGTAGGTAAGAATATAAGCAGTGTGCAGGATTTATTTTAGGAGTTAAATGCTTCTCTATATACAAAAAAAATACAACTAAGTGGATGGTTTATTAATCGTATTTTTTACCTAGCAACAATGATGCTTAATGTATGGAAATATGGATACTGTAACATTTACAAAGATAAGATACATTATATATGTCCGATTGGGGTACTGAACAATTCCCAATTTCCCAGATCTACTCTTCTGTGAGCTGTAGTTACTCTGTAGTTACTGAATCATTAAGCCACTCCGCCATATCTCCTGGTTGAATGCTGACATCCATGCTGGGTGATTGGTTCTAGTGCAAAAAATATACTATCTAGCCTGAATACAAATAGCCCTTCATTTTTAATAAAATGCTTGTTTATTTTTGGGGTTTAATGATTAGGTGCAAAGTTAGAGATCAGCACTATTGCTAAGCTCTAACACCCGGTAGCACAAAATGGAGTTTGACAGTTCAAACCACATTCCTCAGAACTGACACTCTGATCAAAGTAGTTAATCAGAAAAGTGTTAACAAATGTGATAACATTTGAATTGCTGAGAATCCATGAGGGTTCCCCAGTTTTAACTCTGTCTTTAATCTAAATAAATGTAAATTCATTACTGTAAATACTGAAAAAAAACGTACAGCACTAAGCATTGTAATTACAATCTGTAAATACAGGGCTATTTATGCCTCTGGTGTGCACTGGTTTTACACTTTATTATCATATATAAGGAACATAGCCAGGAGAACAGGTTGATCACCAAAGAAATGCCACCCAGTACCCCCAGGAGCTATATACCATCTTAGACTCCAGTCCAAACAACAATGATGTTTATTGTGTAGCAACTGAAAATGCCTTAAGGTTATGGTTGCCACGTGTCTGGTTTTGACACCCACTGTCCGGTTGGAAAATGTCTGCCCGGTTTTCAAAAGTCTAAAACCAGCAAGCCTGTCCCCTGCTACTGGAGCGATTTGGCCAGTCATGAGCTGCTGCATCACTGACCCGCCCCTCCGCATCACTAGCCCGCCCTCTACATCACCGGTCCTCCCTCCTTGGCACTAGCCCACTCCTTTGTGTCACTGGCTCTCCCCCTTATGTCATCAACTCCAACTCTGACATCACTGGTGCTGCCCCTGTCGAGATTCCAGAAAACCATTTCAATTCCAAGCCTAAATACTACAGAATAAAGACTAAATAATTAAAAAACACATACAAAGGAAGTCAACGTGTAATCTGTTTTAGAATTCATCTGCGTATACCTTGATTGTTAAATTTAAGGTGAACAATTGCTATAATGTTTTATATTTTTTATGAAATAGTTTCGCTGTAACCAGTTTACAGATTTTGCTGGCTATGATCAGAAGCAATCCTTTCATCTACGTGACTTAGTGGAATACAGCAGCAGGCCCTCCTCGGAACCTCTCCACTTGTGCCTCTCCTAATTGCTGCCTTTTATGCCACAAAAAGTGCCTGGTTTATTTTTCCTGTTATGGGGGTATTTTTGTTTTAACTCCAGCCTAGAATTTTCTCAAACCCTTAAATGTTCTCTATCCTATTGTATCTATATCTTAATCACCCTTACTTGTTCTTTCTTTCCTTACTCCTGTGTAGGTCAGTGTATGACATGGGGGTATAACCATAGTTAAAACAGTAAATAGTCCTTTCCACATCAGACCTGTACTTCTACACTGCCTCGCCAGCACCCTCTCTCCCACATTTGCCTAAACAGCTCCTTCAGATATCTACAGAGAATAGAAAGTCATATACAAATGTATTGGGAATTGACCCATATCTTCACTATAGCAGTAGAAATGTGTATCTATGCAGTGGTGCTTGACTTTATTTTCTTTATTAATCCTTACAATCCAGAACTTTTTTTTATTCTACAGATGGCAGGGTATCTCATTGATCTGACGTCTACGCAGCTGGAAAATATTTAAAGGCTAAACACATATTTCAACGGTCCAGGTTAATCAAACAAAGGGCCAAATAGATGAGAAGGACTTCTCTCCTTATTGAATTCCAGATTTTCCCACAGAGCCGATGCAATTCAGTGAAAAAATCTTACTTTTTATCACACAGTCTATAGGGGAAAACTGGAAATGGATTAAAGTAAAAGTTTTTTTTAACCTGGCCCATCTTGTTGGCCAGTTTTTGGTGATAGTATATGCGTTTCACACAATTAGAGAGGCACACAAGAAATTATTAAATATAGCTGTATTTAGCCAATTCAATGTTTATATAATAGAACATGGTGTACATGGGGAATGGATTAAGGCAAAAGTTTTTTGTACCTGGTCCAAAATGTTGCCAAGATGCACCTGCAATTTTATTATAAATAGTCCTCTTTCATTTTTGATGGTTTTCTTTTAATTCCGTGCCACTAATACTGCATCCCAGTACACGGCTTATAAAAACCCATAATGCTATACACAGAGTAAGTGCTATATTTATCAAGCTAAATCTCTCAATGCATATGACTCTTTTCTATGTTGGTTTAGCCAATTGAGGCTCTGGTACATCAAAGCCTAAAAATGAACAGAACAATTAATAAGAATAAATATAGTATAAATATTCTGTTTGCAAAATACCCTGTTTTATGTATTTCATTTTGTTGGAGAAACAGAATGATTTAAGAGCTGCCTGATTCCCTTTTTTCTTGACCACACTATACTGGGGGCAAAAGTCCTTTTTTTTGGAGCCAGCAGGATATTAGGTTTTGCTTCAAACAAAAGGAATTGTATTCTGTTGAAAGACTGCAGCATAGATACAAAACCTACCATTAGTGTAAACAAGCAGACAGATCTGGATCTTTGAGGCAGTGCTTTGGTTATCTGTTTAACAATGTATGTCACAGTGAGCAGCAAAAACAGTGTGAAGATGGGTAGATTGTTGATATCATCTGGAATCAGACAAAGCTGTTAATGCTGTACCTGCATTTCTTTATTTTTTCACCCCATTTTCTGCCTTCTTGATCAGGTGGCATAACAAAGAAGCTGTGTATTACTGTTGATTAAAACCTTATAAAAACGAACTCGCTGTCTATTTATGAGCCAAAAAAAGACACCATGGAAATCCATCTTCTGTCTCCTCTTCACTGAAATAACAAGAGAATAATGTACATGTAGAGGAGAATTTTGTAACACAGAAAATTCATATAAACCAGGTATTTTGATGAAAACAAACACGTGCAATTCTAAAACCATGTTACAGGTCTGTGAATAGCAGCCATAGAAACAGAAGATACATAGCAACCGACAGCTACTCTCAATCCGCAGTGTTAGCAAACTGAAGAGCTTTATTTTTAGTTGCATGCATAATCTCAGCATGTTTCAGGGTTAAATACTAAGGTCTGTAGGAAAATAGAGACAAAAATATTTTTATTACATAATTGGAAGTGCAGCGGTTGCTTGGTCTTTGAACAGCCTGTATTTTAATTCTATAGTTCAGAGCAGGATAAAGCACTGGCCATATTGTTATCTTAGCATGCTTATTACTCGGCAATAGATTAGACGGGGTGAATGTAGCTGCAGCCAAGGGTCCCTTTTCCAAAATATACCCAGCAGGCACCTTTCATCTCCATGCATTTACTCTGTGAGTGCCTTTTGCATTGGATAATAATAATAAGCGTGCTCCATAAGCCATTTGGCTCTATTGAGGATTTTGAAGGACAAACCTAAGCTATACTCAAAATTATCGAGCTTCAAAATTATTTTATGCATTTTATGAATTCTTGTCCGTTTTGCAAACTTTTCAGTAAATCTGCCAATTTTTAGGTGAAGCGAAATAGCACAGATTCACCCATCACTACCAAAAATATATTATTAAGAAACAATAGCCAAGAAAAGTAGGCCAGTCATTTACATTGGTTTAGTAAACATGGATATGTTTATTAAATGTACATACTAAATGTACATTCTAGACTTTACAAGTTTGGCCATTAGAATGTCCTTTGGAAGTTTAAAGGAAGAGTGCCCGGAGACTCAGGCCCTTTGTCTATACCTGCCTTTGTTCAGTATATATATATATATATATATATATATATATATATATATATGCACAAAACTGGAGCACTCATATATGCAGCAGCGACACCTCTTGAGATAGCTGACACCTCTTGAGAAAGGCTTCAGTATAGAAGCCGAAACGTTGAAATAAATATTTTTCTTTTGTACACATTTGAAAAGACCTGGTAGTGCGTTTTTTTGTACAGCAATTTGGTCTATATATATATATATATATATATATATATATATATATATATACTGTATATATATATATATATATATATATATATATATATATATATATATATATATATATATATATATATAAGCCTGCATTCTGGATTGCATGAAATTTACAGCACACATATGCTGTTTGTAGATGTAAATGCCACTTATGATCTGTCAGATAAAAAATGGCCACCAGGTGAAAGCTGCTTTCTGTTTAAGGAAAATATGACAGTGCTGACAAATGCAGGGGATACATGCAATACAAATTATGCAGTTTGCATGGGGTAGATGTGCCCATGCAAACTGGGGTAGATGTGCCCAAGTTATAGACATGGTAGAAAAATGTAGGGTTTATATGTTCCTTTAAACACAACAACATGGTTTACCAACATAAAATTACAGAGGGTTTTAAATTGGCCACAAAGTTTACATTAAGACAGGAGTGCCCTTACTTGACTAATGTGAGGTCCACTTTAAATGATGATGTCCCATTAGGATCTGCATCCATAAAAGCATTGCTAGCATTTTGTTCCGTGGAAAAAATTACTTTAATATTGCTATATTTAACAAACAACTATTTCTTATGTAATCTTAAAATATATATCTGAATGAAAAGCATGATATAGGAGGGTGATTTAGTTAAGCTGTTTGGTGACACAGTCTTGAGATCTACTGATCACCAGCTAAAGGTCTACTGGTAGATCCCGATCCATCATTTGGGCACCCTGCATTAAGGATAGAAAAGTCTTATATGTTTCTGCAGGTTGGTGACTGATTTTATTGATGCACATTGTTCTGTTAATGGTTCTGCAGAGTTATTATATAACGTGTACACCCACATTGGACATTATTGTTTTATATTTTTAATATACCACAAGATGAACATTTGTATGCATTAAGTCACATACATCAATTGTGTTACGCGGTAACCACACATTTTTATTAAACAGGGAGCCCCTTTACCTTCGGGAAGATTTTTATGGGTTGTGTGAGTTTAGGTATGTCTCAGCAAATGTATTACTGTATATTATAGGTCTGTTGATCATAGTTGCTGGTCAAATAGGTTGGTAATTTATATTTTTGTTTATGTGGAAGCTCTGAGTTCAGCCTGCAGTCTGCGTCATGACTACTCCCTCAGTAAGGAGAAGGAAAGAATGTTCCATGTTTGCTATAGTTAAAGGGCCATCGCACCAAAAGTAAAAAACAAAAGTTTTGTTGTTTATTTACAACTAGGGGGATGCATAATATTTTGACACAGTAACACTTCTATAACTGTTTTGCTTGGCATTTTGTAATGTACAATATTCTGTCGCTATTTCTGCAATGCATATTCCCCACTTTGTAAAGAAATCTCAGCCTCACAGAAGTGTAAAGGTTTCTCTGCAGAGTTATAGCATTACACTTTGTGCTGTGAATGTACTGTAATTTCAAGAAGAACATTTTTACCATGTAGGGGTACCTTTTTTTTTAGTAGAGAATACAAATATTTGTATTCATTGTCTGGTTCTTTCTTTTTGCATATTTCTTTGCATGTGTGTTTATATTGATATATATTAGAACTATCATCATTCCTCCATGACACTTTAACAGATGGATATAATTCATGTCCCTGTCACAGAAAAAATATAAAAGATAAAAATACCAATAAAGCTATGAAAGCCCCTACATCCGTGGAGACAGCTCTTTTTTCTGCCTTTGCTATCTTTGGCAGGTTACTTTTCTTTTTAGACTCTGCTTTCTCAACTGAGGCTCCTGCAAGGGTACTCACTTGGGACTCTGCCCAGTTTACAACCTAAGGACAACATGTGCTTGGCTGGCTGACTGGCTATGCTGTTTGAATCAGTGAGAGTCATAGGGACAGAGGAGGGGGAAATATTTATTTAAATTACTGATTAGTATTCCTGTTTTACTTTTTTCCTTACAGATTACATCTTGCTTTTTAAATAGTTTAGCTCTTTTGCAGACTGTTGTAGCTGCAGGCAGGTAAGGAATTAATGAGTGTATTTTATATGCTGCTGTCTAAATCCTGACTTTTCTCCCTTGCCTGTAATGTTCTATAAGGCTTACTGAGTGTTCTGCTTTGGCACTGATAACATTGTGCAAGTGCATTACACAGTAACTCTATTAAGCAGGAGGCACATCATTTTTTACATTCTTAAAAAAAAAATCTAAATATAAATTATTGTCCTTATATTTCACAGACCTTTAATCCATCACTTATTCTTGGCTGTCAGGGGTGCTCTCTGTGCTAGCATCATGAACCCCCTGGACCCCTCAGCCGACATCATGGACCCCCTCAACCCCCCGCAGCACTAAAAGGTGAGTGTGCGGGGGAAGGCGACAGCAGCAAGCTGCCTCAGGTGTCAGAGGGGCCATGTTCGCCCCTTTTGACTGTTTGCAATGTATTTACCTATACTGCTTGCTGAATTGCATATATTACTCTGCCACACGGAAACAAGAAAACACATACATTCCATCATAGGTTACACAAACAAAGTGATGTATCAGCCAACTAAAATAAGGCATTTCTGTTGGGGTTGGTGGCAAAGTACTCTAGCTAAATAATTTTGTTAGTAGTAATTTTGCACAACTCCTATTTGGTAGATAACAAACAAGAAAACATTTAGAGGTCTGAAGTGGGATATACAGGGAAATTTTTTTTGTTTGTAGGTGAATGTTATGCTGCCATAACAGGTATCTTAGAAAAGAGAGATTTAGGTAAGCATGCATATTAGTCTTCCCTTATTCAACACAACAGTGGCAACAGCATTGGATCCCAGTTAGTGTTTCCATATACACACTGAAATGTCGGATTTGAGTGCGGACACCCTGAGTATTTATATATATATTCCTGTTTTAAACTTATTTAATAAATATGGAGTTTTTTTCAGCGTAGCACCCAGGTATGTGATCTAATTTTTGGAGTCACTCATGGATGGTGTGCGTTAAGACTTTGAATCTGTATATGTATATATATATATAAACTTTTGAAAGACTCAATGATTTGTTCAGTTTGATTGATTATGGAATGCCGTCATCGATGGAGATATTTATAAAAGTTTATAGACTGGCACACAGCATTTGGACTACACTTTTGGTTGTGCGTTCCTAATACAGTTGGATTTTTATATATATATATATATATATATATATATATATATATATATATATATATATATATATAGAATAAGAAGGATCAGCACTCACTGTATTGATGTGAAGAAAAATTTGCTTTTTATTGTTTACATCATAATCCAATGGATCATGATGTAAACAATAAAAAGCGAATTTTTCTTCACATCAATACAGTGAGTGCTGATCCTTCTTATTCTATGTATCCTGAATTTGATCGTGCACCACGAACCATTTAAAGGATCAGAGTGCTGGTACTGCGGGACTATTTATATATATATTAGGGATGCACCGAATCCACTTTTTTGGATTCGGCCGAACCCCCGAATCCTTCACGAAGGATTCGGCCGAATACCGAACCGAATCCGAACCCTAATTTGCATATGCAAATTAGGGGTGGGAAGGGGAAAACATTTTTTACTTCCTTGTTTTCTGACAAAAAGTCACGTAATTTCCCTCCCTGCCCCTAATTTGCATATGCAAATTAGGATTCGGATTCGGTTCGGCCGGGCAGAAGGATTCGGCCGAATCCGAATCCTGCTGAAAAAGGCCGAATCCTGGCCAAATCCCGAACCGAATCCTGGATTCGGTGCATCCCTAATATATATATATATATATATATATATATATATATATATATATATATATATATATATATATATATATAGATATAGATATAGATATAAATCAAACAAATGTAAGACATAGATCTATGTAGGGACCTATAGGGTTAACGCTTGTTTAGGTCTTAAAATGCCTATACTTCCTTGTTCTTTGGTTTTTGGCAAAACCCCATGTATCTACTTTTACTTATTACCATAATGTGTAAGGTGTATCATTGGCCCCCGAGGCTGAAGACCACTTCCTGTCACACTTCAGAGGGTGGGGCCTCCTCTTTCCACCACCACTTCAGGAGGGAGTGGGATGGTAATGGGAGCCTGGAGCTTAGGCCCCAGTAAAGGAAAGGCCTTGGTGAAGTCGGGGGAACAGGGACCCCGAGAATAAGGTGGTATCAGGACAGGGTAGTTCTCTGTAAAGCACTTTCTAGGAAAGTGAGGCAGATAGCACTAGTGAGCAAAAGTAGCCTGGCTCTAATACAGAGGGATATCAAGGGGGTAGCTCTCCCCTCAGGCAAGACTGGCCTGTAGTGTAGGGATCACAGCCTAATAGGTTTAGTGCTTTCCATGATTCATTGTGTGGGGATTCAGGTCTCAGAGATCCTGAGGGTGCATCTATCCAATGTAATATGCTATCTCCACAGGGAAGTCACGAGGTGCTGGCTCTGAAATGTTGTGTTGTTACCTGACATGTATGTGTGTGTGTATATACAGTATATATATATATATATA
Organism: Xenopus petersii; assembly: GCA_038501925.1. Lineage (NCBI taxonomy): Eukaryota > Metazoa > Chordata > Amphibia > Anura > Pipidae > Xenopus > Xenopus petersii. Next base: position 67,153,871 of record CM076685.1, on the reverse strand, counting down.
TAAAGCCTGTCAGGTTTTAGGTGGTTATGTTTTCATTTTCTGAAGAAACAAGATTTTGGAAATAAAAACTGAAAGCATAGGGATGAAATAAGCAATTGATGCAACAAAACAGCATTATGATAGGATTTTTTTTACATCAACATACCTTATTCCAACCATCTAGTAATTATAAATCATCCCCTCGAGTAAGTGCCTAATATGATTCCTTGAAGATGTCATCATAATTTACATTTTTACAACTGTAAACATCAGCATGGTTAGTAGGGCAGGGAGCAGGTGCTGTAGCCAGGGGCTGCCAAACAGGAAAACCCTTGTGTAAGTTACTACTATTAAGCTTGTTCATTTTTCTAAAGAGGCATTATATATGTAAAGTACATGGTGTGTGCTTGTATTCTAGTGACGGTGAACATGTAGCTAATTAGTGTAGTAGGAATTCGTAAATATACATTCAGGAATTTCTGCTTATTAAATTCATACAGGGTGCAATTAGGCGGAATTAAAATTCAGCAAAGAGCTGAGGCTGTAACATAGAAAATGATGCATCCATAATAAGTAGATTTACGTCTTTTTGTTTTCTTGCTCACTCAGTTGTGTTTTTTTAAATAACTGGGTGGACGTTTTTTCTATTTAGCAAAAAATAAAACAGCATCTGTGTTTTATTTGAAAATGTCCATATGGTAAGAAGGCCAATATACTTTGCAAGCAGTTTTTGTGTTTTCATTGTCAACAGAGCTGTGATGGCTAGAAAAGGGTAGATGTAGTCAAGTCAAGTCAAGTAGATATTTATTGACTTTTTGTACCAGGAGCACAGTGCAGTGAGACACATATTGATTTTTAACAATATATTGATATTTACAATATATGTGGGATACAAAGATACAGAGTATAAGATTAATAAATAGTAAACATAAAGTGTAGGTACAATTTAGACCATTTAGCTCTTTGACTAGATGATTGGTTGGGATGGGCGATTCCTGAAGGTTTCTTCTTTCTTATCTGTACGACTCATTTGCAGTTAGTCTGACAGCTCTTGGAAAGCTATTAAATAGTCTTTTGCTTCTGGTTCTTATGCTTTCAGGCCTCCTTTGCTTCAATGAGTAACTGGGGTTATGCCACATGAATATTTCATGTCCTGGGTGACTCTGGTCACAGGTAGTGGCTTTAATTTTGTTCTTGCATCTGGCTGTGTCTAGATCGGACAGTGATGGAAGTTTGGTGGAGATGATTTGTTCAGCAGTTTTTACCACCTTCTGAAGAGAGGTTTTCTCCTGCTGTGTGATGCTACCAAACCACACTGCTATGTTGCCAGTTAGAATGCTTTCGATCGTGGCTCTGTAGAAGGTGATGTGTGCAGACCTGTTGATTCCACACCTTTTCGGTTTTCTGAGGAAATGAAGACGTTGATGAGCTTTCCGGATTATGGCCTTAGTGTTGCCAGTCCATTTTAATGAATTTGCAATGTGTAGACCTAGAAATGTAATGCTTTCAACCTGCTCTATTTTGATATTTTTGATTTGTAAGGGATCGTGTTTATCTTGGTGTTTCTGAAATCTATGATCATCTCTTTTGTTTTTACTGTGTTTAGGACCAGGCCATGCTCTTTGCCATTTTCAGTGATGTCATGCACTAGCTGTCTGTATCCGGTTTCATCATTGTCTTGGATGAGGCCAAGCACAGTAGTGTCATCTGCAAACTTATAGACTTTGCAGTTGTCTATAGAAGATGAGCAGTCGAAGGTATTGGGGGAAAAAAGCTTGGGGCTGAGAAAGCATCCTTGTGGTGTACCTGTGCTGGTAAGAATTGTAGTAGACGTGCGTGTCCCAATCTTAACAAATTGAGGTCTAAGAAAATCAGAAATCCAGTTAGAGGTGCTGAGGCAGAGTAAGAGCTGTGAGCTTGTTGATGAGTTTTTGAGGGTTTATGGTATTGAAAGTGGAACTGTAATCTAGGAACAGCATGCGTACGTAAGTGTTTGGTTTTTCTAGGTGTAATAAAGCAGAGTGCAGTGCTAGGGCAACTGCATCTTCTGTAGATCTGTTTGGACAATATGCAAATTGGAGTGGATCCAGAGAGTTGGGGATGATAGAGTTGATATAATTAAGAACCATTTTTTCAAGGCACTTCATAGCAACTAATGTTAATGCAATCTTTCTGTGGTCATTTATGCCTTTGATTTTAGGCTTCTTTGGTACCGGTATAATCATGGAGGTTTTAAAACAGCGGGGTATTAAAGCCTGTCTGAGATGTATTCCATATACTTGTAAATAGAATAAGATAAATCATATATTTATGGTATAAAAGTATTAATTATCTTATATGCCTGCAATAGTAACATACATGCTTTATGTTTATGTTTTTCTAACATGTCTGAAGGACAGGATAAGTCCAAAAGCATGCCGTTGATCGCCTCTAGCCCTACATTGTGTTCTACGTCAGATAACATGTCTCAGATACTGCATATTCTGTTGTGTTTTGGCCGGCATGAATCTCTAACAGTGCATTGTTTCCAGGAGTTTTCAGATGGCTTAGACATTTAGGGAATTGGATCTTTGCAGAGCTTTTGTTAAAAATGTTGATATATATTTGAGCAGTTGTAGTGCCCTTGGTGTCTCAGAGCTGTCTAAGTCCTTCGGAATTTAGGTTATAAAAAATCTAAAATGTTGGTTTTGCCCAGGATGGTATACAATGGTGTTGAGACCCTGTGGCTCATTTTTGGACACCTAAGTGGTCCTTTAATTCACCCAGGCAGCTATGTCTCTTCTCCTGGGTCCATTGAAGCATTTAAAAGGGAAAGCACACATGTGCTCTGGGCTCTTTTCCTGGATCCCACCTTGCAGGGGGTGGTTACAGGAGTGGGTCTAAATGTTGTCAGGCTCAAAAGCAGATACAGTTTAGTTTAGTGTCAGAAGTTATGTAATAATCTCTCTAGGGGTATATTTATCAAAAAGTGAGGTTAGAGATCGCCACAGTCCTCTAGAGTGAAATACCGCCACCTGGTATCTATGAAATGGGATTTTATAGACATACACACATATATACACACAAGCACAGTCATATTATTATATGACATATTTATGCTGTGCTGATTTCAATCAGTTTGACTTGTTATACGCCCCCATTCTTGGCACTGCTCTATTAGTACAATGAAGTTTTTTTTAATGTGACGATGTTCTAGTATTTAGTCATAGTTTTGACCTGACATAGGCATTGGTTTGTCAATCACTAGTCATACTGTAAATATGCCAGATCTAAACACCATGTGATATGTATAATTGTTAATCATAACTCAAATGTTGGCCTTTAGCAAAGATTACAACATTAAATGAGTAGAGCTATATACAGTGATATAATAGTGAATAAAGGGCCATTTGCAAGTTTAGTGTTGTCAGTGCAACATTTCCTTTTTCTAGTCCAGTTATCAATACAGAGCAAGAGAGAGTAAGCCAAAACATATGCATTTCTATTGCTATATTATATGTACCCTGCACTGTGAATTATATTTTCATTTCATATAAAACAGTGAATAAAAGGGTAGCCATTGTGTACCCTAGGAATATAAGCAGTGTATTGTTTCCTTAACTCAGCAGCAGATTAGAAAGAACAGTCATTATGCCTTCCTATGGCTCAGAATTTATCTTAGCGAATATGAATGAAATCGCACATCTGTCCATATTGACTTTTTTATTTTTTTGCAAGTGGCTGGTCGATGGATAAAACTGATTGGCTAGCATCATTCGAAATATAGTGGTAATTATACAAAGGAGACAAAGCTTGTCACCCCTCCTGTTTGTCCATTATGTTGCTGTGTATGCTGCAAAGGCTGGGCCTTGTCTCTCTGCTTTCTAAAAGAACAGCAGCAAGCAAAGCTTTGGTGAAATGAATAACATAATTGGTAGTTGGTTCAATCAGTACATGTCTAGACTGGCCGAGACATCAATTAAAGAGAGAGAAAACAGGATGGTCCTTATTGATACTGATCATTCCATATGTAAATCCAGAGTTCCAGCAGGAAAAAGAGATTGTGATTTATGGGATAATGTCTTCGATAGAATTCAGTTGCTTTCACTACTAGTGGGTACACCGGCTGATGGTTTTTGTCGAGTATTTTTCTTGCTGAGCCTCTTTGCTTGAATTGAGCCCAGAAAACCTTTTAGCCAGAAACAAAGGAAGGTGCATCTTTTACCAACTGAAGCAAAGAAAATACATATAATAGCGTTTGCATATAATAGCGTTTGCAAAATACATTTTTTAAAGCATCATTTGCCCTAATTATGTAAATATTAGGGAGTAAAATCTTGGAATCATATGTCATTTTCCTATTTCGTTTTTTCATAGAAAAATCTGTGGAGGTCACATTCTTTATTTAACAAATTCGTAAAGCACTAGGTACACCCTGCCCCCCAGCTGCGACTCCTACCATCAAACATGGGCTTCTGCCCATACTGTAACAAAATATCAGGGAGCAGAGATTCCGGGGCAAAGCGCACTCTGTGACTGACAGTTAACCCATCCTCCTGCTCCCTATCATGTGCAATTATGGAGCTAACCCAGCCTTTCAGATGAACTCAGACAAGACAGTGCAGTCTCAGTCTGATCCACGCTAGTGACTCTACAAGGGTAGGCCTGCACTGTATCCATCACTGTTTCTGGAGCCGCACTGATGCCTACTATTGATTTGGAGCCATAAGTGCATCAGGAGAGTACCGCTGACCTACACAGATAATGGCATTCCAGAGGAAAGCAAAAAACTCAGGTGCCTGAAGCCAATTTGCATCCTGATGAAAAATTCCTTCCTGGCCCCTTTAAGGCGATCAGTTACTGGAACCCTGGAGCACTGTCTTTTGAATCCTTCTTTTATCTAGGGTGGGAGACAAAAAACAAAATTGAGTCTACCTGACTTGAACTGGGGCTCTCCTTAAGAACCCTTTCAGCCTTCACCAACCACCCGGTCACACCCCCCAGCCTGCCCCCCTTTTCCCGCTGAAAGGTGGGTCCCTATTGTCCTACCTGAGGGGGGGGGAGCTGGGGCAAACATACCTGTAGCCACGCACATACCTACCAGGGGGAAGGGGCCCAGCCTAAAATCATTTCAGCAATAAAGGGGCCTCATTCCCCCTAAACTGAACTAAAACAGACTGAGCACAACTTCTACATATTGTTCTGAAGTTCACCCTACAGTTTGACTACTAGGCACTACAAAGCTCATTTACAAATCCAAGCAAGGCAAAACAATGGTAACTATTTTTACATGCACTTAATTTTTATGGAAAATGAAGTGCTCCGAGTGCCATCCCACTGGCGATTTAGATTCTCCCGAATCTTCGTGTCTGTCTCTGCCCTTAGCTCTTGCATGAAGTACCAATACCTTGGGTGAGACTGTTTTGATGAATTGTGGGTAAATGTTTATTTGTTCTTCTAGATAACCCTGAAAGTGCAGCTTAAAGGTCAATGACACTTGGGGCCTATTATTAAACCTCTATTTTTTTTGGTTGAGTTTCTTAAGGGGAAAAAAATTTAAATTTTAGATAAAAAAACATCTTATTTATTATTCTCCAAAGCTGCTAAAAATTCAAATCCGAAAATACTCCAGCTAAAACCTGTCAAAATCATGTACAAGTTAATAGCAGATGGTTACTTTAACAAATTGAACATGTTTTTTGCTTCATGGTTGTAGAAAGTCTTGGGTTGTTTGATGATGGTTTCCATTTGACAATTCGGAAAAATTATCTGATTCGCATTGTTGCACAATTTTGTCCAGTATTGTTAGTAAATGAAGCCAGATTGTGGATAAGAGTTTGACTGAATTTATTATCAATTTCTTTTTAAAAAAATCAAGTTTTAATAAATAGACCCTTGGACTAGTATCCTCAATATTTTTGGAAATGTGGCTAAATGACTATTACACCAATATTTTTTAATATCTGAAACCTTGTTAGTTGGTAAAGTGGGGCTTTTAGACCTCAAAAGGGATTTGAACTAAAAAAGTCAGACAACTACTGGTCTAGCAAATCACATGCTAATTCTGCTATTGAAGCTGCACACATTGCTGTTTTGAAGTTGTGCCAACAGAAAAAAATGAATTTGTTCCTGGACTGGACCCACAAATATTTAAGAGGTTAAAAAAAGATCTGAATATAAAAAGTATAAACAGAAAAAACGATGAATGATGCTCTAAAAATTCAGAATATCTCTAAAACCTCTATAAAAAATTGAGTTTTCAGGCAATTACTAGTAGTGATGGGCGAATTTGTGCCGTTTCGCTTCGCCGAAAAATTCGCGAATTTCGGGCGAAATTCGCGAAACGGCGAAAAATTCGCGAAACGGCGCCGGCGTCTCGTTTTTGACGCCGGCGCCCGTTTTTTCGACGCCGGCGCCCGTTTTCGACGCCGGCGCCCGTTTTTGACGCCGGCGCCCATTTTTCGAAAAAATTTTTTTGACGCCGGCGAATTTTTTTGACGCGAATTTTCGCGGGAGTTTCGCGAATTTATTCGCTGGTGGCGAATCGCGCAAATTCGCCGCGAATTCGCGCCTGGCGAATAAATTCGCCCATCACTAATTACTAGCAAAAAAAAATCTGAAAACCTCTAAGATCAGCGCAGCTCCCATTGAATTCTATAGGACCTTGAATACTTTTTTTTGTATTAGGGCCTTATTTATCAAAATCTGATATTTTTCTGATTATTTTAATTAAAAAAGTCAGACCAAACTAGAATTCACAAGTGTACCTTATTTATTATTAAAAAGGCACAATTTAATCAGATCTGAGACAGACACGAAAAAATCATATGAAAATCCTAATCGTATGATTTTTTAGGCTTTTTCCTGAAAAGCCCAAATTTTTTGATTTTTGCCTGAAAAGTCAGAAATAGCAACATTTTAACAAATTGGCCCCTAAGAGTATTATATAGAGCAGCAGGCTAGCACACACACACACACACATATATATATACTGTATATATATATATATATATATATATATATATATATATATATATATATAAAACTTATTTTTAAAGAAAATGTGCAAGTGGGTAAAATAAATTATGCTCATAAATGGGAAATGGAACTTAATTAATTTCATGATATATGGTCTAAAATATATAAAGACACATTTCTGTCATTGAGACAAGAACAATATACAAGCTTTTAGCTATATTGTATTATACGCCTGTATGTTTTGCTAATATGTCTCAAAAGTCAAGTTTTAATGAAGACGGATATTTAATGAAGATGCAGACACACATTTACATACAGTATATGGTTTACATGCCCCAGGCTTCCACAATGTTGGAGGGAAGTTAATGGGAACTAAGACTTACATTAAAAACAGATGTTTCATTGACCCACCTACCCACCCCATGATCTAACTTAAGTCAGGGCACTTTGATCTCCTCAGACCCACTTATACAGCTATTATTTTACCAAATAACTATCATTATTAGAAGATGAGCAGATACAGCAGATTTAAAAGACTACAGTAGCATAATGCTTTACAGTCCTGCAAAGTAAAATAAGAATTACTTAACTTGATTATTGTTAAACAGAATTTGTTAAGTCTAGTTAGAGTAGCTTATAAATAAGGATAAGAACTGGATCGTTGAATTAAAAGTAATACTTTCCATAAGTTAAACCCATATTAGCAGCCTTAGATAGTTACTGGTTATCTTCTCACTATACTAACATTTTTAAACCAGTTAAAAGTAGTGGGAAAAATAATGTATTTGTTACAATGTAGGGAAACACCCAACTAGAGATTGCAGATGAAACCTAAATGTTTTTCTTTTTTTTCCTTCTTTTTTTCTTCATGGACAAACTTTTTGTTAACGAACATTATTTAAAGGAGAACTCAACCCCCAAGGTGTAAAAATCCTTCCCCCTCCCCTGTGTAGGCCCCCCTCCCTCCGGTAGGGAGCTACTGCACATGCACCCGAAAGTCACAAAGTTTCTGCTTTCTTTTTTGACTTTGTGTATGCGCAGTAGATCCGAACCGGCTAAATGCCTTCTACTGCGCATGCGCCACCGATGATTACAGGAAGAAGAGCGCTCGGGAGAAGATGGCTGCACTGAACTCCGCTGGAGAGGACCTGCCCGGGGGGGGTGGTAGGCCGGGAGAGAGGGGGGCCTATGCAGGGGAGGGATTTTTGTGCCTAGGGGGTTGAATTCTCCATTAAATTTTTTCTATAAATTGTGTCTGTGCTTCCCTGTCCCTCTTTATTTATGTATCCCTATATTATAAAATTAAGAAATGAAGGCATAAAGAATGTAATAAAAAAAGTCACAAAATCATAAAGTCTCTTAATGCAACTGCTGCAAATTAGAGCTCATTTGTTAGTGTAGTGCAAAATTTGAATGCAGTGTTCCCCAGAATTCAAAATCAATTGAGCAAAAAGTGCCAGCTAAGTTGCATCCACCACAACTTGTTGATAATGCACTAATATGGTTGTAAATTAGCATTACATTTCAGAAAATCTGGAGAAAGTTTTTTTTTTAAATTTTCTATAAAAATTCTGTTTTTTTTGCCTTTTAAAGCTCGAACAGAAACTTGATAAAGAGGCTTGATAAATAGATGCCTTAAAACAAGTTTTATGATCTACTACTCAGTTGCCATCTACAGATCGGTCCTGTCCCTCTATTCTTCCCTTTTTCTTCATGCATAGCATATTAAACAATCACTATACACACCCTTATGTATTTATTAATATAGTTACTTATATACACAGCACTGTACAGCAGAACAATAAGTATAGAACAAGCAGGGGTCATTACAGTAGGTTGCATTAGAGCAGTGGTCCCCAACCAGCAACATATTGCTCACCAACCCCTTTGATGTTGCTCCCAGTGGCTTTAAAGCAGGTGCTTATTTTTTAATTCCTGGCATGGAGGCAAGTTTTGGTTGCATAAAAATAGATGAACTGCCAAATAGAGCCACCTGTAGGCTACCAGTCCATATAAGGGCTACCAATCAGCCAATCACAGTCCTTATTTAGCACACACTGGAACTTTTTTCATGTTTGTGTTGCTCTCCAATTCTTTTTACATTTAAATGTGGCTCACAAGTAAAACGGTTGGGGACCCCTGCATTAGAGATTAAAGAGACAAGAGGAAGAAGGTAATGGGCTTCTGCTAAAAGAATTGTCCAACAGGTGGGGTTGTACTGTATCCTGGAATTCTAACCTAACATGGAGTAGCTTTGGTTTCTATATACTGTATGCACTATTTAGCTTAATACATACAACAATTACAGCCTGTAAGAAAACATGGAAAGGAGAAAAGCAACCAAAATGTGAAGCTCAATGGATTTGAAAAAAATCTGAAGCCTAAAGCAATTGGACAGTCCAATTCCCACCATATTTTTTTATAATTTTTTATGCTGTAGCAGTTTATTATCAGCACAGAAAGAGTTTCTAGCAGAAAGCACAGGAATTTAAAATTTGATGCAGAAGGTTTTAGTGTTGATTCAGAAGAACAAGCAATATGTTTCTCTCTTACAGATACAGACAGATCAGACTGTAAAGGTGGCAATACACTAATAGATCTGCTCGTTTGTTGAGGCCACCAAATGAGCGAATCTTAACCCGATATGCTCATCATTAACGATATCAGCTTTAATCTGCCCCTGTATGGCGACCTTTAGTAGTACAGTTGGCTCAAATTACACAGCAAGAAATACCCCTTTTTGTTTTGAACAACATACCATATTAAAAGAGTTAAATGTTGGTGTGTAAAAGGCAGCCCTGTCCTTACCACCTGCCTTTGGACTTTTGGTAACTGCAGAGCTCCTTTACAGCCTGCACCTGCCAGCAGGGTTGGACTGGAACATCGGGACACTGAGAAAAAAACAGACAGGCCCTGCTGATCCAGACCCACTTATTGTGCTGCTCCCTGACCTCTCCTACCGGCCCTGATTGTGTGTTGCATCTATAAGGAAAAAAAAGGTGCATGGGGGGCTGGTGGAGGGGGGTTTTGGGTGGTGCAGAGGGGTTATTGGTCCTCTGACATGGTAACCCCACTGGGCTCCAGACGCTGTCTGAAACAGCAGTGTGAACAGGTCATTATCTCTTTGCATTATAGCAGGGCCAGATTTCCTTTCTGGCCGTTCCTAGGCTGTGCCCCCTAATCCGCGTGGTCCTAGCTCCCCAGGCCGCATGGTCCTATCACCCACACTGCCCACCTCCATGCTAGTGCAAGCCCCGGAGCACTGGGGAGCTGCACATCCTCAGTACTCCTCAGACAGCCTCATTTTTTCCTGCCCTAGGCTTGGGCCATGTGGCCATCGCCATCAATAATAAATGTTTTCTATATCTAGGGAGTAAACCGCACTGCATTTGTTTAAGAGCGACTTCCAGAACCATCAGTAAATGAAAGCTAGAACAAAAATGAATACCTTGAAAAACATACAATATTTGGGCATTTACAGGATTTTAGGTCAAATGCGTGCAACGCCACTTTCTTAAATGTATGCAGACATGACATTTCTACCCTTTTATTACATTTTGAGTCCTAAAAGTGTTATGTTCTTTCCTGTCACATAAGAGGTTCGTAATTTTGTCTTGACCAACTTTTGCATCTCTTTTAGTCGCACCATTAAATTAGCCTCAGTGATCTCCAAGCAGCAGTGTAGCAAATGTTTATGAGCTATCCAGAAAAAGGGTTGCTAAACCCATGTTGTGCTATACAGTAAATGAACATAAGCTAACAAACACAATTGTGAATAGCTTTAGATGGTACAACTTTCCAGGGCACGTTGACACATGATGATGAGAGAGCAGCCGGTGATATGGAATGTTGGAAGCACATCAGTTGTACTTCCATCTCTAGCCCAGCACCCAGCTAATGTTCACTGGAGCTAAATGTAACATCCGCTTGCATGTTATCAAGATAAGCTTGCTAATGTAAACAAATTAAAACAAAAGCTACTCATCGTACTCATCTTTAATATATGTGCTCATTTCTGAATGTAAAAGAGTATTAGAAAACAATGATGATAAAAAAATATTTTTGTGAACTCTTCTAAAGATATTCTTTATACTGTGTTTATTCGTTAATCTTGCTCTTGCATAATTTTGTTTTCTATCACAATATTGGCACCTGTTTCTAACGTATAAAGCCTTCCCACACTATCTTTTCCCACTGATGACTACAAAAGAGCAACTTAATAGTAATTTGCCCTTTTCAACACTGACATTGTTTCATAATTCACGCAATACATGCTAATTGGCGATGCTAAAAAGCCCCAACCAGTCAAAGTCATTATTATAATTTACCACTTCCTCATCACAGTAAATGTGTTCCTTGCTGATTTAAATGTTTGAAATCAGTACGGTAGCCAAACCGATTTCACAGCAACCGCGCACACAAAGCGACTCCTATTATCTTTTATCTCTAGAAGTTAAATTCACTGCATGTAATGCATTCAAAATATAGCATGTCATTCTTTTTTTTTTCCACAAGCACAAAATCAGGGATTAGATTCAATGAAAAGGAGTAAAGACATGGAAACAGCACTTACAATTTAGTTAAATGGGAATTACAATTTAAATTTCAAAAGGCTTCGCACAATGAACTAGAAGCATTTATACTTTTCTCACACACATAAATTGCTGCAATTTTCTGACCTTGTAGACAAATCCATAGATACAATTTACAGTATTGCAGTTAAGATCCTCAGTAATAGCTACACTTAAACATTTCATTCCGCTACACATTCCCTGATATAGATCTTCTATTAAACTGTTAGATTTTCTATTGTGAGCAGTACCAGATATTCATTCAAACAGGATCAGACTGGGGCTGCTTCTTCCAGGCCCCCAAACCCCCCGGGCCCCCACCCCAGCAGCAAAGACACCTCAGGCCCACCCCGTACCGCAACCCCGATCTGGCCTCCGTCCCTACCTTTTTTTCCTGCTTGTGGCGGCAACCAAAAGGGAGTTAGGGAGCAGCGCTAATAGTGGGTCTCAGTCCGACTCTGTATTCAAATCTACATTCTCTTCTTTTTTTTAGCATAATGGTTATTTTCATTTTTAAAATGGTATTCTTAGTGAATAAATACACACTATGAGAAATGCTGCATTCATTGCTGCATTTCAACTATTTGAGTGTCAGTGAGAGAAAGAAGAAGTGCTTAAGAACACAAAATAACTTCTTCTTCAGACATGGAACATTATGAAGTTAATAACAAAATATAAATTAACACTCTATAACTCTTTGAGCAGGAAGGTGCATGGTAAGGGATTAAAGGTGCAGCATACATCCTTTTCAGCTTGAATTAAATGATTATTGTTTTAATACAGGTATGAGATCCATAATCCAGAAACCCATTATCCAGAAAGTTCCAAATTACAGAAAGGCTCCCATAGACAATTTTATCCAAATCCGAATTTTAAATTTTTTTTCCTTTTTATCTGTAATAATAAAATAGTACCTTGTATTTGATCACAACTAAGAAATAATTAATCCTTATTGGAAGCAAAACCAGCTTGTTGGGCTCATTTTGGGCATGTATGTGACATCATGGGGGCAGCTATGGCATCTTATTTGGCAGTGGACTATTCACATGGAGAATAGGTTATAGAAACATACTGTAATTCTTTTAGTTTAGACCGCACAACTGCAGAGTTGCCAGCATGTGTAAATCAGGTGTATCTTAGCCACATCCATGTTCAGCTCAAGTCACACCTGTTCCATCCACAGGGGGACCATGTTCCTCCCAAGATACCTGCTCCATCTACAGATACTCCCTGTTCTGTCCAGGTTATGCAGCTCAACCATGCTCCCTGCTCTGCCAGTTTCCTAGGATTCAGCACAATGTAAGTTGTGTTTCAATGCTTTTCAGTGGTGTTGGGTAAGTAAAATTAGGGTAAACTGACATCAACAACTATGATCTGAAATTTCTTCCCCCCTACCTGAGGTCACATTTGGCAGTGGCCACTGAGCCCAATTTGCCATAGAAAATCTCAGAATATATAGGAATCTGTATTTAAGAGGGGGCTCCTATAAACAGGAGGCATCTTTAAGAGAATGCATAGGCTGGAATTTTTTACCAATCACAAAACAGCACAGCAACTAATACTGTACTCATGGGCTAGTATTCAAAGAACAGAAAAAAGTCATCTCACTACATGAACTATGGATCCCATACCTTTAGTATATTCTGTATTGTACTAATTAAAGTGCCTTTTCATCCCAGGCTTCGGCAAGGAGATGTAGTCTGAGCTGGCAAATCAGCTGATCTGGATGTGTTATTTTGCCAAAATGAGTCATTTCAGGAGTTTTTCTTTTCTTTCTTTTTTTATGGAAGATTTCTTCATAACACTCGATTCATGTTCTGTTGCAGAGTTATTTTATTCCTGTAAGGTTGGCTGCTAATCACACTGGGTACCTGATTACTGTAAAAATCCCATAATATGTATATATAGTGAGCAAACTCTGCTATGTTTTGGCCAATGTAGATATAGGAACAGTAATAGCAGAGAAGAAAGAAAGATGAGGAATTAAGTTAGGAAGCATTATAAAGTGAGCAGAGGAAGAAATAAAGGCTTCATATGAAACTGCTGTATCCACTGCCTGTCTCAGCTACGATGAGGGATTGACACAAATGTCCTGTACCAAGAAAAAGAACAGTATTAATATCCATCTACTTTTGCATTCAAAGCAACATGGCACCCAATGATGATAACATCATTTCAGTCTTCTCTTGTCAGTTATAATATCAAAATTGTGTTTTCTACAATCGCCAACCCCTGGAAAAATAAATGAGTCGGATTGCATCCATGATTTTGAAGGAAAATATATTGCAAATGGGTAAGTGTTTTTCTCTCTTAATAAAATACATGATGTTAAAAATACCATTCACATGTTCCAATATTCTACGTTTAAAAGGCCTGTTCATTACCCCACATATTGGTAGCCGCAACTGCAACTTGCCACATAAATGACGATCTTTGTGTTGCAGGTCACACAACTTTTTACTTTAACTACTTCATTACTTTGTGTAATCACTATCACTGGTCCTTCTCGCACATATTTACAGGCTTGACACTTTCCACAGCACTTGGTGCCCTTTATTCCTTCAACTACCACCTCCGCACATTTAGTTCTAAAGCTAGGGGCAACTATATTTTTAATAGTAGGGGCTCTGGGGAAAGCTACTTTTGATAATATCTGGCCTTAAATTGGATCAACTGACAAGATCCATAAGTATTCTCTATTAGCTGTGCTCAATCAGGTTACAGATGGAACTAGCCCTTTGCCTTTTTTCTTTCAATCTTAATAAAGAGTCTCTATCTTTCCTCCTCATTTTTCATAGGCTGTATTAACGACATCTCTATTGTACCCCTTTTCCTGAAACCTCTCTCTAGTTGATATTGACTTTCTTAGTAACTCACACTCACTACTACTATGGTCCTATGGGTATATTACCAATACGATGTCTGGGATGCCTACCCATTGAATGTAAGTATGAATTAACATTTACTGACTTAAAATGTTTTTTAGTCATTTTAGAAAAGTGTGTTTTTTAGGATTTTGTCTATTTATATGGAAGATTTTTTTTGCTTTAAAAACACTTGTGGAAAACATTTTCATGTAAAATATCACTTCCTTTTGAGTCACAGAACAATTTCCAGAATTACTCATTAAAGTATGTCAGGCAAAAAAAGAAAAAAAATCAAGGCACTGAGTTTAAACATATCCAAATAGTGTGGTGTGTGACTCACAGCTATATTTTGGTTGCTTTATAATCGCTTTCTGCAGCAAGTTTATTGCAGAAGTAAAAGGCTGATTTATAGAAATTACTTCCTGCTCTGTATACATAGAAATGTGTGAGGCAAAGGTTGTCTATTGCGTTGTTTAGAAATTAGAAATACTGTCTTGATATTTGAGACAGCGGGGAGAGTGGGGAGCACAGCAGATACTTGCACACTACTGTGTGCGTCTTTTTCTGATGACGCTGCCTGACGTCTTCAGTTACAATGTGCATTGACTGAAAGTGAAATAAGATGTTAATTGGTTTCCATCAAAATGAGGTGCTCCTTCTTTCACTATAGGGGCTAGAAAAGGAAAACAGATAGCAAAAACAGAAAAAAGATAAATTGTAAATGTAATAAAACATTTTTTTATAATAAGTACCCTTTTCTTTTATTAAAAGTTATCAGTATAAGTAAAATTATACACTTCAGGGCTGTTTTATCATTTTAAGGCTTACCTTCTACCTGAACACAACTTTGTTGCTTGTATCAAGCACTTTTAAAGGGGAGGGTCTGGATTTCTAATTTGGCCGCCCCTAGGCCAGAGGGTCCTCACTCTCACCCAATGCCCCCCTTGCTAGCATGTCTCCCCCTGAAGAGGTCATGCATATGCAGGTTCCCACCAAAGCACTAGGAATTAGGCTCTCAGAAGAGCAGCACCAGTGCCTCCAAAAAAATTAGAATGTGACTGGGTGGCATGCCACCCTTAAAAAAGGGTATATGGCCTTCCCACAAATCAGGGCCCAAGTGCAGTAAATAGGGCTTGGGCTTAACATTTTGCATAATTGGAGTAATTTTTATATTTAAGACTCTTGTACATGCAAGTGTAGTAATTCACATCCAATTATTAGCTTATAGAATTTATTATACAATCATTCCTGATATTAAATTCTGATGGATAATATACAGGTATGGATATTATTATTATTATTATCCAAAAAGATCCAAATTATGGATAACGCTGTCTCCCATATACTCCATTTTATCCAAAATAATCCACATTTTTTTTAAATGATTTCCTTTTTATCTATAATACTAAAACAGAGTACCTTGTACTTGAACCAAACTAAGATATAATTAATCCTTATTGGAAGCAAACCCATCCTATTGGGTTTATTTAATGTTAACACGATTTTCTACTAGATTTAAGGTATGAAGATCCAAATTACAGAAAGATCAATTATTCGAGCATTCTGGATAATGGGTGCCTCAGCTGCAGCGACAGATTCTTACTGCTTAAGGACTGTAAGAATAATGTGTAACACTTCTAGCTTATATAACTAATATAAATCTTTTATAATTCTATAAAAATACTGTATTTTTACATATCTATATATTCTTCTACAAAGTGTTTGACGGTTAGCAATATAACTTTGTTCTAAATTACAGTCTTCAAAAAGGTTTATTAAAGATCCTATTAAGATTACTTCACCTCTTTTCTATTTTTTCTTAAGCTCTCTCCCACCAGATTGACAAGAAAATTGTCATCTTCCTGTTTTGGTAAATGCTGATACTATGGTCATATTTTCCTACCTTCCAACCTGCCCATTGACTATGCTCTGTTTCTGGAGAACTGGAGTTTTCTTATTTGCAATCCCAAAGGACTCAAGCATTTATGACATTTAAAATGTCTGAGTCAGTGACTGACTCACATGTCTACCAAAGACATGTAAGTACTGTTATAAAAGGTGACCACAGCACTCTGGAATATGTGGTTCATGCTGAAAAAGGTGATTGATTGTTCAGCAAAAAGCAAAGGTTGGGAAACATTCAAGAGGAATGGCTAAGTGGTTTCTGAGTCATAATAATTTCAGTTACTTGAGGTCTTGATTGTGTGCCTATGTTTATGTGGACACCAAACATAGATTGTAAACTCTTATGGCCAATGTGGCTTTGCCTAACTGGAGTTAATACTGTATATAATAGAAATTATATTAGTGTAAGATTATAGTAAATTGACCGCTGTTACTCTCACCAGTAACTTTACCTCAATATTGATGAGACCTTATTCTCCTGACAATGGTGTGGAGGTAGGGTGTTGTGCAACTATAACTGTATGTAAATGAACAATAAATGGGTGCCAGTGGTTCTTGCAAATTAACCAAATAACTGATTTATTGAAGAACAAAACAATCCACATAGGAGTTCAATGAGAGATAAGCAGGAAGATGTAATATCACTTGCATATACTCACAGCACCAATGGTCAGTGTAGACCCTGCAGGGTAAGGAAGAGAGTTCAGCGTCTACGGAGGTACTCCTAACTTTCAGCCCTTATCCTAAGTGGAGCAAACTCTGAAACTAATTAGTCCCTACTTCTGGGAAATTAGTAGCCAGGATCCTAATCCCACTCAACACTCCTCGGTGGAGACTCAGTTGCTCGGCTGAGCAGCCGGGCAGCTCAGTAACCTATCACTAGCTAGACCTGACCTTGTTTAGGTTACAAGTGCAGCCCTTCCTGTCTGCTCAGGTAAGGACTGGCAAAATGGACCCTGGACACGTGTGCTTGGCTTTTACTGTATATTAGAACACAGTGCCATCTGGTGGCCAAACCTGGGATAATTAAGGGTCAGGCCTAAACCCAGGAAATGAAGTCTAGTTCCTCTATAACTAAGGGACCCTTCAGTGGTCAAATTGTAAGGGATTGCATTATAAATGGTGAATACATTTATCTAGGGTTGCCACCTGTCCACTGCGACCCGGACAGCCTGGTTTTTTGAAGGGCTGTTTGGGTCAAAACGGACTGCACGGTTTTCCAAATTGGGAAAGTTGGGCAATCAACGATCACCCCACCTCCGATGTCACAACTCCGATGTCACACCTCGGAGATGGCCCTGCTACGGCACAACCCTGCCCCCCCAGCAGCATCACAGCCCTGCCTCCCCACAAATTCGTCGGGGGGAAAGGTGGCAATCCTACATTTATCAGTCCCTTACAATAGGAATATCGAAAGTAAACAGTATTATCAAAGTAGAAAATATCATGTTGGTTTGTAAACATCATTATAGCATACATACGTTTAGGCACACTTAAAAAACAAGTACAGGTGAAAATATTCACAGCTCCATAATAATGGCAAAGCTTCAAACTCTGTTTAGAGTATCACTTTTCTACAGCTGAACAGCTGCCATATGCAATGACATATTGTTTACCTTTGTGTTTCTGTGTTAGTACTGGCTTCACAGCCAACTGGACTGGTAGACTACTATAAGTTCTGTTTCTCTTCAAAGACAGAAATATGATATAATCTGCTCACTTTTTAGGCTTTGTTTCAGTGTCTGGAATGTATGTTTCCAAAGCATACCCACCTGTATTTGTATTGCCTTAATCCAAAATATGTGGAAAATGTTATATACTTGTTATTTGGATACAGTGAGAGTTGATGGTAAGCTGCTTACAGTGTACTTCTAATTTTAAAAATATTTTAGCCTGGTTGAGGTCATGGATAATCACCTATGATTGGAGTAATATGGTGCTCTCTCATGATTGGAGTGTTAGCTTGTCACTTATTTATGCAGACAATATTAGGGTCTTTTGCATTCGGTGCTGTTACTACAGGGAAGAACCAAGGAGTAACCCATTTATAAATTCAAAAAAAAATAATTGTTTCAAGGTTTTCTAGTTCTGTGCTTACTTTTTGCAATACATGGAAAAGCATTTTCCTTATGTGACTATATTATCGGCTTCATAACAGGATAAATGGGATTTTGTATTGTACCTGAAAGTCTTTTAATTTTCCAGTTCCCTGCAACAATAAGTATTTATGAGTTTGATTAGACCCAGACGAAATCACGTCAAAGCTCAAGAGTAAATTATGACTTCCCTTGGTCACATAAAACCAAGTTTTTATTTTTCCGTGAATGTGCATGAAAATGATGAATTTGCCACAAATACATATAATGTAGTTTTTTTGCATCATAGATTTGAATAGTAATAGCTAGGGATGCAGTGGATGCACTATTTTGGATTCAGCCAAACCCCCGAATCCTACGCGAAAGAGTTGGCTGAATACCGAACCAAATCCGAATCTTAATTTGCATATGCAAATTAAGAAAAAACATTTTTTACTTTCTTGTTTTGTGACAAAAAGTCACACGATTTCCCTCCCTGCTCCTAATTTGCATATGCAAATTAGGATTCTGATTCAGTTCGGCCGAGCAGAATGATACGGCCGAATCTGAATCCTGCTGAAAAAGGCAGAATCCTGCCCAAATCCCGAACAGAATCCTGGATTTGGTGCATCCCTAGTAATAGATTTGGTTGTGATTTCAATAGATGAAATGTAGATTCTCCAGTGAGATTGACAGCAGAGTCTATCATATTAATGATGTGTTATCAAGGAGTATACAGATGTAGCTACATGTAGTTGTTTGATATCTGCACTGGGGAGTTGAAACAAATGTATAATTCGTCTTCATCACTGGAAGGCTCATCCGTTATCATTATAATAGGCGTGACTTGATTCTATTCCCTTGGCTGCATTTTGGGAAAAGAATATAATTCACTGTTTTAAAACAGTTTTGCCTGTTTAAACAGTTTTTCAAAATGACTTTTTTTACATGCTCTGGCCTTTTGCTGGACACATTTCTATATGTGGGTAAAACCCCTGCAGTTTCTGCATGTATGTGACTTCTGATTATATTTGGTATTTTTGGTATAGTGTGCTATGTTACATGCTTCATCAGTCCTATTTACAGCAGCCTGATCAGTAGTGCATTTGCTTTCTATAACTGCAGCTATCATAGTCTAGTAGGGCTTTATTGGACAGCTCAGATTCCCTTAGTGCCTGGAGCCATTGGTATAACTATAGAGGAAGCAGACCCCGCCATCGTGGGGGCCTGGGGAAAAGGGAGTCCCAGACTGCAGGGTCTGTTTCCACTCTAGTATTGAAATCCCCCACCCCAATGCTTTGGTTTTCCTTAAATTGACATGCTCGCACCTCAGCGAGTGACCGGGGGGGGGGGGTGTGCAGGAGTATCTATGCAAACTGGGCCCTCTGAATTTTTTTCTGGCGGGGGGCCCAGTGCATTGTTGTTATGCCCCTGCCTGAAGCCTAAGCCCGGATTTGTGGCGAGCATAGGCCCAGGATAGGGCGGCACATATTTTGGGGTGGCATGCCGCCAAGCCACTCTATGGGGAGCACTGGGGACATGCTGCTCCCCAGCGTTCCGGTGTTTGCACGCCAGCAATCTGGCGCCTGCGTGAGGTAGTGCGGGCAGGTGATAGGACCGCTAGGACCGCGCTGTTGGAGCCTGGAAGAGCTGCAGTTTTGTATTATTTTTGCTTTTATTTCCAGTCAATATTGAAAAAACAATATTGGACCAAAAAATATAATCTAGTATGACACGAATCTAAGGATTTATCAGACTACTATGTTGCTTGTCTGAATACATACAGTAGATTTCATCCTGTGTATTTCTCTTAGAGTTAAAGTATGTAGTTGACTTCACTTTAACTTCTGTGTATGCATCATTAGTTCTACTAGTATGTCAGCTAAATGCAGTACTTTAGTAAATCTTCCTTTTTATCAGTGTTAGTAACATCTATAGCTATCAGATTATTTTCAAATCTTTGTATACTTTACAACCACCTTTGTCCGGTTACTAATTAGTTAATAGTTAGTAAGAACCAATGAAAGTGATGCAAAATATTGATTCATGTTGCCAGTTGTAAAGTATTGAGAAGACAATCACACACCTACCTACCTACATACCCACCCCATGGTCTGGAGTCTTAGTTTGTTTCTGTTTTTTAGTGACTGTTTTTTGCTCATCTTTAAAAACTATAATAATTTATCACTAACACATCCTGACATTCTGTTTTATATGTCTGTCTTTGGTATGTATGTAACCTGTTTTGTTGCTACTTTCTCTCTGCATGGTAATGCTTGAGATCTAAGACTCACTGGTTAGAATATATATTCTCATGTTGTATGTCTAAGGCCTGAACTCCACGGCGCAATGAATTCCGATCCGACGCGCTACCGACATCCATCATCGCACCTACAGGCTACATGCATCCGACGCGACGATGTGTCTTCATTTGACAGTCGTGTTGTGTGTAGTTTGTAGATGCGATGTTACTATAACTTACATTATATTCAGCGCCTCCGACTTGTCGCCTGCTTTTCCTCTAAGTGTGTCAAATCAGAAGACATTGCGCCATGGAGTTTGGGTCTAAGAATGCAGGTCATGTATGATATAATTAGGTGCAGTGCTGGTAAGTAAAAGCAGACTTTAAGATTGCAGTCAGTTGTTAATTTTAATAAATTATATAACACGCAGGTATACTACTTACTAAAAGTGTTAGTGCCAGCACAATTGCTCTATATAATTTAACATTTCCCCATGATATGAAAAGGATTCATTGATTATCTCATGACATAACGTATTTTGAATTAACAAAGAAGCTAGATCCACACTAAAAAAGTACTAGAATAATATCTAATCCCATTTTAATCACAGATGCTATAATTGGGTGACATAATTACCAGCTCTAGCTGCATAGTAATAATTATAGCAGCACATTAATTGCTTTCTGTGAGGCACATTGTTGCTTTATACAAAGTAACCCCTTAGGAGCCATGACATCCCACATACTAAACCGCTACTCCAGGTTGAAAGGCATAGGTCTATACTACAACCACTGCATGCATAATCATATAATGGGACCATAAGCAAACTCTCTAATGCTTTATTCACCAGAAGGCCCTTCAAGCAGACACAACGGCCTCCCTTGAAAGAAGGTAGGATCTATAAGACTGTAAACTTCATATAACTGTGACATTCTCTCCCTGAACTGGTTGTACTTTCAGATACAATAGATAGATTCAAAGAACTGCGTGGCCTTCTAGCAAATGCTATGAAGTACAATGCAGTACTAAAAGAATACAAGCAAACCATGTCATATATATATATATATATATATATATATATATATATATATATATATATAGAGACAAATACAAGAGGTCCTCTGCACTCAACCCATAATCAATATATTTAAGAGACATTTTGTGCATACTGCTACTGAAAAATGCCTTACCCTTTAAACAAAACAGGGATTGTTTGTCCATATATTACAATATATTTAAGCTGGCCAACTACGTCAAAGTCATCCCCTATCTGGCCAGTCCTACGCTTAATTTTCATCTGATTCATTAAGAATTATATTATATTACAGGAGCAGTGACCAGCTCCATGTTGTAGCTCCCACCCTTCCCAGCTATAGTCAGGTGATCCCACTGGTGTCTAATAAAAGGGCAGCCAAGTTTGGGAGTTTTACTTTGAAAGCAGCTAGTAAGTTGCAGGTAAAAATTAGTCCTTTTGTAAAATGTTTAATGAAGCAAGAGAACTCTTAATGAATCAGATGAAAGAACTAATTAATATAAGCGCAATGTGGACATACCCTCACGCTGCCACGAGAGATGGTAATCATGTAAGCAGTCCGTGCGCTACAATACAGAAAAATACAACCCGGGAAGGGTTAAATCTAGTGAAGCGGTGAGCATGACCTACACGATGCATGTGGTTGAGCGGCGTAGAGACCATAAGCGCTTTGATACTCTACAGTGGAGCTGGATATTACCGGAAGATATCGGATACGGTCACTGACAGTACTACGCTCTCTATACACCATTCCCTTTCCTGCGATGGGGCCGACATAGTTAATGGTATGCGAAAGCCCAAATCCCTTCCTACTGAGTGTTTTCTGTGACAGCTCTACCTCCCCGTAAGAGGGGTTGGTGAGGAATACAGTGATCCATTTTTAACAATATTAATTTTTTATCATATACATTGGCCGGGTGGCTGCCCGATGTCACTGATAGCACCTGCACTTGATTATATTGTATATTTATTTAGTTTGGGGGCTTTACACTTGGTGGTATGTGTACCTGTTATTACGTCAACATTGATGTAATTAAGATCACTCCCACCAGTACACGTCACCTTACCTTTGGCGGGCTCTGGTTGGTGCGGTTTTTCTCTTGGCTAAATATATATCTATATCTATATCTATATATATATATATATATATACATATATATATATATATATATATATATATATATATATATATATGTATATATATATATATATATATATACACTTAGCCCACTACATATTGGTTTTTCTGCATGTCTTGCACATCTTTACCTTTATGTGGGATAATCAACTATGTATAACAATAATCATCAACAATACATGTTTAAACTACTGTACAAAATTCAATAAAAAGTATATTTCATTCCCATTGAACAAATCTGGCAACATACAAGAAACACCCCCATATTGTATACACGTTCAGGTATAGCATTATGCCAACAAGTCATTCATAAAAATGAATAATAGGGTTGGGCATGAATGTAGTCACATTAGTAAGTGAACTGACACATACTTCCCTTGTAAGTCTTGAGTCATAAACCACTATTTTAGTTGGTCCCAGTCCAGGAAGTGAGTTAAAGTTTTTTTTTTTAATGTGAATGCAACTTCAAAGTAAAATGCTGAATATTTTGAAATACTGCATCTATAAATTGTCTGTAATAATTTAGGAAATGCAACAGTCTGTTCAAATACAATGACTAAGGACTGGTCATGGTTACAGCCCGTATTTATGTCATAAACCAAAACCAAATAGAAGGGTCACTTTTTGGCACTTTTTTGGCACAGCTTGTAAAAGAGAAAGTCCCAATATTAAACATATTAAAATAACTTTTTTTAAATAGATAGGTGGGAATGAAAAGGAAAATAAGTAAATTATTTAATGCAATCACAACAAAGTTTATCTTGATATTTTTCCTTGTCACTCAGTTATAATTGACCATTATTACAACTAATTTTACTTGGATGTTGAAAGATAGTATCTCCACTAATGGAAACTATGAAGTACAAGGCAGTACTAAAAGAATACAAGCAAACCATGTCTTTAGATTGTGTCAGATACACTTAAAGGGCTTGTAAAGTCTAAAATAGAATAAGGCTAGAAATGCTGTATTTTGTATGCTAAATATAAACATGAACTTACTGCACCACAAGCCTAATCAAACAAATAATTTATGCTTTCAAAGTTGGCTACAGGGGGTCACCATCTTGTAACTTTGTTAAACATCTTTGCAAGACTAAGACTGTGCACATGCTCAGTGTGGTCTGGGCTGCTTAGGGATCATCATAAACAAAGCTGCTTGAGTTCTGCATGGCTGGGTAGTAAGGCATGGGCTCCCCATGCTGTTCATAAGTATGATTGTTTCCCTGCTCAGCAGTTAGGGACCATCTGACAATTCCTATCCACAGCAGTAAATTAAGGGAGAATTTCACTGCATACAGTCAGGTTTCTTATAAAACAGTACACAATTTTTAATTAAAGTATATTGGAGATAGGTTTCTTTTTCATAAAAAAAAGTAAAAGTGGGATTTTATTTTTTTGCCTTTACATGCCCTTTAATAAGAAGCTGCAGTTAAAAGAGCTGAATAAAATATAGAAAAATGTAGATAAACCCCCAATCCTTTCAGATCCGCCAAATAAATCCTAGCAAATCATTCTGTTTATTCTCAAGAAAATCTCCTGTGAAAGGGGAAAATATTTCATATTTACTATTACTAAAGACTGAAGAAATGCAGTGCCCAAATATGAGGAAATATATTTGCTTTAGGAACAACTGGAAAGCTGTGAAACTAATTTTTATTTCAATATTCTTGATATTCCCAGCATCCCTCTTAACAGTTCAGGGTATTGTTCTCCTCCGTTCCTACTGCCATACCACAAATCATTCGTTTGCACTGCCCTTGTGCTATTTAGTAAAGGAATAATCTATAGATATTGTCATTAAGAGGATACCTTAGTACAATAGCAATTTATAGCATTGGAATATTGGAAGCTTTTGTCATTCCACATGAAGCAACTACCTTAACTTATCTCTCGAACAGCAAAGAAAAGGAACCATGGAAAGCCAAACATCAGAGGGCTTATTTACTAAAACTTAACTGTTTTCCCATGATTTAAATGAAACATGCATGCATTTTGCTCAATGCACCTACAGTAGGTAAGTGAAAAGCCAGAACATGTAAAAAATTATCTTTAATTTAATAAAAGTTAATATTCATTAATTTGTATTACTCCTAATTGCAATGTTTATCCTCCATGAGATTCTCTGCAATTTCCAACAGTTTATTGGGTTGGAAATTAAAATAAAATGTTTCTGCTTCCTGTTATCCAACTGCATTTCAAATAATTGAAAATATACATTTGTTATAAAAATCATAAACATTTTTAAAATGCACTCAACCCATTATCAATATATTTAAGACAGAGACATTTTGTGCAAACTGCTACTGAAAAATGCCTTACCCTTTAAACAAAACAGGGATTGTTTGTCCATATATTGCAATATATTTAAGCTGGCCAACTACTTCAAAGTCATCCCATATCTGGCCAGTCCTACACTCAATTTTCATCTGATTCATTAAGAATTCAATTGCTTCATTATACATTTTACAAAGGGAACAAGTTTTACCTGCTATAGTCAGGTAATCCCACTGGTGTCTAATAAAAGTGTAGCCAAGTTTTGGAGTTTTACTTAGAAAGCAGCTAGTAAGTTGCAGGTAAAACTTAGTCCCTTTGTAAAATGTATAATGAAGCATGCACAGCTGTGAAAAAAAAAAGAAGAATCCAGAAGACGATCGATCGCTGGAAGAATCCTGGGCCGGTGCACTTTTTACCTAATAGGTGCACTGGTCAGGGGTTCAGGTAAGTAAATGTGATCACTTGGGGGTGCCTAACTTTTGGCAGCCCCAAGTAAAAAGTCCTTTCCTACTGCTTTAAGGTATGAAGATCCAAATTATGGAAAGATCAGTTATCCAGAAACCCCAGGTCCCCGAACAATCTGGATAACAAGTCCCATATCCTTTTATAGATTAAAATATAGATGGACATCCAAATTAATTACTTTAATGTATAATTTAGCATCTCTAGAAACTACTACATGCTACATGCAGATCCATATTTATATACTGTATAGGAATCCTAGGGGCTTGTGCCTAGGGTGGCAGATTTAAAGGGGTGGTCCTTGGGAGCCTATATACTAGATCACATTTTTTAGAAGAAAACACCTACCAAACACATGCCAGCCTTGCCAGAGTCTTGCATTGTAAATCTGGCAGCGAAGATGAGGGACATGAGGGGGTTTGGCATTTATTGTGGTGCAACAAATACGGAGTGACCTCACAAGTAACCTGAAGTGATGTCAAGCTTGGGGGTGTCCTAAGGACTGGTGCCTAGGTTGCCACTGTAGGCACATACTGTAAATACAGCCCTGGCTACATGTCACCAGAATAATAAATGTATTGTTCTGTGCAGATATATCAGGTTTTATTGTACGAAGTACATAGTAGATGAGGTTGTAAAATGCCTAATTGTTACTTCATTCAGAGGAAGGTGGAAAAAAAATCATCTGAAGCTTTTTAAATAACGTTAAAAGTGATGGAGCAAGGGAGTAATTGCATTACCATTGTTGGTATCAGTAAGGAACCCCATTTGAACCTTTCCTTAATTTGTTTGGCAAGTGCACAAAAGTGATTCCTGTTGGCAAGTATTAAAGGGGGACTCTGCCAGCCATTCTGAAACAGCAACTCTTAATAAGACAGCATTGGTTTCAGAATGAGAGCACTGAATCAACCGCTTCAGTGGGGATAAGAACCCTTAAAAAAGGAACACTGCTTTCAGTCATGCAGGATTTAAATTGTACTAAGCCAAGTTTCATGTTTGTCTAAAAAAACAAAAAGTAAGAAATAGGGTTACTGCCGATATTTCTATGTGAAAGCAATGCTTCAAGTCATACACTGCAGTTGCCTTTATTTAGTTTTTTTGTCAAGAAGCAACAAAATAAGTTTTGCTGTTAGTACAAGGACAGTCATTCCCTACTGTATACAGACAATGAATTCTCTGAATTCTAAGATGACTAGTTTTCTGCTTATCACT
Organism: Xenopus petersii; assembly: GCA_038501925.1. NCBI lineage: Eukaryota > Metazoa > Chordata > Amphibia > Anura > Pipidae > Xenopus > Xenopus petersii. Next base: position 67,127,155 of record CM076685.1, on the reverse strand, counting down.
TGAAGTGGCGGTTAGTGTACAAAATGGCAGCTAAAGTGGAGTTGCATGTTTACAGAAAAACAAACACTTATAGTGAAAACAGATGTCTTTATTTTTCACCATTAAATCTGGATAAGGGCCAAAAGACTAAAGCTCCTCAGGACCTCTGTGAGAACTTCACACTTTCTAATCACTTAAGCAGAGAAATGAGATTACACAGATAAAACCGGTGTTGCTGGAACATGTGGCCAGAGATAATGTAAAATGTCATGAACCATGATGCCATATATTGTGAAGATTATGCTAAATAATCCTAGTTACAATATCCAGAAAACATTAGTACAGCGCATCAAGGCATAACACAATAATCTGCATCATCAGATTTTAGCCACATATTGTAACGTGTCTTTGACATGTTTACATTCATTTTGTGGATTCTTTTATCATACTGATAGAACAAATGGTATTCCAAACTGGTATAGTATCTCAGAAAACCAAATGGCTGCGGACATTTGCCTTATTTTATTCCAAGATAGTAAACTCATTCAGATGGATTAATATAAGCAGAATTATTTGGAGAAAATTCTGTTACATCTATTTTAGCTTCTGCCCTCATCATTTACAGAAAGGTAAAAGTTAAGAAAAGAAATCAATTGACACATACAGTAAATATGAGAAAGAAGGTAGATGGAATAGTGTTTTATAAATACTGTATATATATATTAGGGATGCACCTAATCCAGGATTCTATTCGGGATATGGCCAGGGTTCGTACTTTTTCACCAGGATTCAGTCTAATCCTTCTGCCCGGCTGAACCAAATTCGAATCCGAATCCTAATTTACACACATATATATATATATATATATATATATATATATATATATATATATATATATATATAGATATATATATATATATATATATATATATATATATATAGATAGATATATATACGAAATGAAAGCACTTACAGCAATAGTCCGATTCAGGCAAATTCTTTACTATATCATGGTAAGATCGGACATCGACACATTTTGATCTGCTAGGGACTGTCGTCATTATGACGGTTCCTAGCCACGGTCCTTATTATTATAGGAAGTTGTTGAAATTTCATGTGTAGAGGCATTCCTTTGACCTTCAAAGGTATGTAACACCTAGAAATTACTTAATAATTTAATTACTGAATGCAACTGGATCTAGAGCTAGTTCTGTTAGCTACCTCCATGAGCTGTATCTGTAGATATCTTTATTTCAAGACATGATAATGGTAAGATGGGATAGGTTTTTTTCTGTTTGCAAACTTTTATTCAGTGTTAACATGTGTAGATATCTTGTGTCTGGGCAATTTAAAGGGCCAGAGAAGTAGAGAGAAGTTTAACTTAAAAACAGTTTTGTGAGAGAGTGCAAGCTATTAAAATGTCCAATGTTCAGTCTTTTCTAACCATGGACGGTGAAACAATTATGATTGCATGGATTGCTTCTCTAATTCTATTTATATCTTAAAGTCTGTATCTTGTGACTAGTCATGGATTCCATTCACTGCTAAGAGAGTTTTATCATAATTATACTCATCCAGCCAAACTAAGATACTGGGTTGTTTATCACTGTGTTTGCATCATGGGCACAATGACTCAAATTGTTGCAAAAGGCTGTATTATTGGTTAAAAAAATGGCAAATTGTGTCAGAAATGCAGAATGCACCAGAATATGTCAGACATGGCAGAATGCACTTGTCGTTGGCAATGAAGAGAAGAAGCCTATAAATGGTTGTAAAGCTGATTATTCTATTGAAATAAAACTCACTAATAAGTGGGTTATTATTTTCCTCTAATCCAACAACATTTTTAAAAGTTTTATTTCCACTCATTGACTAAGAAACAATGATCCAAATTATAGACAGACGTCCGAATACCTTAAAGTGATATGTCCTTCAGCAGCAATTTTTCACCATTTACCCAAAGCAAATTGGCTAGGCCTCCTCTTTGTAGATCCATAATAGCTGGAATTGGTTCTCTGGGTGAAACACTTTCAGAATGAATGAACAGTATCTGGCTAGTTATATTAATGATAGTGGACATGTACAGTACCTCATATGCAATTAATAACATGACACAATTCCTATAATTGAGTGATTATTGAAGTAGGGGGAATTTATCAAGGTTGAAATTAGAATTTGTTCCACAATTCAAATTTTTTTGCACAAAGAAGTCAATAGCATTGTCCTAGGTAAAATTTAAGCCATTTTTTTAATTTGATTTTTCGAGTTTGTAAACTCACAAATTCGAATTTTTTTCAAGCATTAAATTTGAGGTTTTTTTCATAATCGTGTTTGATCAAGTTTTTTTACATTCTGATTTTTTTCATAAACATGTACGTTTTTTAAATTGTGAGTTTATTTGAAGAAAAAAACCCCACAAATTAGATTTTTGATAAATAAGCCCACTAATGTCTTTGGGGCCGATTCACGAAGGGTCGAATATCGAGGGTTAATTAACCCTCGATATTCGACTGGGAATTTAAATCCTTCGAATTCGAATATCGAATTCGAAGGATTTAGCGCTAAAAATTTGATCGATCGATCGAAGGATTTTTCATTCGATCGAACGATTAAATCCTTCGAATCGAACGATTCGAAGGATTTTAATAAAACGATCGAATGAATATCCTTCGATGAAAAAAACTTTAGCAAGCCTATGGGGACCTTCCCCATAGGCTAACATTGAGTTCGGTAGCTTTTAGCTGCCGAACTAGGGGATCGAATTTTTTTTTAAAGAGACAGTACTTCGACTATCGAATGGTCGAATAGTCGAACGATTTTTAATTCTAATCGTTCGAATCATTCGAATTCGATCGAATTTAACCAATTCAATGGTCGAAGTACCCAAAAAATACTTCGAAATTCGAATTTTTTTTTATTCGAACCCTTCACTCGAATTTCGTGAATCGGCCCCTAGATATTCCTGTATACCACATCAACAAGTCTTGAAAGCTATCAGCTTTTATTTACATAATTACAGTAATTATGAACCCAGGGAATTTATTTTGGATGCAATTGAATTACCTTTTAATTTTTTTTGATGATATAGTTACATAGTTACATAGTTAAATTGGGTTGAAAAAAGACAAAGTCCATCAAGTTCAACCCCTCCAAATGAAAACCCAGCATCCATATATACACCCCTCTCTACTTTTAATTAAATTCTATATACCCATACCTATACTAACTATAGAGCTTAGTATCACAATAGCCTTTGATATTATGTCTGTCCAAAAAATCATCCAAGCCATTCTTAAACGCATTAACTGAATCAACCATCACAACATCACCCGGCAGTGCATTCCACAACCTCACTGTCCTGACTGTGAAGAACCCCCTACGTTGCTTCAAATGAAAGTTCTTTTCTTCTAGTCTAAAGGGGTGGCTTCTGGTACGGTGATCCACTTTATGGGTAAAAAGGTCCCCTGCCATTTGTCTATAATGTCCTCTAATGTACTTGTAAAGTGTAATTATGTCCCCTCGCAAGCGCCTTTTTTCCAGAGAAAACAACCCCAACCTTGACAGTCTACCCTCATAATTTAAGTCTTCCGTCCCTCTAATCAATTTAGTTGCACGTCTCTGCACTCTCTCCAGCTCATTTATATCCCTCTTAAGGACTGGAGTCTAAAACTGCACTGCATACTCCAGATGAGGCCTTACCAGGGACCTATAAAGAGGCATAATTATGTTTTCATCCCTTGAGTTAATGCCCTTTTTTATGCAAGACAGAACTTTATTTGCTTTAGTAGCCACAGAATGACACTGCCCAGAATTAGACAACGTGTTATCTACAAAGACCCCTAGATCCTTCTCATTTAACGACCCAACACACTGCCATTTAGTGTATAACTTGCAATTATATTATTTTTGCCAAAGTGCATAACCTTGCATTTATCAACATTGAACCTCATTTTCCAGTTTTCTGCCCAGTTTTCCAGTTTAGACAAATCACTCTGCAAAGTGGCAGCATCCTGCATGGAACCTATAGTTCTGCACAATTTAGTATCATCTGCAAAAATAGAAACAGTACTTTCAATGCCCACCTCCAGGTCATTAATAAACAAGTTGAAAAGCAAGGGACCTAGTACAGAGCCCTGCAAACAACACTGGTCCAATTAGAAAATGTTCCATTTACCACCACTCTTTGTAGTCTATCTTTTAGCCAGTTCTCTATCCAGGTACAAATACTATGTTCCAGGCCAACATTCCCTAATTTAACCAGTAACCTTTTGTGTGGCACTGTATCAAATGCTTTAGCAAAATCTAAGTAAATCACATCCACTGCCATCCCAGAATCGAGGTCTCTACTTACATTCTCATAAAAAGAAATTAAATTAGTCTGGCAAGATCTATTACGCATAAAACCATGCTGGCACAAACTCATGGTATTATGATTTGCTATGAAGTCCAGTATCTTATCCTTTATTAATATGATGGGCGAATTTGCGGCGTTTCGATACGCCGAAAAATTTGTGAATTCGGCACGAAATTCGCGAAACGGCGAAAAATTAGCGAAACGGCGCCGCGTCGCCAGCAAATTTTTGCCATGAATATTTATTCGCTGGCGGCGAATTGCACAAATTCGCCGCAAATTCGTGCCTGGCGAATAAATTCGCCCATCACTATTTATTAACCCTTCGAAAAGCTTTCCTACCACTGGCGTCAGACTAACTGGCCTATAGTTTTGAGGCTGAGAACGGGATCCTTTTTTGAATAGAGGCACCACATTAGCAATTCGCCAGTCTCTCGGCACTATGCCAGATCTCAACGAATCCTGAAAAATTAAGTAAAGAGGTTTGGCAATCACAGAGCTAAGCTCGCTAATTACCCTGGGATGAATACCATCTGGCCCTGGACCTTTGTTAATCTTACATGTTCTAGTCTCTTTTGAATTTCTTCATGTGTGAACCATGCATCATTAGTTGTATTACTAGAATTGGGACTGTTAAGAAGGAAACTTTCACTTGCTGATTCCTCATTTGTGTAGACAGATGAAAAATATGAGTTCAGAATCTGCGCTTTTATTTTGTTTTCATCAACTAGCTGACCCCCCTCTGATAATAAGGGTCCCACCCCTTCCTGCTTCATTTTTTTACTATTAACATATTTAAAAAATAATTTTGGATTTGTTTTACTGCTTGCTGCAATATCCTTTTCTATAGCAATTTTAGCTTGCCTTATAGCTTCTTTGCATGATTTATTGGCCTCCTTGTACCTTATAAATGTTTTGGCTGTACCAGCTAACTTGAAAGCCTTAAAAGCACGTCTTTTCTTACCCACCTCAACACCAATGCTTCTATTGAACCAAAAAGGTTTTGCTTTGCAACGACGTTCCTTGCTTACAAGTGGAATATACTGACAAGTATATTTATTAAGCAACATTTTAAAGACTTCCCATTTTTGTTCTGTATTTAACCCTGAGAAAAGCATTTCCCACTTAATATGTTGCAGAGATGCCCTTATACTGTCAAAGTTTGCACGTCTGAAATTTAGTGTTTTAGTTACTCCCTTATAGAATTGCTTCTGCAACAGAATCTCAAAGGAGACCATGTTATGATCACTATTCCCTAAATGCTCACCCACACAAATGTTAGAGATGAGTTCAGTATTGTTAGTTATTACAAGGTCCAAAAGAGAGTTATTCCTAATAGGTTCTTGAACGAGCTGGAATAAAAAGTTGTCATTCAGCATATTTACAAACCTACTAGCTTTTTCTGTCTTAGCAACCCCATTACCCCAGTCAATGTCTGGATAATTGAAGTCACCCATAGCAACAACTTGACCCAGCTGTGAAGCCGCTTGTATCTGCAAGAGTAGCTGGGCTTCATACTCGACACTTATACGAGGTGGTTTATAGCATACACCAATGATAATTCTTTTTGTTACCTTTTGCCCAGTCAAAATCTCTACCCAGAGTGATTCTACACCCTCACCAGTGCCAGCTATTGGTATTTCTTTAGCGCATGGCTTCAATTCAGGCTTTACATACAAACACACTCCTCCACCCTTTTTAATCCCTCTGCCCCTCCTAAAAAGGGTGTAACCATTTAAATTCACAATCCAGTCACATGTTTCATCCCACCAGGTCTCAGTGATACCAATTATATCATAATTTTTAGAGCATGCAATTAATTCCAGGTCTCCCATTTTACCTGACAAACTCCGTGCATTTGCCAGCATACAGCGGAGGTTACTACTTTTGCTTTTGAAATTTGCATTACATAGTGAAGAATTATACGTTAAGTTAGTATTATTCTGTTTTCCTTGTAACAGAGGGACCTCCTTAGCTGGCTAACTGTATGCCCCCCTTACTCCTCCCCCATGACCCCTTACTAACCCCACTGCCCCGTCTACCCTAGCTTCCCCATAATTCTTTATCTCACCCACCCCCCTCTTGCCTAATTTAAACACTCCTCGAACCATTCTTTCCCCTAGTACCACGGACCCCCTTCCATTGAGGTGCAAACCGTCACGACTGTATAGGTTGTACCCCAACGAAAAATCAGCCCAGTGCTCTAGGAACCCAAACCCTTCCTGCACCAAGACTTGAGCCACGCATTTAGCTCCCTAAACTCCCGCTGTTTTCCTAAACTTGCACGTGGCACAGGCAAAATTTCAGAAAAGATGACATTGGAAGACCTTTCCTTGATCTTAGAGCCTAGATCCCTGAAATCATTCTTTAAGGTCTTCCATCTACCATTTATTTTGTCATTAGTACCGATATGCACTAAGACAGCTGGGTCATGCCCAGCCCCACCCAATAATTTGTCTATCCGATCAACCACATGCTGAACCCTGGCACCAGGTAGACAGCAAACTGTTCGGTTGTAGCGATCCGGACGACAAATTACTCTATCCACTTTCCTAATAATTGAGTCCCCTACAACCACTACTCTCCTCCCCACCACTACTAGAGAAACTGGTCTCCCGGCTGTTAGAGAGATCAGCCCCATCTAGAATTGCCAATCCAGAGTTCATACTCCCATCATCTTCACACAATCTGGCAAATTTGTTGCGATGTATAATCTCTGGATCAGCCTCCATTCTCCTTTTGCCCACCTTAGATTTTCTAACTGTCACCCAGCTAGCTGCCTCAATATCCTGCTGCTGTTCTGTTCCCCCCCAAACTATCTGACCCCGCTAGGTCCTGCTCAGTGAGCAAAAGTCTCCTTTCAAGATTGTCAATCGACCGCAATGTTGCAATTTGCTGCTCTAGTGCTCTAACGTGAGCCTCCAAAGTGGCAATTTGCTCACAACCACCACAGAGGTAAGCATTTTGGATCTCTTTTTCCAAATCTGCATACATATGGCAGACTGTGCACTGAATCAGACCTTCAATCTTGCTAGCACTCATTATCCCAGTTACAGATCAAAACAGGAAAAAATGAAAATAAATATATAAAATAAAAATGAGGGTTTAGAACAAACTTTTGACCTAGTTTGAACCTCCTTTAGTTTTCAACTCCGGTGTTTATAACTCACTTACAGATCACCCACATAACTCCGGTGTTTATAACTCCACTTACAGATCCCCCACATAACTCCGGTGTTTATAACTCCACTTACAGATCCCCCACTTAATGAGCAAACACTTAAGAGAAGCTAACACTAGAGCAAGCTCCACTGGAGTGCCAGGGATTCTATTTATACAGTCTGTTCAGGTGCAACTAATCAAACCCCACCCCCTCAAACGGAGGGAAAACTGCAAAGTAAAGCAGGTTGTGACAAACTTGCTGTAAGCACACTAGCACACCAAACTTTGCTGTTTAGCACCCAAGACAGAAAAAAAAACCTTTAAAAAATAAAACCACAGTAGTTAATTATAAACCTTAATATAAAATAGCAGTTAATAAATACTTATCCTTTTCAGATGATTTGTTTGCTTTAAGTTGCTTTATCCAGTCAGCAGACTGATTCAAACAGACTCACTGGAGTGCCAATATATATGTACAATTTACAGTGTGAAAGAGCTATGGGAGTGAAATTTGCCCCAGCAAACTTTCTTCAAATCTGCAGAACCAGTGGCGGCAGCAAAATTATCCTCCGAATATAATCCCAGTGTATCTGTTAAATCTGGCTCCATGATCTTTGTCCCTGCAACTGGAGTTGGAAACAGTAAGGGCAGAGACACACGCTGCTATTTCGGGATATTTGTCGCCCAGCAACAAATCGCTTCGTCTTTGGGCGACTAATCTACCCGAACTGCCTTCACCCTGGTTAGAATGTAAATCGGGGGCGGGATGGCACTCAGAACGTTTCGTTTTCCAAAGTCATCTGAAGTTGCCTCATTAGGATGAAGAAGCAATTTGTCGCTGGGCGACTAATCTCCCGTAATAGCAGCATGTGTATCTGCCCTAAAGGGGTTGTAAAGCCAAAATAAAATCCAATACAAATCTCTACACAGTCGCCACCTGCTCTACAGGGAACCAAACAAAGCTACTTGAGTTCTGCATTGCTGGGAAGTAAGGCAGGGGCTCCCCCTGCTGTTCATAAGTATGATTGTTTCCCTGCTCAGCAGTTAGGGACCATCTGACAATTCCTATCCACAGCAGTAAATGAAGGGAGAATTTCACTGCATACAGTCAGGTTTCTTATAAAAACGGTACACATTTTTTATTTAAAGTATATTGGAGATAGGTTTCTTTTTCATTAAAAAAAAGTAAAAGTGGGATTTTTTTTTCCCCTTTAAAACTTGACTAGAAAAACACTACTCCCCTTAATTGATTTGTGTGTGAACAGTAATTTAAACTTGACATTTACATCTGAGTGTGCAGACATTTCCATTAATTACCTTGATATTTACTTAAAGGGCAAAGAGGGGAGAATTAGTACAACTCTTTTCAAGAAAGTATACAATATTGCAACCATTTCCTGTCATCTCCCACATATTATAAGTAATATATGTGTGGAACAACTCCTTAGACTGATGTGCAGATTTACTTATGTAACACTATTTTGGGCTATACAGACTAACAGGGTTAATCACCAGCTAGTGCTTTAGAACATGGTTTAAACATGACAAGGGCTTAGCCTGAAGTTTAACACTTCAGGCTAGGGCCTTCGCTAAATGGAAGCTTAAAGGTGTGGTGTCATTTAACTACAACTCCCATAGGCTACTGTGCAATAAAACAGGAAAAGAATGGGCGCCAGGAGGTTCTTGCAGTCAAGCAGAATTAAACTTTTATTTGTCAGAAAGAAATGATCCACAGGGTTGCACTTACAAAGCCACAGAGGCCCAGCAGACAACCATGACATGGTTACAACATATCCCTCAGAGATAACACATTGGAACTCCCTGAGGCGATAGTGTCACACCAGGATAGATACACCCTCAGGATCTCAGCACCATGAACTTGATCCCACACGTTGGATCAGGGAACTCACTAGCCCTAATTCCCTATTAGGCTGTGTCCCTATCACAGGCCAGTCTTGCCTGAGGGGAGAGCTACCTCCCTGCTATCCCTCCTAGATGGAGCCAAGCTGCTATTGCTACTTAACCTGCCTATCTTACTCTCCTAGAGAGTACTATTACAGCTGGCCTCATTCACGGGGTCCCTGCTCACCAACTTATCTCTCTAAAGGTACTGGTCCCTCTAGGGCACATGGCTTTACTGGGCCTTTTAGCACACAGGCTCCCTGGAACATCCAGCTGGGTCAGCAACCAGAAGCCAAAGAGGAAGATCCACCACTTCGCACTCACTATACCAAAGTGTGACAGGGTGTTGTCACAGTACCTCCTGGCAAATAACTTGGATATGCAAACTACATCTAGCTACATGGGCATCTTCCCAGCAAATAGGGAGATCAGGAAGTGTAGTGAATTAAAGCCATAGGGGGATATTAACCCTATAGGTCCCCACACTTACAGCCGAATTTTCGCTTCAGAAAACATCACCATACTCTTTGTTTTTTAGAAATTTTGACCCATAGACAGGTCTGTTTGAGTTTTGCTAATTTTGTCCAGGAATCTTTGAGATTGCTTATTGGATAGAGGGATATCTTCTACAATTCCTCATTAAATCTTTCAAACAGGCCCTTTAGTACTATACGAAGCAAATTCTAGCTATCACAGTAAGCACACACGGCAGCAGTAATAAAAAATGTTATGAACATTTCTTGTTATTTTCACTGCAAAATACAGTTGTTTTTGTGCCTTACAGTTGTTTTTGTGCCCAGTAAACAAAAATGATATGATATTTCCTGCAAGCATTGCCTTAAACTGGCCATACTGATGATATACAAAGCAAAGTTTAGTATGATTATTAGTAGGTGTTTGCAGTCCCAAACATCTTGACTGATGTATTATGTTAGCCATTTTGGGGCTTAGGTAGGTTATACAATTAAATCTACCAATGCATCATGGTCTTTGCACACATGATCGGAACAATAGGAAAGCAGCCATGTGTGACCAGGTCATGGGCTGACCAGGCAGCGTACACAGGCAGCCTGTGTATTGCAACCTTTATTCTTAAATGAAACTATAGCAGTGAATTAAATATATGCATGAAAGAATAACATAATACACAGTGGTTAAAAAAGGTAATGAAATACACATATGAAGAATCAATAAGCATAACCATTGTTCCTTTAGCAGGTAAGTCAATTGGCTTAAAGGAGAGCTAAAGCTTAACTAAAGAAGTGTTGTAGATTATGTTTTGGGCTTTTATACTAGCCAAAGGCAACCACAGCCCTTTAGCAGTGGAGACCTGTATCTCCAAAGATGCTTCAGTAGCTCCCCAATATGGGAAACTACTGTGACAACTTTGAAGGACTGAATCATTATTATTATAGTGATTTTTCTTCAAGGTGGAAAGGATATCAGGGGTCATTTACAAAACAGAACAGCATGAAAAGTGTCAAAAAAAAAGGCAGCAACACTTTGTGTTCTTTTGTTTAGGAATTGCCTAATTGTTGAGGGGATGAAGGGAGAGGCAGATATGTATTCCCCCACCCTCCATCTAACTTGCACATCATTCTGTTGCAGGGCACAAATGGCCTTCTTTACCACCTGCCATAAGTCATGTCTGGCCTGCACTCCAGATTTATTATCCAGCACTTGCTGTGGAGGGCTGTGAGAATTTACGCATGCGTCCTGTTCGGCGCATTAACGCGCCCGCTCCGGCGTGTGACGCGGATGCCGGCGACGGTCGCGGGCGCGAAGGCGGCGGCGACGGTCGCGGGCACAGGGACGTAGGCGGAAACGCCTGTGATGGACGTGCTGGCGTCAGTTCCGCGACGTTAGCGCAAGGACGCCAGTTTGGCGCCAAAGTATCAGTACTTAAACCAAATCCAGACTGAGATGCATTGCCTGGTTATTAGGTTATTTAACTGAAACCCTAGTGTCTTATACTATTGAATTCTTGTTGTTGACCTTTGCCTGTACCTGGACTGCGATTTCTGCTGCCTGCCTCGACTCTTCGGCCTGTCTCATCGTTCACGAACCGCGCTGCCTGCCTTTGACCTCGGACCTTCTGACCACGACTTTGCCTAATCCTTTTGTACCTCGCTTGATCATCTCATTGGCTACTCTCCACAACCCTGCTCCCTGTTCCATTCCAGGTGGGTAGCGGTTGTGTGAGGCGCTTGTGAGTTCAGTATCTTCAGCTCCAGCTCCTTCTATGTCTGGATAATACCGGTAAGCCTGACAGTATAACCAGGCCAGATGGAAGGGGCTTCTCCGTTTGCTGTCCTAACCCAGCAGTTATCTTCGCTCACGCAATCGGTTCGGGAACTGCAAAGTGGCTATGCTCAGCTACAAGAGCATATCAGAGCTCATCTGTACTCCCTTCCACGTCTGCTGCCACTCCTCCTGCTCCAACAGAGGTCCAGGTCATTACCTCCGAAATCTCTGAACCAAAAGTAGCTTTTCCAGAGAAGTTTGCCGGTGACCGAAAGATGTTCCGGAATTTCAGGAGTAACTGCAAGCTGCTGTTCTCATTAAAACCCCACACTTACCCTACTGAGCAAACCCGGGTCGGAGTTATTATTTCTTTCCTTACGGGAGAACCACAGACTTGGGCCTTTCGTCTCATGGATCGCCACGGTCCTGTATTGGCCTCAGTGGATTCGTTTTTTGACGCAATGGCGGTCATTTTTGATGATCCTCACAGAGTCACTACCGCTGAGGCTGCCTTGCGTGCCTTGAAGCAAGGGGTCCGCCCTGCTGAAGACTACACGTTGGAGTTCCGGCAATGGGCGGATGATACTGAATGGAACCCTGCAGCACTAAAAAATCAGTATCGCTTTGGACTTCCGAATTGAAGAATGAGTTAGCCCATACTGGCATCCCTGACAGTTTGGAGGACCTCATCCTTCTTTCTATCCAACTTGATCAGAGGCTCAGGGAATGCAGAGAGGAAGAAAAGGCGGAGAAAGCGGGCCTTCCACCTCAGACTTGGATGTTACCTTCCACTCCTCCTCCGGTCCGAATGCCGTCCACCTTTTCTCCAGCTATGCCTCCACCCGTCTTCGGTGCTGCCAGAGCCCATGCAGATTGGTGATATTAAATCTGCTCTAACTCCAGAGAAGCGTATCAGGCGCCGCAGACTGAATCTTTGCCTTTACTGTGGATAAGCAGGCCATTTGCTTCGGGGTTGTCCAATCCGCCCAACGGGTAAGAAGTTGCTTGAAAAAGACTTTACCCCCCTGCCATGTTCCGGTGCCTCTCCTGACAGTTTCTTTGTCTTTGCAGTGGGGAGACCAGCAGGTAGAACTCCAAGCAATCCTTGACTCTGGGGCCAGTGGGTGTTTTCTGGACAATATAGTAGCACTACAATTCCAGATACCGCTCCAGACCAAGAAGAATCCCGTAGCTCTCCGTGTGGCTGATGGTTCTCTGATTACCTCAGGCCCTGTGGTGCAAGAGACTGTCTCTCTTTTTGTTTTGCTGAATAAAGGGCATTCTGAAGTCATGAACTTTGATGTAGTCTCTTCTCCTTTATTTACCGTTATCCTGGGATTACCCTGGTTGCAGAAACACAATCCATCCATCAACTGGGCCACCGGTGAAGTAAAATTTCTTTCGAATTTTTGTTCCTCTCGATGTATTTCCTCTTCAAAAAGAGTCTGTTCTTTATCCCCTGCCTCTGAAATCCATGAACTTCTTCCTCAGGTTTATTGGGAATTTTCGGACGTTTTCAATAAAAGAGGGGCTGACAAATTACCTCCTCATCGTATTTATGATTGCCCTATTAATCTTCTTCCTGGGGCCCAGATTCCTTTTGGACGAGTTTATCCTTTATCTGAGTCTGAACTTGTGGAACTTCGCTCTTATTTACATGAGAATTTGGCTAAAGGATTCATTAGACAATCTTCTTCTCCAGCAGGAGCCGGGATTTTCTTTGTTGAGAAAAAAGATCATTCATTAAGGCCGTGCATAGACTACCGGGATTTGAACAAAATCACAGTCAAGAATCGTTACCCACTTCCTCTCATTCCTGAACTATTTCAACGTTTGGCGAGGCTAAGATCTTTTCTAAACTGGATCTCCAGGGCGCTTATAATCTGGTCAGAATAAGAGAGGGCGATGAATGGAAGACGGCCTTTCGTACTCGTTACGGGCATTTTGAATACCTGGTCATGCCCTTTGGTCTCTGTAACGCTCCTGCAATGTTTCAACATTTTGTTAATGATGTTTTCAGAGACTTCCTTGATATATTTGTCATCATTTATTTAGATGATATTCTTGTTTTTTCTAATTCTTTGGAAGAACACATATTACATTTAAAGAGGGTCCTGGCTCGTCTGCGCACTCATCAGCTATATGCTAAGATTGAGAAATGTGTGTTTGAACAATCATCTGTGGACTTTTTGGGTTTCTGCATTTCTCCTCAGGGTATCCAGATGGATTCCAGGAAGATTTCTGCAATTCTTAACTGGCCAATTCCGTCCTCTGAAAAGGCCGTTCAACGTTTTATCGGCTTTGCCAATTTTTATAGAAAATTTATAAAGAATTTTTCTCGTTATCCTCCCAATCACTGAGTTGACTCTCAATAATCAAAAGTTTGTTTGGTCCACACAGGCTCAGGAGGCTTTTGAGAAACTGAAGACACTTTTCACTTCAGGCCCAGTCCTTCATCATCCAGATGTTTCCCTTCCTTTTATTCTGGAGGTAGACGCTTCAGAACTTGCGGTGGGTGCTGTGTTGTCGCAGAGAACTGGGTTTCAAGAGGATCTTCATCCTGTTGCTTTTTTTTCTCGCAAATTGGCCAAGAGTGAATGCAATTATGATGTGGCTGACCGTGAATTACTCGCTATCAAGCTGGCACTTGAGGAATGGAGGTATCTCCTTGAAGGGTCTAAACATCCGATTCTCATCTTTACAGATCATAGGAATCTGGAGTATTTACGTTCAGCCAAGAGGCTTAGACCCAGACAAGCAAGGTGGGCTTTATTTTTCATGAGATTTAATTTTCATCTTACTTACCGACCTGGGTCTAAAAATGTTAAAGCAGATGCTTTATCCCGAATGTTCTCTTCTGAAGACGAGGTTTCTTTGGCTCCTGAGACGATTTTAAACTCTAATAATTTCCTCCTGCTACAGTCTACCCTGGTAGATGGAATTAAAGACGCTTCCATAAACATCTCTGAACCATCTTTAGTGTCTAAGGAGGGTCTTCTTCTTCATCAAGGCAAAATTTTTGTTCATGTGCGTGCCCGCGTGTGACGCGGACGCCGGCGACGGTCGCGGGCGCAGGGACGTAGGCAGAAACGCCTGTGATGGACGTGCTGGCGTCAGTTCCGCGACGTCAGCGCAAGGACGCCAGTTTGGCGCCAAAGTATCAGTACTTAAACCAAATCCAGACTGAGATGCATTGCCTGGTTATTAGGTTATTTAAGTGAAACCCTAGCGTCTTATACTATTGAATTCTTGTTGTTGACCTTTGCCTGTAACCTGGACTACGATTTCTGCTGCCTGCCTCGACTCTTCGGCCTGTCTCATCGTTCACGAACCGCGCTGCCTGCCTTTGACCTCGGACCTTCTGACCACGACTTTGCCTAATCCTTTTGTACCTCGCTTGATCGTCTTATTGGCTACTCTCCACAACCCTGCTCCCTGTTCCATTCCAGGTGGGTAGCGGTTGTGTGAGGCGCTTATGAGTTCAGTATCTTCAGCTCCAGCTCCTTCTACGTCTGGATAATACCGGTAAGCCTGACAGAGGGCAGAATTCCCTAGTTTACTCTCAGGAACCCCTTCTCAAGAACGAGGACATGTGGTTTATTGGCTGCTGTTTCTACAATTTAAGCCACAGGAGTCAGCGTGGCAGGTTATGTGAATGACTTTTCCCCATCTGTTTTCCTTGGCTGATATCACCTACGATCCAACTGCAGGAAATAGCCCATTTAAGTAGCTATTAATACCTGACACTTCCTGTTACATGTGCTTGATAAATTGGTTATTTTGTGGAGACCAAGCCTCCAGAGTTTCTGTCCTGGGTTCCTGTGAAATACCCTGAGATCTGTCTTTTCCTGCCCTGCCCTTGTTAACTAATTTTCTGACTCCATTGTTTTTGACCCCTTACATGCTATTTGGATGTCTTCTTTGCAGCCTGCTCTGACCTTTTGCCTGTTCTTTGTTTCTGCCTGCAGACCATTGGCTGTCAAGTCCATATATACATTTCTAAAGATGTCCTTGTTATTCCATTTTTTGTTAATAAATCTTTGTTTAAACTCAGTTCTTGGCTAACCTAAGTTTGTCTGCTAATAATTTCACAGCATGTAGATTGCTAAAAAACAGTTCAGCCAGTATTTCCGACTGATGCAAATACATGGAGGGTAAACACTAAGGGGTTCATGGGGATCAGTAAATTATTCCTCTTGTTTTTCTCAGTAATTAACTAATAGAGCCCTATTCATCCCAAGCATTTATATTACTACTGCCAGGGTGAGAACATAGGACATTTGGTCCTTCAAGCCCATGTGATCTAAGCTTGCACCTCCACCCAAACATTGCTTTTGGCACAATGAAAGAAAATATAAACACATTTGTTTTAAATATATTTGTAGATGTACCTGCAATAGAGACCAATTGAGGCCAGTATTTCTTTATTCTTGGTCTAAGCTAGCTTCAAAATTGTTTCAGGAGTCAGAGACGGAAGTGCAGAGAAGGAAAACCACTAAATATGTACTGCTTTTAACAGCAGTTGCATTTACAAATAACTTTAAAAAATTGAACATTTCTTGAATGCATATTGGAAAGTTGCTTATTCCAAAAACTGTTTTAGATGGTAGACCCCTTTAATTCTAAAGACACAGTTAATTAAGCTACCAGTAGTCTTTCTGCTGCACTTGACCCCTTTTAATACTGTAAGTCCTGGAACACAACTTACCTACAGGTCTTTCTTTGCTTCCTCTGGTCTTTGCACATTGGTCTGCCTTTAGAATGCTGCAAGGTTTGTTATTGGGTGGAAGGATAACCATGGTGATTGTTTTGGACTAGTGTATTGATTATAACTAGGAGGAGCAAATTCAATTACTTTGGTGCTCAATTGTATGGACTGTTGAAATACCTTGGAAAAAATCAAATCAAGAATGTTGGGAAATTCAATCACTCTGATCGTCAGCTCACAGGTGCACTGCTTGCAAATATGGTTGTACAGTATGTTTAAAAGCTATTATACAATAACCATTGAATAATGTTAAACTACATAAGCAGGAGCAGAAGGAAAATGCTTGGTACCAAGGCAGCATATTGTATCTGTACCCTAAGAACAAAATGTATTTTTTAATTATCCATTACCAAAGAAGATGTTAATGTTTAAATGAAATTAACATAAACAAAAAATATATAATTCTTGTTTTATAGTGTTATTCACACCATGTACCTATTGGAAAGAAGAGAAATTGATTCTACGCTTGAAACATTTGTTTTTTTCTTCTAGCTTCATTTTTGGGTAAAAATGCACAGCCCTGCTGTCTCGTTACCATGGGAACCATAGTCTATTATTCTACTTTGTCATTCATCAAGACGGAGAGGCTCATGACAGATGAAAATGCTTGTAGTCCGCAGCACTCAAATGAGACTTTTCCTATGGGCTTTGAGAATTTTGTATGTGTACCTATCATCCTTAAAGAGACACTGACTCCAGAAATTAAACATTTTTTTACATTTATCATAACATTGTCCTTGTTGCTATCTGTAATTTTGGCATTAAATTATTTGCAGATACTTTTACATTACCCATCTGATCCCCTCATGTTCCCCTATGAGACGGCTCCCATATTTGAGCTTCAGCAGTCTGTTAGCATTAGAAACTCTAACTGACAGGTTAAAAAGGGACAGTCAGGTTGGCAAAAAAGTCAGGTTTAGGAACTTCAAGTAACAATTACTTACAAAAGCAGCCCTATCAGTGAAAAGATGAGTTATAGGGAACTTTTGATGTACATTAATATTTTGAATTATTTTTTTTTAGTGTCAGCATCACTTTAATCCTTTCCTGCAGTACTTTAGTATAGAAATACAGCATGGCATAATGCATATTGCCCAGAACAATATAGGATTTTTTTAAGATAAAGACTATGAACCATTAACTAAATTAGAAGAAGATTTCATAGTGCAAGATCAGAATCATGGTGTGATAAGTCTTACAAACAAGTTAGCTTTAGAAAGGGATATAAACTCCATTTGAGCTCAACCATGGCTTACCCAAAGGTATATACCAACATATTATTAGGGGTTAAAGCATGGAGTCTCGAAACATTAGCCCAAAGTTGGCCCTTCAAAGAAAATCCCGCCTGCTTTGTGTTTATTGTGCCTTATAAATAAGGCTGAAAGCATTAAAAATCTTATTTATAGTGCCAGTAATATGAATTGCACTATGACTGCCCTTCTAATATCTAATAACATTTTAATAGCGATGATCCTAAATTGCATTGTAATCTTTGTATGTGAGTGAATAGTAAGATAACTGACATAGTGCTGGTAAGCAGAATACCAATAAAGAACCAGTTCAGATCTGTAATTATGTTTGAGACAGAAACGTTAAGAGTTAAGAAAGAAAATGCTAATGTTTTATGGACTTAAATTCCTTCTTCTATCTCATGCTCCTTCATATACAGCAGAATTCTTCACACTGGAGCACAGCAAATAAACTGAAAAACAACTATTATTGTCATACATTTTTTCATTCTGTGGTTAAGTCTCTATACAGCCAAAGGCTCAGATGGGCATTGCTTTTTCTTACAGTAGCCTATGGAACATATTTTACCTTTTTTTTTTGGCACCATCTATTGGTGGTTTTTGGAGTAACTAACATGTTCCTGTATGTTTTCCTGGGATCCCAATGTTGCATATCAACTCACTGTGATCTAGTTAGATTGAGTAATCTGACTTTTCACTGACCATAGAGTCACATCTTGATGCAAAGCAAAGTTCAATGTAATTTTCTTGAGATTTTAACATTGACAATGCCACAAGCAAATTACTTTGCACTGAGATGTTGTTACAGAGAGGCGGTCATTTCAATAATTTGGTGCAGAAATGAAGAGAGTGAGCAGTGAAGCTGATGGGCCTATATTTTCTGCAACCATGACCATCCTGACCCACACTGCATCTTTTTACCTAGGTGTGGGGCCCTAATACAGTCTATTTGAACAATATCTTGCCAGGATTCTCAATTGGGCTACCTTAAAAAAACGCAGACCTCCTTGGACCCTGTATTCAGTCTTCTCTTGGCTGATTTGAACATGCTATGATGTGATCCTCCAAAATGGATCTAGATTGATAAACAGGGAACAAATCAGGACCCAAATGAAATACATTTTTCCAGACTCAAATAAAACCTTTTATTATTGTATCCATTTAAACAGTGGACAATATTATTCAATAAATCATGGTTATATAATGAAAAGTGAACCAAGACCACGTATTTCCAAGATTTAGGATGTAAAATATATGAGATATATTTTTTTCCAAAGGCCTTTGATATAGAGACATATACTTTATATCCAATGGGCTAAATAAAAAATATCTGCTAAATTCTGTTTAGTAACTAGCTCACCATTTTGTTTCATCTTGGATTATGTCATTTGCTATGGTTATATATGCATAATATTATCTGTAAGTTTGTAGCTGACCACACTAGGCAATGCCCCTTTACCATCTTCATATTGGAAAGCTATGGAAAATGATGAATGAAATTGCATACACCAAATCTGAGAACTGAGAACAATGGCAGCTTATCCAAGACCGAACTACAAGCAGAGCAAGCAGTTCTTAAGCTAAGGAATCAAAGCAACAGAAAAATAACTGTACAGTCTCATTTAATATTTCCATAACAAAATACAAATATACAAATAAAAATGAAGTTATAGTGGCACCTAAACTAAGGCCTACTCATTGTTCAAGTGTACATATACAAGAAGCAGTTGTAAAACTGGATAGGTACAGTATGTGTGCTGCAAGTTATGACAGATTCATTTTAACTGCCCTATCAGGTCTTGTGTAAACACTGCTATTGAAAAAGAATAACACCGTTATTATGTAAAATTATGGCCGTAATTCTTTCTATGTAAACCATTCTGTCACAGCTCATACAGTATGTGAAACCCACTGTTGGCATCATTGAAAAATGTATAGGCTTTATTAGAGTTAATTAGTAGGGATGTAGCGAACGTCGGAAAAAAAGTTTGCAAACATATTCGCGAACTTGCGTCAAAAATGCGAACGGTTTGCGAACGTCGCGAACCCCATAGACTTCAATGGGAAGGCGAATTTTAAAAGCTAGAAAAGACATTTCTGGCCAGAAAAATGATTTTAAAGTTGTTTAAAGGGTGCAACGACCTGGACAGTGGCATGCCAGAGGGGGATCAAGGGCAAAAATGTATCTGAAAAATACATTGTTGACACAGCGCTGCGTATTGTGCTGTAAAGGGCAGAAATCACACTACATTTCTAAACCTGTGTAATAAACTGCTTTAAAACGTCCGGCGTCTACATGCCAATCAAGTCGTGTAAAGGTTACAGCCTGTTCACACGCAAAGACGAAACGCGGCGCTTACTGCAACGCAAAAAAACGCAAAGAGCTTTAATGAATGATACCGTCAAGTGAGCAAATAATAGTTGTTAATTACTAGTTGAGCTTGTCACCTCCAGGATGTTCGTCCTGTTGGTGGCAATATTTCTGTAGTGGTGTGTTTAGCAGTCACCGTGCTTGTGCGCACGTGCACGGTCAGGCAGAGGTAATTCAATGTACAGTGAAGTGAACCAAAAAACACCGATTCTGCAGTGTGGGCCCAGTTTTGGTCTACTTTATTGATCACCTGTGGTGACCATAAAAGATGCGATTTTGCCACTGTTGCAGAACCCTGAAAAATTTGGCATGTGTACTTTCCTGAAAAATTATGTTTTTTTTGTCGCAGCCACTGAAGCACAGAGGCCAGAAAAAATATGCCATATAAATGCTGAAAATATTAATTTTTTTTTGTCGCAGCCACTGCAGCACAGAGGCCAGAAAAAATATGCCATATAAATGCTAACAATATAATTTTTTTTTGTCGCAGCCACTGAAGCACAGAGGCCAGAAAAAATATGCCATATAAATGCTAACAATACAAATTTTTCTGGTCGCAGCCACTGAAGCACAGAGGCCAGAAAAAATATGCCATATAAATGCTGAAAATATTCTTTTTTTTTTGTCGCAGCCACTGCAGCACAGAGGCCAGAAAAAATATGCCATATAAATGCTAACAATATAATTTTTTTTGTCGCAGCCACTGAAGCACAGAGGCCAGGAAAAATATGGCATATAAATGCTAACAATATAAATTTTTTTTGTCGCAGCCACTGAAGCACAGAGGCCAGGAAAAATATGCCATATAAATGCTAACAATATACATTTTTTTTGTCGCAGCCACTGAGGCACAGAGGCCAGGAAAAATATGCCATATAAATGCTAACAATATAAATTTTTTTTGTCGCAGCCACTGAAGCACAGAGGCCAGAAAAAATATGCCATATAAATGCTGAAAATATTCATTTTTTTTTTGTCGCAGCCACTGCAGCACAGAGGCCAGAAAAAATATGCCATATAAATGCTGAAAATATAAAAAAAATTGTCGCAGCCACTGAAGCACAAAGGCCAGAAAAAATATGCCATATAAATGCTGAAAATATTCATTTTTTTTTGTCACAGCCACTGAAGCACAGAGGCCAGAAAAATATTCTTTTTTTTTTGTCGCAGCCACTGAAGCACAGAGGCCCGAAAAAATATGCCATATAAATGCTGAAAATATTATTTTTTTTTGTCGCAGCCACTGCAGCACAGAGGCCAGAAAAAATATGCCATATAAATGCTGAAAATATAAAAAAAATTTGTCGCAGCCACTGAAGCACAGAGGCCAGATAAATATGCCATATAAATGCTGAAAATATTCATTTTTTTTGTCACAGCCACTGAAGCACAGAGGCCAGAAAAAATATGCCATATAAATGCTGAAAATATTCTTTTTTTTTTGTCGCAGCCACTGAAGCACAGAGGCCCGAAAAAATATGCCATATAAATGTCAGCAAGGCGTGCCATGGCTGTGTAGGAACGTCTGAAATGGGCCGACACCTTCCTGGACTGCCTGAGAACGTCCTGGAATCCTGGGTACTTCGAGACAAAACGTTGGACTATTAAATTCAGAACATGTGCCATGCAGGGCACATGTGTTAAATTGCCCAGTCTCAGTGCTGCCAACAGATTGCTTCCGTTGTCACACACCACTTTTCCGATCTTCAGTTGGTGTGGGGTCAGCCACCGATCGGCCTGTGACTGCAGAGATGACAGGAGTACAGATCCGGTATGGTTTCTGCTTTCCAGGCACGTCATCCCCAAGACAGCATGACAACGGCGTACCTGGCACGTCGAATAGCCTAGGGGGAGCTGGGGGTGCACAGGTGTGGAGGAGGAGGACCCAGCAGCAGAGGAGGAAGAAGAGGAAGAAGACGAGGTAGAGAGCGAAGGAGGAGTAGAGGTGGTGGCAGAACCGCGTGCAATCCGTGGCGGTGACACCAACTCCACTGTTGTTGTTGAGCCACACATTCCCTGCTTCCCAGCCATGACCAAGTTCACCCAGTGGGCAGTGTAGGTGACATACCTGCCCTGACCATGCTTGGAGGACCATGCGTCAGTAGTCATATGGACCTTTGGCCCAACACTAAGTGACAGAGATGCGGTGACTTGGCTCTGCACATGGTGGTACAGGTGTGGTATTCCCTTTTTTGAAAAAAAATTGCGGCTGGGTACCTTCCACTGCGGTGTCCCAATTGCTACAAATTTGCGGAAGGCCTCAGAGTCCACCAGCTGGTATGGTAAAAGCTGGCAGGCTAAGAGTGCAGACAAGCCAGCTGTCAGACGCCGGGCAAGGGGGTGACTCGCAGACATTGGCTTCTTACGCTCAAACATGGCCCTCACAGAAACTTGGCTGGGGGCAGATGACTGGGAATGGGAACTGGTGGTCAAGGTGGAAGGCGGAGTGGAGGGTGGTTCAGACGGGTCAAGGACAGCAGAGGTAGAGCAGTAAGATGCTGGACCAGAAGGAGGGTGGCTTTTAGTTTGCCTGTTGCCTTTGAGGTGTTGCTCCCAAAGTGCTTTGTGCTTGCCGTTCATGTCCCTTCGCATAGAAGTTGTACCTATGTGGCTGTTGGGCTTCCCAAGACTCAGTTTCTGACTGCACTCATTGCAAATTACAACGCTTTTGTCAGAGGCACACACATTAAAAAAATCCCACACTGCTGACCTTTTTGAAGCTGGCAATCTGGCGGTAACAGTGGAAGTTGGCGGCGTTGGCGGCAATGGCGGGTGCGTTGGCCGGCTGACCACAGGTGCCGATACATGTTGTTGCCCTACTGTTCCCTGCGAGCTGTCCTCCCTGCTTCTTCTAAGTCTTATTCTCCTCCTGCCTCTCTGACTCTCCGTCTCTCCATCTGAACTATCCTCCTCTTGCTCTCTTCTACTGGGCACCCACAAAACATCAATCTCCTCATCATCATTCTCCTCAGATGCATCAATTTCTTCTGACAGCTCACAGAAGGAAGCAGCAGCGGGGACCTCCTCATCACTCATTATGTCCATCTCTGTTGTGTTCTCTGCCAAAATTAAATCTGGTGTAACGTCCTCATCTCCTTCATCTTCTTCTGCCAATAATGGTTGCGCATCACTCAGTTCAAGAAACTCATGTGAAAATAACTCCTCTGACTCCAGTGAAGAAGGGGCGCCGGTGGTGGAGGAAGTGTTACGTGGGGTGGCCATAGCAGTGGAGGATGAGGATGTTGTGGTAAAGTTAGAAACGGTAGAGGATGGGGTGTGCTGTGTAAGCCAGTCAACTACCTCTTCAGCATTTTGGGAGTTCAGGGTCATTGCCTTTTTAAAACTGGGCAATTTCCTAGGGCCACAGGATAGCATAGCAGCACGGCCCCTAGTGCCTCTGCGTGGCGGCCTGCCTTTGCCTGGCATTATTTTTAAAACAACAACTCAGGTGGTGTTTCTGGAGACGGTATTATTATTGATATTTAGACAGAATGTGAACAAGCTCACACAGCTAGGTGGCAGTTGTTTGAAAATGAAGAACACACTGGGCAAACAAATTGAAACAAATTTAGCAAGGTCAACGTATACACTACTACAGCAGTGGATACGGAATATATTATTGCTGCTTGAAAAACGTCACTCAGGTGGTGTTTCTGGAGACGGTATTATTATTGATATTTAGACAGAATGTGAACAAGCTCACACAGCTAGATGGCAGTTGTTTGAAGAACACACTGGGCAAACAATGCCTACAAGGTCAACGTATACACTACCACAGCAGTGGATACGGAATATATTATTGCTGCTTGAAAAACGTCACTCGGGTGGTGGTTCTGGAGACGGTATTATTATTGATATTTAGACAGAATGTGAACAAGCTCACACAGCTAGATGGCAGTTGTTTGAAGAACACACTGGGCAAACAATGCCTACAAGGTCAACGTATACACTACTACAGCAGTGGATACGGAATATATTATTGCTGCTTGAAAAACGTCACTCGGGTGGTGGTTCTGGAGACGGTATTATTATTGATATTTAGACAGAATGTGAACAAGCTCACACAGCTAGATGGCAGTTGTTTGAAGAACACACTGGGCAAATAATGCCTGCAAGTGCACTGCTATTGGTGCACTACTATGAAGAACAGCAAACATCACTGTACACGTTAAAGAACAGTAAGATAAGTAAAATAAAAAAAAATATATATGTATATTAAAAAAAAAAATTACTCGGGTTGGTGCTGCTGAACTACTAGGAGCAGCACAGTAGCACACCAGTCCCACTCCCCAACACTGCTAGACTAATAGCACTGGGCTCTTATAGTAGCAAAGTAAAACAACAAAAAAGAAAATAAAAGCAGTCCTTACAAGGACTATTGGGTTATTACAGCAGTCAGCAGATGAGATCAGAAGAGATCAGTGCCCACAGCAGGCAGCTACATACAGAGCACAGCAGTAGAAGGTAGATTACTAGCCAGCAAAGCTACCTAACCTAAAATGTCCCTCAAATCCCTGCAGACTTCTGTCCCTCCAATACAGAGCAGTATCAAGTAGATTACTAGCCAGCAAACTTACTATCAACTGTCCCTCAAATCAGTGAAATCACTAACAGCTCTCTCCCTACACTAGCTCTTCCAAGCACACACAGGCAGAATGAAAAAACGCTGCAGGGCTTCAGTTTATATATGGAAGGGGAGTGGTCCAGGGGGTGTGGGGGTGGTCCAGGAGGGAGAGCTTCCTGATTGGCTGCCATGTATCTGCTGGTCTGGGGTGAGAGGTCAAAAAAAACCGCCAGGTAAGGCGAACCCAAAATGGCGAACGTTGCGCGACGTTCGCGAACATTCGGTGAGCGCGAACAGTCGATGTTCGCGCGAACAAGTTCACCAGCGAACAGTCCGCGACATCCCTATTAATTAGTGATGGGTGAATTTCTCCCGTTTTGCTTCACCCAAAAATTTACTAATTTCTGAAGCGTGAATTTCGAAGCCGGCGACAATTCCGACGCTGGCGACAATTTGATGCACATTAAAGTCAATTCGAGAATTTTCACTGCAATTTCACAAATGTATTCGCCGACGGCAAAACGTGGAAATTTGCCATGAATTTGCATCTGGCGAATAAATTTGCATCAGTGGAGTAATGCATATACGAAATGTAGGTGAAATATTGTAAAAATTACACATATTTAGCTACAAAAACCAAACTAATAGGACATGCCTAAAATAGAGGATGTAAACCCTCCATAAAACTCTTTATTGCCAGCTCTTCAAAGCAGGTCAAACTTAAATGACATGTATTTTCAATATAGACTCAATTATGCGGAACGCTCACCTCCCCAAATCACACTTTTGTAGTGTCAGGTGCTGTACTGTGAGACCCACTCCTGTCACTGGGTCAAACAATATCCAGAAAAAAAGCCAGCAGCACACTGAATCTGGTTGAGATTCATGGTGCTGCTGGCTTTTTTTCTATGTATTTTCAATATGGCAGGCAAACTCTAGCGAGATGGAATGCACATATATGTATTTGCGGCGTTGTCTAGTGGACATAATTACGTTGCTTATTGACGATCAGTCCAGCTACATTTTGCATGTAAATTGCTTTTCTGCTTGGCTTATTTTCACAAAGTAATTGTGGGGAACCAAAAAAAACAGAAATGCATGTTGGAAAAGGTAAACTACAGGATGAATGCACATGTGAATGTGCATGTGGTTTCATTTGCGCATTTACGATTGACTGCGTGTTTTTAAAAATGCCTGCCTGACTTTGCCCTAAGAGACACAGGAGGCAGAAGGTTCCTACACCATAGAGCTTACTGTACAAGCATTGATTATATACACAGAGAAGAGGGTGTTGGGAGTACACACGTATTTTATTTATATTTTGCACAGAAGAGCAGTGATGCTACAAGGGAATGGTAAATGAAGTTTAGCACTGCCTGCTAACGATTTAGGGACACCACTAAACACAAGAGCATTAAGTAAGAAGCACCTAATAGGATTTTTTAAGCCATGAACATTTAAAGTAGGGATGCACCAAATCTACTATTTTGGGATTTGTCTGAATCCGTTGTAAAAGCTTCGGGTCAAATACCAGACTAAATCCAAATAGGATAGGAAAGGAACATTTTTTACTTCCTTGTTTGTGAGGAAAAGTCACATGATTTTAAGAATTCAGTTTGTCCAGGCACTTGGATTCGGCTAAATCTGAATCCTGCTGAAAAAGGTAGAATCCTGAACCATATCCTGGATTCAGTGTATCCCTAATTTAAAGTAAATAACTGAAGAACACTTCCATATGATTAAAAAAAAGCCTATGATTAAAGTGTCCTTTGAGATACAAAAAGTATAAGGTCATGCATGCCCTAAGAACTGAATAAACATTCTACCTTGTTTTTTCCAAGTCTGTGTGGACGTACAGTATGGTCCTTTAAGTGCCTGCCCATCTACAAACACAATTAAAATGACAGACCTGTGATTTTGGTTGATGGACTATGATGACCCCTCCTGTACTTGTTAGTCTTGGGCAACTGTCCAGATTTGAATTAATATATTTATTGAAGCTTAAGGGAATGGGGAAAGTGTAAAATTTAAAAAAACAAACTTGGGAGTGACCTACCTGGGTAATTCCCATAATAACCCTTGGAGAAAACCCTTTATGCCCAGGGTGTTGATGTATATTGAAAAGTCTTATGGAGACCACAGAGCAATCCCATAGGACATTTCCATCCTTTTATCACACATGCCTCTAGCTGTCCTCATTTTGCACTGTGGCTGTTTTATATACAGACAACTAGATTACTATAAAAATGTGATGAAAAAATAATAAATATGTCAAAATGAATTTAATTAAAAAAAATTATGAATTAATGAACTAGTGAATAAGTCCATTTCCTTAATTACAACTTAATAATTTGCACGTTGGACTTAGTAACTACTTGATTCTAAAATGCTTCATGCTCTGATATAATGAACTAGTATATTCAATATTTAATAATAAAACTAATTAGAACCTCTCTTTTCTTGATAAATTGTCTATTGCAATTAAAAAAAGGAAAACATTTGTGAGTTTGTGTATTATCTAGAGTGGGTGTCTAACATCTACTGATTAGCGCTACAAGTCATGGTGGTATAATTATTCCTAACTACCATTGGTATTGTATCTGCTTTTATTGAGTCGATACCTACTGAATAACAAAGAGGCTGGTGATAACACTTACTAATTACCAAGTGATTTCACCTCAGACCAGTGATTGAATTGGGAACAAAAAGGTGAAGCGATGGTGTGTGTGGCATGTGTAGCCCTGCCCAAAGAAAAGCACTGGCCATAGTAAGCTGGCAGCGCGCTTAGCGCACCCCCAAAAAAAACCTGGAGGCCACGCCCCTTTTGTGGTCACGCCCCAGCTAAACCAGAATGGCATTGTGGCAATTTATGTATAAATACCCCCCAGACCGGTCTTTTTCCAATATGTCCTAATAAATATTTTGTATTTTTTTACTTGCTGGCTTATAATTTTTTGGAGGAACTCACATCTTGGACTGGGGTGAACTGTGAGTATGCCCTCCTGTCAATATTAATTAATCTTTCTTTCAAATTTTTTAATTAATTCCTTTTGGTTGTACTAATATTTTTGCTTTATACACCATTCATTTTTTGTAATTTGTCAAGAATTGTAGTCACACATGGTAAAAATCTGTAGTCGTATATCATGCTTTGATCTTCCCCATTGTATCTCTGTCATGGCCACAAATCAAATTGAAATTTTGCTTGTCTGCAAAGTGCGTATTTTACTTTTGTGCTCCCCCACTCAGTCATTGTACTTTTCCTTCTTCTCCCTCCAACTTCAGCCTTATTTAATATTATATTTTGCTTCTCACTTTCCATGTGGTGCCCATTTTAACTTCTCGTCCATAATTTTTTACACAATACTGCAAACTTCCAACCAATATCCTTTTGATTATTTAATTTTAACCAATCATGTATAAGCAGGTATTTTCAATCTTTAAAAAGCCATGTTTTTTTCTTGCAGCCAAGCAGGCAGGCAAAGCTCATATTGGCCTGCATTTGGACTTACATGTTAATTAAATTGTTTACATTCCTGAGACATGATGGGAGAGATCAGCGCGTTATAAATGTCAGGACTACAGAATACAAACAATGCATACTTGGCTGTTGTTGGAGGTGAGTGGGATGCCATCTGTGCTCCGCAAAGCCGAGTCTCACCTCAGAGTAGACAAGAGCAGCCAGTCCAGTCCTGACACAGGTGCTCCCAACCCACCTACACTTTGGCTTGCGAGCTTAAGTTACATTGGACTTTCAAAACCCCCCCAAATGTTTCAGCCAGAACTGTGCAGCGATTGGATGGAAGGCAGGCCTTGATCGTACAGGATAACGAACAGAAGGAAAAAAAAAGCACGGACGCTTGCAGAGATATAAATAGAAGTCCGGGCAGCATTAGCAAGATGCATATTAAAGCTCTGGTATACATAAGCAGAAAAAAAGATGTGGCGGGATGGCATCCTGCCCCATCCCGCCCCAATTCCAGCACTGCCTCAGACCAAATGCCTACTATTTCCCAGCAAGAGACATCAGCATCTGTATGCTAGATTCATTTATAACAAAGAAATATCTGGTTACATTGCATTGTATAGAAAGAACCCTAGATTGCTTAAAAAAACAAATATCTTTACATGCATCTCACATCCACATCTGATTGGGGATTCATTTTTTTTGTCTTTTGAGAAAGTATATTATTTTATAAATGTACCAGTTGCTGCAGGTATCTTGCTGGGTAACAGTAAGTATCAAGTTCTAGTAATCAAGAACAATAATCTACAGTCATGCGTGAACGTTTGTGAACCCTTTAAAATTTTCTATATTTTTATATGTATGTGACCTAAATCATAATACTTTTTATTATGTATTTATTAAAAAAATAATGATCTAATAACCTTTCTGCATGTGAACCCTTAAAGGGCATGTAAAGGCAAATAAATAAAATCCCATTTTTACTTTCTTTAATGAAAAAGAAACCTATCTCCAATATACTTTAATTAAAAAATGTGTACAGTTTTTATAAGAAACCTGACTGTATGCAGTAAAATTCTCCCTTCATTTACTGCTGTGGATAGGAATTGTCAGATGGTTCCTAACTGCTGAGCAGGTAAACAATCATACTTATGAACAGCAGGGGGAGCCCCGCCTTACTTCCCAGCCATGCAGAACTCAAGCAGCTTTGTTTATGACGATCCCTAAGCAGCCAAGACCACAATGAGCATGTGCACAGTCTTAGTCTTGCAAAGATGTTTAACAAAGTTACAAGATGGTGACCCCCTGTAGCCAACTTTGAAAAGCGTAAATTATATGTTTGATTAGGTTTGTGGTGCAGTAAATTCATGTTTATATTTAGTAAACAAAATACAGCATTTCTAGCCTTATTCTATTTTAGACTTTACATGCCCTTTAAGCATATCATATACTGTAGTTGCCTCAAGAGCAAATCCTAAAATTTCCACACATTGCACTTTATTTTTATTACATCTGTCTGATCTCTGTGAATTTGTTGGCTTTAAGAATAATAAATTAAATAGTAATAAACCATTCTTTCACCTTTCTTTGTGTATGCAAACATTTTTTCATTTTGAGTTGAGCTAATGCAAAAGTTGCTTTGACCATAGACCACAATCAACCAGACTATTGCAAACCTTATTAAATTAAATTGTTCACATTCAGAATCTATCCTACCTACTGTCTCCTGAGTCAGGTATTGTCAAGGTATTGCCTCTTATGTCAAATATTGTTAAAGCTGATGACTACATCCACAGTATTCTAAATATATTGAATAAATTAAGTCTAGAGTAAATTTTTATGTCTATCAAATATGTCAGAGTTTTGCATTATAATAGGAGTCCCACAGCTATATATTGGAGTAAAAAATCCTTGTCAATCAGCACATAAGTGGTCTTTGCTGATAACCTGGACAAATTCTCAGTGTGACTTTATTTTTATAAGAGAATGGCAGTATGGCAAGTGGTTTTCAAAAGGCATATGTTTTTCCTTTATGTTTAATAAAGAGGTGCTGTATACAAATGATGCACACCACTTGTTTCAGACCTGTCAGGGAGCTGGGAGGAGGAAGCCCTCTAGTGGGAGCAAGGTCGCGGTATCTGAAGGGTTAAACAGAATCAGTAGTAGTGCTCACAGGCAGGAGTTAACGAGGGCAGGCAGATCAGATGCAAAAGTCCAAAGTCCAGGCAAAGTTCAATAACACAGGCAGGTAACAGGAATCACAGGCAGGGAGCAGAAATCAAGGCTGGAAGCAGGAATCAAGGCTGGGAGCAGGAATCAAGGCTGGGAGCAGGAATCAAGGCTGGAAGAAAGCAGGACAGGAACCCAGGATCAAAAGTGGTTTGAATCCTATTCTTGGGCGCCGTCACAGTGTTTTGGGCGCCCTTTTATGACGAGATCCCGGCACCAATGATGACATCATCATGCCGCGACGCTGCAGCCATGTGTTCAGCATCTTGGATCTTCACTGTGACTGCCGGGAATTTAAACAGTGCCGTCGGGTACTTCTGGCAGTCCTGACAAGACCAAAGATATGACTGTGCCCTTAGAGTGACCAAGCTATTGACCGAGGTTCTGTTGTCTTTTTATAATTTTCTTTTAGGTTTTTCAAAACTTTTAGTAACACCATTAATATCCATTTCTTAATATGGTCTTTGACCATCGGATACTTTGGATTGGTGAGAGACCCTGCTTAAGTCACAATATCATTATGGGTTGCTGCAATAGTAGTATCAGAAGACAGGAGAATACCATCATTTCCAACATTCTTCACAAGGACACTCAGCTCTGTGACTCTGGAGCAGTTGTTCTTACAGTAGCTAATATAATTTTCTGAAGGGGAAGGCTGGGAGCAGGTTTTTAAAGAAGAATCAGCTGTCTACTTAAAAAATATATATAGTGCACTTATTAAGTGCACTTTTCGCTTCAATTAATAAACATACAATTCATAAGTAAATAGCCAGTCTACTTAAAAAAGATAAATACAGAAAAACACAAAAAAAAATTCTATTTTTGACCCGTTAATTTGTTCAAAAATCAGTCATTACACAAGATCATAATAACTTAAAGTGGGGACTTAGCAGCTCATGTCTTTTTAAGATTAAAGTGCAGCATACAACAGTTCATCTATGTTTCCTCAATAGTCCATGGGGTTCATAAGTTTAAAATTAAAAATGTTTTTTCTATATTAAAATGCAAATATAGTTTCATCAGGCAATTTCCCCTCAGCCTCAGTTATTACCTTTATATACACCCCTTCTTAATACCCGATTGACATTAAACAATAAATGGCCATTTCTGTTCCTTAAAGCAACATTCTCACTAAAAACAACTCAAAAAGAAATTGAGGAAAGTAAAGCATGAGAATGGATTAAAATTCA
The DNA here is from genome assembly GCA_038501925.1 of Xenopus petersii. Taxonomy (NCBI): domain Eukaryota; kingdom Metazoa; phylum Chordata; class Amphibia; order Anura; family Pipidae; genus Xenopus; species Xenopus petersii. The sequence continues at coordinate 67,095,679 of CM076685.1, read as the reverse complement.
AAGAAGGAGGAAAAGTTCCCAAATAACATTTTAAAAATGGCACCAGTTCAATATTCTCATTCAAACCAAATGGTTTTAACATGTGAAAATCTAATATATATTGCTGTTCTTTTCATATTAATAAATTCCCCCTTTTTCTTCCTTTGAGTAGAATTCATTCCATCTAAAATCACCACTGTGCCCTCCCCACATTTACTTTGATGAATCTGTGAATAATGTTTATAAATATACAGAATTTTAACGCCCACTATTAAATTAGCATTAACTCTCTTTATCGCCTCTCAGTGTTCACCTAGGGCTCTGTCAGTTTTCATGATACTGTATATTTCATTTTACACTGACATATATCCATATATACTACCTGTTTAGGATTTTCAGAGTTATATAATGATCTTATGATGTGATTTTTACTACCCTTTTGAACTACTTTAGTTTTCCTGAATATAGTTACATAGTTAGGTTGGGTTTAAGACTAAAAAGTCTAAAACGTCTAAAAAGACTAAAGTCCATCAAGTTCAACCCCTCCAAACAGAATCCATTTATTTGTCACTACCTTTGATATTATGCTTGTCAAAGAAATCATCCAAGCCCCTCTTAAAAGCAACAGAATCAGCCATCAGCTGGTTTTCCACAACCTCACTGTCTTCACTGTGAAGAACCACCTGTGTTGCATCTGTACATCCCACATGGTTTTTGCAAGGGAACATATCCTAAAGTTCTATCAGTTTGTTCCACAGATCTCAATCTGCTATACTATAAATGCTTTTAGGGTAAGGCCAGACGAGGAGATTCGAGGCGATTTTGCGCTGTAGCCTATGGGGAAAAAATGCTGAGGCAGTTAGGGGAGATAGTTGCGCAAAAGACGTGGCGATAAGTCACCAAGCGACAAAATCTCCCCGAATCTCCTCGTCTGGCCTTACCCTTAGGGGAATCATTAATTGATGGGATCAATTCAATATACTGTAACAACAAATCCTAATGTTTCTTAATAATTTGAGTTATCTGTTTATGATGTGCATTATATTCCAAAACCAACGTTATTTGCTCTCTAACCTCTAATTTTTCTCTTTAACTTTTAATAATTTCTGCCTATCTTTCTTTTCAGCAAAACAGCTTTCTAGAGTCATCATAACCTTTCTCTAATAACTATTGTTGTATAATGTCCACCTGCTTTACATATTCTTCAGTGAATCATTATCCAAACACTTCTTAATGTGGACACCTAGGGGCAGATTCACTAAGGGTCGAATTTCGAAGTTAAAAATACTTCGAAATTCGACCCTCGAATTGAAATCCTTCGACTTTGAATATCGAAGTCAAAGGATTTAGCGCTAAACGTTAGATCGAACGATCGAACGATTTTTCGTTCGATCGAACGATTAAATCCTTCGAATCAAACGATTCGAAGGATTTTAATCCAACGATCGAACGAAAATCCTTCGATCAAAAAAAGCTTAGCAAGCCTATGGGGACCTTCCCCATAGGCTAACATTGACTTCGGTAGCTTTTAGCTGCCGAAGTAGGGGGTCGAAGTTTTTTTTAAAGGGAAAGTACTTCGACTATCGAATGGTCGAATAGTCGAACGATTTTTACTTCGAATCGTTCGATTTCGTTCGATTTCGATCGAATTCTAACGAATTTAACCAATTCGATGGTCGAAGTACCCAAAAAAAACTTCGAAATTCAAAGTTTTTTTCAATCGAATCCTTCACTCGAATTTAGTGAATCGGCCCCTTAGTATAGTCTATTTTATGAATAAGGTGTCCATCTTATTAAAAAAGATTTTTATCCATGTAATAAGTTTATTGTGTGCATTTTTTGTGTTGTATTTGCAGAATCATTGTTATTATATGCATTGCTTTGAGCAGAAAAGTGTCATTTTTAAAGAAGATCTACTAATATTGAGCTATTTTTGCCCAAGCTGACAAGCGCAAATTAGTATACTGTGATTTTCTAGAGGGTGAAAAGTAATCTTAAACAGGAAAAAAAAATCACATTCTTTTAAAAACATACTTTGCTCATTTGATGTTATAATACACATCCCAGCATAGTTTAACATATTATAAAGCTCAGTGGCTACTACAGAGGTAGCAGACCCTGCAGTTGTGGAAAGGGGAGGAGGTTGTTAGAGTGTAAAGGTTCCAACGAGAAACTAATAAGAGAGCAAATTTTAATATATTATAGTGGAAAAAGTCAACTTACCCTTCTTAGCTTTAAACTGAAATTGCTGTTGGGCCCAGCAACCTAATTTTTATATATCAGACTTATTGTTATTTGTCTGCTACTGGAATTGGAAGCAAGAATACTTTTCCTAACACTGAACAATTGTGCCTCGCTTGTGATGTTTTATTACAGTGTAGTATAAAGAAGCCAAAGATGCACAATAATCTCTGTATGTAAAATAGCAGCAATTTGAACAACTGTGCTGGTAAACAGCTTTCTCTTTGGTGGATTCTCTTGCATCTTTAATTATAATTTTTGTCAGCAGAAATCTGATTTTTTGTAATATGCAAAATAAATGTAGGGGTAGGAGATTCACCTATAAAGATTTTCTAAAATCAACGGCCTACAGTACATTTATAATTTCTTACAAATAGATTATTGGGCACAACATATACTAATTTTTGAGATATTTAATTCACTAATTACATTTATATTTGGACATTTTACATATGTTTAACCTACACATACTGTATGGTAACAATGTAGGCTCTGCTACAGGAAAAAGTGCCTAGCAACATGCTTTTCCCATGGCACACTTAACCCTGCAGAACAGTAGTCAGGGAAAGGGTTAAACTGTTCACACATTGAACCTTTATTGTTTTTAATGTTTTTGCTCTCATGGTTACTGTTTACCCAGTTGTTACAAATGAATGCAATCATTGGGACTTTTTCAAAGGTGGAACCTGCAGGGCAGAATCAATTAAAATCAATATTTTTAATTGCCAGAACATCCAGGTGTCCATTATTTATCTCCCACCCCCAAAATAACAACAGGTGTGAGCTATTGAATCACATAGATGGCTATAGGTGATTTCTCTTTCTTCTGACTCGATCAGTCTTGATATTGATTACACTGAACGTTTCCTAGGTGATCGATCAGAATTAGATTCAAATAATTTCATCATGATTTGATTTAATATAATTTGATTTGTTGTTTTTCATGATAATCCCCCAAACTAGCGATTGTTGAAATTGATCTGAATACTATTGTATAATGAATGTAAGGCTGAATATTTTTTTTTTGTTCAGGTAAGTTTTATTTGAACAACAATAGCAGGTACATCAATGGAATCACATTCATGCAGTTCAGCAGATCACAAGCATATTATTACAAACCAAGGAGACACAAGGGGGATATGCACATCGAAAAAAAACATATCAGTACACAATCACACAGGAAACTAGACATTTTCAAGAATCCATAATTGCCAGACCTCAAGATGTTGTTTGACTGTACCATTTTTCTTAGCAATCAAATGCTCTACTGCCTGAGTTTCTTGAATAGATTTTTCCCATTCCGTATAAGTGGGAGGGCTCCTATCTTTCCAGTGTTGTGCTATAAGCCTACGGGCCTGAAACAACAATTTGAGTACAATCTTTTTGGCTGGACAAGTTAGTTGGATGGGGGGGTCAATTCCCATGAGGTACCATTTCGGATCTAGCGGGACCTCAAACCCTAACAGTCTGGTAACTCTCTCTTGTATCGCTAGCCAGTATGGCTTTACTACCAGAAGGTGTGTAAGAAAGTCCCCTCCTCCTGGTTACACCTCAAACACATGGGGGAAATCTCCGGGTTCAGTTTATGCAGAAGAGTTCTTGTGTAGTAAGCCCTGTGAATAAAGTACAATTGAAGCAGTCTGTATTTATATATAGGAGAGATCTGTAGAGGGGTCTTAAGCACCTGTTCCCACTGATCATCAGTTATCTGCTCTACATCCACTTCCCATCTATCTCTGATTTTCAAAGGTGCTCTACATACCATGGGCAACAAGAGGGCTTTATAAAACAACGTTATTTTATGACCAGGCTGTTCCTGCTGGAACACCTCAACTACTGGCGAAGCCGTCAGCGGAGTGGTCCTATAATGGAGGGAATGCTGAACTGCTCTCCTAATTTTATAATAGGTAAACCATTGGGTATCAGGCAATAAATAGGTTTCTTTGAGGTGATCAAAAGAAGCTATACCCTGCTCGGTCCAAACCTGCCCTAAGGTATAGATACCAGCATCCAACCAAGGTTTGGGCGGAGGCAGTCTGTCAAGAGGGGCAAGAGCTTTGTTATACCAAAGTGGTGAGAGAGGGCCCAGAGTGTCAGCCTTATTGATACGATTTGCTAAGGAAAGAACGTACCTCTGGGAGATTAATAGTGGGTTGGAAATTGGCCTAGGGCCCCCTGACCCTGTGGGCTCCAAAGCATAGATTGGGGGTAGCTCAGTCTGCAAAACCTCCTGCCATAGCTGGTATAGCGCCTCCCCTGTGCACGAGTGTCTAAGGGTCCAAACTTGTGATAACTGAGATGCCAGATAATAAAGCTGCATATCTGGTAGAGCCATTCCTCCTAGCTCTTTAGGCCTATGGAGGGTTGTAGTAGAAAGTCTGCTTCTAGATGTACCCCAAATAAACAGACTAAAAGCCTGCGCTAGTTCGTTAAAAAAGGCCTTGTGAATTTTTATTGGTGCCTGCCACAACCCGTACAATATTTTGGGCGCTATTACCATTTTAATGAGTTGAATACGGCCTGTCGGCCCCAGTGGAAGTTGTTTCCAGACCTGAAATTTATCACGAGACCATTGTAACAGGGGGGCTATGTTATGCTCATAGTATGTCAATATTGGCAGAGCCACCTTGACACCAAGATATGTGAATTGCGAGGCAAGCTGTAGAGGGAGTGGTGCAGGAAATGTATAAGTCTCCCCAGGATCAAGCAAAAATAAGGAGGATTTAGCTTGGTTGGTTTGCAGGCCTGAGACCTTCCCAAATTTCTCAGTAAGGGCCAACAGTGCCTTAAGTGAACCCAGGGTGTCACCCAAATACACTAGGGTGTCATCCGCATACATCTGGATTTTTCCTCCCGTTGTCTAATCCTGAGCCCCTTGATGTGCGGAGTTTGTCTAATTGCTATTCCCAATGGCTCAATTGCTAGTGCAAAAAGCAGGGGTGACAGAGGACACCCCTGCCTGGTGCCTCTAGATAGTACAAAACTGTCGGTCTGGGAGGCATTAACTCTAAGTGAAGCAACCGGGGCCCCGTAAAGAATTTGAGTGAGTGAAATATAATATGGACCTATACCGAAGGCCTCCATTACTTTCCATAAATATGCCCATTCCACCGTATCAAAGGCTTTTGCAACGTCTAAGGCTGCAATAGCTCTCTGGCCCGAGTTAGCATGGTCTATAGTGAGATTAAGCATCAGCCGTCTAACATTATTAGGGATGGCGCGAACTGTTCGCCGGCGAACTTGTTCGCGCGAACATCGGGTGTTCGCGCTCGCCGGAAGTTCGCGAACGTCGCGCGACGTTCGCCATTTTGGGTTCGCCATTGTTGGCGCTTTTTTTTGCCCTCTCACCCCAGACCAGCAGGTACATGGCAGCCAATCAGGAAGCTCTCCCCTGGACCACTCCCCTTCCCTATAAAAACCGAAGCCCTGCAGCGTTTTTTCACTCTGCCTGTGTGTGCTGAAGAGATAGTGTAGGGAGAGAGCTGCTGCCTGTTAGTGATTTCAGGGACAGTTGAAAGTTTGCTGGCTAGTAATCGTTTTGATACTGCTCTGTTATTGGAGGGACAGAAGTCTGCAAGGGTTTGAGGGACATTTAAGCTTAGGTAGCTTTGCTGGCTAGTAATCTACCTTCTACTGCAGTGCTCTGTATGTAGCTGCAGTGGGCAGCTGTCCTGCTTCTGATCTCATCTGCTGACTGCTGCAATAACAGTAGTCCTTGTAAGGACTGCTTTTATTTATTTTTTTGTTGTTTTACTACTACTACTACTACTACTATAAGAGCCCAGTGCTATTAGTCTAGCAGTGTTGGGGAGTGGGACTGGTGTGCTAATCTGCTGCTCCTAGTAGTTCAGCAGCACCAACTTTAATTTTTTTTTTTTTAATATTTTTTTTTTTTTTATTTTACTTTTTTTTATTTTACTACCGCTGTAGTAGTGTATAAGTTGACCTTTTAGGCATTATTTGCCCTGTAGGCATTTTTTGCCCAGTGTGTTATTCAACCAACTGCCATCTAGCTGTGTGACCTTGTTCACATTCTGTCTAAATATCCATAATATTACCGTCTCCAGAAAAAACACCGGAGTGACTTTTTTCAAGCAGCCATAACATATTTTACGTAATCTGTATCCATCGCTGTAGTAGTGTATAAGTTGACCTTTTAGGCATTATTTGCCCTGTAGGCATTTTTTGCCCAGTGTGTTATTCAACCAACTGCCATCTAGCTGTGTGACCTTGTTCACATTCTGTCTAAATATCCATAATATTACCGTCTCCAGAAAAAACACCGGAGTGACTTTTTTCAAGCAGCCATAATATATTTTACGTAATCCGTATCCATCGCTGTATTAGTGTATAAGTTGACCTTTTAGGCATTATTTGCCCTGTAGGCATTTTTTGCCCAGTGTGTTATTCAACCAACTGCCATCTAGCTGTGTGACCTTGTTCACATTCTGTCTAAATATCCATAATATTACCGTCTCCAGAAAAAACACCGGAGTGACTTTTTTCAAGCAGCCATAACATATTTTACGTAATCTGTATCCATCGCTGTAGTAGTGTATAAGTTGACCTTTTAGGCATTATTTGCCCTGTAGGCATTTTTTGCCCAGTGTGTTATTCAACCAACTGCCATCTAGCTGTGTGACCTTGTTCACATTCTGTCTAAATATCCATAATATTACCGTCTCCAGAAAAAACACCGGAGTGACTTTTTTCAAGCAGCCATAATATATTTTACGTAATCCGTATCCATCGCTGTAGTAGTGTATAAGTTGACCTTTTAGGCATTATTTGCCCTGTAGGCATTTTTTGCCCAGTGTGTTATTCAACCAACTGCCATCTAGCTGTGTGACCTTGTTCACATTCTGTCTAAATATCCATAATATTACCGTCTCCAGAAAAAACACCGGAGTGACTTTTTTCAAGCAGCCATGATAAATTTTACGAGATCCGTATCCACCGCTGTAGTAGTGTATACGTTGATCTTGTGGGCAGTATTTGCACAGTGTTTTCTTCAAACCGCCATCTAGCTGTGTGAGCTTGTTCACATTTTGTCTAAATATTGATAATATTATCGTCTCTAGAAAAACCACTTGAGTTACTTTTTTTCAAGCAGCATTCATATATTTTACGTAATCCGTATCCACCGCTGTGTATACGTTGACCTTGTAGGCATTATTTGCACAGTGTTTTCTTCAAACCGCCATCTAGCTGTGTGAGCTTGTTCACATTTTGTCTAAATATTGATAATATTATCGTCTCTAGAAAAACCACTTGAGTTACTTTTTTTCAAGCAGCATTCATATATTTTACGTAATCCGTATCCACCGCTGTGTATACGTTGACCTTGTAGGCATTATTTGCACACTGTTTTCTTCAAACCGCCATCTAGCTGTGTGAGCTTGTTCACATTTTGTCTAAATATTGATAATATTATCGTCTCTAGAAAAACCACTTGAGTTACTTTTTTTCAAGCAGCATTCATATATTTTACGTAATCCGTATCCACCGCTGTGTATACGTTGACCTTGTAGGCATTATTTGCACACTGTTTTCTTCAAACTGCCATCTAGCTGTGTGTATTATCGTTTCCAGAAAAACCAACTGAGTTTTTGTTGTTGTTGTTTTTTTAAAAATAATGCCAGGCAAAGGCAGGCCGCCACGCAGAGGCCGTGCTAGGGGCCGTGCTGCTATGCAATCCTGTGGCCCTAGCAAATTGCCCAGTTTTAAAAAGCCAATGACCCTGAACTCCCAAAATGCTGAAGAGGTAGTTGACTGGCTTACACAGCACACCCCATCCTCTACCGTTTCTAACTTTACCACAACATCCTCCTCATCCTCCACTGCTATGGCCACCCCACGTAACACTTCCTCCACCACCGGTGCCCCTTCTTCACTGGAGTCAGAGGAGTTATTTTCCCATGAGTTTCTTGAACTGAGTAATGCGCAACCATTATTGGCAGAAGAAGATGAAGGAGATGAGGACGTTACACCAGATTTAATTCTGGCAGAGAACACGACAGAGATGGACATAATGATGAGTGATGAGGAGGAGGTCCCCGCTGCTGCTTCCTTCTGTGATGTGTCAGAAGAAATTGATGCATCTGAGGAGAATGATGATGAGGAGATTGATGTTTTGTGGGTGCCTAGTAGAAGAGAGCAAGAGGAGGGTAGTTCAGATGGAGAGACGGAGAGTCAGAGAGGCAGTAGGAGAATAAGACTTAGAAGAAGCAGGGAGGACAGCCCGCAGGGATCAGTAGGGCAACAACATGTATCGGCACCTGTGTTCAGCCGGCCAACGCACCCGCCATTGCCGCCAATGCCGCCAACTTCTACTGTTACCGCCAGATCGCACACTTCCAAAAAGTCAGCAGTGTGGGATTTTTTTAATGTGTGTGCCTCTGACAAAAGCATTGTAATTTGCAATGAGTGCAGTCAGAAACTGAGCCTTGGTAAGCCCAACAGCCACATAGGTACAACTTCTATGCGAAGGCACATGAGCGGCAAGCACAAAGCACTTTGGGAGCAACACCTCAAAGGCAACAGGCAAACTAAAAGCCACACTCCTTCTGGTCCAGCATCTTACTGCTCTACCTCTGCTCTCCTTGACCCGTCTGAACCACCCTCCACTCCGCCTTCCACCTTGACCACCTGTTCCCATTCCCAGTCATCTGCCACCAGCCAAGTTTCTGTGAAGGCCATGTTTGAGCGTAAGAAGCCAATGTCTGACTGTCACCCCCTTGCCCGGCGTCTGACAGCTGGCTTGTCTGCACTCTTAGCCCGCCAGCTTTTACCATACCAGCTGGTGGACTCTGAGGCCTTCCGCAAATTTGTAGCAATTGGGACACCGCAGTGGAAGGTACCCAGCCGCAATTTTTTTTCTAAAAAGGGAATACCACACCTGTACCAACATGTGCAGAGCCAAGTTACCGCATCTCTGTCACTTAGTGTTGGGCCAAAGGTCCATATGACTACTGACGCATGGTCCTCCAAGCATGGTCAGGGCAGGTATGTCACCTACACTGCCCACTGGGTGAACTTGGTAATGGCTGGGAAGCAGGGAATGGGTAGCTCAACAACAACAACAGTGGAGTTGGTGTCGCCGCCACGGATTGCACGCGGTTCTGCCACCACCTCTACTCCTCCATCGTTCTCTACCTCGTCTTCTTCCTCTTCTTCTTCTTACTCTGCTGCTGGGTCCTCCTTCTCCTCCTCCACACCTGTGCACCCCCAGCTCCCCCTAGGCTATTCGACGTGCCAGGTACGCCGTTGTCACGCTGTCTTGGGGATGACGTGCCTGGAAAGCAAAAACCATACCGGATCTGTACTCCTGTCATCTCTGCAGTCACAGGCCGATCGGTGGCTGACCCCACACCAACTGCAGATCGGAAAAGTGGTGTGTGACAATGGAAGCAATCTGTTGGCAGCGTTGAGACTGGGCAATTTAACACATGTGCCCTGCATGGCACATGTGTTAAATTTAATAGTCCAACGTTTTGTCTCCAAGTACCCAGGATTCCAGGACGTTCTCACCCAGTCCAGAAAGGTGTCGGCCCATTTCAGACGTTCCTACACAGCCATGGCACGCCTTGCTGACATTCAGCAGCGCTACAACATGCCAGTCAGGCGTTTGATTTCTGACAGCCAGACTCGCTGGAATTCAACGCTCCTTATGTTGGAACGTCTGCTGCAACAACAAAGGGCCGTCAACGAGTACCTTTTTGAACTGGGTGGTAGGACTGGATCTGCAGAGCTGGGGATTTTTTTCCCCCGTTACTGGGTGCTTATGCGCGATGCCTGCAGGCTCATGCGACCTTTTGAAGAGGTGACAAATATGGTCAGTCGCACCGAAGGCACCATCAGTGACCTAATACCCTTCGCTTTCTTCCTGGAGCGTGCCGTGCGACGAGTGACAGATGAGGCTGTAGACCAGCGTGACGAGGAGCTGGAAGCGCACGATTTATGGTCGGAATCACCAGAACGAACCCAGGCACCTGCTGCAACGCAGGGAGAGGTGCCAGAAGTGGAGTCAGAGGAGGAAGGTGGCTTTGTGGAGGAGGAGGAGGAGGACCAACAGGAGCAGGCTTCCCAGGGGGCTAGTGGTGACCTTTTGGGGACCCCTGGTCTTGTACGTGGCTGGGGGGAGGAGACCGTGGATGATGCAGTCCTTGATAATGAGGAAGCGGAGATGGATAGCTCTGCATCCAACCTTGTGAGAATGGGGTCTTTCATGCTGTCATGCCTGTTGAAGGACCCCCGTATCAAGAGGCTTAAGGAGAAGGACCTGTACTGGGTCGCAACGCTACTAGACCCTCGGTACAAGCATAAAGTGTCAGAAATGTTACCAACATACCACAAGTCCGAAAAGATGCGGCATTTACAAACCAGCCTGCAAAACATGTTGTACAATGCTTTTAAGGGTGATGTCACTTCAGGAACTCATCAACATTCCAGGGGCAGAGGTGCCAGTAATCCTGCCACGAGCACACCTGCAAGGACAAAGCCCTTTGGCCGGTCTGTAACGTCAGACATGCAAATGTTTTTCTGTCCAAGGCAGCGCCACAACCCTTCTGGATCCACCCTCAAAGAACGCCTCGACCGGCAGGTAGCGGACTACCTGGCATTAACTGCAGATATCGACACTCTGAGGAGCGATGAACCCCTGGACTACTGGGTGAGCAGGCTTGATCTGTGGCCAGAGCTGTCACAATTTGCCATGAACCTCTTGTCTTGCCCAGCCTCAAGTGTGCTCTCAGAAAGGACCTTCAGTGCAGCAGGAGGGATTGTAACTGAGAAGAGAACTCGCCTAGGTCACATATAGTGTCGATTACCTGACCTTTATTAAAATGAATGAGGGGTGGATCTCGGAGGGTTACTGCACGCCGGAAGACTTGTTCTGACTTCTATGCAGCTGTCCTTCTCTTCAAGCCTCATGACTCCACACACAGCTGTCCTTTAGCGTCCTCCTCCCTCCGCCACCGTTACAAACTAGGGTGCAAACCCTACTGGTTTAATTTTTTCTGGCCTCTGTGCTTCAGTGGCTGCAACCAAAAAAACTGGGCAAACAATGTCTACAAGGTCAACGTATGGCGAAAAATGACTATTTTCAGCATTTATATGGCATATTTTTTCTGGCAACTGTGCTTCAGTGGCTGCGTCCAAAAAAATGCATATTTTCTGCATTTATATGGCATAATTTTTCTGGCCTCTGTGCTTCAGTGGCTGCAACCAAAAAAATGCATATTTTCTGCATTTATATGGCATAATTTTTCTGGCCTCTGTGCTTCAGTGGCTGCAACCAAAAAAATTTATATTTTCAGCATTTATATGGCATAATTTTTCTGTCAACTGTGCTTCAGTGGCTGCGACCAAAAAAATGCATATTTTCTGCATTTATATGGCATAATTTTTCTGGCCTCTGTGCTTCAGTGGCTGCAACCAAAAAAATTTATATTTTCAGCATTTATATGGCATAATTTTTCTGTCAACTGTGCTTCAGTGGCTGTGACCAAAAAAATGCATATTTTCTGCATTTATATGGCATAATTTTTCTGGCCTCTGTGCTTCAGTGGCTGCAACCAAAAAAATTTATATTTTCAGCATTTATATGGCATAATTTTTCTGGCAACTGTGCTTCAGTGGCTGCGACCAAAAAAATGACTATTTTCAGCATTTATATGGCATATTTTTTCTGGCCTCTGTGCTTCAGTGGCTGCGGCCAAAAAAACTGGGCAAACAATGCCTACAAGATCAACGACGTTGAAAATAGTCATTTTTTGCCATACGTTGACTCAACGTATATGGCAAAAAATGACTATTTTCAGCATTTATATGGCATATTTTTTCTGGCAACTGTGCTTCAGTGGCTGCGACCAAAAAAACTGGGCAAACAATGCCTACAAGGTCAACGTATGGCAAAAAATGACTATTTTCAGCATTTATATGGCATATTTTTTCTGGCAACTGTGCTTCAGTGGCTGCGTCCAAAAAAACTGGGCAAACAATGTCTACAAGGTCAACGTATGGCGAAAAATTACTATTTTCAGCATTTATATGGCATATTTTTTCTGGCAACTGTGCTTCAGTGGCTGCGTCCAAAAAAACTGGGCAAACAATGTCTACAAGGTCAACGTATGGCGAAAAATGACTATTTTCAGCATTTATATGGCATATTTTTTCTGGCAACTGTGCTTCAGTGGCTGCGTCCAAAAAAACTGGGCAAACAATGCCTACAAGGTCAACGTATGGCAGTTGTTTAAAGAGAACAGTAGATTACTAGCCAGCAAAGCTACCTAAGCTAAAATGTCCCTCAAATCCCTGCAGACTTCTGTCCCTCCAATACAGAGCAGTATCAAGCAGATTACTAGCCAGCAAACTTACTATCATCTGTCCCTGAAATCACTAACAGCTCTCCCCCTACACTATCTCTTCCAAGCACACACAGGCAGATTTTTCAGATACATTTTTGCCCTTGATCCCCCTCTGGCATGCCACTGTCCAGGTCGTTGCACCCTTTAAACAACTTTAAAATCATTTTTCTGGCCAGAAATGTCTTTTTTAGATGTTAAAGTTCGCCTTCCCATTGAAGTCTATGGGGTTCGCGAACCGTTCGCGAACCGCTCGCATTTTTGCGCAAGTTCGCGAATATGTTCGCGAACTTTTTTTCCGACGTTCGCTACATCCCTAAACATTATGAGCTGTCGTTTTTCCCGGGATGAACCCTGTCTGGTCCTCAGTGACTATATGTGTGATGACTTGTGCCAGACGCCTGGCTAAGACTTTTGCCAATATCTTAACATCAGCCGTTAGAAGGGATATAGGCCTGTAAGAGTCCGGGCTTGTTAAGTCCTTACCCGGTTTGGGGAGGAGTATGATAGTGGCTTCATACATAGAGGCCGGGAGAATCTTTTGTTGGAGAGCATACTCATAAGTTTTTAGAAGGAGAGGAGCCAAGGTAGCAGCATGCCTCTTATAAAATTCTATGGGCAACCCATCTGCGCCAGGGGCTTTACCCAGTGGAAACGTTTCAATTGCCTCTACAATTTCCGCTACTGTCAGTGGTCCATCAAGGTACTCCTTAAAGTCCGCAGCTAGAGCCGGAAACTTAAGGGAATGCAAGAAATCATCTATAGCCAAGTGCCCTTCAGTTAGTTTAGTGCTGTACAGATTAGCATAATAACGTGCCATCAAAGTTTTAATTTCCTCTGGGTCCGAAGCAAACTCAGTTGCGTTTTTCCTTAATGACGTAATCACAGGGGGAGAAGTCTGTTCTCTTGTAAGTAGTGCTAACATTCTACCTGCCCTCTCCCCCTGTTCCAACACCCTGGCTTTGGTAAACAGGTGCCTATACTGTGACCTTTCCCACATATATTGTGCATATTTGTCCTGTAAAAGTTTTAAGCGGGTGTAGTGTAGAGGGGTAGGAGAGATAGCCAGCTGGGCTTCAGCATGAACAATTTCACTCTCCAGTGCAGTCTGTTGCTGTCTGGACTGTTTCTTAAACCCTATTATCTCATTGTTTAACTGGCCTCGTAGGTATGCTTTAAAAGAGTCCCATAAGACATTCATATCAGTAGTGGCAGCATTAAATTGAAAGAATTCTTTGAATAACACCTCATGCTCTTTATCATTGTCAAGAATTTTCAACCAAACCGGATGAAGTGCCCACCTGGTCCGTGAATGAGTGGCACCCAATGAAAGGGTAAGCTCTAAGGGGGCGTGATCAGTTATACCCCTAGGGAGGTATTCTGCCTTCGTCACACAGGTAAGAGAAATATCATTCACAAATGCAAAGTCTATTCTGGATAACACTAAATGTGAAGCCGAAAAACAGGAGTACTGCCTATCTAGTGGATGGAGTTGTCGCCAAACTTCAGTAAGCCCCACACCTTTCGCCAAATCAGCGAGATTAGTGCTTGCGTCCACAGTGCCTTGTGTGCGAATCCGCAGCCGGTCTAAGGTACTATCAAGTAGGGAGTTAAAGTCCCCAGCCGCGACAACCCGTGCATGGGGATGTTGGGCCATAAAGTGAATCAGCTGTCTGACACACGTAGGTTCATAGGGAGGCGGGATATATATATTGGCGATGATAAACTCCTGATGATATACATTAGCATGCAAAAATATGTACCTTCCTTTGGCATCCGACTGAACATCTAGTAATTGGAAAGGGATGTGCTTGGCTACGAGGGTTGCCACTCCCGAGGAATGGGTACTATAGGTTGCATGGAAGTGCCAGCCTACCCAAGGTTTCTTAAGGGTAAGTATTTTACTACCTGTCAAATGGGTTTCCTGCAAAAGAGCAATGCCCACACCCCTACATTTCAGGTAGTCAGTAACCAGCCTTCTTTTAATGGGATGATTCAAACCCCGCACATTCCAGCTAAGTAGGGTCAGAGTCATGGTGGCTTTAGACACTCGGGTAACAGTGTTAATGCATCTGCTTTGTCATTTAGTACAACTTCCCTGAACATATTCTGTGCATAGAAATAAACATTGTCAAAAACAACCCATAAGCATTCCCCTAACCCACCCTTTCTACCCAGATCCCCAACAGTAGGTAGAATGTTTCCCATAACCATAAGTGAGAGGTCACACTGGGATGGCCAAACAATAAACCTAAACGTGAAGCAACTTGGGCAGCTCCATATGGTGCCCTCCCTCCAATGTCCAGAAACACAGTGTCCGCATATACGGTTAGGACTTATTCAAATAGCTTACCCTCATGCATATCAAACATGCTTGTGGCTCAACCGACAGGTAAAAGAAAAAAGGGGGTAATGCATGCCATATTGGCTCTTACTACCCGGTCCATGCTTGGTCCAGAGGCCGAACATTTAGCAGTGGCCTAAGATGTATCCGGTATGTAGGGTTGTCACCAAAAGAAGACACATGGACACGACGAGGAGAGAATGCCAGCATACTGGAGAAAACACAAAAGAGAACAAAATGTCACCTCCAGGGTCCATCACTGCGGAGCTGGGTGGTCCGGATCTCCCCTGCGACCGTTGCGGTCAAGCCAGTCGTTGAGGTCTCGTGGAGAGGTGAAGAAGTGGGTAGCTCCGTCAACAGATATCCTCATGCGTGCAGGGTACAACATGGCGTACTTTAAATCAAGCGCTCTCAGCCTCCTCTTGCTATCAGCAAACTGGGCTCTCTGCTTCTGTATCTCAGCCGAGAAATCCGCATATATAGACACATTGGTGGATTGAAAGGAAATGCTGCCCTTCTCCCTTGCCAATTTCAGAAATTTGTCGCGGTCCCTCGCATTAAGCAGTCTTGCAATCAGTGGCCGTGCAGGAGTCCCTGGCGGTCCACGTCTAGTAGGGACCCTATGGGCCCTCTCAATGGCGAAAGTAGTGGAAAGGTGGTGACTCCCAAAAGTATCTCTAAGCCACTGTTCCAAAAAGGATTCCGGGTTGTCTCCCTCCGCTCCCTCGGGAAAACCCACAAAGCGTAAGTTATTTCGGCGGAGCCTGTTCTCCATGTCATCAGCTTTAAGCTGAGCCTGCTTTAGAGATTGCTGAAGCTGTTGTACTGTATTCGGCAATGGCAAGCAAGTATCCTCTAGCGTGCTAATCCGCTGCTCCGCCATCTTGGCCCGCTCCCTGATTTTCTGCATGTCATGTTTAATAATGGAAAGATCTACCTTGATCTCCTCTGTAGTGGCAGTAATCAGGGAGGCACAAGTTTCTCTCGTGGATCTTATCTCTGCCAACAATTCCGAGAGTGTGGGTTCAGCCGTTTCCACCTGTAAAGCAGGATCATCTGGGTCCGGGGAGCTGGGCCTAGAGGGAGAGGCGCCATCTTGCGCAGACTTCCCTTCTCTGGCAAACTTTCCCAGCTTCGCCGCCGCCTCGGAGGCTCGCTTTTGAGCTCGGTTCTGGCCCATCAGTTGTCTGGGAGGTAGTTGGTCCCAGGGGTTCTCCACTGTACCAGCAGAGTGCGGTTCCGTCAGGAAAATCAGGGTAATTAGGAGTTTGGGCACCGGAGCTCTTAGCAAGTGCGACCGCTCACATCAGGTCGTTGGCCACGCCCCCGTAAGGCTGAATATTACATGATAATACATTAGAGTTACCAATCTCACTGTATTGCTTACAAATGTGCAGTTTTTGATAATTATGATAATTCTTGATCATCCTTATTTCAGATTAATGGTTCCAGCCTCCATTTTTACTCCAAACCATGGAATAAATATTTCACTCACAGTCTTTTCTGTGTTTCCTCGTCAACAATACCATCTGGCCGACTTTTTCCATCGATCACACCCAGCCTCATCCCTATTTCACAGGCGATGACTAATTCATTCTAAGAACTGCACTGTTTTTTAGCCTCAGTGAACACAGCCCCTACTAATCTCTATATCTGCTCTGCCTCATAAGGCCATAATGCAGAATTGAAAGAATCTCATATTTCACCATAGTTTCACCATAGTTGGCTTGAAGGTCAAGTTTCCAGGATATCAAGGCAAATAAAACTGGTTTGGGCCAACCACAACCACAACCATTTTTCTGGGTCTCCTATGGGGAACAAATGATGTATAGGATTAATTACATGAAAACTATACAATAAATAACTTTTACAATAAGAAAAAGGCCTTTGTATATACACAAAAATTAAAACCAGGGGGTCCCAAAAAATGAAAGTTGAAATTTCAACCAATCAGTATTGTATATCCTATGAACTGGATCATTGAACAATCATATCAAATTGCATTTATCAGTAATATTGCACTTTTGCCCCTAATAATAATATACTAATAGTACTTCTAGCACACCATTTAGTAAGCTTGAGATGTGTGGAAATAGTGTTCTTGCACCCCGAGGCTATGGGCAACTTCCTGCAACTCCCAGCAGTGTGTAGTGGCCCCTTTAAGCACCTTACCCTCAGGTGGATCCTCTGTGTCTCTGGTGCACTGATAAATCAGGATGAAAGTAACAATTGTCCAGGTTAATTGCTTCAAATAAATAACTTCTTTATTTGACAGTGGCAGGTATCTTGATCACAGCTTAAAGACAAAGGTATATTTTAATACATTCAAAGTACAGTAATCAGTGGAAAACCTTCACACTTTCTGATCTTGCCAGTAGATCCCACTCAGGGGTTGTGCAACCTGTGATTTTCCCCAGCACTAGGGCTCCCAAGGGATATCTCTCTCCTTGGCACTTTCCCTGCTCCTGAGCTCACCCACTCTTGTCCCTGTCTGACGCTTGATCACCACAAGGGTGCTAACCCAAACTACTCTCCTTGTTGGAGTTGCTCACTAAATTACTCTGCCATTATCTTTCGCTCCTAGAGAGACTATTACATAAACTTCTATCACTAAATAGATTGTCCCTGCTTTTGAGTCTGACAACATTCAGACCCACTCTTGTACTGACCCCCACAAGGTGGGATCCAGGAAAGGAGCCTTGAGCACATGTGTGCTTTCCCTTTTAAACAACAAAGCTTGAACTACAATGGACCCATGAAAAGGAGCATAGCTGCCTGGGTGAATAAAAGGACCACTTAGGTGTCCAAATACAGGGGAAACTGCCTGAGTAAAGCATACCTGATCTTCAGGGTCCCTACATACTACACCTATAATAGTGTTTAAGGACTCCATCCCAAAACACATTGGACCCATGTCCCAGTATATAGTGTTTTTGCTAAATTCCTTCGGAGTGCCACTCATTGTTTGCCTGATTTGTATTGATACTGAGCAGTTTGCCATGAGTTGCACTCCTGGATAACCATGGAGAGAAGGTTGTTTTATTTCTAAGGTTTATTCTGACTCGGCTATTTGTTTATTCCCTTCTTTACAGTTTATCAAAAATTCAAATAAATAATTCAAAATAATTAAATACGATATATAAAAAATATTTTAAAATAATTCTGATGGTGTCTTTTCACATAACAATTCTGGTAAACCATCTCAGAGCTTTAACCTGAAAATGATGGCTTTAAAATTGACTTTCTGATGGTAAATGCCATGAATTTGTTACATTGGCAAATGTTAAGAGCAGCGAATGACTATAACTAGTGATGGGCGAATTTGTCCCGTTTCACTTCGCCATGAATTTTGCGAATTTCCCTGTGACAATTTGCCGGCATCAAAAGGGCGATGACGTCAATGTTGATGCCGGCTCCCCCATTAAAGTCAATGGGCGTCCATTTATTGGCGTTGAAAAATCTGGCCCTTCACTAATTATAACCCACAAACTCGCCCTTCACTAATTATAATCCACAAACAGTGCCTAGAGCTAAAATGCTTTTCAATTTGACTAAAAAAAAGTATTTTGCATGTGGGAAGATGCATTTATAAATAGTGCCATTGGATACCATTTATGTCTCGTTTATTTTTATCCAAAAGATAATAATTTATTTTCCCGGTGCAGGTATAGGATCCATTATCCGGTAACCTGTTATTCAAAAAGATCAGAATTATGGCAACATAGACTCCATTTTAATAAAATTATTAATTGTATTTTTTAAATGATTTCACTTTTCTCTGTAACAGTAGTACCATGTATTTGGTCCCATAATGGATCCTTATTGGAGCAGAACAATCCTGTTGGGTTACATTAATGTTTAAATTATTTTCTGGATAACAGGTCCCATACCTGTAATACCCCTTTAGCCGTGGCATAGAGGAAGCAGACCCCGCTATAGTGGGGGGCCAAGGGGAACAAGGGGGCACAGAATCTGCTTCCTCTAAGTTATGTGGAAATCTCCCCTCTGCAGCTGCTCTTCTAATTGAGAGCTTGCGGGGAGCATCGGAAACCAGCAAACGGGGAGCGGGCAGGCAGGTGGCTGGTTATTGGGGAGAGGAGTGAGAGTGGGCCACTCTTAAGACTTTTTTGACCGGGGAGCCAGCTGCATGTTGTTACAGTGCTACGCAATATGTTGGCGCTATAGAAATACATGTTAATAATAATAATAATAATAATACACTGCTGCCCTTTATTCTTGTTATACCAGTATCTTGAATTTGATATCGAAATTGCACATTATTCCTTCATAATGTATTTTATGTTACATCATCATTTGGCTTCAGCAATCTCTACCTCATGGCACTGAACAGAAAAAAATAATGTTCAAGCTTCTGAGAGTTTTGCAATTGCCAAGCTTTGAGAACATCTACTACTATGAAAGGGTAACTAGCTAAAATAATTCTGTTGAACGCACCCAATGATAATAGCACTATACCAACTATTGAATGCACATGATACATTTACATACTAGCAAGATGTTAGGTGGAATTCAAAACACTGCATCCTATTAAATATTCTTAATTTGCATATTATTATTTAATTAACCCTATTCCTATACAATGATGAATGGACTGGAAAGGCAGCATGCCAACAAGGCATTTAATGAGCACACCATTGCTCATTAGCACTTAACTGAAACTCCTTTTCATGAGGACTGTGTCGGTGACAGATGTGGGTAGCTGAATGGATCATGGATCATATAGGAAATGAATTCAAATGTGTCTGCATGTTAAATGGTAACCAGCAGACATGTCTTTATAGATTCCTTGCTTTTAGTGAGCCATGCTTTAAAGAAATAATTAAGAGGATGTAGATGGTTAAATAAAAGCATCTAGGGTCATATTGGGATTCCTACAATGAGTAGGATGAATCATTGATTCCTACTAAAGGTGGCCATAAATGCAAAGATCCGCATGTTTGGCGATGTTGCGATTAAAAGGCATGGCTATATCGGGGGTAATCTGATTGTTCGGCCGTACGGCCGAACGATCAGATTACGATGTGCCATGAGCTCCGGCAGGATCGGTTGGGTCAAAATCAAACCTGACCGATCGACCAAACAACCGATCTCCGCCGGACGAAAGATGTCGGCACACGCCACACACGATCCGAAAATCGTACGAATCCTCGATTCATACGAACGGATCTGTGTGTCTATGGCCACCTTTAGAGTAGGGACTATAAACGAAGACAAAGAGCCTCTGGTACTCAAAAGTCTGTCTATCCTTTAAGCTTCTTTTTTTTTTATACAGGGGAGAATTTAATAAAAAAAAATCAAAAACACCTTTTTTGTCTATGTTACATGTTTGGTTCCATGCATTCCCTATGGCAAAAACAAACAAAAACAAATTTCTTCCAGAGCAAGAATTTTCCAAAAATTCTCCTGGAGCAAAAAAAAAGTGTTTTTTTCTTTTTTGAGTTAAAATGTATTATATAATCCTAAAAAAAAAAAATATGCTAAATACACTAATCGAAACTATGTCGAAAAATCGAATCAAATTCAATCCAATGCACTATTCCTTCTATTTGAACGATTATTACTTATACTTTGATCGAAAACTGACCTATTTTACCCAAAAAAAAATTAATTTCAGTTGGTCTTTTTGAATTCGATTTTCGAAGTTTTTTCAATTCTAAATTGGACCGTTGATAAATATGCCCCTTAATGTTACAGGATTAAATAATTGCACCAATTCCCTCTTTAGAGAATGCAAACACTGTATAAGCACCTACAAAGCCTATGTAACATTTCTAATTCTAAATGTAGCTCATCAATAAGGGGCAGATTTATCAAAGGTCGAAGTGAATTTTCAAATTAAAAAACGAAGTAATTTTTGGGTACTTCGACCATCGAATAGGCCAAATTCAACTTCGATTCGAATTGAAAATACTTCACAAATTCGACCATTCGAAAATCGAAGTACTGTCTCTTCGACTTTGACACTTCGCCACCTTAAACCTGCCGAATTGCTATGTTAGCCTATGGAGATCTGCTAGAACCTATAGCCAGTATTTGGCTAAGTTTTGAGATATCGAAGGATTTTGTTTGTAAAATCGTACAATCGTACGATTCTGAGTACGATCGTACGATTAGAAGTACGATCGTACCATCTTAAAAATCCTTCGACTTCGAATGTCTTCGAATGTCGGGCTACCCTATTCGATAGTCGAATTTCAAAGTTTTTTTCACTTCGAAATTTGACCCTTAATAAATATGCCCCTAAGGGGCCCATTTACTATTGGTCGAATATCGAGGGTTCATTAGCGTAGTTGCCACAAGTGATCGCAATGACTTCTAAGCGTATCGCTGTTTAGTAAACTTAGCCGCTGCGAATATTTTGGTGAAAAAATATTTGCATCGATAACATGGCTAAACATAACGTCAAATTTACCGTGCTTTAGTAAACAGACCCCAATGCGTTACTTGGGGTTTAACTCAGCAATAAGGAAAATGAGTAGGGGCATGAAGCCATAAGGGCCATTATACTTATGGGTCCCTACATGAGCTTATAAAACAAATCATCTGTCCAAGAAACTCTCTACAAATGAGCTGCCCCCGCCCCTAACTCTAACAAAGGCTACAGTAGTTATAAGGGAGGGGTTAGTTAATACAAGGGGCTACTCGTGGGACTGGTAATTTGTTTTTACTAGCTGGTATCACCAGGAGGTTCAAATGACTCTTACTTTCAGTTTCAGTCTTTCAACTGTTTAGTGCAAAAAAAAATTAAAAAATTTAAAAAAAAGCTAATAATTAATTCTCTATCTTATTGTTTCTGTGATATAACCTATAATTGTAGAACATCAACATACAACTACATTATTATTATCTTTTCTTTCTTACTTGCTCCTTGTTCCTTGACTTGGTCACCTGAAAATATCAAACAAATAACAAAAATCCCTATTTGTTAGAAGACTAATGTTAAAAAAGATGGTAGATTGGCCCTTTAAGGTTGTTGTATCAGGATGATGTATTAAATATTTCCTTGACCAGAAAATATATAATCAAAATTTTAGTGAGCTTGTGTACGTTCACACATCAATATTATTAGCACCTAAATTGCTAGTATTATAAATAGAATGTACTACACTTTTTTCTCATTGCAGTCTCTTCATTTTTTTTTCCGATTTTGCGAGGACAGAAATATTTTTAATGTGAAAAGTACAGAGGGAAGCTGTTCTGTTAAATAGTCTTTAAGCAAATGCCCTGTCTGCCTTTAAAAACCCATATCCTGCTAATGACTCAAGGTTAATTAGATTTTGGATGCAATAGATGAAAGAACTTTGCAATTATCTGCTTTCGTATGCTTCTCAGTAAACTACCTTATTCGCTCTCCCTTATTATGAAGACTTTCCCAGGTCCCTCTTGGCTGCTGTTGATCGGTGTTGGCTCATGTCCATGCTGCAACAAAGACCTGGCATTCCAGCTGCCTGAGTCTAATCTCTAGTGTCAGCTCTTGTTAATGTTTCAGCATGAAATCAGAAGGGGCAAAGCTGCATAGAATATTAAAACCATGATCAGAATTCCACTGGAATTCTGATAGTTTGTAAATGCTAGCAGGGCAGAAGAATTTCTGTCACATAACAAATAAAGTAATAAATACCTGCAAAGCACTACCGCACCATACGCATTCTCGACAGATAGCTACTTTAGTTGAATAATGAAAATAAATCCTTATGTAGCATCACAGCTTGCCTCCATTACCTTACAGCCCGTCTTTTATTCCCTGTGGTGAATCTGTAATGGGCTGAAAATGCCGTAGTTTATGTTTGTAATTTAATTTGATTGACAAGATTTTTTGTTTCACTGAAACTGGCCTTCATATTGCACTATATAAAATATCTTACTATAACCGTAACATGCAAATATTTGCATGCACAAATATATTTTTTATAATATGCATATTTGTGGCACTCTATGTAACATTCTTTTATGTCTCCATAGTATTTATAGTTTAAAACTTGTGGATGGACATTGATTTCAAGAAACTGTTGTATTGTTGCATAAAAATATTAGGGAATTAGTAGGACAACTTAACCATAGGGCCAAATGAGCATCTGCCCAGGACCCACTGATTTCAGGTTGCCCACTGTGACAGAAAGGTTTTTTAATTTAATTTATTTGCATCCCACTGCCCTCCTTATCACCTTTGCCCTCCTTACCCCCACCATTTTTCTGTCTTCCACACAGTGCTGTGTCTTCCACTATGGAACGCACAGTCATCTTGGATTTTCCTGTATAGTACTTAAAGGCAGGCAGACAGATAGAGAGTGCAGCAAGCAGCAGTGGGAGCACAAGGAAAGAAGAAAACTTTGCTACTGGCATTCTGCTTGTGCAAGTGTAAGGTAATAGTTTCAATTTATCCACTGATCCTACGTGCATGTATGGAGTTAATAAAGTGTTCATTGGACATTTTTTAGTGATCTTACTGGCATATGTGGAGTTAATGGACTATTAAATGGAAATTTTTCAGTGATCTCAATGGCAGTCTGGGATTGACAGTTTAACAAATTGGCACAGCTGGGGTTAATATGCTGATTATACATTTTTTATAGTAATTGTACTAGCACGTCTGGGATAATTATTCTGATTAATGTCTGCAGTATTTATACTGACATGTCTAGGATTAATAAGCCCCTTATTCATTTTATTTAGAGATTCAATTTGCATGGCTGGGGTTAATATCGTCATTATTCATTTTGTGTACTAATTAAACTGGCTTATCTGGGTTGTGTTGTAGTAACAGCTGTGTTTAGGGGGTGTGGCCAAAAAGTTGGCATGGTTTGAAAAGTACTAAGGGCACACAATTTGGATCTTTGCCTAGGGCCCACCTTACAATGGCGCTGAAATTAAGTAATTCCTGCTAAAAAAGTTGTGCAGTTTGAAAAGAAATACCAAACCTAGCCCCATGACTGCTGCAGTTACAACAGAGGTTCGTAAACTCTGGACCCTAAATCAGCGGCAGAAGCAATGTTCTCTGTGAACTTGTGAGCATGGTTACAGAAATTTTGAAGCCAGTACCAATAAGCTGTGGTGTGGATCCTTGGAAACCAACTGCTTCACAAAAGATGTGATCGCCTATACTACAGTAGGTCTCTAGAACCAGTGTTAGTTTCCCATTCATATTTTTACAATTACTGACAGAATGTGCCCAATTGTACATGTAGTTCTCTGATCCAGAGTGCTCTATCCACATATACAAAAAGTAGAGTAGGGTTCTTAATCCTGTGTTGTCAACACTATGATTTTCTGGATTTTTGCTAGCCACATCAGATCGAGTTTTTCATTGGTTTGTTGTATTTTATTTTACATGTCAATTATTTAAAGTTTAATGGTCAACTTCATGTTTTATTTTCAACTTAATGGGGCTGCAATAATATGGCTAAAATAGGCTCCAGTGCTGCAAATTGATTTTTCCCTGGTCACTATGGCAGCACTCACACCTCTGGGTTATTCCCCGCCCTCGCTCTCAATAGGACAGAAACAATTAAGTTAATTAAACCATGATTATATCTACACCCCCTTACCCTCAATCAGTGTCTTTTTTCTGTCCTCGCTTTTTGGAGAAGCCCTTTGGGTGGGTTGTGTTTTTCTTTTGTGGCTCACGAGGACCCATATTTGGGACCAGATCCTGGGAAGTTGGCCTCTCTTCCTGGTTGGGCTACGCAAAGTGTTTCCTCCCAGAGGAGACCAGCTAGCCAATACCCCGTTATTAGGCAGCCCGGGGTTCATTATGGGGTTCTTATACCTGTGTCTTAAGACCAGGTCTTTTGGGCGGCACTGTAGTAAAGGAGTTTTTTCTGTAAGCGTGGCGCAGGTTAAACGTCCTGCGTTCCACTTGAGACCCTGGTGCGCTTGTGCGCATGCTCGCATGTGCGCATAGGGCGGAACAGGAAGTGACCGCATTGGAGGATTTTGCGTTCCACTGAGGACGCATGTGCGCATGTGCGCGAAGCAGGAAGTTAGGCGCATTGGTGGAATTGCGTTCCACAACTAATTAGAAGTAGCCGGTGACGTCACTGGCGGAGTGTGTTTGGCGAAAACGCTAAGTTCAGACACAGAGATTCTATCTTTAAGATTGCAGTTCAGTCTTCAGCTCTGGGAAAGAGCGAATTTTTTTCAGGTAATGCTGTTCTTTGTTTGGGCAGTGTTTATTTGGCGTTACTGTGTAGTAAATGTATATCTTTGTTCTTAGAGATGACATCTCTACATGATGTGCCTAGTAGCCCAGAAAATGCTGCCAATGATAATAGGAGGTGAGCCACTATTAGGTAAGTTTTTTTTGTTGGTTCTAAAAGAGTGCAGATTTTCTAACTTTAGAATTACATATTATTTTTCAGTGTGC
This sequence comes from Xenopus petersii, assembly GCA_038501925.1. NCBI lineage: Eukaryota > Metazoa > Chordata > Amphibia > Anura > Pipidae > Xenopus > Xenopus petersii. Next base: position 67,070,367 of record CM076685.1, on the reverse strand, counting down.
CAATCCCAAAGAAAGCGGTCTCTAAAGAGAAGCACAGGATATGTGTGGCATGTGATAATCAGGCCCTTAAACATTCAAAGTTATGTGACAGATGCACCAGAAGATTGGAAATTTTGAAGGTTTGGCAGTCCAGACTTCAAAGATACCCAGAAGATTGATACGTTTTGCAGAAGTTTGGGCAAGGTCTATAACAGATCAATGGGTATTACAGACCATCAGTCGGGGATACTACCTGGAGTTCAGTACTACTCCAGTTCACAATCAATTTATAATGTCAAAGATTCCCAAGATGAGAGAACAAAAGGAAATATTAAACAAGTACGTGCAACAGTTGTTGCAAGACGGAGCTATCCAGCCAGTCTCTCGGCAGTTTCAAGGACAAGGAATTTATTCAGCACTATTCATGCTACACAAGAAGACAGGAGATTTTCGACCAGTGTTGGATCTAAGACCAATAAATGGATTCTTGAAGGTGAAGAGATTCAAGATGGAGTCAATTTTTTCGATCATAAAGGAGGTCCGAGAAGGGGATTGGCTCCTATCTTTAGATTTGAAAGATGCCTATTTCCATATTCCGATAGCTGCTTCTCATCACAGATTTCTAAGATTTGCGATAGATCAGGACAGGCATTACCAGTTTGTGTGCCTCCCATTTGGACTGGCAACGTCGCCTCGAGTCTTTTCGAAGATCCTACAGTCTCTTATAGCGGAAATCAGAAGGAATGGAATACACATATTTCATTATCTAGACGATATTCTAATGAAATCACAAGATCCCGACAGTCTACTGCAAGAAAGGGACTATGTTATTCATTTTCTGCAGGATCATGGTTGGGTTTTCAATATGGAAAAAAAGTCAACTAGTTCCCACGCAGGATCTAGTGTATCTCGGTGCCAGCTTCTGTACAAGGCAAGGGGTGGTAGTCCTGCCAGAAGAAAAGAAAGAGAAGATAGAGCGTACACTAAGAGATCTAGGAAAGAGAAGATCGTGTTCAGCCAGAGACATAAGCAGTGCATTGGGTCTTTTAATCTCAACATTTCCGATGCTGAAATGGGCGAGGTGGCATGTAAGGCCCCTACAGAAGATGTTTTTAAGTCAATGGGATCCAAGATTCCAAGATTGGAATCAGAGAATATGGATTCATGCTCAGGTAATGAAAGAGATGAAGTGGTGGTTAAGAAGAGAAGATTTGGTCAGAGGAGGAACAGATACTGCCAGCAAACATATTGGAGTTGAGGGCTGTGTGGAAGGCAATTCAGAAATGCCAATGCTTAATAAAGGGAACATCATTGATGATAAAGATGGACAACGTGGCAGCAGTTGCTTATATAAGGAGACAAGGAGGTACTCGGAGCCACAGCCTCATGACAGAGCTGTACCCCATCATGGATTGGGCAGAGGAGAATTTGAAGGAGATTTCAGCTCTACATCTGCCAGGGAAGATGAACGTGATAGCAGATTTCCTCAGCCGTTCAGTAGTAGACAAACACGAGTGGGGACTACATCCAGAGATATTTACTCAGATCGTGAGGAGATGGGGAAGGCCAAGGGTGGATTTGATGGCCAGCCCAGCCAATCAGAAGGTAGAAAGATTCTTCTTGAGGTACCGATGTCCTCAAGCAGTAGCAGTGGATGCTTTCCATCAGTCCTAGAGCAGGGGTCTCCTATACATTTTTCCTCCCATACCTCTAATTCCTCGGATATTGAGGAAAATCAGAACGGACAAGGCAGATGTGATAGCCATCATTCCGGACTGGCCGAGAAGGCCATGGTACCCATTATTGAGGTCACTGATGATAGAGGAACCTCTTCAACTTCCTCAGAGAGAAGATTTACTGGTGCAGGGACCGGTCAGACATCCATGTCCACAAATATTATGCCTGAGGGCTTGGAGATTGAGAGGAGTAGATTGAGTAGGGAAGGATTTCCAGACTCAGTAGTGGAGACTATGATGTCAGCTAGAAAATTGTCAACAAACAGAACTTATAACAGAGTTTGGCAAATATTTTCACTTTGGCTTTCCTCAAGAGAGGTGAGTGTGGAACAAGTTACGATTCCTCAGATCTTAGAATTTCTTCAATTAGGGTTTGAGAAGGGACTTAGTCTCAGAACACTAAAGTTACAGGTTTCCGCTATATCAGCGCTAACAGGAAGGCAATGGGCTAAGGAGGAGAACATAATAAAATTTATGTCAGGAGTTATGCATTTAATGCCTCCAAAGAGAGTTTTTTCTGCTACGTGGGATTTACCGTTAGTATTACAGGCTCTTACGAGAAAGCCTTTTGAACCCATACAGGAGATATCGGATATCAATCTTACGGTAAAGACTCTTTTTCTTACAGCAATAACGTCCTCAAAGAGAGTTAGTGATTTGCAGGCATTTTCGACCGAACCTCCGTTTACAGTCATTCAGCCACATCAAGTGATTTTGAGGCCGGTTCCAGAATATCTACCTAAGGTAGTATCTGCTTTTCATATAAATCAGGAATCAATATTACCTGCATTTTTTCCAGAGCCTACCTCGGAACAGGAGAGAGTATGGAACACTCTGGATCTGGTTAGGTGCATATCAGAGTACCTGGAGAGGTCAAAGAGATGGAGAAAAACTAAAAGACTGTTTGTGGTCCCTGAAGGTAACAGAAAGGGACAGGCAGCTTCGGTGGTTACACTGAGCAGGTGGATAGTAAGATGCATTCACATGGCTTACCAATCGACGGGGTGTCAGATTCCAAAGGGGATAAAGGCACACTCCACTAGAGCGCTGAGTGCTTCTTGGGCGTTGCAGGCAGAGGCAACATTGGAGCAAATTTGCAAGTCTGCATCTTGGTCTTCAGCAAAGACTTTTTTGAAACATTATCATGTTAATTTGTTTTCCTCAAGTGAGGCTTTGGTTGGCAAGAAAGTATTGGAAGCAGTGAAGACTGCAAAATAAATACTGCCGTTCTAGAGGTTGTGTAGTTTCTTTTTATTTCCCCCCCCTGTCTTATTGCTAGGGTACAAACCCAGAGGTGTGAGTGCTGCCATAGTGACCAGGGAAAACAAAAAATTTATTTCATACTTACCGTAATTTTTGTTTCCTGGTTACTATGGGCAGCACTCACACCAGACCCTCCCAAAAGTTAAGAGCTCGGACTTACAAGACACTGATTGAGGGTAAGGGGGTGTAGATATAATCATGGTTTAATTAACTTAATTGTTTCTGTCCTATTGAGAGCGAGGGCGGGGAATAACCCAGAGGTGTGAGTGCTGCCCATAGTAACCAGGAAACAAAAATTACGATAAGTATGAAATAAATTTTTTGTTATGTGTTCATTGGAGGACAGATGTGTAATTTGATGTTTTCTTCATCAACCATTGTATGGCTTGGTAGTGTTACATAGTGATGGGCGAATTTCTCCTGTTTTGCTTCACCGGAAAATTTGTGAATTTCCAGTGAAATGGTGAAAAATTTTGACGCAGGCGCAATTTGTAGCCGGCAAAATCAATGGCGGCAAAAGTTCCGACACTGGCGACAATTTGACGCACATTAAAGTCAATGGGCACGTTTAATTGTTGTGGAAATTTCGCGAACATGTTTGCCGGCGGCAAAAGTTTGCCGCAAATTCGCCCATCACTAGTGTTACATCGATGATGTGTTGCCTCTGGTGGAGAATCATGGAGTCCATACATAGATATTACAGATACGTCTATCCACAAAAACTCACCATTTTCACTTACATAGTTACACATGATCAAAGCAACATTGTCTCCAAATTGCAAAATTAAATGTTCCCTACCATCTGGTTGTTTTCAGTCCAAAAGAATAATGTCCTTATACTGTATCCGTGTAACCAGATGGTAGCATCAGTCTGTAAAAAAGTGTTACAATAATTTATTATGTATCAGTTCAAAGAAACAATACATCTTTTATTAAAAGCATTTTAAGCTCCAGGCTTTGTTCATTCCTTTTGGTTCAATTGTGTTTAACTGTTCAATCCATTTAGCTTCTTATGTAAAATGTTTCTGTCACCCCCTCTAGTGGGCATATAGATCTACTGTAAGATCATCCACTTTAAAGGAATTGATTAGTGTAAAAATAAATACTGGGTAAATAGGTAGGCTGTGCAGAATAAAAAATGTTTCTAATATAGTTAGTTAGCCAAAAATGTAATCTATAAAGGCTGGAGTGACTGGATGGCTAACATAATAGCCAGAACACTACTTCCTGCTTTGCAGCTCTCTTGGTTTTCATTGATTGGTTACCAGGTAGTAACCAATTAGTGACTTGAGGGGGGGCTACATGGGCCATAAATGTTTGGTTTTGAATCTGAGCTCAATGCTGAGGATCAATTGCAAACTCACTGAACAGTTATTGTATGTCCCATGTGGCCCCCCTGACTAACTCAGGGTTAGAGAGCTGAAAAGCAGGAAGTAGTGTTCTGGGTATTATGTTAGACATTCAGTCACTCCAGCATTTATACATTACATTTTTAGCTAACTAACTATATTATTTTGCACAGCCTATCTATTTGCCCAGTTTTTTATGCATGGTATTACCGGCAACATCACATTTTTTGTCCATGAAATGCATTTTCAATGTTCTAATGAATGTATAGAAGTCTACTTTCCACTAAAATAAGTCTGTTGAATGGGTTTGAATAAAACCCAGACGCTTATTAAAGACGTCAATTTCCAACTTAGACAGTGTGTAGTTTGATATATTGAGAATCAAATCAGTTGCCTTACACATTTCTTTAGCTCACATCTGTCACTGATTTGATAATGAAACAAAACATCTATAATCACAATCAAATCAAAATAGTGTGCTGGTATGCCTAATATAATATTACTAGGTTATTAAAGAGATACTGACACAAGAAATTAAACCTTTTTTTACATCTATCATATAAAGTATTTGCAGATTCTTTTACATTACTCATCTGATCCCCAATGTTCCTCTCTGAGGGTGCTGCCATATTTGAGCTTCAGTAGTCTGTTAGCATTAGAAACTCCAACTGACATGTTGAGAAGGGACAGTCAGGTTGGTAAAACAGTCAGGTTTAGGAACTTCAAGTAACAATTACTTTCACATTTACCATTTAGCAAAGTTTGTAACGGATCCCTTCTGAGATTAACATGAAATATAGCTTCATATATTCTTATCCAGAATCATATAACCTTTGGACATGTCCACCATACAGTATATGATATACCTAGCCTAATTGTATAGGAACCACCGAAAACAATTAGAGTTGGCATATGGGACAAATTTAGCTATTCTTTCTGGTGTTAAGTACCAATGTAACATAACCTTATATGAGGCTTCTCTGTTTTGTGATCTGCCAATTCTCTGACCATTTTTCGGGCCTTAAGGAACTATTAATAGTTTTCTCCCAAGCCATAACATAAACATGCTCCGTAGAACTGTCACCTTACACAGTGTTAGGTATATTATGGAGACCATGTGGGGACAGCAGGAAGGGTGAATACACCAATTTTAAAATAAATAAATATGGGCCTTTATCTGGGTCTAAAAGGTTTTTAATGTAATGTAATACTTGTATTGCCTGACAGCTTTCTGTGGGGGTATTTTACATTGATCCTTTAAATATTCTTGGGTTAGTAAACCTCTGGGATTAAAGGAAAAGTATACCCCCAAAATGAATACTTAAGCAACAGATGTATATCAAATTGAATGACATATTAAAGAATCTTACCAAACTGGAATATATATTTACATAAATATTGCCCTTTTACATCTCTTGCCTTGAACCACCATTTCGTGACTCTATCTGTGCTGCCTCAGAGATCACCTGACCAGAAATACTACAACACTAACTGTAACAGGAAGAAGTGAGGAAGCAAAAGGTAGAACTCTGTCTGTTAATTGGCTCATGTGACCTTACATGTGGTTTGTATATGTGCACAGTGAATCTTACGATCTCAGGGGGCGGCCCTTATTTTTTAAAATGGCAATTTTCTATTTATGATTACCCAATGACACATACTACTAAAAAAGTATATTATTATGATAATGGTTCATTTACATGAAGCAGGGTTTTACACATGAGCTGTTTTACTCAGTATCTTTTAATAGAGACCTACATTGTTTGGGGGTATAGTTTTCCTTTAAAGAAGTAGGCTACTCTTGTCAATTGGTTGTCATTCCATCGTTTAAATACAGTAGGGGATTGACCTTGTACAAACAATGGATTCTGATAGAAGCAGCTGAGGTCCAGGGTGTCATGAAATTTAACAAGAATTTAATCCTGCCCCAAATGGTCAATGTGGTATGTAAATATGGAATAATCATCTTGATGTGCTTGTTTTGATTGGATTTAATCATGGACTCAGCATTATACAGTGTGCAAAAGTGATTATCCATATTGACCCATTGCTGGCCCAAAAGACCCAAGATGTAGGTTGGTATCACACTTAGTTGGGGTGCATAGTAATATTATTGAAAGTTTGGGAGCCCAAGTCCTCCTTGGGTTTCTGGTTTCTGAGATGGTATGTCATCCTGAAACCTATGGGGAGTGTCCGTTAGTAATATAAAATTGTTGACAATATAGTCATTTTTACCGCAATAATTCTGCCCATCCAAGAGATCTGAAACTTGTTCCAATCCTGCATTAATGTATGGAGGGAAGAGTAGAGTTTAGCACAGTTAACTGTGTATAGTCTGGAAAATTGAGAGAAGATATTGACTTCTAATAAAACTATAAAATCTTGGTTGAAAAGGATAGGGGAAAGGGGGCAACATTGTTGGGTGCCCCACTTTAATTTATAAGGTGAGGAATGATATCTCATTACAGCAACAATTAGCACTGGAAGAATTGTACCTGGCTTGTATCCACTTTAAAAAAATTTGAACCAAAGACCCATTTTCCCAAAATAATAAAGGCTAGCCGTTGGTATCAAAAGCTTTGTGTATGTCTAATTTTAGGATCATTGCTTTAGTGGGGGTAATATATGTTGTGTGAATCAACAACAGTAGGCATCATATCACATCTCCTGCCTGACGGCCTGGTATAAACCTTACTTATGGATCCAGTAGGATAAATGTGGATTGACTCTAGTGGCTAGTATTGTGGAGAGAATTTTAACATCATGGTTTAAAAATTAATATTGAACAGTAGTTACAACAGTTACATATAGTTACATAGTTACATAGTTAAATTGGGTTGAAAAAAGACAAAGTCCATCAAGTTCAACCCCTCCAAATGAAAACCCATCATCCATACACACACCCCTCCCTACTTTTAATTAAAATTCTTTATACCCATACCTATACTAACTATAGAGTTTAGTATCACAATAGCCTTGGATATTATGTCTGTCCAAAAAATCATCCAAGCCATTCTTAAAGGCATTAACTGAATCAGCCATCACAACATCACCCGGCAGTGCATTCCACAACCTCACTGTCCTGACTGTGAAGAACCCTCTACGTTGCTTCAAATGAAAGTTCTTTTCTTCTAGTCTAAAGGGGTGGCCTCTGGTACGGTGATCCACTTTATGGGTAAAAAGGTCCCCTGCCATTTGTCTATAATGTCCTCTAATGTACTTGTAAAGTGTAATCATGTCCCCTCGCAAGCGCCTTTTTTCCAGAGAAAACAACCCCAACCTTGACAGTCTACCCTCATAATTTAAGTCTTCCGTCCCTCTAACCAATTTAGTTGCACATCTCTGCACTCTCTCCAGCTCATTTATATCCCTCTTAAGGACTGGAGTCCAAAACTGAACTGCATACTCCAGATGAGGCCTCACCAAGGACCTATAAAGAGGCATAATTATGTTTTCATCCCTTGAGTTAATGCCCTTTTTTATGCAAGACAGAACTTTATTTGCTTTAGTAGCCACAGAATGACACTGCCCAGAATTAGACAACGTGTTATCTACAAAGACCCCTAGATCCTTTTCATTTAAGGAAACTCCCAACACACTGCCATTTAGTGTATAACTTGCATTTATATTATTTTTGCCAAAGTGCATAACCTTGCATTTATCAACGTTGAACCTCATTTTCCAGTTTGCTGCCCAGTTTTCCAGTTTAGACAGATCACTTTGCAAAGTGGCAGCATCCTGCATGGAACCTATAGTTCTGCACAATTTAGTATCATCTGCAAAAATAGAAACAGTACTTTCAATGCCCACCTCCAGGTCATTAATAAACAAGTTGAAAAGCAAGGGACATAGTACAGAGCCCTGCGGTACTCCACTAACAACACTGGTCCAATTAGAAAATGTTCCATTTACCACCACTCTTTGTAGTCTATCTTTTAGCCAGTTCTCTATCCAGGTACAAATACTATGTTCCAGGCCAACATTCCTTAATTTAACCAGTAACCTTTTGTGTGGCACTGTATCAAATGCTTTAGCAAAGTCTAAGTAAATCACATCCACTGCCATCCCAGAATCGAGGTCTCTACTTACATTCTCGTAAAAAGAAATTAAGTTAGTCTGGCAAGATCTATTACGCATAAAACCATGCTGGCACAAACTCATAGTATTATGATTTGCTATGAAGTCCAGTATCTTATCCTTTATTAACCCTTCGAAAAGCTTTCCTAATACTGACGTCAGACTAACTGGCCTATAGTTTTGAGGCTGAGAACGGGATCCTTTTTTGAATAGAGGCACCACATTAGCAATTCGCCAGTCTCTCGGCACAATGCCAGATCTCAACGAATCCTGAAAAATTAAGTAAAGAGGTTTGGCAATCACAGAGCTAAGCTCGCTAATTACCCTGGGATGAATACCATCTGGCCCTGGACCTTTGTTAATCTTAACATGTTCAAGTCTCTTTTGAATTTCTTCATGTGTGAACCATGCATCATTAGTTGTATTACTAGAATTGGGAGTGTTAAGAAGGAAACCTTCACTTACTGGTTCTTCATTTGTGTACACAGATGAAAAATATGAGTTCAGAATCTGCGCTTTTATTTTGTTTTCAAAATGTGTGTTGGCTCTGGGTTTAGGAATTGCTGTTAGTCTTGCTAATAAAGAAGTGTTAAAGAAATGGAAGCCAGTAATCAAAAATGCCTCTGAGGAAGCCGATTGGTTCACGAAACATGTCAGTCAGGAAGTGACATCCCACTGTGATCGCACGGAAAGCTACAAGGGAACTATACAGGTCAGCAGGGTCCCTTCATAGGAGCTATGAGACATTAATGCATTTATGTGTGCTTGACTTCAAACATCCAAATGTGAGTGCAATTTGTTTTTAAAGTATTTTAAATTAATAAATGGTATTACCGTACAATATTTTATATTTGTATTTCTCTCCAATGAAGCACACAAGTGGATCCAAAAGGAGAGTGAGATCTGCTAACGCTACGGGCAATATATCCTATTTTTGGCTTGTGAGTGGGAATTTTAGCCAATAATAAACCATGTACATCACTGCTGAAAGTGGAAAGTTTAAAAGGGAAACGCAACTAAATTATTTTGTTTTTTGTTTTCTCTATTGCCATAGCCGCTGATCTATATACATTTTATGGAGACTTTTGGATATAGCTGAGAGACTGTGGGAAGATTGGCAAGAGAGAGTAAACCTAAAAGACTTACCTTTTTCCTAAAATTTTCTTCATTTGAGCCATTAATCAGAGAGTTGAAAAGATCCCTAAGATGGGGAGCTAAGATGGTAGCAGATTTCTTATAATATAAAGGCAGTAAGGCCACCAGGTTTTATCTGTTTGATAGCGTGAAGAGTTTCTACTAATGTAATTTGTGCATTAATAAGTTCAGCTTGTTCGCTTGTAAGGTTTGGTAACTGTAAAGAAGAGAAAAGTCTCTCATATTTTGATGATGGGGTGTTTGGAATAGCCATGTATAAATTCTTGTAGAACTTGATGAGTTCTTGAGCTATATTTTGAGGATTACTAGTGAACTGGCTAGTGGAAAGTTTAAGGGAGTATATGGATTTGGGATAGGGATTTTCAATGTTTTCTGAAAAATAGTATTTAAAGGGAAACTAAAGTCTGACATAGAATAATGCTAGAAATACTGCATTTTGTATACTAAACACAAACTTATGACTATAAAGATTTTCATTCATCCAGTTCATGGTATATCTAATACAAGTGATTCAAAAAACAACTGGACAACTGAGTAATTATTGAAGACGTTTCACTGCTCATCCAAGCAGCTTTTTCAGTTCCACAGACTGGTGTGGGAATATAGACTCTTCCACCAATCCAATCACAATGGCACATTGTAACTCTTCAGAGATGTGACATCTGAAATTCACAGAGGTGTCAATTCTGTGTAGTTACTGTCATAGGATTACCAATGTGTAGTGCATTTCCTAGAAACAGGTGTTACTTGTGAGAGTTGCATGAAAGGATGTGTGAAGTGTTCTGAAACCGCCGGGGTACAGATTTTAGAACAGCATTGTATGCAGCAGACAGGTGGTGTCGAAGGCCCCCGCCTCTGTTCAGGGATGGTTTCTCCACGTAGACATGAATCGCCTCTTTCAGGCCAGCGGTCTTCTTTATCTAAGATTTGGACATGGCTATCTTCAAAGGAGTGTCCCTTGTCTTTTATGTGTATAAAGACAGCCTAGTCTTGCCCCGTAAAGGTCGCCCTCCATGATGTTTTGTCTCCCCAATGTAAAGATCAGTGCACTCCTCGCTACACTGAACTGCGTATACCACATTGTTTTTCTTTCTTTAGGCGTTGGATCCTAAACAACTGGTACACCCAAACGATCCAATGCCTAAAGAAAAACAAAGCAATGTGGTATACGCAGTCCAGTGTAGCAAGGAGTGTACAGATCTATACTTTCGCTAGCAAGAAAATATTTCAGCAGCACTCCGATTATGGTGAAAAAAGTGTAATTTTATTTGTGCCTCAAGCTAAGCAATGTTTCGAGCTTATCAAGCTTACAAAACGTGTAACAAACAATCCTTAAATAGTTTTATGAGGTGGAGGCTCATTCAATTCAAAACATCTCTCCCAATCAGTGCCACTGACATTCACCCTGTGACTAGTTAAATACATGGATAATAAAGTCAAAGTCAAAGTAAACTTTATTGTCATCTCAGCAGTATACGAATACACAGTGAGATGAGACGACGTGGCTCCAGCTAGTACATATCACAAACAAATACACAATAAATATGTGAACATGAAATGTGCAATATATTGGCAGAAATTGGATATATACATGTGTAAACCTTCAGAATTGTGCAAATAAATTAACAGTTCACAAAGTTAAATTCACAGTTCAGGTGTGTCTGGAATGTAGTGGGAGGGCAGGCAGTGAGTTGAGTATTCTGATAGCTTGTGGAAAAAAGCTTTTGCGCAGCCTGGTTGTTTGGGCTTCAACCCTTTAACCGCCAAGCACGTACGGCGTACGTGCTGGCGGTTCAGGGCTCAGGCTGCCAAGAACGTACCATGTACGTTCTCCTGCAGCTGAGCCCTAGTCTCTGCATCGGCGGCAACAAGGCTGGGGGGCTGTCGAGTCGGATCTGCGACACGATTGTCGCAGATCCGACTTCAAAGTCGCAAATGCGCTGGAAATAGCGCTGCTGCGTCATACTCACCTTTTCCTTCCTGCACAGCCGCCCACACACTTCCTGCTGCGCAGTAACTCTGCAGACATGCTGTTCTGGCTGCCTCCATCTGTTCCAGCGATCCTCCTGCTACAAAAACGGTAAGTGCAACGTTTTTTTACACACTTACCTGCACTTACACATACCTACAGTACATTTATACACTTACACAAACATTTTAGTAAAAATTTGTATTTTTTTATTTTTGCACACTTGGTCAATTTTGTACACTTATTTACACTTAATTACATGTATTTGCACACTCAGACAACTTTTATTAGTGCACAAATATGTATACATAAAAACTCACAAACAGGTTTTTTTTTTTTTTTTTTACTTTTTCATTGTACCGTTTGTTTTGCCTAAAAACATGTTATTTTAACAGCGTGACTATTCGGCCACTAATTACGCTGTCGGATCAATTATTTTGTTATTTCATTGATTTACGCTATTTTTGTGGTTTTATTGCAATTTTATCCCTGCATTATTGTTCCTTATGAACCTTTAGTATTGTTTTGCTGTTTGGTGCTTTGGTATAGAAAGATTTATTTTACTTAGTTTGATTCGCCAGAATATATGCTTTCCAAAAATATATATAGTTTTCTGGGGGTCTTTTTACATTTTGTGAGTCTTATGGCACATAACGCACAGTTGGGGCTCTCTTTTCTGCAGCTTAGTTGGCTAGCGTGAAAATTCATATGCATGTTTTTCATTTGGGGTCCGTACGCGCCACATACTTTGGTAAATCTTTGCATATTGGGCATCAAACTATTCAGTAGACCTCTGACATCCATATTTAGGGTGATTTTTCTTTATACGTAAAACATTGTGTTCGATAAATGCGGCAAACTGCAACAATTTTAGGCGATTTTCAGAAATGTTGTAAAAACCTCTACGATTAGAAAAGCTTTGCAGTTTGGTGTAGAAAGACGTCTTTATCTTTGTTGGATTCGTCAGAATGTGTACTTTCCAAAAACATATGGTTTTGGGGGGTCTTTGCTGTTAGGAGGGTCTTGAGGCACATAATATGAAGTCAAGGGTCTATGTTCACAGAAGGCGAATCGGCAGCGGAAAAAAATCATATGCACTATTTTAATTTGGGGTCCGCACATGCCAGCTGCCTTGGTACATCAATGCATATTGGGCATCAAACTGTTCAGTAGACCCTTGGCATAAATATTTATGGTGTTTTACAATTGTATGCAAAAAATTGGATGAGATAAATGCTGCCAATTGCAATATTTTTAGGCAATTTCAAAAATGTAAAAACGGTTGCTTTTATCGCCAAATTAAGGAAAGGCTTGCGACTTGGTACTTTGGAGTACAAAGACATGGATACCCAATTTGGATTCACGGGAATGTGTACTTTCCGAAAATATATGGTTTTCTGGGGTGAATGTGCATTTTTCTACCTTTGCTCCCCCCCAAAACTATGTATATGTGTTGATTTTGCAGTAGCTGAAATGACAGACCATATGGGGGTCTTCCTTTTGGGGGCCCTATATGCCACGTGCTTGGGTACACCTATACATATTGGGTATCAAACTGTTCAGAGGACCCTAGGCTTTCATATTTGGGGTGATTTCTCTTGATACCTAAAAGTATGTGGGTAATACGATGCTGCAGGTTAGAAATTTTGAGGTGACTTTTGGAAATGTCACCAAAATCACCAAATTCAGGAATGGTTTGCGGCTTGATACTTTGGAGTACAAAGACATGCATACCCAATTTGGATTCATGTGAATGTGTACTTTACGAAAATATATGGTTTTCTGGGGTGAACTTACTTTTTTCTACATTTGCCCCCCTCAAAACAATGTAAATGTGTTGATTTTGCAGTATCTGAAATGACAGACCATATGGGGGTCTTCGTTTTTGGGCCCCTGTATGCCACGTGCTTGGGTACACCTATACATATTGGGTATCAAACTGTTCAGAGAACCCTAAGCTTTCATATTTGGGGTGATTTCTCTTGATACCTAAAAGTATGTGGGTAATACGATGCTGCAGAGTAGATATTTTGAGGTGATTTTTGGAAATGTCCCCAAAATCACCAAATTTAGAAATGGTTTGCGGCTTGGTACTTTGGAGTAGAAAGACATGCATACCCAATTTAGATTCGTGGCAATGTGTATTTTCCGAAAAGATATGGTTTTCTGGGGTGAACTTACTTTTTTCTACATTTGCTCCCCCTCAAAACAATGTAAATGTGTTGATTTTGCAATATCTGAAATGACAGACCATATGGGGTCTTCCTTTTGGGGCCCCTGTATGCCACGTGCTTGTGTACACCTATAGATTTCGGGCATCAAACTGTTCAGAGGACCCTAGGCTTTCATATTTGGGGTCATTTCTCTTGATACCTAAAAGTATGTGGGTAATACGATGCTGCAGGGTAGAAATTTTGAAGTCATTTTTGGAAATGTCCCCAAAATCACCAAATTTAGGAATGATTTGCGGCTTGGTACTTTGTAGTACAAAGACATGCATACCCAATTTAGATTCGTGGGAATGTGTACTTTCCGAAAATATATGGTTTTCTGGGGTGAACTTACTGTTTTCTACCTTTGCCCCCCCCAAAAACAATGTAAATGTGTTGATTTTGCAGTACCTGAAATGACAGACCATATGGGGGTCTTTCTTTTGGGGCCCCTGTATGCCACGTGCTTGGGTACACCTATATATATTGGGCATCAAACTGTTCAGAGGACCCTAGGCTTTCATATTTGGGGTGATTTGTATTGATACCTAAAAGTATGTGGATAATACGATGCTGCAGGGTAGAAATTTTGAAGTCATTTTTGGAAATGTCCCCAAAATCACCAAATTTAGGAATGGTTTGCGGCTTGGTACTTTGTAGTACAAAGACATGCATACCCAATTTAGATTCGTGGCAATGTGTACTTTCCAAAAATATATGTTTTTTTTGGGGTGAACTTACTTTTTTCTACATTTGCCCCCCCAAAACGATGTAAATGTGTTGATTTTGCAGTACCTGAAATGACAGACCATACAAGGGGGGGGGTCTTCATTTTAGGGCCGATATATGCCACGTGCTTGTGTACACCTATACATATTTGGTATAAAACTGTTCAGAGGACCCCAGGCTTTCATATTTGGGGTGATTTGTCTTGATACCTAAAAGTATGTGGGTAATAAGATGCTGCAGGTTAGAAATTTTGAAGTGATTTTTGGAAATGTCACCAAAATCACCAAATTTAGGAATGGTTTGCGGCTTGGTACTTTGGAGTAGAAAGACATCCATACCCAATTTGGATTCAGGGGATTGTGTACTTTCCGAAAATATATGGTTTTCTGGGGTGAACGTACTTTTTTCTACCTTTGTCGCCCCCCAAAACTATATAAATGTGTTGATTTTGCAGTAGCTGAAATGACAGAACAAATTGGGCATCTTCTTTTTGGGGCCCGCATATGCCACGTGCTTCAGTACACCTATACATATTGGGCATCAAACTGTTCAGAGGACCCTAGGCTTTCATATTTGGGGTGATTTCTCTTGATACCTAAAAGTATGTGGGTAATACGATGCTGCAGGATAGAAATTTTGAGGTGACTTTTGGAAATGTCACTAAAACCACCAAATTTAGGAATGGTTAGCGGCTTGGTACTTTGGCGTAGAAAGACATGCATACCCAATTTGGATTCGTGGGAATGTGTACTTTCCGAAAATATATGGTTTTCTGGGGTGAACGTACTTTTTTCTACCTTTGCAGCCCCCAAATCTATGTAACTGTGTTGATTTTGCAGTATCTGAAATGACAGACCATATGGGGATCTTCCTTTTGGGGCCCCTATATGCCACGTGCTTGGGTACACCTATATATATTGGGAATCAAACTGTTCAGAGGACCCTAGGCTTTCATATTTGGGGTGATTTCTCTTGATACCTAAAAGTATGTGGGAAATACGATGCTGTAGGGTAGACATTTTTAGGTGATTTTTGCAAATGTCACCAAAATCACCAAATTTAGGAATGGTTGGCGGCTTGGTACTTTTGAGTACAAAGACATGCATACCCAATTTAGATTCGTGGCAATGTGTACTTTCCGAAAATATATGGTTTTCTGGGGTGAACTTACTTTTTTCTACATTTGCCCCCCTCAAAACGATGTAAATGTGTTGATTTTGAAGTATCTGAAATGACAGACCATATGGGGGTCTTCCTTTTCAGGCCCCTATATGCCACTTGCTTGGGTACACCTATACATATTGGGCATCAAACTGTTCAGAGGACCCTAGGCTTTCATATTTGGGGTGATTTCTCTTGATACCTAAAAGTATTTGGGTAATACGATGCTGCAGAGTAGACATTTTTAGGTGATTTTTGGAAATGTCGCCAAAATCACCAAATTTAGGAATGGTTTGCCGCTTGGTACTTTGGTGTAAAAAGACATGTATACCCAATTTGATTTAGAGGAATGTGTACTTTCCGAAAATATATGGTTTTCTGGGGTGAACATCCTTTTTTCTACCTTTGCCGCCCCCCAAAACTATGTAAATGTGTTGATTTTGCAGTATCTGAAATGACAGAACAAATGGGGCATCTTCTTTTTGGGGCCCGTATATGCCACGTGCTTCAGTACACCTATACATATTGGGCATCAAACTGTTCAGAGGACCCTAGGCTTTCATATTTGGGGTGATTTCTCTTGATACCTAAAAGTATGTGGATAATACGATGCTGCAGGGTAGAAATTTTGAAGTCATTTTTGGAAATGTCCCCAAAATCACCAAATTTAGGAATGGTTTGCGGCTTGGTACTTTGTAGTACAAAGACATGCATACCCAATTTAGATTCGTGGCAATGTGTACTTTCCAAAAATATATGTTTTTTTGGGGTGAACTTACTTTTTTCTACATTTGCCCCCCCAAAACGATGTAAATGTGTTGATTTTGCAGTACCTGAAATGACAGACCATACAAGGGGGGGGGTCTTCATTTTAGGGCCGATATATGCCACGTGCTTGGGTACACCTATACATATTTGGTATAAAACTGTTCAGAGGACCCCAGGCTTTCATATTTGGGGTGATTTGTCTTGATACCTAAAAGTATGTGGGTAATAAGTAGAGATGGCGCGAACTGTTCGCCGGCGAACTTGTTCGCGCTCGCCGGAAGTTCGCGAACGTCGCGCGACGTTCGCCATTTTGGGTTCGCCATTGTTGGCGCTTTTTTTTGCCCTCTCACCCCAGACCAGCAGGTACATGGCAGCCAATCAGGAAGCTCTCCCCTGGACCACTCCCCTTCCCTATAAAAACCGAAGCCCTGCAGCGTTTTTTCACTCTGCCTGTGTGTGCTGAAGAGATAGTGTAGGGAGAGAGCTGCTGCCTGTTAGTGATTTCAGGGACAGTTGAAAGTTTGCTGGCTAGTAATCGTGTTGATACTGCTCTGTTATTGGAGGGACAGAAGTCTGCAGGGGTTTGAGGGACATTTAAGCTTAGGTAGCTTTGCTGGCTAGTAATCTACCTTCTACTGCAGTGCTCTGTATGTAGCTGCAGTGGGCAGCTGTCCTGCTTCTGATCTCATCTGCTGACTGCTGCAATAACAGTAGTCCTTGTAAGGACTGCTTTTATTTATTTTTTTGTTGTTTTACTACTACTACTACTACTACTACTACTATAAGAGCCCAGTGCTATTAGTCTAGCAGTGTTGGGGAGTGGGACTGGTGTGCTAATCTGCTGCTCCTAGTAGTTCAGCAGCACCAACTGTAATTTTTTTTTTTTTAATATTCATTTTTTTTTTATTTTACTTTTTTTTATTTTACTACCGCTGTAGTAGTGTATAAGTTGACCTTTTAGGCATTATTTGCCCTGTAGGCATTTTTTGCCCAGTGTGTTATTCAACCAACTGCCATCTAGCTGTGTGACCTTGTTCACATTCTGTCTAAATATCCATAATATTACCGTCTCCAGAAAAAACACCGGAGTGACTTTTTTCAAGCAGCCATAATATATTTTACGTAATCCGTATCCATCGCTGTAGTAGTGTATAAGTTGACCTTTTAGGCATTATTTGCCCTGTAGGCATTTTTTGCCCAGTGTGTTATTCAACCAACTGCCATCTAGCTGTGTGACCTTGTTCACATTCTGTCTAAATATCCATAATATTACCGTCTCCAGAAAAAACACCGGAGTGACTTTTTTCAAGCAGCCATAATAAATTTTACGTAATCCGTATCCATCGCTGTAGTAGTGTATAAGTTGACCTTTTAGGCATTATTTGCCCTGTAGGCATTTTTTGCCCAGTGTGTTATTCAACCAACTGCCATCTAGCTGTGTGACCTTGTTCACATTCTGTCTAAATATCCATAATATTACCGTCTCCAGAAAAAACACCGGAGTGACTTTTTTCAAGCAGCCATAATAAATTTTACGTAATCCGTATCCATCGCTGTAGTAGTGTATAAGTTGACCTTTTAGGCATTATTTGCCCTGTAGGCATTTTTTGCCCAGTGTGTTATTCAACCAACTGCCATCTAGCTGTGTGACCTTGTTCACATTCTGTCTAAATATCCATAATATTACCGTCTCCAGAAAAAACACCGGAGTGACTTTTTTCAAGCAGCCATAATATATTTTACGTAATCCGTATCCACCGCTGTAGTAGTGTATACGTTGATCTTGTGGGCATTATTTGCACAGTGTTTTCTTCAAACCGCCATCTAGCTGTGTGAGCTTGTTCACATTTTGTCTAAATATTGATAATATTATCGTCTCTAGAAAAACCACTTGAGTTACTTTTTTTCAAGCAGCATTCTTATATTTTACGTAATCCGTATCCACCGCTGTGTATACGTTGACCTTGTAGGCATTATTTGCACAGTGTTTTCTTCAAACCGCCATCTAGCTGTGTGAGCTTGTTCACATTTTGTCTAAATATTGATAATATTATCGTCTCTAGAAAAACCACTTGAGTTACTTTTTTTCAAGCAGCATTCTTATATTTTACGTAATCCGTATCCACCGCTGTGTATACGTTGACCTTGTAGGCATTATTTGCACAGTGTTTTCTTCAAACCGCCATCTAGCTGTGTGAGCTTGTTCACATTTTGTCTAAATATTGATAATATTATCGTCTCTAGAAAAACCACTTGAGTTACTTTTTTTCAAGCAGCATTCTTATATTTTACGTAATCCGTATCCACCGCTGTGTATACGTTGACCTTGTAGGCATTATTTGCACAGTGTTTTCTTCAAACCGCCATCTAGCTGTGTGAGCTTGTTCACATTTTGTCTAAATATTGATAATATTATCGTCTCTAGAAAAACCACTTGAGTTACTTTTTTTCAAGCAGCATTCTTATATTTTACGTAATCCGTATCCACCGCTGTGTATACGTTGACCTTGTAGGCATTATTTGCACACTGTTTTCTTCAAACTGCCATCTAGCTGTGTGTATTATCGTTTCCAGAAAAACCAACTGAGTTTTTGTTGTTGTTGTTTTTTTAAAAATAATGCCAGGCAAAGGCAGGCCGCCACGCAGAGGCCGTGCTAGGGGCCGTGCTGCTATGCAATCCTGTGGCCCTAGCAAATTGCCCAGTTTTAAAAAGCCAATGACCCTGAACTCCCAAAATGCTGAAGAGGTAGTTGACTGGCTTACACAGCACACCCCATCCTCTACCGTTTCTAACTTTACCACAACATCCTCCTCATCCTCCACTGCTATGGCCACCCCACGTAACACTTCCTCCACCACCGGTGCCCCTTCTTCACTGGAGTCAGAGGAGTTATTTTCCCATGAGTTTCTTGAACTGAGTAATGCGCAACCATTATTGGCAGAAGAAGATGAAGGAGATGAGGACGTTACACCAGATTTAATTCTGGCAGAGAACACGACAGAGATGGACATAATGATGAGTGATGAGGAGGAGGTCCCCGCTGCTGCTTCCTTCTGTGATGTGTCAGAAGAAATTGATGCATCTGAGGAGAATGATGATGAGGAGATTGATGTTTTGTGGGTGCCTAGTAGAAGAGAGCAAGAGGAGGGTAGTTCAGATGGAGAGACGGAGAGTCAGAGAGGCAGTAGGAGAATAAGACTTAGAAGAAGCAGGGAGGACAGCCCGCAGGGATCAGTAGGGCAACAACATGTATCGGCACCTGTGTTCAGCCGGCCAACGCACCCGCCATTGCCGCCAATGCCGCCAACTTCTACTGTTACCGCCAGATCGCACACTTCCAAAAAGTCAGCAGTGTGGGATTTTTTTAATGTGTGTGCCTCTGACAAAAGCATTGTAATTTGCAATGAGTGCAGTCAGAAACTGAGCCTTGGTAAGCCCAACAGCCACATAGGTACAACTTCTATGCGAAGGCACATGAGCGGCAAGCACAAAGCACTTTGGGAGCAACACCTCAAAGGCAACAGGCAAACTAAAAGCCACACTCCTTCTGGTCCAGCATCTTACTGCTCTACCTCTGCTCTCCTTGACCCATCTGAACCACCCTCCACTCCGCCTTCCACCTTGACCACCTGTTCCCATTCCCAGTCATCTGCCACCAGCCAAGTTTCTGTGAAGGCCATGTTTGAGCGTAAGAAGCCAATGTCTGACTGTCACCCCCTTGCCCGGCGTCTGACAGCTGGCTTGTCTGCACTCTTAGCCCGCCAGCTTTTACCATACCAGCTGGTGGACTCTGAGGCCTTCCGCAAATTTGTAGCAATTGGGACACCGCAGTGGAAGGTACCCAGCCGCAATTTTTTTTCTAAAAAGGGAATACCACACCTGTACCAACATGTGCAGAGCCAAGTTACCGCATCTCTGTCACTTAGTGTTGGGCCAAAGGTCCATATGACTACTGACGCATGGTCCTCCAAGCATGGTCAGGGCAGGTATGTCACCTACACTGCCCACTGGGTGAACTTGGTAATGGCTGGGAATGGGAAGCAGGGAATGGGTAGCTCAACAACAACAACAACAGTGGAGTTGGTGTCACCGCCACGGATTGCACGCGGTTCTGCCACCACCTCTACTCCTCCATCGCTCTCTACCTCGTCTTCTTCCTCTTCTTCTTCTTACTCTGCTGCTGGGTCCTCCTTCTCCTCCTCCACACCTGTGCACCCCCAGCTCCCCCTAGGCTATTCAACGTGCCAGGTACGCCGTTGTCACGCTGTCTTGGGGATGACGTGCCTGGAAAGCAAAAACCATACCGGATCTGTACTCCTGTCATCTCTGCAGTCACAGGCCGATCGGTGGCTGACCCCACACCAACTGCAGATCGGAAAAGTGGTGTGTGACAATGGAAGCAATCTGTTGGCAGCGTTGAGACTGGGAAATTTAACACATGTGCCCTGCATGGCACATGTGTTAAATTTAATAGTCCAACGTTTTGTCTCCAAGTACCCAGGATTCCAGGACGTTCTCACCCAGTCCAGAAAGGTGTCGGCCCATTTCAGACGTTCCTACACAGCCATGGCACGCCTTGCTGACATTCAGCAGCGCTACAACATGCCAGTCAGGCGTTTGATTTCTGACAGCCAGACTCGCTGGAATTCAATGCTCCTTATGTTGGAACGTCTGCTGCAACAACAAAGGGCCGTCAACGAGTACCTTTTTGAACTGGGTGGTAGGACTGGATCTGCAGAGCTGGGGATTTTTTTCCCCCGTTACTGGGTGCTTATGCGCGATGCCTGCAGGCTCATGCGACCTTTTGAAGAGGTGACAAATATGGTCAGTCGCACCGAAGGCACCATCAGCGACCTAATACCCTTCGCTTTCTTCCTGGAGCGTGCCGTGCGACGAGTGACAGATGAGGCTGTAGACCAGCGTGACGAGGAGCTGGAAGCGCACGATTTATGGTCGGAATCACCAGAACGAACCCAGGCACCTGCTGCAACGCAGGGAGAGGTGCCAGAAGTGGAGTCAGAGGAGGAAGGTGGCTTTGTGGAGGAGGAGGAGGAGGACCAACAGGAGCAGGCTTCCCAGGGGGCTAGTGGTGACCTTTTGGGGACCCCTGGTCTTGTACGTGGCTGGGGGGAGGAGACCGTGGATGATGCAGTCCTTGATAATGAGGAAGCGGAGATGGATAGCTCTGCATCCAACCTTGTGAGAATGGGGTCTTTCATGCTGTCATGCCTGTTGAAGGACCCCCGTATCAAGAGGCTTAAGGAGAAGGACCTGTACTGGGTCGCAACGCTACTAGACCCTCGGTACAAGCATAAAGTGTCAGAAATGTTACCAACATACCACAAGTCCGAAAAGATGCGGCATTTACAAACCAGCCTGCAAAACATGTTGTACAATGCTTTTAAGGGTGATGTCACTTCAGGAACTCATCAACATTCCAGGGGCAGAGGTGCCAGTAATCCTGCCACGAGCACACCTGCAAGGACAAAGCCCTTTGGCCGGTCTGTAACGTCAGACATGCAAATGTTTTTCTGTCCAAGGCAGCGCCACAACCCTTCTGGATCCACCCTCAAAGAACGCCTCGACCGGCAGGTAGCGGACTACCTGGCATTAACTGCAGATATCGACACTCTGAGGAGCGATGAACCCCTGGACTACTGGGTGCGCAGGCTTGATCTGTGGCCAGAGCTGTCACAATTTGCCATGAACCTCTTGTCTTGCCCAGCCTCAAGTGTGCTCTCAGAAAGGACCTTCAGTGCAGCAGGAGGGATTGTAACTGAGAAGAGAACTCGCCTAGGTCACAAAAGTGTCGATTACCTGACCTTTATTAAAATGAATGAGGGGTGGATCTCGGAGGGTTACTGCACGCCGGAAGACTTGTTCTGACTTCTATGCAGCTGTCCTTCTCTTCAAGCCTCATGACTCCACACACAGCTGTCCTTTAGCGTCCTCCTCCCTCCGCCACCGTTACAAACTAGGGTGCAAACCCTACTGGTTTAATTTTTTCTGGCCTCTGTGCTTCAGTGGCTGCAACCAAAAAAACTGGGCAAACAATGTCTACAAGGTCAACGTATGGCGAAAAATGACTATTTTCAGCATTTATATGGCATATTTTTTCTGGCAACTGTGCTTCAGTGGCTGCGTCCAAAAAAATGCATATTTTCTGCATTTATATGGCATAATTTTTCTGGCCTCAGTGCTTCAGTGGCTGCAACCAAAAAAATTTATATTTTCAGCATTTATATGGCATAATTTTTCTGTCAACTGTGCTTCAGTGGCTGCGACCAAAAAAATGCATATTTTCTGCATTTATATGGCATAATTTTTCTGGCCTCTGTGCTTCAGTGGCTGCAACCAAAAAAATTTATATTTTCAGCATTTATATGGCATAATTTTTCTGTCAACTGTGCTTCAGTGGCTGCGACCAAAAAAATGCATATTTTCTGCATTTATATGGCATAATTTTTCTGGCCTCTGTGCTTCAGTGGCTGCAACCAAAAAAATTTATATTTTCAGCATTTATATGGCATAATTTTTCTGGCAACTGTGCTTCAGTGGCTGCGACCAAAAAAATGACTATTTTCAGCATTTATATGGCATATTTTTTCTGGCCTCTGTGCTTCAGTGGCTGCGGCCAAAAAAACTGGGCAAACAATGTCTACAAGGTCAACGTATGGCGAAAAATTACTATTTTCAGCATTTATATGGCATATTTTTTCTGGCAACTGTGCTTCAGTGGCTGCGTCCAAAAAAAACTGGGCAAACAATGTCTACAAGGTCAACGTATGGCGAAAAATTACTATTTTCAGCATTTATATGGCATATTTTTTCTGGCAACTGTGCTTCAGTGGCTGCGTCCAAAAAAACTGGGCAAACAATGCCTACAAGGTCAACGTATGGCAGTTGTTTAAAGAGAACAGTAGATTACTAGCCAGCAAAGCTACCTAAGCTAAAATGTCCCTCAAATCCCTGCAGACTTCTGTCCCTCCAATACAGAGCAGTATCAAGCAGATTACTAGCCAGCAAACTTACTATCATCTGTCCCTGAAATCACTAACAGCTCTCCCCCTACACTATCTCTTCCAAGCACACACAGGCAGATTTTTCAGATACATTTTTGCCCTTGATCCCCCTCTGGCATGCCACTGTCCAGGTCGTTGCACCCTTTAAACAACTTTAAAATCATTTTTCTGGACAGAAATGTCTTTTTTAGATGTTAAAGTTCGCCTTCCCATTGAAGTCTATGGGGTTCGCGAACCGTTCGCGAACCGCTCGCATTTTTGTGCAAGTTCGCGAATATGTTCGCGAACTTTTTTTCCGACGTTCGCTACATCCCTAGTAATAAGATGCTGCAGGTTAGAAATTTTGAAGTGATTTTTGGAAATGTCACCAAAATCACCAAATTTAGGAATGGTTTGCGGCTTGGTACTTTGGAGTAGAAAGACATGCATACCCAATTTGGATTCAGGGGAATGTGTACTTTCCGAAAATATATGGTTTTCTGGGGTGAACGTACTTTTTTCTACCTTTGTCGCCCCCCAAAACTATATAAATGTGTTGATTTTGCAGTAGCTGAAATGACAGAACAAATTGGGCATCTTCTTTTTGGGGCCCGTATATGCCACGTGCTTCAGTACACCTATACATATTGGGCATCAAACTGTTCAGAGGACCCTAGGCTTTCATATTTGGGGTGATTTCTCTTGATACCTAAAAGTATGTGGGTAATACGATGCTGCAGGATAGAAATTTTGAGGTGACTTTTGGAAATGTCACTAAAACCACCAAATTTAGGAATGGTTAGCGGCTTGGTACTTTGGCGTAGAAAGACATGCATACCCAATTTGGATTCGTGGGAATGTGTACTTACCGAAAATATATGGTTTTCTGGGGTGAACGTACTTTTTTCTACCTTTGCAGCCCCCAAATCTATGTAAATGTGTTGATTTTGCAGTATCTGAAATGACAGACCATATGGGGGTCTTCCTTTTGGGGCCCCTATATGCCACGTGCTTGGGTACACCTATATATATTGGGAATCAAACTGTTCAGAGGACCCTAGGCTTTCATATTTGGGGTGATTTCTCTTGATACCTAAAAGTATGTGGGAAATACGATGCTGTAGGGTAGACATTTTTAGGTGATTTTTGCAAATGTCACCAAAATCACCAAATTTAGGAATGGTTGGCGGCTTGGTACTTTTGAGTACAAAGACATGCATACCCAATTTAGATTTGTGGCAATGTGTACTTTCCGAAAATATATGGTTTTCTGGGGTGAACTTACTTTTTTCTACATTTGCCCCCCTCAAAACGATGTAAATGTGTTGATTTTGAAGTATCTGAAATGACAGACCATATGGGGGTCTTCCTTTTCAGGCCCCTATATGCCACTTGCTTGGGTACACCTATACATATTGGGCATCAAACTGTTCAGAGGACCCTAGGCTTTCATATTTGGGGTGATTTCTCTTGATACCTAAAAGTATTTGGGTAATACGATGCTGCAGAGTAGACATTTTTAGGTGATTTTTGGAAATGTCGCCAAAATCACCAAATTTAGGAATGGTTTGCCGCTTGGTACTTTGGTGTAAAAAGACATGTATACCCAATTTGATTTAGAGGAATGTGTACTTTCCGAAAATATATGGTTTTCTGGGGTGAACATCCTTTTTTCTACCTTTGCCGCCCCCCAAAACTATGTAAATGTGTTGATTTTGCAGTATCTGAAATGACAGAACAAATGGGGGGTCTTCCTTTTGGGGCCCCCTATGCCACGTGCTTGGGTACACCTATACATATTGGGCATCAAACTGTTCAGTGGACCCCAGGATTTCATATTTGGGGTGTTTTGCATTGATACCTAATGATGTGTGGGAGATATGTTGCTGTAGCTTTGAGGTAATTTTTCAAAAAATTTACCAATTTCTATAAAACATTATAACTTTAGGAAACAATTGCAACTTGGTAGTTTGGAGTACAAAGATATTTTTACCCATTTTTGGTTCACCAGAATCTGTTCCTTCTAGTAATGGGTAGTTTTCTAGGGTAGACCTACTGTTAGCGGAATGTTTGGCCTTGAAATCAGAAGTATGCCGTTTGGGGAGCGTTGCTTTGGAAATTTGGTTCTGTACTGCTTGTAGATTTTGAGCTATACAAGTGAGAAATCTCCATAAAACTATATATATTTGGTATTGCCGCGTTCAGCAGACATAGACCTTTCTAAATCGGCTGTGTTCTCGTACATAAAATAAATGATGTTTCTGATATATGTGATTGTTCTTCGTGAAACATGATTTTTTTCATTTTATTAGATACTTAGAAGCCTATATTTTTTACAGAAGTAGAATTACACCAAAATTCTTGCATATTGTGAAAGTTCAGGTTGTCCTTAAAAAAACAATATATTGTTTTCCTGGGTAAACTAAAAGACCACCCCAGGAAAGGCCCTTAAAGTGAAAGAGTGCAAAATATCTAAAAACTGCTTGGCAGTAGATGTTCGTATCTAGGACAAAACGGCTGTCAGGGAAAGGGTTAATGCTGCGAAAGCGTCTGCCGGATGGGAGCAGCGTGAATAGTCCGTGTGAGGGTTGTGTGTCCTATCGCCAGCAGGGACTTTGCCGATTTCCTAACAGGCGCAGGCATCACTTTGCTAGCGAAGGAGATAGACTCTAGTGTTGCTTCGCACTCTAATGCCAGGTGAATTTTCACTCTGGCAAATGGACATAAGTTCGCAAATTCACTAAGATGCGGATTTTACTAAACGTTACATCATTCGCCAGACTTGCCTGCACCAGCTCAGACCAGGTGAAGTGCAATGGAGTGTATAGGACCTCCTCAATTTTAGGGCAAACATGTTATAAGTCCCAAAAAACACTGGCATCTTTTCCTTTTTTCAGAGTGATAGCCTGAAAAGGTCCGTAAAATCTTTTTTGGGTAACCATATTCCCCCGTCCATTTTCCAACATATGGAACATAAACTATACAGTGGGCTCACGTGTAGGGCATTATACCAACTCTATTTTCTTTATTAACCCTTTAAGTGCCACAGAACGTAGAATCTACGTTCTGTGGAAAAGTAACTTGAAATGCCACAGAACGTAGATTCTATGTTCTGCAGCACTTCCGGGTTCAGAAGCGGAGGAGCAGCTGTTAGAGCCGCTCGCTCCGTTCCTGCTCGATCCCCTGCCCCTAGGCAACGAGCAGAGCAGGGGATCGAGTGGCCCCTGGGGCGCGATCGCCCAGGGGCCCAAAAACAGCAGCAGGCACGTGCTACTTACGTGTCCTGCTGCTGCAGCCTACACCGCGCCGGAGATCTCCGCCCCCACAGCACAGGGACACAGAAGACGTCGCAGATTTCTTCCAGGGCCTCTTCCTGATCGTGTGCAACAGTCTCCAGCGACTTTTTCAGGTTAGTGCAACAATTACACACACAAACACACCAACACACACTTATTACAGTAATACACACTTAGATTCACACTTACACACACTTACACATACATTTTTGGGGATTGGGGGGGTCACTTACACTCACTGCACTTACACACATGTGCACACGCACACACGCGCACATAACATGTAATTTAACATTTGTACACACGCACACGCACATACATGGCATTGTGGCTTTTTTTTTTTCTTATCGCATCGTCTCTTTTTTTGGCTGAAAAAAATGTTTTATTGCCATTACGAATAGCGTATTCGCTAACCGTACTGTGCAATATCTTTTTTATGTTATTTCGGTGATTATATTGCAATTTGGGGTATTTTGGTGCATTTTTAGCCATTTTATTGAATTTTTAGCCATTTTATTGCATTTTCAGCTCTGCGTATGTTGTGTTCACTTGTTTCTAGCCGTATAACCTGTTTGGCCCAGCTAAAATATTCAAACTGTGATTCTGACGGCCGATAACACTAGTCTGGAAAAAAAACATTGATTTTTGTGGTTTTATTGGATTTTTTTGCATTTCACTCTTTACTCCCTTATTTTGTTTTACCTTGTAAATTTTATCTACTATATATCCATTTGGGGGTCTCTGTGCGCCACATAGTTTGGTATATCTATGCATATTGGGCATCAAAGTGTTCAGTAGACCCCTGGTGTTCATATTTAGGATGTTTTATGCTGATACGTTACGAAATGTGGGGCATATAATGCGGTAGAATTCAAGCTTTGTGACGATTTTCAAAAATTTGATAAAAACCGTTACGTTCAGCATTGCTTTGCAGTTTGGCAGTTTGCAGTAGAAACACTTATTTACCCATATTGGATTCGTCAGAATGTGTACTTTCTGAAAATATATGGTTTTCTGGGGTCTCTGTACTGTTATGGGGGTCTAATGTCACATAATACACACACCAGGTGCTCATATTGCAGCAGCCACCGCATCAGCCGTGAAAATGTATATACACTATTGTCATTTGGGGGTCTCTGTGCGCCACATAGTTTGGTATATCTATGCATATTGGGCATCAAAGTGTTCAGTAGACCCCTGGCGTTCATATTTAGGATGTTTTATGCTGATACGTTACGAAATGTGGGGCATATAATGGGGTAAAATTCAAGCTTTGTGACGATTTTCCGAAATTTGATAAAAACCGTTATGTTCAGCATTGCTTTGCAGTTTGGCAGTTTGCAGTAGAAACACTTATTTACCCATATTGGATTCGTCAAAATGTGTACTTTCTGAAAATATATGGTTTTCTGGGGTCTCTGTACTGTTAGGGGGGTCTAATGTCGCATAATACACACACCAGGTGCTCATATTGCAGCAGCCAGCGCGTCAAACGTGAAAATGTATATACACTATTGTCATTTGGGGGTCTCTGTGCGCCACATAATTTGATAAAAACCGTTATGTTCAGCATTGCTTTGCAGTTTGGCAGTTTGCAGTAGAAACACTTATTTACCCATATTGGATTCTTCAGAATGTGTACTTTCTGAAAATATATGGTTTTCTGGGGTCTCTGTACTGTTAGGGGAGTCTAATGTCGCATAATACACACACCAGGTGCTCATATTGCAGCAGCCAGCGCGTCAGCCGTGAAAATGTATATACACTATTGTCATTTGGGGGTCTCTGTGCGCCACATAGTTTGGTATATCTATGCATATTGGGCATCAAAGTGTTCAGTAGACCCCGGCGTTCATATTTAGGATGTTTTATGCTGATACGTTACGAAATGTGGGGCATATAATGGGGTAAAATTCAAGCTTTGTGACGATTTTCAGAAATTTGATAAAAACCGTTATGTTCAGCATTGCTTTGCAGTTTGGCAGTTTGCAGTAGAAACACTTATTTACCCATATTGGATTCGTCAGAATGTGTACTTTCTGAAAATATATGGTTTTCTGGGGTCTCTGTACTGTTAGGGGGGTCTAATGTCGCATAATACACACACCAGGTGCTCATATTGCAGCAGCCACCGCATCAGCCGTGAAAATGTATATACACTATTGTCATTTGGGGGTCTCTGTGCGCCACATAGTTTGGTATATCTATGCATATTGGGCATCAAAGTGTTCAGTAGACCCCTGGCGTTCATATTTAGGATGTTTTATGCTGATACGTTACGAAATGTGGGGCATATAATGGGGTAGAATTCAAGCTTTGTGACGATTTTCAGAAATTTGATAAAAACCGTTATGTTCAGCATTGCTTTGCAGTTTGGCAGTTTGCAGTAGAAACACTTATTTACCCATATTGGATTCGTCAGAATGTGTACTTTCTGAAAATATATGGTTTTCTGGGGTCTCTGTACTGTTAGGGGGGTCTAATGTCGCATAATACACACACCAGGTGCTCATATTGCAGCAGCCAGCGCGTCAGCCGTGAAAATGTATATACACTATTGTCATTTGGGGGTCTCTGTGCGCCACATAGTTTGGTATATCTATGCATATTGGGCATCAAAGTGTTCAGTAGACCCCTGGCGTTCATATTTAGGATGTTTTATGCTGATACGTTACGAAATGTGGGGCATATAATGGGGTAAAATTCAAGCTTTGTGACGATTTTCAGAAATTTGATAAACACCGTTATGTTCAGCATTGCTTTGCAGTTTGGCAGTTTGCAGTAGAAACACTTATTTACCCATATTGGATTTGTCAGAATGTTTACTTTCTGAAAATATATGGTTTTCTGGGGTCTCTGTACTGTTAGGTGGTCTAATGTCGCATAATACACACACGGGGTGGTTATATTGCAGCAGCCAGCGCGTCAGTCGTGAAAATGTCTATACATATTGTCATTTGGGGGTCTCTGTGCGCCACATAGTTTGGTATATCTATGCACATTGGGCATCAAACTGTTTAGTAGACCCATATGTTTATATTTAGGATGCTTTATGCTGGTAATGATACATGGACAATACGATGCTGGAAAGTTGAAGCTTTGAGGCAATTTCCAGATATTTCACCAAAACCGCCAAATTTGGCAAAGCCTTGCGACTCAGTAGTTTGGAGCAGAAAGGCATGGGTACCCATTTTAGATTCTGTAGAATGTGTACTTTCCAAAAATATATGGGGTTGGGGGGTAAACACATATTTCTGTGTTTTTGTCCCACAAATAATGCAGTCAATGTGTTGATTTTTCATTAGCTGAAGTTACCCACAGGAATATTTGTATGCGCTAACTTCATTTTGGGGCTTCTAAATGCCAGATACTTTGGTAAACTTATGAACAATGGCCACCAAAATGTTCAGAGGAACCCTGGCAATCATATTTAGGGTGCTTTTTCTTAGTATGTAATGACACATGGGTGATATGGTGCTGGGAAGTTGAAGCTTTGAGGCAATTTTCAGATATTTCACCAAAACCGACAACTTTGGGAAAGCCTTGCGACTCAGTAGTTTGGAGCAGAAAGGCATGGGTACCCATTTTAGATTCAGTAGAATGTGTACTTTCCAAAAATATATGGGTTTGGGGGGTAAACATATATTTCTGTGTTTTTACCCCACAAAAAATGCAGTCAATGTGTTGATTTCTCAGTAGCTGAAGTAAAGTCCTGAACAATTTGGATGTGCTAACTACATATTGGTGTCTCTAAATGCCAGATACTTTGGTAAACCTATGCATAATGGGTATCAAATTGTTCAGTGGACCCCTGGCAATCATATTTCAGGTGCTTTTTCTTGGTACCTAATATAGTTTGGGATATGCGGAGCAGC
The DNA here is from genome assembly GCA_038501925.1 of Xenopus petersii. Classification (NCBI taxonomy): domain Eukaryota; kingdom Metazoa; phylum Chordata; class Amphibia; order Anura; family Pipidae; genus Xenopus; species Xenopus petersii. The sequence goes on along the minus strand of CM076685.1, from coordinate 67,039,798 downwards.
AAAATAAAACCTTTGAAATGATTTTTCAGAATTTTGAATTTTTTGTTGAAAAACCGCTATGTTCAGACAAGCTTTTATGTTTGGTAGTTGGGAGTAGAGAGACATAGTTACCCATTTTGTAATCGGCAGAATGTGTACTTTTCAAAAATGTATGGTTTTCTGGGGTAAACCTACGGTTTCAGGATTTTTTGCCTTGGAATCTAAAGCATGCCGTTTTCTGCCTTAGTGCTTTCAAAATTTGGTAATATACTGCCGGGAGTTTTTGCTGTACAGAAATCCTAAATCTCCCTAAAACTATACATATCTGGTATTGGCACGTTCGAGAGACATAAGGCTTTCCAAATCAGTTGGATTTTCATCCGTAAAATGAAATATTTTTCTGGTATAAATTGATATACGATGAAAAATGGTAATTTTTCATTTTTTTTTGGTATTTAGCACTATAAATTTTTTTGCACAGGTGTAAATACATGAAAACTAAGGCAGATTTAGAAAGCTCAGTTTCTACCGAAAAAAACAATGTATAGTTTTCCTAGGTAAACTATAGGTTTCCCCTCAGAAAATGCCCCTAAAGTGAGAGAGCACAAAATGTTTCAAAAACGGCTGGCATTTCGCGTAACCAAAATGTGAAATTCTGCTGGCACTTAAAGGGTTAAGGTTCCCTGGACTTGTGTAATGTAATGTATTTACTGCAACATAAACATCCATATAACTTTATCATTTCCCACCGTATGCAAATTAGGCAACGCTATCGCATCTTCACTCTGATTGATGAAGCAACAATAGCAAAATTCGCCAGCATTCGGTGCCCTGGACGCAACTTTGCACTTCAGTGAATAAGCATTTTTCTAGTGAATTTACGCCCGGCAAAGTGTTGCGATGGCTGTGTTAGGGAATTTCCCCCATAGTTACTAGTCAGTAGAAAACCACCCGTATGGGTCTCATGGTCTGACCTTTCAAAACCCATTGATCTGGATATTAACAAGTATCTTGCTATACTATCTGTTTTGCATAGCAAATGGAGTAATGTCCCTTACGACTTTAAGAGGAATCCTATCTATCGTGACTCTATATATGTGTGGAAACATCTATTCTCTCGTCATGGTTATAGCTATACAGAAACCCCTTACATGCCAGCCAAACTCTTACTTAAACCTTCAGATTATCAGAAATCTGATACTTTTATATTTTCAATTAAGAGAAAGTCACTGGTTTTGGTAAAAGATATATTTGATCCCCTTAAGAAAGCCTTAATGACTTGGTCAAAACTCAAAGAACAATACAAGCTTCAGGATTCTGACAGATACTATTATTTAGCATGTCAATGTGGTCTTTCTCTGCTACATAATAATAAAAACCTGGTTTTAGCTGAGCACAAGCTTGCAGACGATTTGGCAGAGTTTTTGGAATTCCCTGGTCTGGTCTCTATTAGCTCTCTTTCTAAACAATTTTGGAATGTTTATAGTTCAGATTCTCACCCGTTATTGAAACCATCCACTAAATGGTCTGAGTTTTTACATTGTCAAATAACTCCCTCAGACTTAGTAAAATCTATTAGGGATTACAATAAATTCATTTTAGCAGAAAATTGGAGGATACAACATTTTAAGCTTATCCATCTAGGCTATGGAAAATTATTTTCAAAAAGTTCCTCTAATGGCCCTATTTCATACTGTCCTAAATGTGATGAGACTAATGTGTCACTTTTTCATTATTTATGGTCTTGCCCAAAGATTGATATATATTGGCGGGAAATTTTGGGGTTTTTGAATTATCAATTGAAGATAAGGATTAAATTGTCTCCGTGCTTTGCTTTTTTGCATCTAGATAATGTAGTGTTTCCTTCAGTTCCCAACACAAATTTTATTTCCCCTGAAAATAAATTATTGACAGTTTTTTTTCTAGCAGCTTCCAAGAAAGCTTTATTTAATTCTTGGTTACTAATAGAACCCCCTTCGTTAACACACGTTATTTCTTTTATGAACCAGCTTAGTTGGCAAGAAGCCTTATTAACCAAAACCAAAGGAAATAATTCCATTGACTCTTTTAAACTGATTTGGTCTCCCTTTTTTGAAGCTTGTTATTCTAATATAGGTGATCAAATAGGACGGTTTCTCAATTTATAAGATGTGCTTTCAGACATTCCAGTCAATGAATGGACATTTTTCTTTATTTCTTTCAATATGTTTACATCCACTGGCTTAGTGAATTTTAGTTAGTTGTTGTCAGTCTCATTAAATGGTATTTAGTTTTTAATAATTTTATGCCATTGTATCGATTATAACTTGTCTTTCATCTGCATTAAATTTGCTGTCATACTGTTATTATTTGTTTATCATGAAAATCAAATAAAATATTTTCAAAATAAAATAAACAAGTATCTTGCTGATACCAGTGGTCAAAAACAATGAAAACATTGAAAACAATTATATGAAACTTTAACTTCAGTGAACATATAACCTTTCCAACTAGGGGGTCAAATGCAAAGTCCAGAGCAGGAGTGTATATATCTACCCTGGATTAGGGTGCCTAACACCAGAGGTGTAGCTTGGTGTTCATCTTGAGGCACAGTATTGAGAAAGGGTTGGGGGGGAGAAGTGGGGAGAAAAAAAGGGGGGAAGGGAAGAGAGGATATCACCTGATTTGTCAACTAGGGGGGTTTTGTGGCTGAGTTTCAATGTCATACTACCATAATGTAATGCGTTGCCCTAGCAGTTCTAGGTTAGAGCCAGAACAGAGTCATCGTTAAAGTCACTTTGTGCATAGGAGGGACCTTTACCCACTGGAGTTGAAGGATGGAAACATCTTTTCACTAGGCTGGTTGAGACTTTGGTGATGAAATAAAGCAAACAGTGGTATTATAATGTGGACAAAAGGTCATACCAGTGGATTTCATCTAAATGCCTTTTATGTAAGATCCAGTAGAAGATGGTCCTCGGGTGGTTTTTGGCTTTCGATATCTATAGTATTCCAAACAGTTGAACATTTATCCTTGAGTAATTCAGCTACCGATTGGAAGACATACAGTCCCTGAGTTGCGTCCGATGTAGATTGGGGCAGTGCAGACTTTCGTCTCAGTAAAGAATATGAAGAGATAAGGGAAAAAAAGGGGGGGGTGGAGGTAGACGTACCCTGTGTTGGTTTCTTAGTCCTGTGTCAGGCATTTATGGTAAGGGGGAGGTGAGAAATATCAAAGCTTACACCTCCATAGAGGGGACCCTTGAAAGTCACAGTGTGAACAACTGTATTTAGTGATGTGGTATGTTCCTAGTTCCAGGAAATTAAATGTCCCCAGTGGGTTGACTGAGGAAAAACGTATTTGTTAGGATGGCCTTTCACAGGGGTTGATCTTTTTTGGGGTGTCCTTTGAGGGGGATCGCATGTAGGTATCCAATGAGTTTAGTTTCAACATCAAGTCCAGGCCCATTTCCACTAATAAACAGCTGTATGGCCTATTGTTGAAGGTAAAGTAAATACACAATTGGAAAGCACATCTGTGTCAGATACTATGTTGTTGAAGGAGCTTTGTGGTTGGTTGGTAGTAGATCTCTGCATAGATCGTTAAAGTACAGTAGCTCTCAGCTCTGTTATATGCTTTGTTAAAGGAGAAGGAAACCCTAAAAATTAATAGGACTAAAAATGTCATGTTTTATATACTGAACTTATTGCAGCAGCCTAAAGTTTCAGCTTCTCAATAGCAGCAATGATCCAGTACTTCAAACTTATCACAGGGGGTCACCATCTTGGAAAGTGTCTGTGACATCACATGCTCAGTGGGCTCTGAACAGCTGTTGAGAAGCTAAGCTTAGGGGTTGTCACAAATGATCAAGCAGAAAATAAAGTTGGCCTGTCGTACAAGCTGATGCTACAGGGCTGATTATTAAATTCTGATGCTGCTGCACTGGTTCCTGTACTGCTATGTAGTAATTATCCATATTAATTACTAATCAACCTTACACTGTGACATTTTTTTATATGCGTACTGTATATTTTGAGTCAGTCCCTAAACTCAGTAACTGACAGCAGCACAGAGCATGTGCAGTGAATTAGCAGAAAGAAGATGGGGAGCTACTGGGGCATCTTTGGAGACACAGATCTTTACTGCTAAAGGGCTCTGGTTGCCTTGGGCAGGTACAGAAGCCCAAAACATAATGTACAACATTTCTACCTACTTCTTTAGTTTAACTTTCCTTGTCCTTTAAGCCCCAGACCCTTATGTTGTTTCTACGTGAGTGATTATCACTATCCTCAATTGTAAGCAGGGCCTCCTGTAATTGTTGTTGCAAAGTTATTATGTTCAACTCATGGGCATCTAACACTGTAATTATGTTGTCAACTTTACCATCCATTTGGTCAGTGCGAGAGGAGGCTCCTGTATCTGATGAGATAGATCTTCCATTATGTGTTTAGCAGTGGCATGGAGCTCCTGCTGCAATAATTATTTGAATTTATCCAACAGCACCTTGTCCCTATCAGCAGGGACTTGTTCACACTGCTCTGTTTCCGATGTTGTGTGAGCTTCATCACTGGAGGGGGTTTGCTTCCTGCAAAGCCATGAGTGGTGGTGAGTGGTTCCCTGCCTCCTACCTCTAGTCCAGTCCCCCCTCTCCATTCTCATGATGGCTGTTCACGGCTGAGAGGGAGTGCACACGCATGTATTTGCACACACGAGCGAGGCAGCATGACCGGTCAGGTTGCCTAGGGCATCTGGCTGGCCTGGTGCTGCCTGAGTGTTAGGATATTTGGACTTTATTCTAGGCTAATGTTGGCAAAGCTACATTTTTTCTGAAGAAATACACAAACCTAGGTTTTCAGATCAGGATCACTGGGGTGTCCCTCGGAAATTGGCACCCTCCAAATATTTAATATGCCCTTAACAGACATAAGTACAGGCCATAGCATGAATGACAATGAAAAGTGTTTCAGGTCTTTGAGCCACTTAAAAGGCAGAGTGGGTACACTGTCAATATAGTAATACATTTGAAATTAGCACATTAGCATATTATGTTCAGTATTTACTTATTTAGTAATGATAGAATTCCTATTACTATAGAAAAGCACTGGGAATTGTTACTGTCCAGTGCTAAGAAAACATATTACATATTAACTTCAGCAAAGAAATAATGTACTGTGAAGTGGAATATTTTACCTTTAAAAAAACTATTTTACTTGATCCGTTTCTAGAACAAAATGTAAAGTTACATTACCAAAAAAAAAAAACCTGTCCCTTAATCTGCTAATCCTTTCGCCAGACAAGATGGTTCTTTTTAAATCAACTGCCATTTTATCAACCCAATGGAGCAGAGATCCGGACTCAACTCTATTGAACAATACATTCTTTTCATAAGAGACTGGCCCGGCTAACATCACACCACAACCACAAAAGGACAGAAGAATTCCAAACACCAGCTCTTTGGATTAAACCTATAATAATCACATGCCCTTTTTGTGTGTGAGATTGATAGAATGATTGTTGGAAGAATAACCGGTTACTGAGTCACAATTGTTTGAAGTTTCAGAGATTCCTTATATTGCTACATTTTTTAAGCATTGTAAAACAATTGCAACCAGAGATTTGAAGATGTAACTAATGTAACCACTCGGTGGTTCTCAGGAAAATAAATCAGCAGCTGCTGCCAACACAACCAGTCTGGTGGCTGAATAATGAATTTCTAGTTGTTGATGACACTGTAGTAAAGTTGATCAAGTTAAAGGTACAATGTACCGTGGAGATGTTTTGGGAGTTCTAGTTCATTCATTTCTGGGGGCTGCAGTTTTAGATCTACATTAAACAACTTGCAGCCACAGCACTGAATAACACAGTGAGCCCCAATTTGAAATCAAAAAGTACCTAACATAATTAACAGGCGCAGTTACTCCAGCATTAAAAGCCACAGCCATTTACAGACCTGCATAATCACTCATATTTTTGTTTGGGCCACACATAGTTATACCTTGATGAGAGTGGAGCAGGTGGCATGATGTGGGTATGACCGGGTGTGGTCTGGGTATGAAGTGTTGTAGCCAAAACTGGGGAGGTTGGCATCTCTGAATTTAAAAGTTGATTTAGAAGGTTATTGAAACCTTTCAAAAACACTTTACAAAAACAGAAAATGGGCAGTTCATTTCTGTACTATGTGATACATTTTCTGAAAGTGAACTGCCCCTTTAATTATTGCCTTTCCTTGGTGTATAATGTACAATACAGAAGCCATTGTTACAGGACCAACTGTGTAATAGTACAGAAGGCTTAGATCAATCAATCAATGGCTGATGCAAAACAGGGGGAGTTTTATTGACTATTTACATCCCAGTTAAAGCTCTGTTATAAACATGACTTTTTTCAGGGGTAGCGTTTATAAATAAAAAAATTCTAGCATCTACTTTTTTTGCAATATTAGTACATTTGGTATTATACTTTGTTATTGGATTATATTATTAGTATTATTAATAAAGGGTTTCACGCTCATGTCAGTTTTGTTTGTTTATGTATTTTTTGAATGCATAGGCACCTTTGAAATATCCTTAATTCTGGCTTGTTTATCTTTTGGTGTTGGTAGTGCTTTGTTTTCCAGTTTCCCAGCAGACACTGAAAAGGATTTGTTAGTGCCTAAATAGAACTTGGCATCAGTCCATCTCATATTTGTCCTACCTTATTTTTAGGACAGAGATTTCATTTATGCAGAATACTATTAATATTGGTGAGAAATTGGGGTTCCTTTTGTTGTTTTATGTTTGTCAATTGTCAGTGACAGATTCTGTGAGTGCATTTTAATTAGCCCCATTCTTCCTTCTTTTTCTCAAGCTGCCTAACATAATTAATGCTCCCCTTACAACACACTGCCCACTAAGAATGATCCCTTATTTCTTTGTTTTGGTTTTCTATAAATAATTATGAAGAAGTTTCCCTTTGATTTTGTTCAACAACAAAATGAGTAACTCAATCATTGAGTAAATTGTCCAAAGAAGTTTGTCATTATTCAATTAAATAAATACATCTCAAAGTTTTAATAAGCCCAATATAAATTAGAATAAAAACTTCAACAATCTGGGCAATCATTAAAGAAGAACATTTTGTAACAAGAGTCTTGGGATAACACTCCATTCGAGCACAGTTTTCCTTAATACAAATTAAATATGCACAGTCTTAGTAAAGAGATATTTATGCATGGACACTCCAATTAAGCACTTTTTTGTTTTTGGATTGACAGAAACTTGAGGTTAGGTAGGTTTGCTAATAATAACCATAGGCAAATATATCTGTAACATTTCTATTTATAGTATATATACAATATATATATACACATATGGAGTGTATTATTGTTGCCTGGGGCAAGGGCCCCCAAGGGAAAAAATGAAAGACCCCTAATATAATCATTTGACTTTACAATATAACCATTTTTTAATTTCTGTAATGTTTTGTTGTTTTGTTTTTTTTATTTATTTTTAGCTTGTTATCTTTTGGAAAGAATTCCCAAGGAATGCTTTTTCTAAGCAGCTGTCAGGTTTAGCAGAGTTGATTCATTTTCGTGATGTATCCTAAGCAAAGTTGGGTTGTGAGTTCCTGCCTGCATTAACAAGGAAAGGCCAAGGAAAGACCCATTATGTGGGGGTGGCAATATGGTATGTACCTCCCACAATAAATGTAATCAACAAATTTTTGGAAATAAATGCACAGGCCCAGGTAAAAATTGAATGTAGTTGTGCAGCACTATCTTACTTAACTTTAAGACTTTCATTCACACATGACAGCAGAGTAATATTTTGGGATTTTATTGTGCATGCTCAAGTCTAAGTCTGCACTAAGGATGCCTGGAAAACAGGTAAGCATTTTTTACCTAAAAGAGGTACTAGCCCAGGAAAATAATTATTAGGGCTCATATATGTCCACAAGTGCAACTGCCATCTGTTCTGAATTGAGTGCTGCTGTGCCCATCGACACAGGGGAACCCTGAAGATAGTGCCACTTCCTGGTCAAGCAGTAGCTCCAGGGTTCCCTTCACGGCCACATTAATAGGTGCAGCACACATGCACCTAAAGAATCAGGCGCAGACATCCCTTGCACATCAAGTGCTAACTGTGTTTGATTGGAGTGGGCCTATTTACAGCAAGTGGTAACTGTGTTAGATTGAATTGGAGGCATTGACAGCTAGTGGAAACGGTATTGGACTGGAGTGGGTCCATTGAAAACTAGTGTTGAAACTGTTGGATTGGAGTAAGACTCTTAAAGGGGTTGTAAAGGCAAGAAATAAAATCCCAATTTTACTTTCTTTAATGAAAAAGAAATCTATCTCCAATATAATTTAATTAAAAAATGTGTACCGTTTTTATAAGAAACCTGACTGTATGCAGTGAAATTCTCTCTTCATTCTACTTGCTCTGGCTGCTACGGATAGGAAACGGTCCCTAACTGCTCTGCAGAGAAACGATCATACTTTCAAACTGCAGGGGTGAGCCACCCCCACCTCACTTCCCTGACCTCGAGCAGCTTTTTTTGTTTCCCTATAAAGCAGCTGGCGACTGTGTACAGATTTGTATCTGTGGACCAGTGCAGTCTGCATTTTCTGATTATTAATCAGTCTTGCTGTAACGGGTTCTATGGTAGATATTATTTCACTTGTGCTGTTTTGATTATTTATGACGATCCCGAGGTTTAACCTCCCAACTGAAGCCCAGACCACACTGAGCATGTGAGTGGTCTTCGTCTTGCAAAGATTTTTAGCAAAGTCACATTTGACAGCCCTCTGCGGCCAACTTTCAAAACATAAATCATTTGTTTAATTATGCTTCTGGTGCAGTAAGTTCATGTTTATGTTTCGTATACAAAATCCTGCATTTCTAGCATAATTCTATTATAGACTTTAGTTCCCCTTCAAGGAGAACAGTAAAGCAGAGACAAACTGGATGACTTCTGATAAGTTCAGGAGACATATCTTGCAGTTGATGAAAGATAGCTCTGAACAGCATCACAATGTTAGCCCTTTTCATGTATGATTATGGTGTAATACTGTATAGGCAAGCACAAATTGCAAATGTTAAGTAGTACTGAATTAACTGACTTGGTGCTAGTAGGGAAATCCTCATACTTCTGGAATTACATGTGGGTTGCATATGCTGGAAAAACAGAGGGCACAAATGTTTTAGAGATGGTGCAAGAAACCCTCTGCATGTGTCTGGCACCATTTTACAGTCTTTGTCCATATGATCAACATTTAAAAAAATATTTGTTCTAGCACCTAAAACCTAAAAATCAGGTCCTCCTTTATGAAGTTCACATTGTAATATTGCCAAGACAAAACTGCTTTAACATTCACATTATCAGGAACCTTGCACAGTGATGGGTTCCTTCAGATGCACAGGTGGACCCTGTGGATTCCGGTGTTCACCGACGCCCTTTTGGGGCCCAGAGTTTCTGCTGAAACCAACAAAGAAGTGCATAACTAGAAACAAGTCCATAAATGAGGTACCAGCAGGGATTTAGAGAAGACATGGTCAGAATCAGGCAAAGGGTTTAAGGCAGGCAAGGCATTGCAGGAATCATAGTCAAGGGTCAGGCAGGAGTCAAAAACAAGGATATCAAAGTCAGAATAAACGCTTGAGCTGGAACAGATAAACTGAAGCCAGCTTGGGCACTCACAAAATGGTGGACTGGGCTTATCAAGAAGAATTGGCGCAAAAGATTTGAATTTGCGCTCGATAGTGTCAGCGCCAATATGTTCGGCATCAAACGCCAGCGTCAGGATCTCCTACACCGGAAGTGCGCGCCTGCGCACATAAGCCTGCAGAGAGGTGCACCGGGAGGCAGATCTCCCGGCACGTCTTACAACTGCAATATGACTGACAGGTTGGGAAAATTCTAAATGGAGTATCCTTTTGCACATATATACCACCGACTCCATTTCAGATATCAGAAGTTACGCTACAGAAAGAGAGAGAGCTTTATGGAATGTTTACGCTCCCATTCATATCATAAAATTTTTTTTTAAATGTGTGATAACATATATTATGTCACTTATATGTAGTATTCATAGACCATTATATAACTCCAAGAGATTCTCAAGTATTTTAAACATGTAAGGTTATTTTTAGAAAGGAATATTTGTTTAATAGAACTGCAATGAATTAAATACAATGTGATAAGGTTTCCAAGCAAAAAGGAATACAAACAACGAATCTATTGAAACACACAAAAAGGTTTATTTAATTAAAAGCAATCTCCTGAAATTACAGACTTTTCCTTTTTCTTCGTTAAAAGAAGATGATGGCAAATACTATGCCCCTTGTTTCCTGCTGGTTTGCTGCCAAAACGCAAGATGCATTTTTTTTCCCTAATTAAAGAATTCCAGCTTATAATACTCTAAATTTCAGATTTTTTTTGCTTAAAGTTACGTCAGGTTTAGAAGAAAGTTTAAAGGAATGATATAATTATGAGTAAATGTATTTTACCCTAAAACTCTTTTGGGAAACACTTACCATGTTTTGAACTTTAGGTTCAGTTTATTTTCATGAATCCATCAGTTACGTAATTTTAGCCACTGATATATTAACTAGCTAAAAACTATTTTTTTTTAGTATGCTTACAGTACTTCTCTACGATGCAAGAAAAATTCATGATGTTGCAAAATGCAGAAATGCCCTCTTTGCTTTGTATAATATTTCTGATAGTCAAGTGACAATGAATGGCCACCCACAGTGAGCTAAGGAAGACTGCTTCTAAAGGAAATAATGCATTTCTTGATTGGGTTATGGATGGTTCACCTTTAGCAAATGTTAAAAAAATAGGCTTGTATATAGACATTTTGCTAAATAGTGAAAACACTGTATTAATGTTTCTTCAGTGCTTTCTAATTTGCCAGTGATTCTGTATGTTACTTAAAAGGATCAAGTTAATATTGACTTTCAGTGTCAAAGATCAGATTTTATGGGCACACACACATAAATGATGGATTTTAGCCAAGTTTACACTACACTACGCATCTTGGCAAGGGAGTTGTGAGGAAAATGTGAATTTCATTGCTGAGGCAGCATAAAATCTTGGAGCCTGTGCACTGCCACAAAGCAATAGTGTCATGCCCTGCCTGTATAGTGCAGCAATACTGTATGGTTATATGAAAGACTAACAGGGACTACAATATCACACAGCGCCCTCTGTTGGTTATATTAAAGAATAACAATGACTGCAATATCACACAGCGCCCTCTGTTGGTTATATGAAGGATTAACAGTGATGGCAATATCACACAGCGCCCTCTGTTGGTTATACGAAAGATTAACAGTAATGGCAATATCATACAGCACCCTCTGCACATGATAGTGGGACAATGCACACAGTAATCCGTTTGGCAATTCTCTGTCACCATCAACTTTGCAAAGAAGTCCAGTTGATCACTGGGGGGTAGCTTTGGCAGAATGTGCGCTGCTGGGAGACAGGTCAATAAGTGTTCCCAGTTTTCGTAGGTAAAATTAGGTACCTCGGCTTATACTCGGGTCGGCTTATACTCGAGTAGATACGGTAATCAAATTTTTTTTAAAAAAAATACAGGTTAAGGACCTGTTACGAGACCTGGGTTTTTCTAGATAACAGATCTTTTCATAATTTGGAACTTCATAACTTAATTCTACTAGAAAATCATGTAATAAATAAATCCAATAAAATGGTTTTGCTTCCAATAAAGATTAATTTAATTCCAATAAAGTTTAATTAATTAATATCTTCGTTTGGATCTAGTACAATGTACTAATTTATTATTACAGAGAAAAATAACATCTTTTTTTTTATATATAAATATACATTATTTCGATAAAATGGAGAGATGGTCTTTCTGTAATTCAGAACTTTTGAGATAATCGGTTTCTGGATAAAAGATCCCATACCTATATACCTGTACTTTATCAATTTGAATTTAGTTTCACCATAGGAATGAGAGGAAGAAGACAAAACAGTTGACATTAGAACAAGGAGAAGAAGGGGTGGGACTTGAAAGTAATGCTAAGACAAGTATTGTATGTATTTATGGCTGTATATATATATATATATATATATATATATATATATATATATATATATATATTATGTTTTTCGCAGATTTTGCACAAATTGCAGCCAGTGGAAGGTGTGAAAAGTCTCTCATATTGCCAATTTTATATACTTTCTATTATAACTTGATTTAAAGGAGAAGGAAAGCTATTGAAGCAGTTTATTGGCAATAGATTAGCCACAATAGTGCAAGCTATAACACTGTATTTATTCTGCAGAATGCTTTACCATACTTGAGTAAACAACTCTTGAAGTGTTCTCTATTTGTTTAGGATAACAACTGCCATATTGGCTTGGTATGACATCTCTCCCTGCTCTCTCAAAGCTCTGGGCTCAGATTACAGCAGGTAGGGGAGGGTGGAGGAGCAAACTGAGCATGCTCAAGGCCGTGCCCTGGAGGTTTAAGCTGAAAACAGGAAGTCTGATACAGTACACAATAGAAGGAAAGACGTGTTTCTTTTGACAGAGGACTCAGAGCAGCATTACTTTGAGGGTTTACTGGTGTATTTATATAGACCTTTCTAATAAAGCTTACCTAATTTTAGTCTTTCCTTCTCCTTTAAGGGTAACCTGGTTTATAAATAACATTTAAAAAAATTATGGTTTTGTGATTTTTTTGAAGGTCAGTGGGAGAAGGTTTGAGGAGAGCTATTTGAGGGGTCAATTAAAAGTTCACAGCAGTGTTATTACTTGGTGAGGCAGGCTCACCGCATGTTGAACAAGATCTTCCAACATTGGTTTGCGCTATTGGGGTTTGTTACGTGCACTTTATTCAGGATCCATTTCTAGAAGTATAATTTTAAAATATAGTTCTTTTTTTTTATAGATAAATGTTTATTGGTTTTAATTAACAAGACATAGCATTGTGCCCAAGCCACATTGTATCGAACATTTACATGGAAGGTTATTGCATATTCAGAGTTAACAGAACATTACTAATGTTATTAATAGGGTCATAGATACAGGACAAGATATTACGATAGTTATGTGGCAAGTCATTCTAATTTTGTTCTTGGTTTTGTCAAAATACTTGTGCCTCTCTTGTCCCCATAGTGAGTTTTATTAGTGAAATTACTATGTTAAAGTTGTTTCCACGTTATAGTGTTGGTGGGCCCATCCATTGCATGGCAATGTTTTTCCATGCATAGAACAATAAGGACCAAAATCTCTTCCTGGAGTGTCTACACTATGATAGATTGTCCATGCCTTAAGAAGAAATTCAACAGAGAGGCAACAAAGTCCAGGTTGTCGACCAGTATTTTGGAGAGCTTGGACCAGTACCTGCATATGACAAAACATGACCACATCATGTGGTAAAATGTGGTTGCCATGGCATTGAACCAGGGTCAGGAGTTATCAGGTGTATTGTTTGAATCCATCACTGGTTAAGATCAGATAGTTGTAACAATTGTCTGTTGCTTCCTCCAGTTCGGTATCGGTAAACTAAGGACAAAAGTATAGTTTTTTAATAGTTCATCAATTTTGGAGTGTTTGTTTTCTTGTGTGAAAAGTTTTCTCCAGGCTGGAAGATCAATAATAAATTGTGGGTCTTGATCCCTTTTTATGCTAAAAGATTTTTCTTTTTTTTTCTTGTAACAGGAAGTTGTCCACTATGGTTGTCCACAAATTTTAATGGTGGACTTTGTATAACTGTAGAAAAAAAATGATACTTATAAAACTGATCATAAAGTAGATCATACTTGCAGTGAAGATTTTGGAATGATGCTAATCCCATTTCCAGAGCAGTTTTTCATAGAACATAAAGAACGAAATAGCATCTTATCAGGAAAAACATTAAATCCAGCATTGTTTTGTTGCACCATAAACAGGCAACGTTTCAGGCTTACTACTAGTCCTTTATCAAGTAGTTATTCCCTTAGCTTCCTACCTTAAGATTTCTAGAAAATCATGTAAACATTAAATAAACCCAATAGGCTGTTTTTGCTTCCAATAAGGATTAATTATATCTTAGCTAGTAATCACTTTTATTATTACAGAGAAAAACGAAATCAGTTTTAGAAATTCGCATTATTTGGATAAAATGGAGTCTTTCTGTAATTTAGAGTTTTTGGATAACGGGTTTCCGGATAATGGATCCCATACCTGTACGTTTGTTTCATCAAATCACATCTGGGCGTTGGCATGAAATATTCACGATTTTTTATCCATTCCAAACATGTTCATATATATATATATATATATATATATATATATATATATATATATATATATATATATATATATATATATATATATATATATATATATATATATATATATATATATATATATATATATATGCAAAACAGAAAGTATAAATGAATATAAATACATGAAATATTGTAATGCATGCTTACATCACAAGATGGTGCTCATCTATAACCATAGTAACATGATTCAGTGGCAGGTGGAAATTAATACTCTTATGAAATAAAATATATTTTACCTATCTACTTTAGGTTGCCCATGCCTAGAGAACTGGAGAAGCAGAGAGTGTGAAAGAAATCCACACGCATATCGGTGCCGGTGCGTAGACGTGTGACATCATTGCGCCGTGTCTGGCGCGAAAATGTCAAATAAACGGCAAAAGAAACAGCGAGGTCATGGGTTCAATGCCCAATTATAGGTCACTCTCATAGTGTTCCTGGGTATTCCTAAATTCCTTGGATTTCTGACCCTTTGCTTTGACCCTGACATCGATCCTTGCTGCCTACCTACTGAATTCCTGCCTGAAACCTGACTACATTACTTCCTGAATCTTTGAATACTGCAAATCGGATTTTAACCCTTGGGCTTCCTCCTTGGTCTGGACTCCTCTGCTACTGGAGCCACAAGGCCCCTTACAGTATAATCGGACCATGGACCCCACTGAGTTCTGCCTGCAGGGTTTGTCGACTCGCATGGAAGCCTATGAAGCCCAGCAGAATTTTCAGGGCAGGTGCTAGTGACCCTTCTCCCCTGCATGCCATCTGTCCCCCCCCGGTTACAGGCAATCCTCCTATGGCTTCATCGGCTGGTGAGCCCCGCATTCCCCCCCACCTCGCTATAACTCAGGCCTTTAGAGGCTTTGTGACCCAGTGTCTTATCCAGTTTGAGTTGCAACCCTCTCAGTACTCCAGTGAGGGGCTAAGGGGGGATATGTGATGACCAGATTGGGCGACAGCTCTCTGGGAGAAAAAGGTAGACACATGGCTTAAAGAGCACCAAGCCAATAAGGAGGAGAAGATTAAAAACTGTTCTGGCACCACAGTTTCAAAGACCTTTCCTTCCTGTGCCTCCTTCTCCAACTCCCATTGCTCCTCCAGAGGAACTTATGCAGATTGGACGGGCACAGCTGTCCGAACAAGAGAAACTCCGGAGACATGCAGCTGGACTTTGCTTCTACTGCGGTGGTAAAACCCATTTTGCAAACAAGTGTCCCTCGAAGTTGGGAAGATCTCCATGCCTAGGTAGGATTGGGGAATCTTATCTGGGTGGCATTGAACCTACTCTCCAAAAGAACTCTCACAGATTTTTCCTGCCGTTACAGATTTAGCTAACAGCTAACAGTCAATATCTCAGCCTTTCTTGAATTTGGGGGCCATTGGAACATTCATGGACGGTGCATTCGCCAAGCTGCTTGGCATTCCCTTGTTTTCTCTGTCTACTCCCTTCAGGGTCCTGGCAACTGATGACAGACCATTTACATCTGAAATAATTTCTATGTCAACCGGAGAACTACCCCTGACCGTCAGCATCAGCTCCTGTAGTGTTGGGGTTACCCTGGCTCCAGCTGCATAACCCCTCTATTTACTGATCAGCCAATCGGATATCCCGTTGGAGTCCTTTCTGCTAAAGAAACTGTTTGCTCACCAATTCCAGTCCCTGAAGGAATCCTTTGCTTCGACTTCTGTCCTCCACCATCCTGATCTCCATCAACTCATCTTTATTGAAGTCAATGCTTCAGACATTGGGGCCAGAGCCATTCTCTCGCAGAGGCAAATTGTGGATGAGGCAGAGGTTCCCAGTTTGTGTCCAAGTTTTGGCTGTCCTTGTGTAAAGATCTGGGTATTCTCTTCAATTCTCCTCTGCCTACCACCTTCAAACCAACAGGGCAGCTGAGAGAGTAAACCGAGCATTGGAACAGTTCCTGAGAACTCACGTTTCTCTTTGTCAGGATGATTGGTCCAGTCTACTCCCCTTGGCAGAATTCGCACATAATAACGCTTGTCATACCTCTGCTGCTAGATCGCCATTCTTGACAGTGTATGGGCAACATTCGCAAGCTTTCCCTAAAGATTTCCTCTTGTCCGATGTTCCACATGTCCGCCATCTGGTCTGCCACCAAAACAAATTTGGAACAGTGCATTGGTCCACAAAAACTATGCTGATCGAAGATGGAAATCTTCTCCCCTTTGCTTGTTCAAATCCCCTTGCCTTGCACCTATGTTAATAAGACCTGGTGGCATCTGAGTATCTGAGGGCTCCTCCCGAGGCCAAAACTGGCTGGTAAAGGCAGAAGCAAGAGCCCAGACCAGGGTGCTTGGCATCGGTTCTGAATTTACGGTGCCAACTGTGACAGTCCAGAGGAGTGTTCCTGGGTTAAGTATTCTGATGTCCATGCTCCCCGGTTAGTGCGGGAATTCTACAAGCAATTTCTTTAGAAGCCAGGACATAGTGGTCCACTGCACCCCTGGTGGAAGGGGTACTGATGGCACTCCCGGCTCCTCCGGCGACTCATCCAAGATAGCGGAGCCCATAGCCGACACATGGATTCAAGTTTTATTCTAATTAGAATTTTGAGATTTATCATACTCTGGCCCTTTAAGAACTCAAATTTGAATATATCTAAAACCTGCCCAGTTCATGTATAAGTCAGTGGGAGAGGTCCAGGGACCAATTTGTACATGTTAGTAGTATTCCTGACATTCGAGTTTTTTCGGAGAAAAAACTTGAATGGAGTTAAGTCGAATAATTTCGAGTTTTTGAGTCGGTAAAATTCATCTGAGTTTTAGATGTTCAATTTTTTTTAAAAATAACCTCCCCAGTTGAATATCGAGTATATTCCAATTTAAAAGAGTTTAAAAAAACTTACATGAATTTGATATTCAACCTTTAATAAATGTACCTCTTAATGTTTTCCTCTCTGCAAGGCTTGTAGAGCAATTTAACTACTATTAATTTAAGAAACATTTTAACAAATGTTATGACTGTCAATTTTCTGTAGTGCTGTTTATGTTCCTGGTGGTCACAGCTTAAAGGCACATTAATCCCTACTGTACTGGACTGTTCAACCAAACATTATACAGTTCTTGCTGGACTACACATCCCAGCATACTTTATATATTTTTTTATCAATAATTTTTATTTATATTCATAACATGCTTTCTCATTGCACAGGTGTACACATTTTATCTGAATATTTCAAACAGTAATTTGTATACATTGCATAATAATAAGACTATGTTATAGAATTATGTACCAAATTTGTGAAAAATGGGCTGTAAATTACACATCTTATTATCATTGTCATAATCCAACCATGGATGCATACTTTATATTTTGAGGTTAAGGCATGCTTGGAGTTTTAGTCAAGCAACATCAGGGTTGTAGTTTTAAAGAATATTGAAAATATCACTCCTTGGATAGGGTGCATTGTCCAGGTCATATTAAACATCTGGGTTTTGCCAAAATAGTGGTTTATCATCTTTTCTGTAACGTTTAGTATTGCAAACCCAGAACTAACACCAAGGTTCCAGTCTCAGTCCGCTCTTCTGCCTATAGCAGCTGCCTTTGGCTTCAGGTGGAGTCCTCCACTGCTCAGATGCCGCCACGTCTTATTTTGGGAGAACCAGGGAGAGAGTTCTGGGCAAGCATGGGAACCGACCATGAGCGGAGAGGATGAGGGAGCACTTAGTGGAGTTAAAGGACAGGCTGGGTCAAACCAAACTGCCAATGAAGTATCAAAATAGGAAACAGGGACAAAATCATGGTCACAGGCCAAGGTCATACACAGAGCAGCACCGAATCGGAATCAGAAGAATAGTCAAACAGGCCTGGGTCAGTTTAGGCAGAAGGATGGCAGAATCAGGGACAGGCAAGGGTCAATACCAGAATATACAACAATAACAGGCTTAGAAGGCACCTGGGAACTAAGGAAGAACCTTTTTACATTGGGTAACAAAAATTTGTGAGAGTGGCCTTTAAATATTTTAAATTCCCACCACTGAATGATGACATCATGCGGCCCTTTGGGTACATCCAGAAACACCCGAGCGCTGTGCAACCCGAAAATGTCGACTCTCAGTTAATTTATTACAATTACAAGACATGATATATTCACTGTCTACACTCTCAGTTTGCTCTGTTGAGTTGAGTATGCTTTAGTTAAGGAATAGGAAGTCATAGTTCCCCGCCATTTTAGGTGGGTATTTTAGTTTCCATGAAACTAAAATTAAAGGCTTTCTTGTGAGTAAGAGACAGCATAGATCATTTGAAATATATCAAATAGAATCCTAACAACATATGTGGTTTTCAAAAGAAGTGCAGTGTCTGGCTTGTCATAATGTATTAGGTGATTAATATAAGGTTTGATTTTTTGGGCCAAGATTTTCTACAATTGTTTTAGTATCTGAGTTTAACAGAGACTTTGGAAGTAGTTCCTGCATAGTGGGATATCTATTCCTAATGTGGTCACTGCAAAAATATAGGCACAAGTACCTAACTGCTACTAGGCTTGTGGTTTTTCATACAAGATGTTAAATACAGAAGGTTAGGGGTGAATTTTTTACAGTACGTATTCTGTTCCAGTCTTGGGTGCTCTAAATGGATATTTACACAAGGCAATCTCCTCTTACGCAAGCAAATTCGCCATGACTGGTTAATAAGCAAGATTGTTGTGAAAATAAACCTGACATATTGAGGCAGTTTGAGGGTAGTTCTAAACTGTTTTTCGTATTGCCCTTATCATAAAACTGCTGCCTTCTCCTTCCTAGGCTTCATTTTGCTATACATTCAGCATACTGTACATCTGGGCAAAGAGATTTCATTTATATTAATTTCTACTTTTCTCAAAAACCACTGTTTCATTCCATAACCTTTGTTTATTAATTTATTGAAAGTCTCCTATTATGATATTAACATAGTTGGCACTATATAGAGAGATATAAATAATATTGGTGAGTATGACTAGGTAGAAAAGTAGCAGATAAGGCATTGTTTGATTTCTCTTGTTCGTTTTCATCTTAGTCATTTTATTTAAAAGGGTTGTTGTAAAATTTAAGCAACTTTTCAATCGGTCTTCATAATTTATTTTTTTTTACAGTTTTTTAATTATTTGCCTTCCTCTTCTGACTCTTTCCAGCTTTCAAATGGAGGGTCACTGATCCCATCTAAAAACATGCTCTGAAAGGCTACAAATGTAAATTCAAATCAATGCATGGTTGCTAGAGTCATTTTCACTGAAAACGGCAAACTGGAGAGCTGCTGATATAAAAGCAAAACCCCACAAATAATGGAAAATCAAACCCAATTGCAAATTATCTCAAAATATCACTTTCTAAGTGATTTTAATACTAATACGTTTGCTAATTTGAGTACATTTACCTGCTCAACACTGATTATTGGCAACACCAAATTGGTTGGATTAGCTCGTTAAACCTTGAACTTCATAGGCAGGTGTGTCCAACCTTGAGAAAAGGTATTTAAGGTGGCCAATTGCAAGTTGTGCTTCTGTTTGACTCTCCTCTGAAGAGTGACAGCATGGGATCATCAAAGCAATTCTCAAAAGAGCTGAAAACAAAGATTGTTCAGTATCATGGTTTAGGGGAAGGCTACAAAAATATAAGATATGGCGTGGTGATCGGCTGATGGTCAATCATAGTCAATCATAGAGAATCCCACCCGGTTTTCCTAATTTGTTTTGACCTGGAAAGCCCTTCAAAAAAACGGCTGTCCGGGTCAAAACCGGACATGCGGCAACCCTAGATGCAGATTAAATAACTCCCCAAATTTTATAAGGCTTCTTATAAAAAGGGGTTGTTCACAGTTGAGTTAACTTTTAGTATAATATAGAGAGTCATGTTCTGAGATAATTTGCAGCTTGTTTTAATTTTTTATTATTTGTGGTTTTTGAGTTATTTAGCTTTTATTCAGCAGCTCCATAGTTTGCAAGGAAACGGACACAAAGATAACTGCATAAGTATCGTACAGCATTTATTTATGCCATCAGTGCACCATTTCAACATTTCTTATGGGGGTAGGGATGCTCCCTTCCTTTGTTAGGAATCAATAAAGTGCCACATGATATTTAACAGTAACATTATCCACACCCTCATTCCCAAATTAGTTAAAAGTGTCTAAAAGGGAAGTCCAGGCAAATAAGTGAGCTGAGAAATTCCCATCAATCCTGTATATTAGCGAGGGGTATCCAATCTCAGAATAAAAAATCTGTATATTGTTCTCTGCTACTAAAAGTGCATTTTTACAAGGACATTACGCCAAAATGATCATGTTGTGATAAAAAAAGCAAGGTATTGTGGTTCACTATGAAAAATGTAATCCTACTAATTAAAGAGTATATGGTTTTATACATATATATATATACACGTATATGTGTGTGCATTGGGGTCATTTGGAGGGGTTGGAATGGATAGAATCACTGTAAAAATATAATTATTAATTTAGTGAATTCTGGCAATAGTAGTGGTTGAAGCAGAATCTCAAATTCTCTCTCATTCTGAAATGGCATTTTTTTTAAGGAAAATAGAGAAAAGCAACGTTATATCCTCAATATTACCTTTTCATTTTACAGATTTGACAACCAACCCCTTTCTCCAGTTTTGTGGGGGAAAAAACAGTCACAGCAGTTCTTCTCAGTGGGGAGAAACACTTAAAAGATCTCTTGCTGAATTGATTTTGACAAGTCTTGTAAGGATTCATCCTATTTGATCTGGATACATTAAATAATTGTTCACAAAGAGTCAAGTTTAAAGGAGAAGGAATAGCATTTTACACTTGGGGGTGCCAAAAGTTAGGCACCCCAAGTGACTACTTTTACTTACCTGACACCTCGGGCTGGCGCTCCTATCAGCAGAAAACTGCACCTGCCCGGGGTTCTTCTAGTGACCACCATCAAGAGATCCCCTTCCTGCTTCTTCGCTCTTTTCGCAGTTGCGCATGCACAGTAGCGTGAAAAGCCGGACTTTAACTAAAAAGCCGGCTATTTCGCTCTACTGCGCATGCGTCTGCCCTGGAAAATTTGAAAACCGATGAAGCCGGAAGAGGATCTCTCTGTTGTGCTCACTAGAAAGTGACAGGTAAGTAAAATAGTTACTTGGTGGTGCCTAACTTTTGTCATCCCAATTGTAAAATGCTATACCTTCTCCTTAGTATGCAGGAGTTTTAGGGGGTTATTTATTAAAGTTGAAATGTCAAAAACTTGAAAATTCGAGTTCTATTTACTATAAAATCCTAATTTTTAGTGAAAAAAACTAATATTTTTCAAGATTTAGGGGGTTATTTACTAAACTCCGAATGCCAAAACCCCGAAAAATTGTGTTTTTTAGTGTAAAATCTGAATTTTTAGTGGAAAAAAATCACTAATCTTTTGGAATTTATTATACCCCGAGGATGGAAAAGTCAGAATCCGAAAATCCGGAATCTCAGACTTGCCGAGGTTGCATATAAGTTAACAAGAGAAGTCCCACAGATGTTTTAATCTGCAGTGGGTTTCAAGCAATAATCCGAAGTTTTTGGGGGTTTCAGGCAAAAATCTGGTTTTCGAGAGGAAATTCTGAAAATTTGTAAAAAGTATTTTTCACGATTTTCCAAAACGTCTGCTTTAAGCTACTGAAAAAAATGTATTAATGACTCCTTATCAAAGCAGAAACTTGTATACCAGGCCTGTGAATGTCCTGATAAAATTTAAAGCCATTTTGGGACCATGGCTAGAGGTAAATGTATAGCTTTAACAGTGCCCCAGAAATCAGAAAGAAATGCATGACTGATGCAGTAGGAACATCTATATAATGTTCTCAACTTTCCCCCCATTTAGCTGCATTGTCCACCTGTTTTGCAGCATGGCCTCCCAGTGTTCAGAGGATGAACTGTAAGCAACATTGGAAATATGAGGTATGTTGAAGGCTACTGTAAAACGTTACATAATAAAGTTCTATTATAGAACCAAATACCAAGAATTTCACCATAGAAAACCTTTATGCAATGTTAATATAATTATAACTAAGGTGTGCACTAATATTCTGCATGCCTACAGACGAGAAGCAAATAATTCACATTCAAATAGTTTTGGCTAAAATTATTAGAACTTTAATTTTATTTAAATCTAATATGTACAACCAGCATTAATCAGAAACCACACTATACATTTAAGTACTCAATGAATTTCCAAGAACTTCATTCAGGAGCTGCAGGTCTTATATGGACCTGGTGGAGGTTCATTGTTGCACCAGAGACCAGTGGATCAATGTCATGGTGAGGTCAATATTAGTTCTTGGAGATGGAGAATGTTTTTACATCCTGATTCCATGTCCAAGTTCAATTTAAAAATGCAATTGTCATGTTTTTCTCCCATCATTCCAGTCTTATTGTGTCGGTGAGGGGAAGATGTGCCTTTGTATTGCATCACTCCCAATGCTCAGTGTCAAAATAACAGTACATCCAATTCTTTTAAGCAAGTTCAATGCATCAATTGTCACAGGCCTCTGTGGGAACCCTGGAGCTACAACAACATTTTGAAGTGGTCATAGCTCCAAGGTTCCTCTGGATTAATAAACTTGCACACAATTTGTAACAGGAGGCAGTATGAAGGTAATGGTGCTGAGCACATATATAGTTATTGTTGTTTATAATATTTGTCTTTATTTATTTTGTATGGCAGCATGAAATCGTCTAGAAGGTTTGGCTGGTTTTCAAGTTCCTGTAAAGTATTGTTATGAATTAGAAACTATACTGCCAAAAAAAAAAAAAATCCTTAAAAAAATTTTAATAAAATGATCCTTGTAGTTGAACTGAAGCAATTTGCTCGGCTTCAGATGTTTTTAATTCTTCCACTATCCTATGTTTGCTTGAGCAATTTTCATAAATAATTGACGTAGTTAATAAAAGTGACTTTATAGTATAACCAAGTCTGGTAATGGACAGAAACGCACATTACAATGGCCGTAGCTTCTTATTTGTTAAAATCAATGAAGCAAAGAAGCCCAAGGGGCGTCAATTCTGAAAAGCTGTAATGAATTATTTTTCCACAATGTATCTGGCAACAAGACGCACTGTTACAGTCTCTTTTCACATGTCGAAGCTCTCTGTGGCACATCAAATTTAATGAGACGCTACACACCATAAGAAAAGAACAATGGTTCAGTGGTTAAATGTTAGAGGCGTAAGAACTACTCTCTGTGTTGCTGAAGTAAATGCTGTACATTCTTAATTCACTTTTCAGCAATGGATAATACAAGACCCGGTACAATGTTTTTCATGTCATGTACAGAAAGGGTTTAAGGCCAAGGTTAACTAAAATAAACTGTGGCGAATTCCTCGCACAATGTAAAACACATTTTAATGTTAAGAAGCCAAAGAATGACTGCTTATTTTAATAGTTCAATACAAAAGTGCAAGGGGAAAAGTCTTCTTCAGGATTAGGTTTCTGAAGAATGTTTCTTTTACAAATATTTGAAAATAGCTCAGTGAGTCAAAACGGTGTTTAGCAGTTAATGCAAGCTAGAATTTTCGGCATATTTTGTGAGCGTGCGCTTAAAGTGGTGTCATGTAAATAAATTAATTTTGGCACATATGGCTAGGATCATTTAGAAAACTTTTTTTTTTTACCTTAGCTATTAATATTCTTCTAAAGGACAATGGCACAATGTAATTTGCTTTCACTTAAATATTTCTTTTGGAAAGATGTATGATTCACAGAAAGAACAACTTACATGGTACAGGCTCGTTAAATGGAACATAAACCTTCAATAAAAATCTTACCTAGCCTCATAGTTCTGCAAACTTGATATCCCAATCCAAATTATAGGAGCAGTGATTCTCCCCCTAATATTTATTTATTCATTTATACTGCATTATTATTAACTTTAAATATTGAATTTAGATTTAGTTTAACCTAACTCACTGCATTCTGGATAACAGATCCCATGCCTATAACTTATTTTGGAAAAACTTTCCTTACATACACAAAAAATAACCAATTCCAAATTGACTTCGAATATTACTCTCTACATAATACTAAAAGTCCATTTAAAGGTGAACAACCCCTTTAGATAGAACAATAAAACCACGTGTTTCACTCTTATTGAAAGAGCAAGCCAACACAATAGATATGGACAAGATTAAAAAGAAAGAAAAATACTGGCACTTTTTACAATGTACATGCACCCACTTCCAGTCTCATTTGGGTGTGACTAAATACAGACAGAATAAGTAGTATAGCGAGTGAGTATACTCAGGCAGGCAGTACATTTCTCTAGTATCTGTATAGCAATGCTGTAGTAAAAAAAGTCATCATAAGAATACGTTTTATACACTTGTATACAATACCTCCCAACTGTCCCGTTTTGAGCGGGACAGTCCCACTTTTGACAGCTAAACCTACAGTCCTGGCTTGTTACTGAAATGTCCCAACTTTCTTTTTGATCTTCTGCACTGAACAACCAGAAAAAAAAGATTTCATAGGCAGAAAGGGCAGAAAGCCCAGAACAGCCACCAGGTACACAAAAATACTTTTTTAACAATTTTGAGATAAGCAAATAAGTAATTGTAACAATTAAGATAAAAATGTCTCTTGGGAGAAGTTACATAGAAGAAATTCCAGTGGCACACTGAATGCTGAAAAAAGTGTTACATTTATTCACCCAAATACATACAGACAAGGGCAACGTTTCGGACCACTCGGGCCCTTTGTCAAGCCTTGACAAAGGGCCCGAGTGGTCCGAAACGTTGCCCTTGTCTGTATGTATTTGGGTGAATAAATTTAACACTTTTTTCAGCATTCAGTGTGCCACTGGAATTTCTTCTATGTATCTACTTGACCCACATGGCAGGAGTGGGTTCTCCAGTGTAGCACCTGGTACCACAAAGGGTACATGACCAGGGGTGGAAGCACTCTACCATACTCTTGGGAGAAGTTAGACACAGCGAAAGGGCAATTCACCTTCATTAGCAAAACTGGAATAACTGAAAAAAAACACAGAAATGTGTTCAAAATTTCAGAACCTACCAAATTTTGGAAAATGAACATGGTAATTAGGGGGTGTGGTCACAAAAATGGGTGTGATCCAAAAAAAAAACTAAAAAAACATAAACATGAATGTGATGTAAATATTAAAGCTATAGCTGTTCCCAAGTCTAAGAACAATATTACAGGATAATAAATACATTAAGAAATACATACAATAAAAATATAAATATAATAACTTTGCATATTGCAAACAGTAAGGCAGAATATTACCTGGCTGACCCCTATGTTTATGTTTAACTGAACGTTGGTTTTCTACAGCTGCATAATATAATACAAAGACTTGGGTCAGTAATTTGCAAAATAACAGCTCCCAGAAAATGCATTTTTATTTCAGTGAAACTGAACAATAGTGAATTTTGCAACAGATCCATTGCTCTCATCCCTAACTATAATCCTTTCAAGATTCATAATAAAACCTGAATAAAATGTAATTTTTATTCAGAAAAATATTTTGTCCATGGACATATTTCACAAAACTGGGGTATGAAATAGCACAGCTATAGGACTTAAAGCTGAATAACCCTTCCACTACTTTAAATTTGTCTCAATTCTTTGATTCCATCCTCACAGTCAATTGCATTTCTTTACTAACACCGGACTGATTTGTACCAGTGCTGTAATTAATGGCAGTCAAACAGCAATTAGCAAAGATATAGTAAGTCTAATGCAGATAGAAGAAAACACCTTTTCTATTGGTTGTACTAGGTTACTACCCATTTGCAAATGTTGTGAAAGGAGCCCTGTTGTGTGTCCTATGTTTATCATTTCCCCTCTTCTTTCCCACCAA
This sequence comes from Xenopus petersii, assembly GCA_038501925.1. Lineage (NCBI taxonomy): Eukaryota > Metazoa > Chordata > Amphibia > Anura > Pipidae > Xenopus > Xenopus petersii. The sequence continues at coordinate 67,013,731 of CM076685.1, read as the reverse complement.
TGTTCAATGGCACAGAGGGAAAGGAGCCTTGATTAAAATGAGAAATCATATGATTGTGTTTTGTGGCCTCTTTAAAAACAATGAGAGAAATGTTTTAGCAAAGCATCTACAGTATACAACTGTTTTACAAACTGTTCATGGATGGATAAACCTTCCTAAAATGTCCAGTATTGCTGAAACAAGCTGCTACTTTTCAAACACATCCCTGATAGTCTGTTCATTTCAGATGGCATTTATACAAACTTTGATTTCATTCTCTGTGCTACATGGGTAGTGTTTACACGTGTATGCTTTCAATAAGGCATATTCAGTTAGGACCACCTAACATGCCAAAAATCTGTAAAAATGTAAGCAAACTATTTTTTAGTGAAGGCATCATAATATACCCCTAAAGTAGTATTCCCCTAAAGGGTATATAAATACTGCAAAAATTCAAATTTACATTAATATTATGAAATGAAATGTACTGGCAAGATTACTATTGTCTTAGTAACTATATAAAGGCCCATCCGATGTACCCAAACCAGAGCCACATAAAATTCTTGTGTTTCCTAAGGATTCCGTTCACTGTGGACACCTGCAAGACAGAAAACATAAAGCAGCCATTCATGGTCCTTGGCAGCATCCGCTTGGGAACTGCAGGATACAGGGCCACTGTCATTGTATCTCCAGATCAAAACATTCTCTTACTTTGAGTCAGAGAGAAAGAGCAGGATACAATTTCAGTCATACTCCATGGGGAGCATTACTCTAAAATGTCACTTCATCCTTCTAAAACTAGTTAAGTGCATTGTCGGATGGTTGTTCCAACTGACATTTCCACATTATGCTTGGTAATAGATATAGATATGGCTGTAAATATAATCTACCTGCTATTTAACCCTTTCAAATTTGATGGGTGCAAATGAAGGGAAATGCACAGACCTATCCACCACAAAATATATTAAAAGTCGCCTTTAAATCACCAGTTTAAATAAAGGTTTTTAATTTAAAAAAATTAATATGTGTGTGTATGTATGTCTATGTACATAGACATACACACACATGAATATTGCTGGGTAATTTTGTCTTAAAACTTTGTATAAAACTGTAATCGGATAAAAATGTTGCTGCTAGGTAAACTAGCATTTCTGATTTTGCTTTAAAAACCTTGGTGTCTTCATAGAAACCCCTATAAACCAATGCTAAGTGTGCAAATTCTGAGAATATCATCCTTATTCGGTACAATGCTTGCGTGGTAGCTTCAAGATTAATATTTTTAGTCAGCCCTAAAGATCAGGATGACTGAATGATATAGATGTTCAGTCTAAAAAACAGAATTATATACAGAATTAAAGGGGACATAAACCTAAACATACTTTTCTGCACCTTGTTAGCCTTTGAAATGTAGTTATAAATGCCAGAAAATTCAACAGTGTCACCCCTACTATTTATCCGGTTGCCACCTTTTTTTGCTTGCTATTATGATACTGTAATCAAATTTGCAGAACTTTGAAAAAGTGTGTGTGCAATATGTATAACTGTGTCTATAGAATTACAGCTTTGATCATGTTTTAACCCTTGTTTAAGCATGCTGTATTCCAAAACCATTTGGGTGGAGCATCAGCTATAGAAGGGATAAAGGATTAGACTTCCACAGATCGTAAAGCCATTCTATTGCTCCCACCTTGTTTCCCTGGACTATACAGTGAAAACTATGTCTTTGTTGTCATTGCATCTGGGATTTCAATTATCCTGGACTTACACCCATCTTCCTCAGATACCTGCCTACACAATAGCTGCATTCATATTTATGATGTTATACTGTATTTAAAGGAATTGTTCAGTATACAAATAAAAACTGGGTAAATAGATAGGCTGTGCAAAATAAAAAAAATTCTAATATAGTTAGTTAGCCAAAAATGTAATGTATAAAGACTGGAGTGACTGGAAGTCTAGCATAATAGCCAGAACACTACTTCCTGTTTTGCAGCTTTCTTGGTTTCCACTGATTGGTTACCAGGCAGTAACCAATCGGAGACTTTAGGGGAGGGTACATGGGTCATAACTGTTTGCTTTTGAATCTGAGCTGCATGCTGAGGATCAATTGCAAACTCACTGAACAGTTATGTCCCATGTTGCCCGCCTAAAAGTCGCTGACTAACTCAGAGTAAGAGAGATGCAAAGCAGGAAGTTGTGTTCTCTTCTGTTATATTATGGGGCACATTTACATAGGGTTGAATATCGAGTGTTAAGTAACCCTCGATATTCGACTGTCAAAGTAAAATCCTTCGACTTTGAATATCGCAGTCGAAGGATTTACCGGATTTTTCCTTCGATCAGGAAATTGTTAGGAAGCCTATGGGGACCTTCCCCATAGGCTAACATTGGCCTCGGTAGGTTTTAGGTGGCGAACTAGGGGGTTGAAGAAATTTTTAAAGAGACAGTACTCCGACTATCGAATGGTCGAATAGTCGAACGATTTTTAGTTCGAATCGTTCGTTTTGAAGTCGAAGGTCGTAGACGAGGGTCGAAGTAGCCCATTCGATAGTCGAAGTAGCCATATTATACCATTCGAAATTCGAACTTTTTTTCCTCTATTCCTTCACTCGAACAAAGTAAATGGGCCCCTGGAGTATGCAGTGCAGTTTTGGACTCCAGTCCTTAAGAGGGATATAAATGAGCTGGAGTGAGTGCAGAGATGTGTAACTAAACTGGTTAGAGGAATGGAAGACTTAAATTATGAGGGTAGACTGTTGGGGTTATTTTCTCTGGAAAAAAGGCGCTTGCGAGGGGACATGATTACACTTTACAAGTACATTAGAGGACATTATAGACAAATAGCAGGGGACCTTTTTACCTAAGTGGATGACCGTACCAGAGGCCACCCCTTTAGACTAGAAGAAAAGAACTTTCATTTGAAGCAACGTAGGGGGTTCTTCACAGTCAGGACAGTGAGGTTGTGGAATGCACTGCCGGGTGATGTTGTGATGGCTGATTCAGTTAATGCCTTTAAGAATGGCTTGGATGATTTTTTGGACAGACATAATATCAAAGGCTATTGTGATACTAAGCTCTATAGTTAGTATAGGTATGGGTATATATAATTTATGTGAAAGTAGGGAGGGGTGTGTGTATGGATGCTGGGTTTTCATTTGGAGGGGTTGAACTTGATGAACTTTGTCTTTTTTCAACCCAATTTAGCTATGTAACTATGTAACTTTATATTAGACAACCAGTCACTCCAACCTTTATACATTACATTTTTGGCTAACTAACTATATTAGAAAAATTATTTTATTTTGCACAGGCTATCTATTTACCCAGTTCTAATTTTCTCACTGAACTGTTCCTTTAAATACCTAACAGGGCTGCTATTAGAAATAATGGGGCCCGTACAACAACATTTTCTGGGCCCCCTGTGCCCCACCTCCCCCACACCAGAGATAAAAAAGCCACACAGACATGAATGCTAAAACAGTAACAACACTGGATAAAACCCCATTGGAGGTCAGGGACCCCCTACAAGTAAAAAAAAAAAAAAAACATCGGTGGACAGGCCCCCCATAAAAGTTAAAAAAAACAATTGGTGGTCAGCCCCCCTACAAGTTAATAAAAAAAAATTGGTGATCACAGCCCCCATTTTTGGTCACCTGTTTAAAAGCAAACTCCTGGGCAAATGCAGTGCCTTTTATTACATATGGGGGGTAGTGTTTACAATAGAAATATACATTTAACAATTGATTAACTTTCCAAAATAGATTGTTCTTTATGTGACAAATGTATTTTCTGTCATTTATGTAGCACTGACATGTATATGCAGAGCTTTACATCAATTATACATTATTCACGGCACCAGTAGAACTTACAAACTAGTGTCCCTATCATATTCACACACGCACAGTAGAGTTTATTTTATCAGAAGCCAATTAACTTACCTGTATGGTTTGGGGGATAATACTGATAGTAGGCTTTTTTGGTGCAGTATTTTTAAAAATCAATATTGTGCTGATGTGGGGTTTTGATATATACAAGTCAAGAATTTCCATACAACTGACAAAAATGCATATTTGGACGTAAATGGAAGACCTGAAATTTCCCAAATCAGTTGAATTTTTGTGCATATAATAAAACATGTATTTCTCTTCTCTACATTATGAGAAATACATATCTTTTATTGTTTTACTATTAAAGAAAACTCTTCAAGCAGGCTTAGAAAGCCAATTTTGTCCTGGAAAAAAACAAAAGAATGTTTTTCTTTGGTAAAGTGAAAAAGCACAAAAATCTGCAGAAACTAGGCAAATGCAAATTTGTGAAAGGGTTAACCAAGAAAATGACTGTATTGTTTAAGGTGAGATATCTCTATGCAGATTTATGATTAAAGATTATATAACAACTGCAATAATGCAATTGGAAATGTGGCCTTTTAGAACATCAAGTCAGTGGATGGGATTTCTTCCATTGCCTTTGGGCACAGTTTTTTTTTTTTATATACGAGCAGTCAGTCTGACGGCATTTTTATGCACTGCTAATAAGTGCTGGACAGCTTTCTGTTAAATATGCTAAATATATCCAGTTTTCATAAAATTATTGTAATTGTCACGGGGTGGTTTTCTTTAATTTGCAAGTCTCTTGTAAATCAGTCAGCAAATAGTCCTGCTACGGGCTCAGATTCTAGCAGTAATGGCAAAGGCTTTCAGATAGGACCTCAAGGCACCAAAATCTCATCTGTAAAGCACAACAGAACTGCAACTCTGTCCTTCATTATGAAAGCACAGATTTAACTGTTATTGTTTCAAAACTCAAGTAAATAGTTGTTTCCCAAAACTAAACAGATACACTAACCATAAAGTATTTTTTGGGGTAAAAATACAAACTTTATTTTTATGAATGTCGTGTCATGTTTTTTTTCACCCATCTATGGCCTTGTCCAAGTAAATCAGGTAACCCTAACCCATTACACGCAAGGTGAGCATCATCCATTGGGTGTAAATGGCAAGGCACACTGAGGGCTTAACTTGCCCCTCTTTTTCTTTCAAGTCGTGTTCAAGGCACTCTTTTTATTGGGGTGTCCCAGCACAGGCCCTGGACTACATCCGAATTCCTTCACTGAGAAGTTCTGAGAAAACAATGGTGCTGATCCCATTGCATTTATACCTAACGCCAGCCTGCTGTCCCAGTACTCAAATGATTCTACTCCTGGTAAGTTGTACCATGCAGAACATACTGTGTATATGTAAAGATGTACAGTACATTCCTGGAGTCCCTTTATGACAAAAAACTGTTGAGTGCTATACGTTAGTAGTTCAAATCCACTTCCCCAGACTTTGCAAATAGATTAAGCTCTTGTGGTCAGACACCTCATTACAACATCTACATCAGTTTGTCTGTGTCAGCTATTATGTACATCGCTGCAGTTGGTGGTTTATAAATGATTGTAATAATAATTTCAATTGCCTGACAAGACCTTGTACCATGACTATATGTGATGGTGCATGTGCTTGACAGGCAATTGTATTGTAAATTTAAGGTGGGCTGTTTCGGGGCTGTGTCACGATAACGATTTGAGCTATTTAAATATGCAACACTTAGGGGCAGATTTATCAAGGGTCGAATTTTGAAGATAAAAATACATTGAAATTCGACCATCGAATTAAAATACTTCAAATATCGAATTCAACGTTTTTTCACCGAATTTGGGTATCCTGTGGTCGAAGTAAAATCGTTCGACCGAATGATTCGAAGGATTTCAGCGATAGAAAACTGCTCTAGAAGGTCCCCATAGGCTAACATAGTACTTCAGCAGGTTTAGTTTGGCAAAGTATTGAATTAGAAGTTTTTTTAAAGAGACAGTACTTTGATTATCGAATGGTCGAATATTCGAACTATTTTACTTCGAATTGGATTCAAAGTTGAAGTCATAGTATCCTATTCGATGGTCGAAGTATCCAAAAAATTACTTTGAATTTCAAATTTTTTTACTTAGAAAAATCTCTCGAATTCACTTCAACCCTTGATAAATCTGCCCCTTAAAGATGCCTAAAATAACCCCATGTACCATTATCCTTAAAGTGAATTTCCAGCCTAAATCTTCCCATGTAAGGCCAGCTTAACACTATTATTATTATTCCGAACATTGAGCTGTATATATTTTAAGAAGTTTGTATGGCTACATCGCTCCATTGCACCACAGAACTCACCTCCAATATGTAATATAAGACATAACAACCAATAAGCTGTTTGCATTTAAACAGGGGACCAGACATTTCTACCAGCTGATTGGTTGCTATGGGTTATTGCACCTGGGCAAACTGCCATTTATTAAAAAAACCCTAAACATATTCTGGATTTAGTGATTTTTTAGGTGTGATACATAATTAAAGAATTTATTTCTTGTTTTGTGTCTGAAGTGGTCAGAGAGAACAATATTGTATAAAGCTTATACTTGCATTATAAATGCATTGTGTCATTAAGGTGCATGGCTATTTAAGAAATATTCTATAAACAGTTTCATATATGGCAATGGCATGTACTATAACACAAGGTCAAGATATATTATCAAAAATAATCCAGTACATGTATGTCCTACTGGTTGATATTACTTTATACTATAGCAGACTTTTTCTGTTTTGTGTGTTTTTATCCATCTTCTAGCAGATTACGGTACATTAAAATACTATACAGAGCAGCCATGCATAAAAAATACTTGATTGCACTACAGATGTCATAGCTGAAAGAGAACAATTTTTCTTCATATCCTGATATGTGAGCTAATTTCAGATTGCACTGTAAGACAGCAAGTTTACAGCACCCTCTTAGAGGTCATTGTTTGGGAATGCACATGGCTGTGTAGAGCAGTAAAAGACACCACCAAGTGGTCTTTTCAAGTATAAGTCTGCCTAGTGCTATAACAATGTAGACAGAATTAACAGGTTCAGTGCTGCTACAAAATGTCTTGTGGAGTGAATTTATATTGAACAAATCCTCTATTTTAAAGGAACAAATAAACCTTGGTAAAGAAAATCACAATTAAAGGTCTAATTGAAGAGAAACTAAGACAGGAATAATTAATAGCTAGAAAAGAGTCCAAAGAAGGTTTTATTTTCCCACACACACTTCAAATGGTTGATAAATAAAAATAGGCTAAAGGCCCTTACACATGGGTGTTTTTGTGTGTTAATGCTGATACATAAAAAATGCATCTATTTCAATGACATGTCTTTTTTTACAAGTTCATTTTGAAGATCTGAGCATGAACAAAATGCAGCCCGTTGCAATTAATAAAATGGCAAACTTGACTGCAATAAAATGCTATTCTGAATGTGGATGAGTACGAACAGAATAGAATCAAATCAATTTGCTAATATGTTTAGGTGCGCTCAAACCTGCATCTAAAAATAAATGAAACTGCCTGTAAAGGATTACTATAATGGAACTGTATGTATTGCACATGTTCATGTATGCAAAACTGGGATAGACTTGCAAGAGAATTTCACTGCAATTGCATTAGTTGCAACTCCCCTGATGACTGCAACAGCGCTGGAATTCTGGGGGGAAAAAATCTGCTTTGTTTAAAGAAAGCAAGTCACTTACGCCAGGATATTGCAGTTTGCATGATGTGATTGTGGTCATCTTTTCAGAACAATACTTAAAAATACAATGCCCTTTTGTAATGGAACAAAACTTGTTTTTGTCTTGAACGTTGTAGAAACTGCATGTACAGTAACAGTATTTCCCTCAGGCTTTGTCTTCCCTTGCTTGTATGAGAATTTCATTGGCTCAGTGTGCAGATTTATGTTGTACAGAATCACCAAATATTGTAAAGGATCTGTTCATTTTATAGCCTTTGAAATAATGAACTCAGTAGGATTAGCTCCATTTTGGATCATGTATAAATCAGATATCAATATTATTTCATATATTTTCAACATTCATGCTATTTTTTAATTAAAAGTGTAAAAATGAATGCTACAATCCAGTATAGTAAATTAATGCAATTGAGTGTTTCTGATTCGCAAACTGGAGAGAAAAAAAATTACCATTTTGTTTTTTTTTTGTTTTAAGTTTAATCTTACCAGCCCAAGGCAATCATAGCCCTTTAGCAGGGAAGGTCTGTGCCTCCAAAGATGCCCCAGTAGCTCCCCATCTTATTTTCACTATACATGTTCCGTGTGGCTGTCACTTACTGAGCTTAGGATACAAGATACTGAATATATATCATATAAATGTCACAATATAAGGCTGATTAGTAATTAATAAACATCATTTCTACTTCAGCTCAGAAACCAGTGCAAGTAGCATCAGAATTTAATAATCAGCCTTGTAGTATCAGCTTATATCACAGGCCAACCTCATTTTCTTCTTGATAATTTAAACTTAGCTTCTCAACAGCTGCTCAGAGTCCACTGAGTGTCGCAGGCACTTTTCAAGATGACCTCCTGTGACAGGTTTGAAGTCCAGGATCTTTGTTGCTGAAACTTTAGGCTAGTGAAATAAATTCACTATATAAAATATTGAATTTTTAGCCATATTCATTTTTATGGTTTAGATTTCCTTAAAAACAAGCCTGCTTGGTCTTTCTTAGGAGCATTGCACTGAAGCCACAATGTGCTGCACTTGCTGGGGAGAAACTGAACATGCTGAGCTATTAGATCATTATTCTAGTCTTTGTTTTCTCAAAATATTTCTATAAAGCACTTGATATATTATATCCACTCTGTAACAGAGCCTTGTTTCACTGACCAATTATTATACAAGGAGTTCCCAGCATATTCGTGTATTAGGGCCAGTGCCAGGCCGAGCCAACCGGGTCGGCTAACCCTGTCTCCCCTGTGTGCGCAATTGCACATGGGCCATAACGAAAAAGAAAGGGCAATGAAGGGGAAGGAGGAAGTGGTGAGCATCAGGGGGGAGGGAGGTAGGAAGGGAAGTGTGACAGAAGAGGGGGGCAAGAGGGGAGTGAATCTGGACTAAGTAGTAGACAGAAGACCCTTGAACAGGCACCTGCCCAGTGCCCCCACATAGTTGCGCCCTAGGCAGGTGCCTCTTCTGCCTACCCCTATTCATGGGCCTGATCAGGGCCAGTGCAAGGTTCTATTGGAATATAAATTCCCCTTTAAGCATTATTCTTCCCTTCATTTTTGTGTTCCACTATTCACCCTGTTCATGAAGCAAACACAATACTGTTCAGGAGCGTCACGAGACGTTACCGTGCCCTATGCCGGAAATCTTTGGGAAGATGCACAATTTTCTCACACACGTATATATTGAGTCAAGCCCCCACCCCTGCACACCAGTATGGCCTTCTGTACTGCCAGGCAGCTGTTGCCTTTGCTGTTCAGATCACTGGGGGCAGAGACTCTCTGTAAAGCCCCTGCAGAAAATATTGGTTAATATAGGATAATAATAGTAATAATATTAACATCTTCTTTTGAGAGCATCTTTCCTCCTCGCTCAGTCTGCATATAACCTGCCATCTAATCTAGCTTTGAATTTGCTTTCTGACCTTAGTCCTACTAGGAGCATTGATCCATGTCTTTTAAATCTCTCCACTATATTGTAGAGCTCTAAAGCCAACACAATGTATGTTGCTGCAGCTTCCATGGAAACTCCTGTAACTATCAGATTTTACGCATAGAATTATATAACAGCATATTTATATTTATATATATTTGTGTGCAACTGTATTTTTGATAGGATGCAACATGTAGGTGTTGATGCATTCTGCAGTATGGAAGTCAAGCATGACTGTGCCCTTTAATATCCCTGCAGTGCTGTAACTTTAAGACTGTAGACTGAAACACCTTACATGAACTCTGCTGCAGACAGTGTGTGTGTGTTGGGGGTGGGGGGGGTTGGGACTTGGCCCTTGTTGCTTCGCCATTATTCATGATGTCATTTTTCAGGTGTCAACTTGCTGAGAGAGACTGGAGTAAGGCTTGTTGCTAGGACATGAAAGGGAAAGTTGGATGTGATTGGTTTGTCTATGTTCCCTGACAAGCCAATAGAATAAGGGCAATAGAAAGCAAGAGCAAAACTCTCTCCCCCTCCTCCTCTGGTACTAATAATGATTGAGGAGCTGCACTGCACAGAAACTATGCACAAAGATCTCACCAGGGAGAGTTCAACACTTTTCTAATAATGATGCAAATAAGGGAAAATTGCCAGATAGTGCCACATGCTTTACCACATGGAGGGGAGGCGGCTGTACATGGTGTTAAATTGAGGCTTGTCTGGAATACAGTAGCAGCAGCAAGCACATTTGAAAAGCCTGTGTTGTAACAATGAGCTTCTGCATTCAGCTTTAGGTCTATATATACATCATTATCATTAATTAATATAGCGCCTTACATATACGATAGGTAAATCTCTCCCACATCCTTTTGCAGGTGCCTAGCTGAAAAATTAATTTCATGTACAGGGATATCTCAGATGGGTAATACCACCAGGAACGAGTGAATTTGTTCATTATCTAGCAATGTTTAATACACAAGCCAATAAAAGCTACCCCTACAGACTGGGTGAATGGGCTGCTCGGTATACCTGCCCAGCAAATTTCTGACCCAAAATTGACCCTTAGATATCAAGGAGGTGTGAAAATCATATCAGAAGAGGAACACACCTTACCATCAAGACCCTGTAGGTACACAGAATGATTGGATCTGCACAATTTGGCCCTGCTCATGGGTGCTCAATTTGGACAAAGATCTGCTCGCTTGGTGACCTTACCAATAAGCAAATCTTTAAAAGTATGTCAAACTTTACAAGTATTTGTATCTGTATATTGCTCTTTTGTAACATCTGACATTTTTCTGCAAAACTGAACTGACACAGATGGTGTGGTCTCTGTACAATCTAAGAGCAAATATAGGTTTTGGGTTTTTTTTATTTTTTTTTTGGTTACTCTTTCCAGTTTCTTGTAACAGTGATGCACTAGTGGGTTGAACTCTCCTTTTCCTTTTTAGATATTTTAACAATAGCTTAAATAGCATGTAAGGCTATTCAGAACACATGCAAGAAAAAAAGGTTGAACGCATTTGGACCCACACACAATGCTGTATGCCAAAGTAAGAACTCATTTTAGCACAGGCCTATGGCAGTACCATCCAGCTCACCACACATAGGGTTAATATGTTATTAGGTGTTTGCTACTACTGCAAATTTTGCATCAATGTAGATAACAATGTTCAAACTCCAGACACACTGTTTGTGAACTATAACACTCAACTCCACTCTAGAACATGAACCATGCTGGCAGATATGACGAAGATGCCTGAAAAAGGTAGGACCCAGTTATAGCTAAATTAGTGACCACACAGTGACTATTCCCCAAGCATACAGTATATACAAGAGGTGTATATTTTTAATGAGGCTGGTTATTGTACATATTATACCCATAGCCCTGCACCCAGACAGATATATAAGCAAAATAGGGAAACAATTTTTGTTCAGAATTGTTTCACTTTAATTTTTGCCATTGGACTATTTAGCCTCTTCCTGTGGTTTCAGATGTAATCAAATTGTCAGCACAATGCAGCTTTGGAACAAGATTTGTAGGTTCCCAGTGCACTGACTGCCAATTTATACATTAGTATGAGGAACTCAACAGTATATCTATATACTAATACACTACACCAGAGTTGTCCAACTGGCGGCACCCCCCTTGTGTGGCAACCAAATGAAAGTCTGCCTGCTGTGCCTGCTTACCATGTGTAAGGTTTAAAAGGTATAACTACAGAGATTAACTGGCCCTGGCATTGTTTAAATGTCAAATTCAGACTGTAATCCCCTGTATTGTTCACACATGTAATCCCCCTTGTATTGTTCACACTTGTAACACCTCTATTGTTCACACCCTATAGCCCTGCATTGTTTACACCCAAGACCCAGACTGAAACTGCCCACATTTTTCACCTGTTCACACTCATACAAACTGCTGGAGGGGCACCAGCACTGTGTCACTATATGTAGTACAGTATGAACTGTTCATCTTAGAGTCTTGATAGGTTTCCCTGTCTCCTGCTCTGTTTTGACTGCCTGTGTGTGTCATACTCTGCCTACCCTATGCCCCCTGTGTGTGACATACTCTGCTTGCCCTATGTTCCCTGTGTGTGTCACACTCTGCTTGCCCTATGCTCCCTGTGTGTGCCATACGCTGCCTGTCCTATGCTTCCTGTGTGTGCCATACTCTGCCTGCCCTATGCTTCCTGTGTGTGCCATCCTCTGCCTGCCCTATGCTCCCTGTGTGTGCCATACTCTGCTTGCCCTATGGTACCTATGTCTGCCCTGCTCTGCGTATGGAGCATAAGCCTGGTATTTCTTCTGGGGGTTTGCTAGCATTTAAAAATTATTGTTAGGGCCCCTAAGATATTAAATCATGTGCTGTAGGTGCTGTGTTATCCACAGTGTAGGAGGGTACATATGGACTAAAGGGTATGTCTTAATATGACAACATTTTTAACATATGAATGATGAGTGATATCCCTGCAATGAGCACCATCAATTTGTTTTTTTTGGTGTTACCATCATTAATGTGGATATGGTCTTGTGATAACATGGGTGTGGTTTAAAGCGGGTGTGATTTAAAAACAGGGAGTGGTCAACACTGGCTTCCATTATCGGCTCTGAACCATGTACGCTAGAAAAATTCTGGCCCTCGATAACACAGAAGTTGGTTTCCCCTTTTAAAAATACAATTAGGCGGTCTCTCTATGCTGTCTCGTGCTTTGGAAAAATCCATGCACTCAAAATGACCCTAGTACCTACAATGTTGTATAGATTCTGTACGTTACCAGTGAAGGTCAGCACTTGATTTCCTTCAGAATAGAATAAATAAATTCATCTGGTGCAACAAACCACCATGCATGAATAAACGTACCATGTACAGATATAGTGGGATAGGACTGCCGAATTTACATATGTACTATAAAGCAGAGCGACTAGACCACTCAATGTCATTTAACTCATTCTGAGAATTGATGGGTACAACTTGTAGTTCTCCTGGCTCACCCAACAGATTAAACTTCTTATTTATGGATGGATTAAAAGCAGGTTAAATCCTTATTGATCTCTGGTTCAGTTTTAAAACATACCACATTATACATTGGCACGATATTTTACAGAAATTCCACCTGGCTCATGCGTACCCTTGTACCAATACATAATAACCCACTTTTTCTTTCTGGTTACATAACCCCCACATTTCAGTGGTGGAAAGTAGTGATTAGTGAAATTAATCGTCGGGGAAAAAAATGTTGTGTGTCAAAATAATTTGGATGCCCATATACTTCAATGCATTTCAGTGAATTTTCGACATTTCACAAATGTTTGGCGAAACGGGTAAGATTCACCCATCACTAGTGGAAAGATAACTGTATTAATGGGATGCAAGACTTACTTTTATCCATTGGAATTAAATTACTGCAGTATATGCAATTCACACAAAATTTGTCTGAAAAATAAATGTATAGATATTCTCAACATTATCAAGTCCTTTTCCTTTAGGAATCAGCCACCAACACAACTTAAAACATGTTGCCAACAAGCATGAAAACTCAACAGAACTCTTTTTCTCTTATATAAGCAAATTATGTCTTCAAATACTGATAACCCTTTAAAATATATGACAGACTGGGAAGCAGATATAGAACAATCAATAAGAATGGAATGGGCACTGTTTCAAAAATTTCCCCAAATACTGCTATAAACGAACCAGCAAATAAAGTTATGATGCATTGACATATTACCCCGGCAAGGTAACACAGACATGACTCTTCCGCTTTGTGCACTTGTTTTTGGGGGTCTTCAGACATTGGAGATTATAAACATATCTGGTGGACATGCCCCATATTGCATATTGGAAGGACATTTTTTTGGATGATCGAATAGGTCTTTAACAAATCCACTACTCAATGCCTACACAGCATTATTAGCCCTTTCCACTTAAGAGCTCACTAAGACCCAAAATAAACTTTTGGGTCAAATCTTAGCAGTGGAGAGAATCAACCTAGCAAAGCAATGGTTACAAACTTTATTGCTACTCATGGAATAATCAAAAGAATAAATATAACTCAAAATCTTTTATATCTAAATGCTTTATTGGCAGACAAAGTGGACAAACACATTGAAATTCGGACACCCTGGAACATATATTATAAAACCATATGAGGTTATCAGATCCCTTGAAAAATGATGAACACTTTTAATAAATAAAATTTCTGTGCTGCTCTAATTTGCGAAATAATTGTATTCTAATTAAATGTAATCAGAGCAGCTCTTCTAGATGGAATTTGTAGAAGTGTCCCCAATATATCACAGGAGCTGGTAACCATACATTAGAATAATATGCATGCTCAAAGAGACAAATAAAATGCACATAAGAGTAATAAATCAGAGAGATGATAATCCAGCATTCAATCATGGAGAGGAAAGCGAAAACTTTGGCTGAACACACTTTCACTAAAACACTCATTTTTGCATTTGTGCATTTATATTATGGGATTTTACATATAGATACGGGATACGTTATCTGGAAACCCATTATCTAGAAAGCTCCAAATTACTGGAAGGCCATCTCCCATATACTCCATTATAAGCAAATCATTTTAATTTATAAAAAGGATTTTCTTTTTTCTCTGTACTTGTTCATAACTAAGCTATAGTTAGTTCTTATTTTAGGCAAAATAATTCAATTGGGTTATTTAATGTTTAAATGATTTTTTAGTAGATTTAAGATATGGAGATTGAAATTACAGAAAGATCCATAAAACCCCAGGTCCCAAGCATTCCGGGTAACAGGTCCCATACCTGTACTTTAATGCTTTTTCTTCTAATTAGCAGGGCCGGCCTTAGGCCAATTGGGCCCCGCACCTCTGGGGGCCCCACACTGCCCCTTTCCTTTCTATTTTGTGCCTGTATGCCCTTATTTTCCTAAATACTTGCTGTGTCAGTAGCCAGCAACACTTTGTCTAGGGGCCCCGCCAACATGGTCCCAATTGGGCCCCACATTTGATAGGATCGGCCCTACTAATTAGAATTCATTAGACATACAGCAAGATCAAAAGCATACACCTGCCAAATGTCTCAAGATGGTCAGGACTGGATTGTACATTGGACTGCTTTACTGAAAATGTGAAAAGTGTGTTTTGGAGCCCCCTGTCAGGTAATAAAGAACCACACCTCTATATATAAAGCAAATGGCAATATTTAGAGCTACGTTTGCAGACTTAGGGGGTTATTTACTAAAATCCAAAACATGTCTCATTATTTTAGTAAAACCACTTTGACCAAACTACTATCCACACTTTTACCTCATTTATCAATAAATGAACTTAAAAAAATCTGGTGTGGGAAGAGACTTGATAAAATAGTGAATAGCACGATTTTTTCAGATTTGACACCCAAAAACCACAAAATACAGATTATTGTTCAAAACCCATTGCAGATCATGGTATCTTCCAGTTGTAAGAGGGACATCTGCCATTGACTTCTACATGACCTTGGCAGGTCTGAGATGGAATACTTTTTTATTCAGACTTTTAGCAGCCTTGGGGTTTAATAAATCACAAAAAAGTAGATGAAGGTGATGTATTTATTAAAGAAACAATGATCCAATAACATCTCTGCGTGTGGCAAAAGTAAGTGAATCATGCTCTTAGTATTTGATGTATTTGGCGTGTTTTAGGTCACATTCATATAAATATCTAGAATTTTTTTTTTTTTTTAAAAAAAAAAGGGTTCAGAAACTTTCAAGCACCATTGTATACATCAAATGACAAGGTTTTTGGACTGTTACTTTATGTACAACATACATTCTAAAAGTAGCAGCCTTGGGAAGTTTATGTAATTTTTTACCCTGACTTTGGTGGAAATTCACACAAGACAACATATTGAAGTTCACACGTATTGAACATCAATAGCCCATAAACTACTTTTTCTTGTAGTTCTTTATCTTATTTATGCTGAAGAAATAATAAAGGCACAATTGGTGGGTTGGTTTGGGAGGCACTTGAGAAATGCATTTTAAGACTTAAAAGAGGTAATGCAAATGAGATGCTGGGGAACACTGAAACGTTTAGCCATCAAGTACAAAAAATAAATGGATCAATGAACACACCGTAAAACATCAAAACTGATTTACACAATATAACACAAAAATTAGTGACACTGAAAGCAGAATAACCCCCTAAAAAAAGAGTTAAGGTCTAAAGGTGAAAATTGTGGAGCATTACAAGAGACAGAAAGAAGGAGCTGAAAAAAAAGGAACGGAATAGGGTCAACCTTTCAACTTAACGACCTCCAATGGGCTTTAGCTCATGCAGATGCTGAAGCACAAAAGATTGACCTGGTCACTGGTATGAATGGGCTCTGGACTGACAGTGCCAGTCTTTATCATCTTCTAGGGCCAAAAGAGCAACCTGTACTTTGTACAATAGCTGGAACAGCAGCCCATAGAATATCACGTAGTGCTACAGCATGTGTGTATGATTTTATGAATATATTATAAATATTTAGATCAGTGGTTCTCAGATTAAATTTACTAGTGGCTGTTAATACAGCCTAAGCCAAACTCAATTGGCCGCACAGCAAATATCTGCCGATGCAGCCCAAGCCAAACACAAATCATGAATTTAAAACTCCTGCAAACAAATTCAGATCAATCTAATGGCAGTACAGTAGTTACGTTGAAAACATAACAATTTAACACCAACATACAGCAGTGCTTTCAGAAATTAAAAAAAAAAAAATATATATATATATATATATATATATATATATATATATATATATATATAAAAAGAACATAATTGTCTATTGTATAAATTAAGAAAAGGGTCAAAAATTTTTACTTAGTTTGTTAGACAAAAATCAAAAATAGGAATAAAAAACACAAAAGCTGTATTTACAACATAAAATTCAATGGTAGAACATGTAAAAAATGGCATATATACATCTGTTTATAAATAAAATACAGAATGGTGCTATCAGTACTAATATATCAGACTGACTATACATGCCTAATGGGTTTGTTTTGTTGTTAAATGAAAAATCTACTTTACTTCATATGTATGCAGTTTTATGGAGCTATCTGGACCTCCGTAAACCAAGGATACCCTTTAGTACAATAATCCTAAAATGGCATGGTTTTCAGGTGATAATCCAAAAACGATGGCGTTATCGGGTGTCATATCCGAAAAAAAAAAATGTATGATTTGGATTTTTAAACAATTTTAGATTTTTTTCGTGAAAATTTATTGATAAATAAGCTAAAAAAGTCTGCAGAAATTTGGAAAGTGGTTTTCACAAAATAGTGAGAAATTTTCAGAGTCTGATAAATAACCAACTTAGTGCGATGTAGAGTTTTTGATTTGGTGTTTTTGAGTTATTTAGCATTTTATTCAGCAGCTCTCAAGTTTGCAATTTTGGGCTCAAATTCCCCTAGCATCCATGCATTGATTTGAGTAAGAGACTGGATTATTAATAGGAGAGGCCTGAATAGAAAGATTAATAATAAAAAGTGACAATTAGTGATGGGTGAATTTATTCGCCAGGTGCGAATTAACTACCTACAACAACAATACATTTGTGGCCTTACAGAGAATGTGTTTTTAGATGGGGTCAGTGACCCCCGTTTGAAAGCAGGAAAGGGTCAAAAGAAGAAGCGACGAACAACGAAAACCAATTGAAAAGTTGCTCACAATTGCCCAAACTATAACTTACTAAGAGTTAACTTAAAGGTGAACCACCCTTTTAAAGCAGTAATGTAGTGCTTATAGTTTATATTATAAATAATATTTGACAAATTATTTACCATATATACAAAACGTTTCTCTTCTCTACCATTGAATATTAATATCAGTATCAACCAGCCCTTCTTTTATGTACAGGTATGGAATTCATTATCCTTTCTATGCTTTTGGATAATTCTCCATATACATTGAAACAGCCCACAGAAAATACAATCTGAAACTTTGTGAAAAAGTGAAACAATTAAATAATTATTAAAGAACAGAATTATTTCCTTAAAATTGTCTCTTCCAGAAATGTATTTTATGTTATTTTGTGCTTGCTGGATATCAGGCTTATTCTTTCTGTTATGATTAAGGTTTTCACCTTTCAAAGGTTTTTTTTTCAGTTCAGTTGTATTTGGATAACACCACAGAAAGAAGGGCTTTTTTCAATGCTTTCTATTTTGTATTTTTAATCCTTTTTAATAGTGCAGTTTAAAACTTAAGCATACCTAAATGTAAAATTGATGAGAGTGCTATTCTAAGTACTTTTGCATTTTACATTCGTTATTTATATCCTTTTAATTACAAGATATTCATTTGACTGTATAATATACATGTACTGTTACTATGAATGAATTATATTACAACAGTGCCACCTGCTGGTCAGTTTCCAATGATGAATTAGAGGAAGGGTTGTGAGGAGAAAGAAGACTTGTCAGATGTTCTTCTGGTAAGGAAAAAACATTACAAACCTCAGATAACTTTTTTTCACGTCTTTTCTGACAAGAAGAACATCAGAGGAGCCTTTCTTCTTTCTCCTGACAACTTCAATGACTTCATGGTTGGAAACTGACCAGCAAGTGGCACTGTTGTAGCTTAGAACAGCTATATCATCATTTTTCCATTCACTCATTTTAAAGGTTTACTTGTACTTAGGCACAAGTGCCTTTTTTTGAAGACCAAAAAGTCCAACCTTGACAGTCTACCCTCATAATATAAAGCTTCCATCACATCAACCAAGTTAGTTGCACATCTCTGAACTCTCTCAAGTTCATTACTATCCTTAAGGACTTGAGCCCAAAACTGCACTGCATACTACAAGTGAGGTCTTACCAGGGACCTATAAAAGTCAAAATTATATTTTCATCCCTTAATGCCCTCTTTTATGCAAGACAGAACTTTATTTGAATTAGTAGCCACAGAATGACACTTGCTTGAATTAGACCACTTGTTAGCTACAAAATTCCCAGATCCTATTCAATTAAAGGGGACAGTTCACCTTTAAATTAACTTTTAGTATGATGTAGAGAGAACAAGTTAGCTTTTCATTTAGCAGCTCTCCGGTTTGCAATATCAGCATTCTGGTCGCTATGGTCAAAACTATCCTAGCAACCATGGCTTGCTTTGAATAAGAAACTGGAATATGAATAGGAGAGGTGAGTATTTAAAAAGTAGCAATAATAACTAGAAAGGAAAGTTTGAGAACAAACTTCATGTTGGTTTAAAAAAACGTGTGAACTCACTCAATGAAATCTGAATCTCCACCCATTTTTGTGGCATTTAACCTTAGTCCCCCCAGTGACCAGCTGTGAAAAGTTTGGGGAAACTGGCATAAAACATATGACAATGGCAGCCGTTTAAATTTACCCATTCAAACGAATGCTGTTGTTGGCTCCTCCCACTTTTGGGCATACAACCAATATTGCATTTTTGAGTGTGGCCTCAAAGCAGTAAAAGTGGCAGTGATTTAAATTTCCCCATTCAAAGTCAATGCTGTTGATGGCTTCTCCCACTTTTGGGTGCCCAACCAATATCACCTTTTCATTCAGGTTGACCCTATGATTGCATAATTAAAATGTGGCCATACAACCAATATTGCCTTTTCATTTGGGTTGACTCCATGACTATGTGATGCAAGTTTGGTGAGTGTAGCCTCAAAGCTGTGAAAGTGGCAGCACTTTAAATTTCCCCATAAAAGGTCAAAGCTGTTGTTGGCTCTTCCCACTTTTAGGCATCCAACTTACATTGCCTTATCATTCAGGTTGACCCAATGACTATGTGATTTAAGTCTGGTGAGCGTTGCTTCAAAGTTCTAACATTTGTAACAGTTTAAATTTCCCCATTCAAAGTCAATGCTGTTGTTGGCTCCTCCCACCTATGGGTGTCCAACCAATATTTCCTTTTCTTTAGGCATGAGCTAAATCACAGATAACTTCTTATTAGCAAATATTCTGAACCAAAAACAGAAGTTTTAGTAAACACATGAAAACTCCATTGATGTCTAAGGGAAAATCTGAAACTAAATTAGGAGGTGATTTCTTTTTTAATTGATCTGATATAGTCTTTCATATTAGACCCAGATTCAACTTAGTGAGAAAACCTTATTTTCTAATTCAATTGAAGATTCGAAATATACTTTTCTCATTCAATTGAATCTGGCCCATTGTCGATGACACCTGATGTAGCTCTGCACATTACACTCAACAACAGATTTTACACAGGGTGTAAAAACACTGGGATACAAGGTGAAATTAAAAGCTTTCCATGATTAACCCATCACCAGCACACTTAAGGACTGATTCATCTACATTCAATTTCAGATTTCTACTACAATTCAAGTTTTTTTTTAGCTAAAATTCTAATTTGAATTTAAGTTTTTTTTACTCAAAATAAAAAATTTGGAATCTAAGAGAAGCTGAATGTATGTAGGAGTCTGTTGCCCTAGGTAAAATTTAAGCAATTTTGTTCAGTCGGAGTTGTTCAAGTTTCTTTTAAAGTGGAACTATTGTGAAAATCAAATTGTCTAAATGGACAAATATGATGAAAATAATTAGATTCTCAAATATATTTATTTAACAAAAAGCCTTACTTTTTAAATTAAGAAACAATATTACAGTCTTTTAGGATCCTTTTTCTGAAAGCCAGTTCAAGCTATTGCTGAGTGAGAGTGGCAACACCTACTCGCAATGTTCCACCCTCCCCTGTGCTGAATGCAAAGCAACCTCCTGAGAGCTGCATGTAATAGAACCTCTTTCAAACTAAGGGCCCTTACACAAGGGTGTTTCATGTATTCCACCACAGGGGAACCCAATAAACCATATATTTATGGAGAGTACACATTCGGACAAATCCAACATAGGTAAATACTTTCTTCACCAAACGGCAATGCTTTCCTGCTGCACACTCTCTGTGGAGGCGGCTGAAGACTTGAAGCAGAAAGAACAGCTCATCTGTTCCTGCGACTTTGCATGTGCTGACCCTAGCAATCAGGCAACAGGAAAAGATATCATTAAAAGAATTAGAACAATAAATATTACACCTCTCTATCAATGAGTCTGTTACCCTAGCAAGTATTTAGTACACCATATATTTAGGTCCAGGTCAAGTTGTAGGGGCATAACAAGAGTGCTCTGGACCCCCTCTCTATCAATGAGTCAGTTACCCTAAAACAGGGTCAGACTGGGAAAAAATCCAGTGGGCCCAATGTTCTTGTGGCCCCTGCCGGCCCAGATCCGCACTCTATGCCTCTTCCTCTCTTTTCTGTGTCTTCCTCCTTTTGATTTTGATTTTTGACATGCCTCTTCCTGTCTGCTGGTCACGTGCGTGCACACTTTGGGAGGCCCTGAGTCAGAGACCCAGTGGGCCCCGGGCTCCACAGTCTGACCCTGCCCTAGCACGTGTTTAGTACACCATATATTTAGGTCCAGGACAAGGGCATAGAGTGTGATGGGCCCCCCAGCAAGAAAAATGTTCAGATGGCCTGGCGCGCATATGCACTGCAGCAAAGCCTGTCCACAACTCCCCGGCGCATGCTCGCTCATGTACGAGTGCATCATTTAAAATAAGAGGAATGGCAGATAGGAGGGTTTCATGCTATGGAGGAACCAGGCAACCATGGGGTCTGCTTCCTCTATAGTACACAACTGGTCCAGGACAAATCAATCCCTACAACTTCTTTTAGAGTTAGGTTGCAAGTGATGAATGAGAGATTGCCATTTAATTCTTTGGGAGCAAGGTAGTTCCAAAGGTTGGAAAATGTATTGGGAAAATGCTTAAAAAATCTACCTTGCATACAATAAGCCTTCAATTCCATACAGGAAAATAGAGACATAAGAAATCTGAAAAAAAGAAAGAAAGAAAGAAAGAAAGAAAGAAAGAAAGAAAGAAAGAAAGAAAGAAAGAAAGAAAGAAAGAAAGAAAGAAAGAAAGAAAGAAAGAAAAAGAAAACTTGGAAATGTACACTGACTTCTTCCCATAAGAAATAAGAGAAATCACCAGGATGTAAGTTTAGGGTCTCTTAGACTTGGATACTTTATATAGCATACTAAAATTTAACTTACGGGTGAATCATCCCTTTTATTAAATAATAACGATGCTAATATGCTCAAGACTCTGCATTCAGAATTCTAGCTTTGTCATTGCTCCTCTCAGAATTATGTGTACATTTGGGAACATATTGCATTAAGTGGACCAGTGTTTCTCTGGGAATTCCTGCAGTATAAAGTTGGGGCTCATTTATAAACTTATTTTTGCCCTGTGCATGGTTATATTTATAAAGCTGGATAAGAGTGGTGTATTTAATGCACAAACAGAATTACAAATGTTTTTTTCACACTGCGAATGCCCATAAGAGCTTTTTAAATATGGCGAATATTTTTGCGCACATTCTGCATTTGAGTTACACCACGACTTTGGTGTCAGAGAACATATTCGCAAAACAGTTTAGCAATTTGCTAAAGTTTAAATTACTGTAAACGTTATTTAACCTTATTTAAACCTTATTTAAACGTGTTAACCTTGCACAGTGGCCGCGCTGACGCAAACACCTGTCTCATGAGCAAGCCATTAGCGAAAATTTGTGCGCAATGCAAATTTGCAAAAAGCAGAAAGACGGCACAGTAGTGCAATATTTTAATGTTCAGGCCATACAACCTATTGCAAATAATTATGAGCTTCACAAACTTTATAAATGACCCCACTGCATTGTCAGAACTTGAAAAATGGAAGATACAGCGGAACGTGGGAAAACCAGAAACTGATACTGGAAAATGGAAAATGAACGTCTTATTAGGGTAAGGGCACACGGGCAGATTCAGAATCTCCTCTTCTTCGGGGCGACAATCTCCCCTAAATGCCTTCCCCTACCTTCCCGCCGGCTAGAATGAAAAATCACAGCGGGATGGCACTTGCAGCGCTTCGTTTTCCAAAGTTTCCTTGATTTTTCATTCTAGCCGGCGGGAAGGTAAGGGAAGGCAGTTTTGGGAGATTGTCGCCCTTTAGAATTGAAATCGCCAGTGGGATGGCAGTTGGCGTGCTTCGTTTTCTGAAGTTGCCCGGATTTTCGAAGCAATCCTGCTGGCAATTTCGATTTTTAGCCAGCGGGAAGTCAGTTCTGGGAGATTAGTTGTCCCGAAGAAGTGGCAATTTGTTGCCTGGCGACTAATCTCCCCAATCTCCAGGTGTCTCTGCCCTTATGCATTCCCTGCAAACTAGATAATTAAATCCCTCCCAGCTCACCATTTATATAATACTCCTATATTTGTCTTTCTAGTACTGTTGTTTTTGCGTCCGACTCAATACATTCTGCCGCTTAGTTGCACTATTTCTTTATAACCTTCCCTCACACTACAAACCATTCTGGTATTTTCATAAACCCCACCTTTCCTTACATATCCCGCCTCTCACATATCATGCTTTGTCAAGCTCCCTGCCATAGGGACACGCCTACTCGATCCCCCCCACTCAGCACTAACCAATCATAATTATCGCTAGGTGGCAAGGGCGGAAACTCCCGACTGGAGATAATCGTCTGACCAACTAAGAATGGTCGTAGTCACATGACCAGCCTGTTGCTGTTCTTGCCATAGGTAGAGCGCGATGACGTTCTGTCAGTCCATTGCTGCACGCCCTTTCAATGTCTTGTAAGCGACTGAACTGTCACCTTAGTTTGTGTGTTGCTAACTAGAGGCTCAAGCGAGAAGTTGCGACTGCTCAGGTTTGGATACCGTGTCCTATGAATATTTGTTTTGGGTGTACTGTTTTGGGTGTTATAGTATCCATGCACGTAGTCTTTTACACTCTTTATTCCTGTTGTGCTTAGAACTCCTTATTGGACTGTACATGGCGCACTCAACTGTCTGTCTGTCTCTGTCATGCCTCGTACATTGTTTCCCTCACTACTGAGCTTATTTTGTACTATACATATATATATATATATATATATATATATATATATATATATATATATATATTGCAGCTGGCTAATCCTATGTACTGTACATATGTTGTACCGTGTATATTGCACCACCTGCCATGTATATTGCTCATGCTATGTTGTACATGTAGGGGATATGCCTGGGCTTTTCTGATTAAGGGATCTTTCCATAATTTGGACCACCATACTTTTGCCCACTAAAAAATATTTTTCCCGTTATTTAAACGCATTAGGATTGTTTTGGCTCCATAAGAATTCATTATATCATAGCTGAGATCAAAGTACTGTTTTATAATTAACTACCTGTAATTTAGAACTTTCTGTATAATGGGTTTCCAGATAGATCCCATAACTGTACTAAAATGACCATAACTTCAGTCTACAATAAGCATTAATTATATCTTAGTTGGGAATCGGGATCAAGTAGAAGGTATTGTTTTAGCATTACAGAGACAAAGGAAATACTTGTTAAACATTTGAATTATTTGATCAAAATGGAGTCATGGGGAGATGACAAATAAGAGATATGGGGAGCACTATTAAAACTCTTCAGGTTGCATACGATGGTGCTATGGCCAAGTCAACGTTCAGCAAAATTTCACAGGAAAGACGAGCACTTCACCACTTCTTGCTGTGCACATAATCCTTTATTTTAGCCAGTTTTACTACTTCAAGTACAGAACAATGTTCCTGACGAAGGGAGGTGCAAACCCCCCGAAACGTTGTTCTGTACTTGGAGTAGTAAAACTGGTTAAAATAAAGGATTATTGCACAGCAAGAAGTGGTGAAATGCTTGTCTGTCATGGGGAGATGGCCTTCCCATAAGTCGTGGGATTTCTGGATAATGGGTTTCAGGATAGTGGATCCCATAACTGTAATGTACAGGGCCACCCCACATATAAAAAAAAGTGTGTGGCCAGGGTTCTCCTAATTCATTAACAGCCCCCAGTGCTGTCAGGGAATTGCAGATTTCAGAAGGGAGGGCGAGAGCTTGGATGCCTCTTTCTGTACTGCCAATTGGTCACTGAAGTCTAAGTCCCGGTACAGCTGCACAGGGATTGGATGGGTTAAGTTTCAACTTCCCGTCCAGCTTTCCCGAGACTTAGACTCCAGTGACCAATTGACAGTAAAGAACAGCTGCTAGCATGAAGATGATGCCCGCATGTGAACTTTAGCCCCCCCTTCCGAAGTCTGCAGCTCTCTGACAGCAGGGGGGCCTGGCTGAACAAGTAAGTGTGGCACGGTCGGGCCCCCGTAATCCACAAAAAGCCACTGGGGGACAACTACCCCCCTGATGTGTGTATGTAAAATGGATAATGTGGATTTTTGCTTTGATTTCATTGGGCATGGCATTTTAGAAGTGTGGCTTTAAAATGGACATGGACAGATTGGTGTATAGCTGTGGATGGAGTGAAAGTTGAAGATGGTGATTATGTGATGTTCGATAACCAAAAATCTATTTAGTTTACAATACCTCTCAAAAATATTCAGACCCTTGACTAATTCTCAATTTTACTGAAAAATACTGCTGTTAATTAAACATATATTGTTGAACAAAATCACAAAATGAATATGTGGTATGAATTAATCTTAAATACCCAAATATGTTGCATAGCAAACTTTTGCAGCAATGTACAGGTTTTTTTTTTTTTTAGGCACTCCTTGACCAGGCAGATTTCCTTGTTTTGTCCAGTTTAGTCATAAGACACTTATGCACCTCAGCTTTAACATACTGTCACAGATTCTAAGTTGTAACAAATTTCGTTTTGGCTGGTCCCCTGTTGTACATTCACATTTGTGAGCCATTTGGTATAATTTTCCTGCAGTAAGATGAACATTCACAGATTTAAGAAGATGCCCATACCCTGCTGATGAAAAGCAGCCTCACAGCACAATGCTATCACTGCCATACTTATATTTTACCTTGAGTGTGTGTGTGGCATAACATAAAAGTTTTATCATATTTTCTTTCTTTTGTCACATATTTTTCATTTTACCACAAATGAAAATAACTGGTATAGTGGAGCAGAGTGCATCTGCCTGATAAGTGAGCACAAAGGGGCTGGCACTTGTTCCCCTTGTAAATGATCAATTTAAATTATTAAAATGGTATTTATATATAATAAATTGTATAAAATACACATTTCTGTTATAAAAACAGTCAGTCTTAGTTTATTCAGTGTTTAAATAATAAAGCTGTTTACACTTCAGTAATTATTTAATTTTTTTTCCTTAGGTCCAAAAATGGACTTGGTACTGAATTCAGCAAACTATTATTTTTTTACACCATACGTCTATTCGGCTTCTTGGAGTGAAGATAATGTTTTTCGGCAGCTCATCAGTCTATTCATAATTACAAATCTAGGAGCTCTTGTCATTTACTTTTTTTTTGGTGGTCTCAGTTATTATTTTGTCTTTGACCATTCGCTGATGAAACATCCACAGTTCCTTGAGGTGAGGAATTATATTGGCATAATGTATGCTGATACATGAAAATAGAAAACATTTGCAGTTTGGTAACTGTATACTACAGTGTGAACGTAGTCTCTCAAAACATTAGTATAACATTTATATACAGGTATGGGATACTTTATGCAATCAAGAATGCTCAGAATCACAAGAAGGCCATCTCCCATAGACTTGTAATAAAATAATTCAACATTTCAAAAAGATTTCCTTCTTTAGCATACTAAAGTATGGAGATCCAAATTATGGAAAGACCCCTTATCTGGAAAACACCAGGTCCTGACCATTCAGGATTACAGGTCCCATAGCTGTGAGACAGCAATACAGGTACTATACTTTATTGGATTCCACCTACCAATGCTAGTCTAGGGGGCAAATTCACTAACCTCCGTAAATTTGACAGCGACAGCTTCAGTCACATCGCAACACTTCGCAAGGGGTAGATTCGCCAGGACAACGCTAATTCATTAAAGTTGCGTCCAGGGCGCCGAACTCTGGCGAAGTTGCTCTAGCATTACTGCGGCAAGCGAATCGAAGTTAAACTAGCGTTGGCTAATTTGCGGCGGGAAGTTAAAGGAAAACTATACCCCCCAAACAATGTAGGTTTCTATTAAAAGATACTGAGTAAAACAGCTCATGTGTAAAACCCTGCTTCATGTTAATGAACCATTTTCATAATAATATACTTTTTTAGTAGTATGTGCCATTGGGTAATCATAAATAGAAAATTGCCATTTTAAAAAATAAGGGCCGCCCCCTGAGATCGTAAGATTCACTGTGCACACATACAAACCACATGTAAGGTCACATGAGCCAATTAACAGACAGAGTTCTGCCTTTTGCTTCCTCACTTCTTCCTGTTACAGTTAGTGTTGTAGTATTTCTGGTCAGGTGATCTCTGAGGCAGCACAGATAGAGTCACGAAATGGTGGTTCAAGGCAAGAGACGTAAAAGGGCAATATTTATGTAAATATATATTCCAGTTTGGTAGGATTCTTTAATATGTCATTCAATTTGATATAATCTGTTGCTTAAGTATTCATTTTGGGGGTATAGTTTTCCTTTAAAGTTGAATGGACATATATGTTGCAGCAAATACATTACACTACACAAGCCCGGGAAACCCATAATAAAATAAAATAAAATTGTTATATTGCCCTACACATGAGCCCATTGTATAGTATATGTGCCATAGTAGGAAATGTATGGGGGAGCCCAGGTACCAAAAAAAATTTTTACGGACTTTTGCAGCCTATCACCCGGAAAAAACGAAAAGGCGCCAGCTTTTTTTGGGACTTAGAAAAATTTTCAACTAAAAATTGAAGAAGCCCTATACATTCCATTGCACTTCGCCTGGTCTGAGCTGGCGAAGGCAAGTCTAGCAGAACAGGTAGCGTTCTGTAAAATGTGCATCTTAGTGAATTTGCGAAGTAACGTTCTTTCGCCAGAATTCGACTGGGGTAAGAGTGCGAAGTAGGGCTAGAGTCTATCTCCTTTGCTAGCGAATATATGCAAGTGCCCATTAGTACACAAAGTACCAAAATGACGTCACGCTGGCGAATTTTCGCTAACGTTAGTCACTTCGCCCTTTAGTAAATTTGCCCCTAGAAGTGCATGGGCCATATCAATCCTACCTGAAAAAAGTTGCTTTTTTCACTGAATGAATTAGATTTTATCATCATTTATATCTCATTTATTATACTGGGACCTTCCTGTGACATGGTAAGCTAAGAGAAGCTCAAAAGCTTCCACTTACATGTAACAAAGTGTTTCAAGCCTACTTTTTTGCTTTTGTAGTTTTTGAGGTATCTAAATGGAATCAGCTTTAATTACTTTATCACTTTATACGTTTTTTGCCTACAAAAAAAGTTGGTTGAGGAAATCAATGCATACGATTGCAGTGTTGTGTAATTACAGACTACCGTATATACTCGAGTATAAGCCGAGTTTTTCAGCCCCCAAAATATGCTGAAAAACTCTACCTCGGCTTATACTTGGGTCAAGCTCAAAAACGGTCGTCGGCGCCTTAGAATAGTAGCCAGCGCCTAAGAATATTCGCCGGCGCCTTAGAAAAGTAGCCGGCGCCTTAGAATAGTAGTCGGCGCCTAAGAATATTCGCCAGCGCCTTAGAATAGTAGCCGGCGCCTAAGAATAGTCATCCGAAAACGAGATTGAAACTTACCAGAAGCTGCTGCTTTTCGCACCCTCTGCTTATACTCGAGTCAATAAGCTTTCCCAGTTTTTGGAGGTAAAATTAGGTACCTCGGCTTATACTCGGGACGGCTTATACTCGAGTATATACGGTAACCAGTAACCTGATTCATAACATTTCCTTTCCCTGAATGTCCCAGAGAGAGACTATTAACAATTTGGAGATATTCAGATGATGAACTGTAACAAACTTGCCTCTTGCTAGATTTAGTTACACATATTTAGGACACTGATACTATACTATACTATATTTATTACTAGGCGAGTCAATATCATGTTGTGTAAATTGTAATGATTGTATCTTCAGTGTATCATACAATTTTTATCTATTTTCATTTAGAATCAAGTACAAAGGGAGATCAAATTTTCAGTAAAGTCTATGCCATGGATAAGTGTACCGACAGTGGCCCTCTTTTTTGCCGAAGTGCGAGGATACAGCAGACTTTATGACGACATTTATAGTTCACCATATGGTAAATATTTGTTTGTTGTTCTTGTTCCAAAGTTTGATTTTGGGTCATGATTATTCATTACTCTGGTTTATATTATTTCTCAAGTATTCTTTGAATAAGAGTTCTTTCTGGAGCGAAATCTCATTTTACCATAAGTTCAGTGAATAGGGCCTGTGTTGAATTTCCTTTTTACCTTCTGTTTTATTTAGTAAACATGTATGGGTATTGTTATTTCTTGCACTAACAAGACAAAATCTGAAATTGAAAGTAAAGTCAAATTCTACTCCCGGTTCTTAAAAAGCAAAGCCAAAACAAATACCAATCTACTGAGAAGCTGTCTGTAATAATGAGCTATTCCTTCTTACAAAGCCTAGTTCATGGGAGCAGGATGACTTCCCAAATTACTGTTAATTTGTTTTGATTGTATTTGTAAGAACTGAAAGTACAATGTATCTTTACTTTGAGATTTTATCTTATTTAGTACAAGAAATATTTAAACCCATGCATATATTTTAATTAAAACATTACGCAAAAGTAGTTTATTGAACTAATGTTGAAAAAGGGGGTATACAGCTACTTTAAAATAATACGTTCTTGGAGTAGAAATTTTAGCACCTTGAATCAGTGCTTTGTAAGGTTTTTTTAATAAAGAGCCAGATATTCAGGTGTCCATAAATTATCTTAGATAAGAGTAGGTGGTATTTTTATTAAAAAATAACTGTCATCTTTTCTTCTACAGTAATAAAGTTTACCACTGCTTAATAAAGTAACTAAAGTAAAACAACTAATATTTAAAGGGCAAGTTCACTTTTACATTTTTATTTAAAGAAAATTGCCTTTGGGCAAGCCAACTTTCCTGGTAAGTCGTCCTTTGTACAGAGGAATACCAATGGAGCATCTCTCTGCACAGGACATGCAAACTTAGATCGCTATACCTGGTGCACTGATCATTTATGGCAGCTGATGTGTCACGTCTTGCTTTCATAAAATTAAAGGGCAACATTCAATATGAGGGAAAAAAAATAATTTCATAGTTTATCAAGTGAAAACACCTTTGAAGTTGAAAAAATCTGTAATGGGATTAGGAGATACATTTTTCTCACAGAATTAAACTTGAGACACTTTTTTTTTTAATAAATACAGGCTGATATTTTTGTACAATTTACGAATACCTAGAGACATGTTTATTAAAGGGGAACTATCGCAAAAATGAAAATTTAATATTAGCTTCAGCATACTGAAAAACGTATAAATCAATTACAAATTTTATACCATTTCTGAAATAATCAAGTTTATCTTCACTATTCCTCTCTAAGCATGTGTTTCTCTTCATTCTATTTTCATTGAGGAGTTGGGTGTCAGATGAATGATCCAATATATCTTATAGGGGGCTTCTTTTACCTAGAACACGGATCCCCAACCTTTTGAACTCGTGAGCAACATTCAGAAGAAAAAGGAGTTGGGGAGCAACACAAGCATAAAAAAATGTTCTTGGGATGCCAAATAAGTGCTGTGATTGCCCATTGGTAGCCCCAATGTGGATGGCAACCTATATTGAATCTCTGTTTGGCAGTGCACCTGGTTTTTATGAAACTAAAACTTGCCTTCAAGCCTGGAATTCAAAAATAATCATCTGCTTTGAGGATACTGGGAGCAACATCTAAGGGGTTGGAGAACAACATGTTGCTCACGAGCTACTGGTTGGGGATCACTGGCCTACAAGATGTATTAGAGCTCACTCTATTAAAATCACCATAAATCCTGTCTCTCTACATGCAGAATTTGTGCAAAAGGCAGTTATTTTGTTTGTACTGGAATGCGTTATTTGAGTGAGCTCTAATTCGTCTACTGTGAAAGAAAGCTCCACTATCAGATATATTGGATCATTCATCTGACACTCAACTTCTTAATGAAGATAGAATGAGGAGAAACAGATACTGAAAGAGGAATAGTGAATATAAACTTGATTATTCAATTTCAGAAATAATGCAGAATATTGAATTGATTGTATTTAGAAAGTTTCTTATTTCAGTATGATGAAGCTTATATTAAATTTTCTTTTTTGCGATTGTTCCCCTGTAACATTAGAGACAAATATCGCTGGTGATGTTGCCCATAGCAACCAGATCTTTGCTTTTGTTTTCTAACTTATAGTTGTCTGTCCAAATCTTATTGTTTGCTATTGGCAACATCACTGTTGATGTTTCTCGCCAATGTTAAATGTACCCCATAGTATTGTAATAAAACAAACGGCTGTGGAAATTCTTGCTTCTTATACCTACTGATTTTTTTAACAGGTTGGTTTGGGGTGATTTTCAGCATGTTTTCTTTTCTGTTCTTCACGGATATGTGCATTTACTGGATTCATAGATTTCTACATCATAAGCTATTTTACAAGGTACTGATTCCTGTTTTTTTTTTTTTTTCTTTAATTTGCCTATAAAAAAAAGAAAGTATCATTCTAAGCAACTTTCCAATATGCATTAATCAGTTTTTATGTGCACGTGTACACATATTGAAATAGTGACATGCTTGGCAGGCAAAGGGTTAAACACCAAACTGGAGCACACCTAAGCAAATACTTTGTCAATTGAATAAAAAATGACATTATCTACATCATATTAAAAGTTCCTTTTTTTAGATAAACATTCCTAGTAAGATTGTAATTTTTGACAGTTTTTTCAAGTATACTAAGTACTAAATGTGTTCCTTTTGCAGCGTTTTCACAAACCTCATCATCTTTGGAAAGTGACAACACCTTTTGCCAGTCATGCGTTTCATCCAGTAGATGGGTTTATGCAGTCGCTCCCTTACCATATATACCCGTTTCTTTTCCCTCTGCACAAGCTAACCTACCTTGGACTCTACATTTTTGTCAATATCTGGACAGTGTCAATTCATGATGGAGATTATCGGGTCCCTAAATTCCTTGAGCACAGCATTAATGGTTCTGCCCATCATACCGATCACCACCTGTTCTTTGACTACAACTATGGTCAATATTTTACTCTTTGGGATAAAATAGGAGGTTCCTACAAAAACCCATCTTCATTTGAGGGAAATGGTCCACATGCTCTCTGCAAGAAGCTAGAGGAAGAAAATCAGAAGCCACATAAAGCTTTATCAACTGGAAAAAAAATGATTTAATATTTCCAGTCGGGAGTTAAGAAAATGGCTACATCGACACAAGTCATCCTCTTTAGTGGAAACTACAGTGTCCGATTGCAGATTTTCTCCATTGCATCACTTATGGAATGAGACTAAATATTAGCCATTACTGCAAATACAAAAAAAGGCCTGCAAAATTTGTATCTGATGAAGGAAGGCTTTAAATATTCTCAATAAAACTGGCATTGTAGCCGTGTGCACGTAACACGTACACGTATACTTTTAGAATGACAGTAGCTGACAGTACTAAACAACAGACTAAAATTAAGATATTGAGATTGCTACAAACCCCATAAGTTCAGTCTTTAAAACAATGCTGTAGCTAGTCTGTAGCTGATTGATCATTCTGAGCAATAGGTACTTCGAGACAACTGCTTGATGGGATATATACAGAGCAACAAATATCTTCAACTCAGGAACAAACATCTGTTAAACAGGTGTATAAACATAAAAGGTGTAAATTCACAAATCTCACGTTAATACAATATATACAGAATACAGTGTAGATAATGCTTATCCTAGTTACATGCTTTCTTTTCTTGTTTTTCTGCATTGTAACATTGTTTATCTCTGCAGAAACGTTGCAGCTCTGAATCAAAGAATGCATGATTTATAGCGGCCACTAGATTCAGTTAAACTGCATGTGCATTGATTCTAAGTTAATTGCAAACAAGAAAAATAATACATTATACGTTATTTAGAAACGTAAACAAAGTTTGGAAAATAAATTGTACACTTATAAAATAAAGTATTACATAAAATGCTTCATTTAAATTGTAAAAAGTGCTTGGAAGAGCACTTTGAGTAATTTTACTTTAATTTGGTTTTAGGGTTTGCATAGGGTTCTCTGTAGAAATAGATGCCTTTAATCATAGTATATAGTTAAGTTAATCTTATACTACACAACATGCCATGCACTTAAACTGGCAGTATAAAATGCCAATGTATTTATCATAAAAACATCTACATTTTCTGTAGTTTATTTCTTTGTCTGTGGTTGAAAGGTTTAGTAAAGTTGTTCTTCTTATTCTCTCTAGTGTTGCTGTCTTATATTGATGTTGGTGATTTTATGATATACACTGGACCTTTTTAGGTGGATGCAATAAATAAATGACCCATAAACACATCATTTTATAGAAGCTTCTCTCATGTCACTGCTTCCTATAGGAAAACATTGAATATGTTCTCACGCAGGAAGGATGTAAAGTAGCTTTTTCAAAGCTATTAGTAGAATCAAATGTATTCATCAAATTCTTTTTTGGTACCTTCCATAGAAATGCTAGCCTTATTTCTTCCACTGTTCTGTATAATAACCATCAATTTTCATGTTTAATTAAAGTCTGTAAATAATATATTGTTTGTACGACCACCAAAGTTATGAACCAACAAAAAAAAAACTATATTTTAAATAAATCAAAATATTTTTCAACAATAATGGCTTTTACTTTCTAGAACATCAATACAGTTACAACATATTTTTCTGTCTTCACATAAATTACACAGCATTTGCCAAATTAAAAATAGAAAAATCCTTTGAAGTGAAAAGCAGCTAGTACTAATGTGAAGAGTATTTTGCTGCAAGTAGTGTTTTGTTATTTTGTAGAACATAAAGAGAAATATATTATACACAATGCACTGGGGCCTTACTTCTGTCAGGTGTCTCTATTCACCTCACTTTGGCTTTTCCTTTTTTTTTCTCTGTGACTCCTCTCTTTCTACCTTCGCCTGCTCATTCCCTCTGTATTGTTATGTTTTTAAATGGTATTACCATATTGCCATTGATGTATACACTGTGAGACTTCCTTTATTTTGTTGGTCAAAAATAAATAAATATCTTTTTAAAAACTGCTCATATATTTTACAATAGAGGGTACATTACTTTGTATACTGCACACATTTCAGAGCTTTATGCTAGTCAATGGACACCACTAAGCATGAGTTATAATTGATGACATTAAACAACATTTATAAGGATATGTTTTACAGGTTTTTTTGTTGGTTATGTGCTTTTAACTAAATTGAAGGCATGATCTGGAGGGGTTTTGTTACAGATGCTGGGGAAGTGACGTGCAGATCGAAGATGCACACGCATTGCTTCTAATCCGGGTTAGAATCTCTGGTATTTTGCCCCAAATCCTGTATATTTGCAAGAATTCCTGCTCTGGAGCCATATCCACATACCCATTTTCCTGCTCTAAAGTTTTGTGGTCTGTGTGCATGCAAATGTTTTTTTGTGCAGCTGGAGGACAATGGAACACTTATTTATTATATCTACTCTTTGTATTTAAATATGGTTCAGAATGCTGTAAGACACACTGAAAGTCCAGTGCTTTCTCTTATTCTTTGTTACTCTAGCCACAGGGTGCCCTTCATGTCCAATGTGCCATTTTTGTTAGGGTTATTCCGTTGTGCTTATTTACTCCCCCTGTTATGGTGCCAACACTTTCTGTTGAAACCTTTATTCTGATTCCCCCCCTTGCTCAACTTGGTTTTTGGTTTTCTCAGATTGTGCTAAAGCCTTCTCTGTGTATTTTGTGGTTTTTGACTCCTGCCTGTTTCCTTGACCATGATCCATCTGCCTGCCTTAATCTTAGCCTGTTTTGGCTACATCTTGCCTTATTCTTACCTGTACTTCATGAATAAAAATCAATCTGAACTCTGAAGTTAACAGGTTCCCAACTAGAACTGCATCAGAAACCTCCGGGATTCCAAATGGGCGATGGCAAAGATGGAGACTAGTTGGGCTCCCCTACTTTACCGGAGGATTCATTTGGTACCAGCATTCCTACTTCATGATTCCTTTCTAATACATTATACTCACATGACAGATGTACAGACTGACGTTTGAATGTTCTTTCTCAGCCAGCAGTTGAATCACCTAAAAATTAGGGATGCACCGAATCCACTATTTTGTATTTGGTCGAACCCCTGAATCCTTTGCGAAAGACTTGGTCGAATACCGAAATGAATTTGAATCCTAATTTGGTGCATCCTTACCTGAAATAGCATGTAAAAGGCTTATTTGTCAACATTCTCATTTTAGCGTTTTTTAGAGGTTTTTGAAACCACAACTAAACTCACATTCTCTAAAACCACAAATGTCATGGAATTTATTAAAATAGGACCTTGACAACTTACATGGCAAATTTTAGCGTTTAATAAACTTTTTAGTTTTTCACACTTATTATATCTAAAATTTTTAGCGTTTTTAAGAAATAGCGGAAAACCACAAATTTTTCGAGATTCATGGGAAAAAATTGTTAGTAAATGGACCACTATGTGTCATCTAATAGATAATCTATCTAATTCAACCTTTTGCCCAAGTTAATTTAGCCACCATTCTGCTGCTTTGTTTAGATCCCTCTGCAAGAATTGTACATCCTAGATGGATTACATTGTTCTACATAATTTGTAGTATGCAGATTGTTCACCCACTCACAATCCATCACAACGGACAATGTCCGTACGGAACTTCTTTTTTTTGACACACTAAAGGGGTGATTTAATAAAGTTCCTATACAAACTTAGATTTTTTTTGTAGAAAAACGTACAAATTAGAGTTCTGTTTTCAAAAACTTGAATGTTTGGTATTTATTAAGCACAAAAAATTTGAAAAACATCTAAAAGCTTGCAAGTTCATATGGAAGTCAATGGGAGCTATCCTAAGCAAAATTCAAGCCATTTTTTTTATTCGAGATTTTCAAAAATTTTTGTATCTTGTAAACTCACAAATTCGTGTTTTTTTGAGCTTATAAACCCACAAATTCGAGGTATTCGAGTTTATTCTCACAATTGTATTCAATCGAGTTTTTTCAATTCAGATTTTTTAATGGAAAACTATACCCCCAAAATAAATACTTACAGTAACAGCTGATATCAAATAACAGTAAGTGGCATATTAAATAATCTTACAAAACTGTGACCACCAGTTCCATTTATGCCATGAGACAAAATTATAAGAAATCCACTGTATGGCAAAGTATAGGCAAAATTAAATGTGCAAAAAATGAATACGTTATATACAATTTTAACTTAAATAAATGGTCCCTGCTACCAGTTTGTGCATTGTTAAAATAGCTGTTAAATTAACTTTTAGTATGATGTAGAGAGTGATATTCTGAGACAATTTGTTATTATTTGTGTTTTTATAGTTATTTAAGCTTTCTATTCGGCAGCTCTCCAGTTCGCATTTCAGCAATCTGTTTGCTAGGGTCCAAATTGCCCTAGCAACCAAGCACTGGTTTAAATAAGAGACTGGAATATGAAAAGGAGAGGACCTGAATAGAATGACTATGGCCTCCTTCCCTTCGGTGTAAAATTCAGCATCACTGAACTCTCATCCCTGTACCCAAGAACATAGTTCAACTTTCCTGTACTCTCTTTAACACCCACTCGTTTGCAACAATTTCACCGCTATACATGACCATTTAATCATCAACTACTTCAACTAGCAATTACTGAAACCTGTTTGTCTTCATCTGACATGGCTTCACCTGCTGCCTGCCCTGTCCTATGGGGGTGCATACTCCCAGACCTGGAAACAGAGCTGGGGTGGGTAGGATTACTTCTCCAACCTGGATGTACTTTTGAAGTTCTTTCTCCTGTATCACTTTGCATTACTGTGATACACTTATGTTCAGAATTAATAGCAGTGTGTTTAAATATGTAATAGCTTTTATTTCCATACAAACAAATGCATTGGGAATATTGCGCATTCTATTCCAAAATAAAACATTAACAAAAATTGATCAAATTTTTGTTATTCCTTTAGAGAAAGTATAAAAAGGGAATATTAGGTTGTTCCAAAAAATAGTAGTGTCTACATTCCTCTTTACAAACTCAAACATTCACTGTATAAACTGAAAAATTATTTTGCTTTCCTTTGAATCCCTGAACTAACATTTAGTTGTATAACCACTGTTTCTGAGAATTGCTGCACATCTGTGTTGCAACTTCCAACTTCTGGCAACTGTTACATTCCAAAATTCTTCTGCATTTCTTGGTTTTGCCTCAAAAACAGCATTTTTCTATTGAATTATGGTCCAATGGTCTTGTTAGTCTGGACATGTTGCTCGTTTACTGGTGTGTTGACCTCCTGAAGTATTTTGATGTATTGAAACTGATCCATGATCCCTGGTATGTGATAAATAGGCCCAACACCAACACTAGTATGAGAAACATCCCCATATCATGATTCACAGGTAACTTTAGACCTTCTTTGAACTTCCTGAAGCTGATCTTTGACTGAGTCTTTGCCATTTTGGCTATTCTGCTATGAATTTGAATGGTAGTTTTCTTTTTTCTTCCACATCTTTCAGGTTTTGGTTGCTATTTTAAAGCATTTGAGATCATTCTTTGTAGGTTTTCCCCTCTGCAATCAACTTTTTAAGCAAAAGAGAGAAATGCACTTTAACCTGCATACACATTTGCTGCCTTCCTTTCTTAAATAAGGGCCCTAATTGACACCTGTTTTTTTTACAGAATGTATGACCTCACTAATTGAACTCCACACTGCTATTATTTGGAACAAGCTATTATTTGGAACAAGCCTCAATTAATGATTCAATTACACATAATCAGCAGCATGCATGTTACGAGTGTTGGGTCTGTTGGTTTTCTATAATTCTACTACTACACTTACTAGTAAATTATTTGCCATGTAGAAATATAATTTTTACCAAAAACAGTGATTGATCAGGTTAGTGATATAGGCCTGCTATTACTTTGAACACAACTGTATATTGAACCTCCAACCAACCTCACAATTTTTTGACAACTTCGCTGCTTGGCTTCCTTATTTCCTTTCATCTGATGCCCCATCCATCATATTTGGTGACTTTTTTGTCTCTGCAATTTTTTTGTCCAAATGCATTAAAGTCAATGCACATTTTTTCTTATGGTGACTTTTTTGTCTTGACAACTTTTTTTGTTGTGGCTATTGTTTGTCACTGCGATTTTTTGACAAAGTTTAATGAAAACATTTACAGACAGTGAAATGCAGAATTTTGCTGTAAATACATGCCTGGTGAAAATATTGACTCATCACTTAACTCATCTATTTAATTTCTCTCTCTCCACTGAAATCTTTCCTTCTCAACTAAAACATGCAATTGTCACCCTCTGGACCCCCTACAATCTGGTTTTAGACAACAACACTCCACTGGAACTTCTGACTAACTAATGATGTTTTAACAGCTAAAGCCAACAACCACTTCTTACTATTAACCTCTGGGTTATTCTCGATTCTGCCCTGTCCTTCACTGCTTATATCCAGTCACTTATTAAATTATGTCACTTTCAGCTAAGGAACATATCCAAATATGATCATTTATCACCCAAGACGCTGCCAAAATTCTTATTCACTCTCTCATCTCTCACCCAAGACACCAGTCATATCATGTCTGGACTACCGTAACTCTCTGCTAATTGGCTTTCCCCACCATAGACCTCTCCAGTCCATAATGAACACTGCCACAAGGCTTTTACACCTCAGCAACCGCTCCACCTCTGCCATGCCACTCTGCTAATCCCTGCACTGGCTTCCATTAACTATCAGAATAAAATTAAAACTTACGACCCTGAAATTTAAAGCAGTTCATACCTTTGCCCCACACTACATCTCAGAACTTATCTCTAGATACTCACCCAACCGATTATTATGCTCCTTTTCTAATCAGCTCCTCAACTCTTCTCTCATTCCCTCCTCACATGCTCACATTCAAAATGTTTCAAAGGCTTCACCTCTCCTCTGTAATTTTTTGCCACGATCTGTCCAATTTTCCTCCTCCCTTTCTGCTTTCAAAAGATCTCTTAAAAAACATATTTATTTTGAGAAGCATACCATCATTCTCTTTAGCTACCAAATGCAATACCATATGCCACACCATTCATCTTGCTTACTTCTAAACTTGTCCTCTCTAACACCTTGTGTATCTTCTGTATATCTGTGAAATGATCCTTAGATAGCCTTAACCTTATTAACGTAACCTTATTACAATATCACTATATAAATAAAGATAACGAATATGTGCATATAATACTTAAATTATTTGCCTGAAAGTAACCCTATACAATACAACAGCTTTAAACAGTCATTTCCTGTGGAGTACAGCCCCATTGAAAAAAACTAAATGCGTCTACTCCAGCTTCAAACGCTCCTCTGTTAGAGCCCTAACTCAAATAATGAAATATTTATATTGCAACCAAGTTCTACCACTAGAGGGAGGTATTTTACCACTTATTGTTTAATACAATTCCCATCTTACCTTTCCTATCACATTTTTATGTCACAGATCTTTTTTGTAGCCCTGCTGTGTTTTGCCTCTGCAAGCACACTTAAATATGGGGTGTATTGGAATTAGGGTGTATTGTATGCTGTGATATGATTTTGTTTATTCTAGGGATGTCCTTATGCCTCTGTTTGTCCAAATAAATGAAATTTTGTACCATTACCATTTTTTTAATATGCACAGTTCTTTGCAGCTAATAACACAACTTCAATATTTCCAATGTAGATAGCAGCCATGTTTCAGCAAATAATCTCCCCTAATTCACTATCAACTATATTGCTTAAATGTACACAACATTTGCATAGCAGATGTTGAGGCAGAAAAAGGCACATCTCCATCTAGTTTAGACTAGGGCCAAACAATTGCAGATCTCAGCCTGGGGAGAAACGCAGACAGAGAATCCACTCCCCTGCTGCTACTCTGCTACTCCCCTGCTGTGCCTGCACCCACACAAATTGTCTCCGCTCTGGTGCAGGCAGAAAATTCAACAATTTGCAGTTCACGACAAAGTCCCTCCTGCCTAAAGAAAAGAAGAGGAGCAGCAGGGCAGCGGATTCTCCACCTGCGGAGAATCCCCAATCGTCTGGCCCTTGCCATAATCCTTTGCCTAAGAAATAGCGTACATTATAATTTACCCCCTAATATTTATATTACAAACTAGAATACAGAATGAAGATATCATGATTCTTTGTAGAGGGTTAGAAGAACACTATAGGACGGCTAAGGATGTCATTGATATATGTACCAAAAATGCCATCATGGAAAAGAGAACTGTTTTGTGTGCGTGCAATCATTAGTGTTGTCAATGCTCACGGAGTAATAAGTGGTCTTAAAGGAGAAGTAAACCTTAAAGATAAATATAGGCAGAAATGCCATATTTTATATACTGAACTAAGTGCACCAGTATTTATATATCGCCAACATATTGCGTAGCACTATGGGGTGAACGAAATTTGAGGCATTCTATACTACCTGATATTGGCCACATACAGTGGTCCACCCCATATTAAAGACTGGTTTTTAGATACTATTACACTACCTAGGCTTACGGCCTCATCTAAAGCTACCCTTAATGCCCCAATAACTTTAAAGTGGTCATGCCTATGGACTGACGTTATGTCAAATGAAAATTCTTTTCTTTAAATGGCTTCATGCTAAATATATCTGGGTATTATGCTTCTATCTCCATATGAATGCTTCTGTGATCAACGCTTCTTTGAATATGTAATGTCCATGGTTTATTTTATTTTTTTCCTTTAGTATTATTTATTTCTTTTTTTGTGATAAAAAAGGTAAAAATTATAAATAGATATTTAAAAAATATGTATGGTTTTCTGAGATGGACCTACTGTTGTAAATATGCAGATGTACTGGAAACAAGGTAGTGTACTGCTGGGAGTTTTTGACCTATACAAGTCAGCAATCTTTATAAAATGATGCTTATTGTGGTAGAATGATCCCAGAGAAGGGTAAAAATGTATGTTTTGTCTTTAATTTCTCCCCATTAGGAATTGAAAGCTTCAAGGGAGATATGTCTAAACTGTTTAAGGGCCCTTACTCACGGGCATTTGAAGCTGTGCTCCCCTGCGTTCCGGTTTTATGCGTTCAGCCGCAGGTGAGTAGATGCGCTGAATTCTTTTCAATGTGGCTGTACTCACACAGACGCATGTAAGTGCCGAACGCAGGTTGGTATGCAGCATGTTGCATTTTACCTGCGTTCGCCGCTTACATGCGTCTGTGTGAGTACAGCCACATTGAACAGAATTCAGCGCGTCTTCTCCTGCGTTCCCCTGCAGCTGAACACATAAAACTGGAATGCAGGGCAGCGCAGCTTCAAGCATAAAACTGGAACGCAGGGGAGCGCAGCTTCAAACGCCCATGAGTAAGGGCCCTAAAGGATTTTCCTGTCTGGCCCTGGAAACTGTAGTGTTCTGGAAGGAACAGGCAATCCATTCCAGTGGTCCAGTTCGCATGTTGGAGCTCACTTTCCACGGGAAGGCTTTCCTGTGGAAAAGTATTTAATAAAAGTTAAGTGTTAGGAAAGTCTCTCAGAGCAGGAGAGGTTACCTGTCTGAGTTAGGAACTCCCAGAGGGACTAGGGTGCTGCCTGCCACTACAAGGAGCAGCGAGAGACCTGACCAGGTGATTGAGATTGGGTCTAAAGTTGAGGGAAGCCAGAAGGTGAACCAGGCCGATGACCATAGTGCACTCATCCTTAACTCAGGTTAACTCAACTCTAGTGAGAAAGCAGGAAGATGTAAGCCCCAGCCAGTTAACATTCACCTTTGAATAAGTAATATTTGGCTACTAAGTACTCGGCTTAACCCACACTGTCGCGTTGACCAGCTGCTAGAAGCACCCCTGTGCCAGCACTTGGTCTAACACATATTCTGGAATTGACCAGCTGCTATAAATGATAAAAAGACAATATTTGTACATAAAAAAGAGAAAGTTTGCCAGCCCATGGCTTTCCTTAAAAATTAGGGGTTAGTACCACACTTTGGGCAAAATATGTAAGCTCGCGTATAATAGTAATAAATCGTAATCTAGCAGTCTCTGGGTCCTGACAATAGACTTGCACCGTATTTATTGCAATACAAAAAATCTTTTAGGAACTTGCTAAAACAATTAGAAGATATGATAAATGGAAAAGAATTGGGTTTCCCTCCAATGCAGTCCCTCGAATCAGTTCTGCTAAGTACCACCTTTATAAAGGCAAAAATTATTTCATTATTTCCTGAAAACACTTTCCGCTGTAAATATTTCCAGTAGGTAGCAAAGTGTTTATTACCAGTCCCAAAATTTGCTGCTGATAACCCTTTATGATTTCCCAGTTTAATTTCTAATAAATATTCTCCATAGTTTGAAGATCAGTTTTCATTGTGTAGTGTGTTTGGCCTCGGAAAAAAGTTTGCTTAATTATGAAAACATTTTTTTGAAAATCCATGCTCTGGTTTGTATTTAAAAAGCTGCCCAGTAAGTGCTACCTGCCGATTAGCTGCTATGGTTTACAAAGCTGTCAACTCCCACAATTTTGTTGGGAGTTATTATTGGAAAACAACAGACAGAGATTGTTCCAGTGGATGTTACTTAGGGGCCGATTCACTAAATTCGGGTGAAGGGTTAGAATAAAAAAAACTTCGAATTTCGAAGTTTTTTTGGGGTACTTCGACCATCGAATTGGTTAAATTCGATCGAAGTCGAACGAAATCGAACGATTCGAAGTAAAAATCGTTCGACTATTCGACCATTCGATAGTCGAAGTACTTACCCTTTAAAAAAAACTTCGACCCCCTACTTCGGCAGATAAAACCTACCGAAGTCAATGTTAGCCTATGGGGAAGGTCCCCATAGGCTTGCTAAGCTTTTTTGTATCGAAGGATTTTCCTTCGATCGTTTGATTAAAATCCTTCGAATCGTTCGATTCGAAGGATTTAATCGTTCGATCGAATGTTTAGCGCTAAATCCTTCGACTTCGATATTCGAAGTCAAAGGATTTCAATTCGAGGGTCGAATTTCGAAGTATTTTTAACTTCGAAATTCGACCCTTAGTGAATCTGCCCCTTAATGTTACAATGTCTATTGTTGTTTAGCAATGTGATGTCATGTTTGACCTGTAACCCTGTGTGATTTTCTTCTTCCTCTTCCTGTGTATTCTCTCTATGAAAAGTTCCTGTTACAGACATGGTATGCTGAAGTGTTTATGCTGAGTTTTATAAACAACCAAGTTGCTGTTCACACAGAAGTTGGTGTGTCTGTCCTCACTTACAGAGAAGCTGCACATGATGTTCAGATCAGCTCTCTGCTAACAGTTATATGATTCTGGTCACTTTTCCCAACTCTCCTGTGGGCAAGTCCCCCACTTTTAAAGGGTCATTGGTGAATTCTGTGCATGTTCACTGATGAAATTGGAGGCATTTGGTGGCTTTAGAACAGAAATTGTGAGCGCAAACTGGTGTCAATTCCACTGTCAGACATACGCAATGATATCACTTCCAGTGAAGTCAAAGGGGGGTAATTTACTAAAGGGTGAAGTGTCCAACGCTGGCGAAAATTCGCCAGCCTGACATCATTTTGGCACTTTGCCGATTTACTAACGGTAGCTGGTGTAAATTTGCTGGCATAATTTAGCCAAGGAGATAGACTCTGGCGCAACTTCGCACTCTAATGCCAGTCGAATTTTTGGTCTGGAGAAAGAGCGTTACTACTCAAATTCACTAAGTTTTTGATTTTACTGACCGTTACCTCTATCGCCAGACTTGCCTTCGCCACCTCAGACCAGGCAAAGTGCAATAGAGTAGATAGGCGTCCCTCAAAAAAAAGTTGAACATTTTTCTAAGTCCCAAAAAACTCTGGTGTTTTTCCTATTTAAAGGGTGATAGACTGAAAAAGATCATAAATTTCTTTTAAGGGTACTCTCCTGCCCCCCTACATTTGATAACATATGGCACCTAAACTATAATGTAGGCTCATGTGTAGGGCATTATAACAACTTTATATAATTTTATTAAGGTTCCCTGGCCTTGTGTAGTGTAATGTATTTGCTGCAGCATATACGTCCATTGTATTTAACTGCACACCGTATGCTAATTAGCCAACGCCAGCGTAACTTCGAACTGCTGAGCGTAATTTCGACAGCGTTCGGTACCCTGTGTGCAATTTTGGATCTTCGTGAATTAGCGTTGTCCAGGTAAGCAGTGAGCATATTGTGTGTTGACATTACATGGTATGCATGTTATATAGGAATGGGACCTGTTATCCAGAATGCCCGGGACCTGGGGTTTTCTGGATAATGGATC
This sequence comes from Xenopus petersii, assembly GCA_038501925.1. Taxonomy (NCBI): domain Eukaryota; kingdom Metazoa; phylum Chordata; class Amphibia; order Anura; family Pipidae; genus Xenopus; species Xenopus petersii. The sequence continues at coordinate 66,969,424 of CM076685.1, read as the reverse complement.
TTCATACCGTAAGTCTACTACAAAATCATATAAACATTAAATAAACCGAATAGGCTTTTGTTGCTTCCAATAAGTATTAATTATACCTTAGTTGGGATCAAGTACAAGGTACAAAGAATTTTTTTTAAAAATTTGGATTATTTGGATAAAATAGAGTCTATGGGAGACGGCCTTTCCGTAAATTAAAAAGCTTTCTGGATAACTGGTTTCAGGATAACAGATCCCATACCTGTACTATATATTGTGCACAGCAGCACGCTACAAAACAAGTTTTAGACAAAATGTTCTAGCATTCATTTCATTGGGAAATGGTGTTACATTTAGTGACCTTGTGGACGTGGTTTACCATCTAAGTTGAGTGTCTAGCTAAAGTTTGCATCAAAACTTTAGGCAATATTCATATTGACATGATGTATGATGTTTAAGCTTACATAATATTAAGTAAAAAAAAATACTAATTTAGATTTTTTATATATTATATTTTTAAATAAGGTTCCCTACATGCCAACAAAGCCCCATAGAATTCACAGTACTTCACCGAAGAGATAACCTTTGAGGATCAAAGAGAGAAATTGGTTCCATTACTTGCATTAGCTTGAACAGCCTAGCCTGAGGCCTTCAAATAAAGTAAGAAATGTATTTCTAAAGCACCTGAGTAACACACTTTACTCATAACATTTTGTATTATATTGCTTGTTTGCTGTTTCAAGTTAGCCTGTATCTGAGCACTTTATTTTAAGCACTACAAAAGTGGATGACATGTCTGGTAAAAGTAGAATCTATTCTGCATCTAGCAAATGCATCTTCAAATAATGCTTTTAAACTGGAAATTAGTTTTCAAAATAGCATTTGTACATTTTCAAGAATGTGGCATGACATGAAAACAGTTCTATTATGATCCAAATCATATTAAAAGTAATTGTTTTAAAGCATTAACATCATATCAAGGAAACAAAATGGAATCACATACGACAAAGAGAATTGCAATCAATAATTTTCAAATGACAAAAACTCTCAATTAAGAGCTGGTCCATTTTACAATAATATGTAAAATGGACCAGCTCCAGATTTCATGGAAATATATCCAGTGGCTGGGGAAACGTTTTCTTGTTTTTAATTATTTACCATATAGGCATCTGAGGGCTGCCCCCTTACAGCTACCTCCATAGACACAGGCCCAAGTTTTTATACTCAAAGGAGATGATTCTGTTGACAAAGTATCAACAAATGTGTTGAGTTCCTTGGAGAACCATGGTGGCAGAACAGCAATCATGATAAAAAAAAAAACTAGAGATAGAAAAACTAGCCCTGCTGATCAGCAGAAATAACGAGTGTAGCCCTATATGTAATGGAAATTAAAAAAGACTTTGGGAGAACCAGTTCTGAAGAAATAAATCTTTGCATTGATTTTGAGTTACTTGACAATCTTTTAACAAAAAATATATACAAAATCAAATACTATAGGGTACTACACCCATGTCTTTTAGGAACAAAAAGAGTTGATACTGATCAGAACATCCTCTAAATATGTTCTAGGAATATGTTGTTTTAAAGTTCATGTACGTATAGGTTGCACAACAAAATGTGCATTCTTACATAGGGATTGTGAATCATACTGCACAAAGACACAGACTATATGTCACTGTGTTAGAGAATGACAGTAACAGAATCAATGTGACATTTACAAGAAAGTTATTTGGTCCTAATTATTTTTTGAAAACTGACTGCTTACCATCATCATCATTTATTTATATAGCGCCAACAAGATACGCAGTGCTTTACCATATGCAAACTTTAAAAGGTATCACTGCAGAGATTAACTGGCCCCTGCATTGTACTCTGCCTACCCTATACTCCCTGGGTGTGCCATAATATACCTGCCCTATTCTCCTTGGATGTGCCATACTCTGCCTGTGTGTGCCCTGCTCTGCCTGTGGAACATAAATCTGGTATTTGTTCTGGGGGCTTGTTAGGATTTGAAAATTATTGTTAGGGACCCCTAAGGTATTTAGTCATGTGCTGGGGGGTGCTATGTTATCCACAGGGAGGAGGTGGCATATGGATTTACGGGTATGTCTTAATATGACTATGATTCAGCAGGTGAAACATCATGGTCATTCCATATGTGGCTGGAATATCTAAGAAATTTAGAATAATTTTTTACAATCATCCAATCATCACAGTCCAGTGTTTTTCAAACTAAGCAAAACCCTGAGACAGAAGCTAGTACACCAAAAAGGCTCAACACAAAAGTGCATGAAAAGTAATGTGATCTAGGATGTTTAGTGTAGTAAACAGAGCACAGGTCTATACATTGAGAAGACTAAACAACTGTTCTGTAAGTGAATGGTCCAACATAGGAGGGATGAATCCTCAGGGCACGACTGAGTAGTCTGAAGTAAGGGACTCTACTTTGAGGACAATAATATACATATTTTGGCCAGAGAAAACAGATAGTTGAATGAGGCCATTTATGAGAAACTGGAACAACCATCCCTAAACAGAAGAGGTGGTCTTTGTATCAGCATTTACAATGCTGCTTTGACAACAATTCACATTTCCAGCTATGTACATTGAAGAATGAACACCTGCCTTAGTGAGAATCATGGTACCAAGCTGGTTTACACTTTTACACCACTGCAATATGGTGTGGTGCAGGTCTTAGCCAAGGGACTAAACTTTGCTGTGGCACCATGGTATGTCCCAGTGGTAGATTTTATCACAGCCACTCTTCTATCCCCAATAATAAGGTACCTTCTAAAAAGATTGAAAACATCTGGTTGAAAGTATTGACAGCCCTAGCTAATGCTAAAGCTCCACCTTCCTACGTTTGCAGGAGAGGAGGGCTCTGACATCGCTTGCTAAAGACTCAAGTGTCACCATCTTGCCAGCGGATAAAAGGATAAGTACAGTATATCTAATATAGGTCAATCTAAAAAAAAAAAAAAAAAAAAACAACTGGACTTGCTGAGTAATCAATGAAGACGTTTCACTACTCATCCGAGCAGCTTCTTCAGTTCAACTGACTGGTGTGGGAAGTTCTCGGCATATAAACTTTTCCACTAATCCATTTACAATGGCACATTGTAACTCTTCAAAGAGGTGACATCTGAAGAAACTCACAGAGGTGTTGATTCTGTGTAGTTGTGATAGGATTATCCAATGTGTCATGCAAGTCCTAGATACAGGTGTTACTTGTGAGAGTTGCATGAATGGATGTGTGAAGTGTTCTGAATCCGCCGGGGTACAGATGTTAGAACAGCATTGTATGTAGCAGACAGGTGGTGTCGAAGGCCCCCACCTCTGTTCAGAGATGGTCTCTCCACCTTGACATGAATCGCCTCTTTCACGCCTCGTTCAAACCAGTGGTCTTCTTTATCCAAGATTTGGACCTTGCTGTCTTCAAAGGAGTGTCCCTTGTCTTTTAAGTGTAGAAAGACAGCTGAGTTTTGCCCTGTAGAGTTCTCCCTCCTGTGCTGAGCCATTCGCTTGGAGAGCAGTTGTTTTGTCTCCCCGATGTATAGATCTGTGCACTCCTCGCTACACTGGACTCCGTATACCACATTGCTTTGTTTTTCTTTTGGTGTTTGATCCTTTGGGTGTACCAGTTTTTGTCTCAGTGTGTTGCTAGGTTTGAAAAACACAGGGACATGGTGTTTGTTGAAAATCCTCCTGAGTTTCTCTGACACTCCAGCTACATATGGGATGACTATGTTTCGCCTACTATGTGTCTCCGGGCGGTTATTTCTATTGGTGTTCCTTTTGGGCTTGGTTGCTGCTGTTTTGACAAAGGCCCAGTCTGGGTAGCCACACGCTTTCAAAGCTCCTCTGAGATGTTTTTGCTCTTTGTCTTTGGACTCTGTATCAGTTGCCACACATTCCGCCCGGTGGTGCAGGGTTCGAATGACACCCAGTTTGTGTTCCAGTGGATGGTGGGAATCAAACAACAGATATTGATCTGTATGAGTGGGTTTCCTGTATACTTCCGTCTTCAAGTTACCCCCCTCTTGGATACATATCAAACAGTCCAAAAAAGCAAGTTTGTTCTCCTGGACATCTTCCCTTGTGAACTTGATGTTTTTGTCCACTGAGTTAATGTGTTCTGTGAAGGCCGCCACTTCATTGGATCTGATTTTAACCCAAGTATCATCCACATACCTGAACCAGTGAGTCGGTGTAGTTCCCTGGAAAGTAAGTAAGGCCCTCCTTTCCACTTCCTCCATGTACAAGTTTGCTACAATGGGAGAGACTGGAGAACCCATTGCACAGCCATGTTTCTGTCTATAAAAAAAAAAAAAAAACAACTGCTCTCCAAGCGAATGGCTCAGCACAGGAGGGAGAACTCTACAGGGCAAAACTCGGCTGTCTTTCTACACTTAAAAGACAAGGGACACTCCTTTGAAGACAGCAAGGTCCAAATCTTGGATAAAGAAGACCGCTGGTTTGAACGAGGCGTGAAAGAGGCAATTCATGTCAAGGTGGAGAGACCATCTCTGAACAGAGGTGGGGGCCTTCGACACCACCTGTCTGCTACATACAATGCTGTTCTAACATCTGTACCCCGGCGGATTCAGAACACTTCACACATCCATTCATGCAACTCTCACAAGTAACACCTGTATCTAGGAGTTGCATGACACATTGGATAATCCTATCACAACTACACAGAATCAACACCTCTGTGAGTTTCTTCAGATGTCACCTCTTTGAAGAGTTACAATGTGCCATTGTAAATGGATTAGTGGAAAAGTTTATATGCCGAGAACTTCCCACACCAGTCAGTTGAACTGAAGAAGCTGCTCGGATGAGTAGTGAAATGTCTTCATTGACTACTCAGCAAGTCCAGTTGTTTTTAGATTGACCTATATTATATATACTATGACCTGGATGAATGAAAATCTTCATAGTGATAAGTACAGTAGTTCTGAACACTTCAGACTACCACTCTAAAGTGGTACACTACTCAGCAATTCCAATACGTATGAACAACTCAAGAGGGACCCTACAAGGAGCTACAAGAAAAAGGTTATAGACTGCTTGCAGAAGCTTGAGAACAACAAGGTCAACAGTCCGACATTGTATTGTCCCCTCTACCCAGGTAAAACCACTCCATGCCTATTTGTGAGGCCAGGCAGCATCTCCTATGTTTGATGCAACGATTGGCAAATTGCAGGTCACCACATCATAGCCTGCAACTGATGCCATGACCCCCCCTCATCATCACAGCCTCACCCCCTGCCTGGATTCAACTGGGCCAAAAGGTGGCAACCCTACCTTCAATACTACATAAAACATCTTCTTACTAGGAAATTATTTGCATTATCAATCAATGCCTATTATATAGACACAGCAATGAATGGAGAAGCAGAGCTCATGTTTAATTTTAACTTATAGACCCTGGCCAGGAGCAAGATTTTTATATAGGTAAATTGTTTTATCTATACATACATATTAGTGCCATTTTAAACAGCAAAAAAGGGATCTATAAGGGGAACTCTGAGTAAGTGCCCTATATAGATATAAAAAGTGTTTTATGGTTCTAAGTTCTATGCGCAGGAAATACACATTATAAAAGCTGTGATTGTGCAATTGTTATATTCTTTTCTGATCATTTTAAGAGAAATGTTGTCACATAATCTGTTTGTATAGTGGATTTCATAATAATGTCTGATTAGTACTGTTAACTGATCACCCTGAAAATATCTTGTGAATATTTAAATAAACCTGTGCAATTTACATTTTATTAATTTGTGGTGTTCTGATATAAAGGAGCACTAACCTGGCAAATTGTCACATTGTAAATTGGAACATTGTATTGTTTGTGTTTGTATATAGTTATACATGTTCTATTGAACTGGGGAGAGTCACAGTTTATCTAGAACACACTGACTAATTGTATATATAAGTTTAGCGGCGATTGGGTAAACTTGACCAAAAGAGCCATTCCACCAGAATATTAAGAACTAAGGAATCTGAAGAAAATATGTTTAAGACTGGCTATACCAAGGATGATGTAGTTGGCCAGATTGAATACATTGCAATATAACCTTGTTTTGTTTAAAAGTTATTTTATAAATTTATTTTATAAATGGCTTTTTGCACAAATGTTTTAATGCCATAAATATAGTCTATCTAGTCTATCATTCTATCCAAATCTCTATCTGTTATAATATATTATAGGTTATAAGTTTAGAGCCAAAGAAAACACTGTTGTAGAAGTCACCTTGTTATATTTTCAAATATTTCTAGGTTGCTACCTTGCCTTTCTAGGATGTTCACCCATACAGTTTTGGTGCCTATACTTTATCCTACAAAATCTTCAATGGTTTTCATGTTTAGTTTGCCATTTGTGTACCTTGAAGGGTACATATATTTTATTTTGAAAATAAGAACATTGCAACTCATCTAATTATTAATAAGAACTTGAATTTACTAATATTTAAAATTTCTGTGAACTGAGTGCTACATTTGACAGTCACTGAGCATTATTTGTACAACCCATAACATTTTAACTGAACTATATTCAGTATTTACAGTAAATGTACTGTATATAAAATAGTTAATCCATCTTTTTTTGCCTTGTATATTAAATTAGTGTGTAATGTATGTGGCAAAGGTAAGAGGAAAAAAAGTGAAGCTTTATGTTCTTTCAGCATTAGATGGCAATAACCTCAGAATGATGGAAACTAAATTAAAGAGGATGCTCTGGTAATTTCTCCAAACAGTCACTTAATGTAAGCAGTAAATTTCTGGGGCATGGATGAATAGAACACTGATACATTATGTTGAGCTATCAATAAAATAAACCTTGTCTGCTTTTAAGATGAGAAGTAGTATTTATCTTCACACACAATATTTATGTGCCAGCAAAGTGCAGGAAGTGACAGGAATTTCAATTATTTAATCAAAGAAGAAATGAAGAGCTTAAGTGAAATGATTAGAGTCAGGCTTTTCACAGAGATAGCTAATGTAGGCTTACATTGAAAATGAGTGGAAATGGGAAGAGAATTAAAGTGGCTTCTGCTCAAATCATATGGTTACAAATTGTAAATTAGTTTTCCGATGCTTTCATTTAAGTATTTAAGTGGATGGTTTTGTTATTAATGTGACATAAAATAAAACACTTGTTCTTATGTGCCTTATTCATGTTGTAGACTAAAAATAGATGAAACTGAAAGAGAAATTCTCCGTGGCTGTTTAAAAGCTATGGCTCCTAAATATGTTTGCACACTCACTGACTTGTAGTCATTATGTCGGTACTGTTTCCTGCAAGTTTCTTAATTCAATTTCTTGTGATTAACTGCTGGAGCAGAATGGAGTAACTGAATATCTGACAATATGGAATAATAATAATTTAATTTAAAGGGGAACTATCGCGAAAATGAAAATTTAATATAAGCTTCCCCATACTGAAGTAAGAGACTTCCTAAATACAGTCAATTAAAAATTCGGTGCCATTTCTGAAATAATCAAGTTTATCTTCAGTATTCCTCTCTCAGCATCTGTTCCTCTTCATTGTCTTCATGCAGGAGTTGGGTGTCAGAAAGTCATTGACAGTTATATCCAATATATCTTTTATAGGGGGCTCATTTTCTAGCAGATGAATTAGAGCTCACTCAAATAACTGTTTCTAGTACAAACAAAATCTAACAAAATAACTGCCTTTTGCACAAAGTCTACATGTAGAGAGACATGATGTCTGGTGATTTTAATAGAGTGACCTCTAATACATCTTCTAGGCAAAAGAAGCCCCCCTATAAGATATATTGGATGATTCATCTGACACCCAACTCCCAAATGAAGACAGAATGAGGAGAAACAGATACTGAGAGAGGAAAAGTAAAGATAAACTTGATTATTTTAGAAACGGTAATTGATTGTATATAGAAAGTTCCTTATTTCAGTATGATGAAGCTTATATTAAATTTTAATTTTTGAAATAGTTCCCCTTTAATAATAATTCAATAATTTTACATATTTTGTTAATAATATGCCCAACTGATACTTTATTAATAGCAGCATTTCTAACAATATCATTTTATTCTTTTACCTTTATATTGATAGTGCATTATGATCGTTCTGTTGTATAACATGTCCAGGCATCAACTGTACTGGGTCATTTTGGTCTTTTATATGTTATCACTACTTCATATTTGCATGCACTTTTTATGTCATTGGTGGACCCAGAGCAAAGATCCCTCTGGTTGCCCACTGCAGCCAGCCCACCCACCAATAAATGTTGCGCAATAACCTTAATACTGACAATCCACTCCCCTGGTAGCAGTGCATTTAATTAGGTTATTGGGTGCTCTTTAAATACCTGTCTGAATTCAGCAAAATCTAACTTGTATCACAGTTTCTGTATAATGTATATAACTGGTGTATACGTGATGCATTTGTTGCAATCTTTTAAATTAATGTTTGAGTCAATTTGTAAAGTGTTAATGTAGTGTGTTTGCAGTTTTTAGATTGCTATAAAACCCTTCACTATTAATCTAAATATGGCAATGATCTTACAACATTTATGCCAGAAGCATCCTAATGCGTTGTCCCATAAATATGTTGATTTCATTGACCTACTCTCAATTGTGCCAAACAGATGGGTATCCTAAAGGGTTGGAAGGAAGCTGCTGCTCAGTCGAAGGAATATGGATCTGCTAGTACTATGCATGATGCATCGCATTTTCTGCCTTTGTTTATGGGGCGAAACTACAGAGGAAGCAGACTCTGCGGTTGCAGGGGGCCACTTGAGCAATTTCAACATATATTGGTAAAACAGGACAAACTCTGGATGTGCTGAAGGACCTATAATTTATTTGCTGTGGGGCCCAGTAACATCCACACCACTGGCCGCCTCTGTTCATTTATTTTATTTTTATTTATTTTTGATGTATTCCAATCACTGCTGCCCTGTGGAGGACATCTGCACTTAACCTACTTTATGTTTTGCAGGCAGCTAGAATCCTACCACCGAATTAGAGGTTTTAACTTTTTTTTAAGATTAGACCTTAAAAAAGGCACAAGAATAATATGAAACATGTAACTCTATTTAAGCAGAAACGTTGGCCTTAACTTTTTTTTAAGATTAGACCTTTTTCCTAATTAACAGGTACTATCATTAAAATATCAATTTGTGTTTGTGACTAAAAATCTGTGATGTTAATGTATTTTCTGCATTTGTTTTGTCATGCTTTATTACTTTATGTTTTGATCTGTATAAAAAGGCACAATAGTTCAAAACCCCTTAGTTTAGATCACTGCAAGATGTAGAGGCTAGAATGACTAAAGCTTGCCATAGACGCATAGATTCGATCGTATGAATCCTCAATTTTCGGATCGTGTATGGCGTGTCCCAACATTTATCTTGCCGATCTGTCGTTCATTTGATCGGACAAATTAGAAAATTTCTGTCGGCTGCCTATCATATCTCTGCATGTATTGCCGATCTGATGATTTTCAGTATGGGCGACAGGGAAGGCCGCACAAAAGAAGAGGCGGGATTAAACACAAGATCTGCAACAAGAGGGGTGAAACCACCGAGAAAGTGATTTTCAACTTAAGCTCCCAGGTACTGAATGAAGCTGAAATCAAATTGTTAACAAAGGGTTTGTCGTTTATTCCTTCTTTTCACAGCAAACCTTTGGATATGATGACTGACATTTATAGATTTCAGCGATCATTGAAACTGAAAGAACATTTTCGAGTGCCTGGTCAGCAGGTTGAAACCTTTAAAGCAAGAAGCCATTTTGAACCAGCCAATACACCTAAGTCCATTGAGGCATTTACTCGCCTTCTGGTCGATGAGACTCACAAGGTAACCCCAGGGAGGACGACACGCCCTAATGTAACGAAAGCTGAATATGATGCCATACAATCTCTATCTAACAACACTAATATTGTAATAAGACCCGCTGACAAGGGGGGAGCAGTGGTGGTGCAGAATTATAGTGACTATAGGGGTGAAATTTTGCGCCAATTAGGGGACAAGTCCGTATACCAACAATTGCCCAGGGACCCCACAGTTAAATTTAAGACTCGTATTGATAATATTATTGATATGGGCTATACGATGGGCTACCTCACTGAAAACAATAAGAACTTTTTAATGAGCGAACACCCTATTTGTCCTATAATATACACTCTCCCTAAGATACATAAGGACAGTAGAACACCCCCTGGCCGCCCTATTGTGAGTGCAAGAGGCTCCTTACTACAACCACTGGCGAGATATGTGGATCATTTTCTGCAACCTGTCGTTATGAAAACTTCTTCTTATATTAGTGATACAGGTGATTTCCTGAAGAAAATACGGGGAGCTGTCCCTGTACCGGCGGGATCTTGGCTGGTCACGATGGATGTGTCTTCACTCGACTTTCTAGTGGATCTATTGAGGTTATGCCTTACTTGCAATTTCTTTAAGTTTGAACTGTCGTATTTTTTGCAGATCAGTGGTACAAGTATGGGGTCGAACGTGGCTCCGGCCTTTGCGAACCTCTATATGGCAAGATATGAGGAGAAGATGATACTACCACAGTGTGGCAAGTTTATCTACAGGCTATATCGGTTCATTGATGACCTGTTCCTCGTATGGACGGGTACTAAGTAACAGTTTGAACAAATGATGCAGGATTTAAACTCCCGAGAGTCGACCATTAGGTTTACTGCCTCCACTGATGAACAACAGGTTTCCTTTTTGGATCTTACAGTGAAACTTGAGGAGGGGAGTTTTCAAACGACGACCTACAGGAAACCCAATGACCGCAATACTATATTACTATATACCTCTTGCCATCCACCACATACACTGAGGAGCATCCCGTATTCGCAAATGATCCGGATGGTGAGAAACAACACTGAACGTACCATGCTCATTGAACAACTTGACGATTTGATCGAGAGATTTGTCCAAAGGGGCTACAATCGACAGGATTTACTTGAGTGTAAAGATAGAGCATTGGAGCGGACTCAGGAAGATCTACTGGAGAGGGCATCTTCTGTGGTCAATGAGGATGTGGATAGTAGACTGACCTTTGTGACTACCTTCACTCCGGATAATAAACCTTTGACAGACGCTATAAATACACATTGGTCGGTCCTAGAGAGGGATAGAACATTACCTCCTATCCTTAGATGTAAACCGCGGATTGCATACAAGAGGGGACGAAACTTACGAGATCTTCTTGTAAAAACAGATCCGACACATTGCTATCAGAGTGTGGGGACAAGGACGTGGCTGTCTGCGGCGAAAAATGGATGTTATAGATGTCCTTCATGCATCACCTGTAGTCGCTTGATAGTGGGGCCCTCCTTTAACCATCCACATACGGGGAAGAGGATAGAGATTAAGTATAGACTTACCTGTACATCGAAATTTTTGATCTACTTCATCAAATGCCCCTGTGGATTATTTTATGTGGGGAAAACAATTACTAATCTGAGAGACCGGATGGCCAACCATAGAAGTTCAATACGACAGGCATTGGAGACTGGCAAGGCAGAGACCCCGGTGGAGTCTCATTTTTTGAAGTATAAACATACCCTGGCGAGCTTCCGGTGCATGATCATTGATCACATTCCGACACCGATCAGAGGTGGTGACCGTGAAAAGTTACTATTGCAAGCCGAATTGAGATGGAGTCACAGGCTCAACACGATCAGCCCGGGAGGACTTAATGAGATGGTGTCTTATTTGCCTTTCTACTAAGGAGTTTTCAATACAATATGTTGGGATGATTAATTGATTGAAGTTTAACCTTGAATGGGAAAATTGATAATCTAGGATTCAGTGAAAAATATATAAAATATATTTAGCAATTTATTTGTGAGTTACTCAACATACATGTTTTCCAGCTGCAAGCATCACTGATGAATTCGAACAAATGGACTATTCACCTGCAAAAAAACCTATAAATTTTTTTTACAAAAAATTTCGGTTGGTCTTTTTGAATTTTTATTTTAAAGTTTTTCAAATTTGAAATTCGACCCTTGATAAATCTACCCCTAAATGACAGTGTGTTGGGAGTTTCCTTAACTGAGAAGGATCTTGGGTTTTTTGTATATAACAAGTTGTTGTTCATTTGTGGCTACTAAAACAAATAAAGTTCTGTCTTGCACAAAAAAGGGCATTAACTCAAGGGATGAAAACATAATTATGCCTCTTTATAGGTCCCTGGTGAGGCCTCATCTGGAGTATGCAGTGCAGTTTTGGACTCCAGTCCTTAAGAGGGATATAAATGAGCTGGAGAGAGTGCAGAGATATGCATTTAAACTGGTTAGAGGGATGGAAGACTTAAATTATGAGGGGAAACTGTCAAGGTTGGGGTTGTTTACTCTGGAAAAAATGCGCTTACGAGGGGACATGATTATACTGTACATTAAAGGACATTATAGACACATAGCAGGGGAACTTTTTACCCATAAAGTGGATCACCGTACCAGAGGCCACTCCTTCAGACTAGAAGAAAAGAACTTTCATTTGAAGCAACATAGGTGGTTCTTTACAGTCAGGACAGTGAGGTTGTGGAATGCACTGCCGGGTGATGTTGTGATGGCTGATTTCTTGGATAGACATAATATCCAAGGCTATTGGGATATTAAAATCTATAGTTAGTTTATGAGTATATATAGTTTACATGAGTTTATGGAGGGGTCAGTGTGTATGTGTGTGTATGAACGTGGGGGTTTCATTTGGAGGGGTTGAACTTGATGGACTTGATCGATCTTTTTTCAGCCCAATTATGGAACTATGTGTCACCCACCTCCTGCTCCTCACCAATACAGCACGGATTAATGCAGCCAGCTTTGTATTCATGGGGTCTCTGTACTCTGAAGTAAAGTAGAAAGCTGTCTGCAAAGAAAAATTAACGTGGCATTTTTTTGCACTTTGCATACTACATTCTGTAACATAACTATTAATAATTACAACATATGTTTAGGTAATATCATAATAACTATTATTACCTAAAATTATGGGTGACTAGAAACTTCATCTCAATCACAAACTTTTATTATAGAACAATTACTTGTGGGTTGTGTCATGTACTAGTTTCTGTTTAAAACAAAACATGTGAGGTCAGAGTTTCTGAAAGCTAATGAAATGATTGCTTTTTATGGATTGCTCATAGCCATTTCATTGGATAAAATTAGCTTATATTGATTAAAAGCTTGACAGATGGGCCATCTTTCTACTACAGAAAGGAGAGATTACTGTAGCTGTGAAGGGCTGTCTCCATTAAATGATTCTCTTTGTTCTATTTGTTGCAAGAAGTCCCAAAATATAATATACTTACTATAATGCTAGAGAGCACTGAACAGTGAATAATTCAGTCTATAAGTAATAACTGTTGATGACGGCAAATGCTTTTTGACTGGAAATAAAAAAATAAAAAACAAACACACAATTATATATAATTTCCCTTTAACTTTAATCATATACATTTGATTGAAGACAAATAAGGAATATGGATACTGGAAAACATCAGCCAAGTTCTTAATAATAATGCATTTCCCTGATTTTACCTAATGCTATTACACTATTTTTTCTGGTCATCAGAAAAATAGGGGGTTCTGCTGTATATCATTAAATACATTACACAGAAAGAAATATTTTTAAAACTTACAAAACTTAAGAAATAAAATGTGCCCAAAGTGTTAAGTTTCAAGCTTGTCACATGCAAATTAGACAGGTGTACGTCTTTGGACTAAGAAAGCTTCTTAAAATCATTGTGTTACATACTAAGAAAGCTGGGGATTAAAGAATTACAAAGAAGTCTTTTCACTTAATGAAATCGGTCACCAGTCTGCTTACATGATTCAGAGACACAATTTCCATTAACAAGCCTTACAACCAGATCAATTGCATCATCATTAGGTCATTCTAATTCTTTTTACTTTGGAATAATTGTGGCTTGCTCACTTGTCATTACAAATAACTGCTACACATTGAAAACACAAATACAGAAGAGAGGAACTTAATAATATCAATAAAAAACATTTACGTGTACACAGTGGGCATGGGCAGATATATCTGGGGAAACTCATATGTTGGCCTCTCAACTTTTAAACTTTTAAAAAGTTGACTAAGGCATAATTCACCACCCCGACCTACAGTTTCAACTCATACAACACCCACATGCTCACCTTCATCCTCCCCAAAAGCATTGGTGTCACTTTAACTGATAATAGTATCCCAGTTTGGTGAGCACCCACAGAAGTACATTACAGTACCTTTACAAACTGACAGTAGTACATATGCGCCTGCCCAGTGCTGCCTAAGGAATCCATAGAAAGTAAGGTAATTATGGAAACTAATGAAAACTTTCTTTGGTCATGAAGTATCTGATTTTAGGTCCCTGGTGGCCAGAAGGACTAGATGGGCTTCCAGAATTAATGCCCTGCTTCACAATTATGCCAGGAAGCTAAAACCAGATATTGCCCTACTATTGTACATTGATAAAATCAGATAGCAATTGTGTAAAATACAAGAGGCCTCATCTGGAGTATGTGGTGCATGAACAGTTTCATGAAGTTAATTGAGTGACACCCCTCACTATTAATTTCAATGTTTTTTGTTCCCTGCTATTGTAGTTTTTTGTTCCCTGCACCCATTCAGTTTTCAATGACTTTAGAGTACTTTAAGTTTCAGAATGTAACAAAAATTTATATATATATATATATATATATATATATATATATAAATATAAAGTAATTTAAAATTATCAACATAAACAGAGAGCTAATGTTAATGGATAGGAATGGAAAAACAAGATTCATCCAAAACATAGTTAGAACAATTTGAGCACATTAAAGGAAATTGTGGAAGCACTAAAGTGCATAAGACAGCGACTTGTTTTTAAGACAGAATATCCTATAAAAATACATATATATAGACATGGCTAGAATTCCTATCGAGGAAAATAAAAGTAAATCAATAGCATAATTTTCGAGCTTCAGTACATCTAATGTGATTGCTGCTGATATCAAAAATAGAATAGAATACTGAAGTCCATTTTAAAGAAAACTTTTCTTTTTGGCTGTTTAGCTCATTTTTCTTGATCTTCTTTTAAAGCACCAGTAGCAGCATTCATTAAATGCATTCAAACATTGTCTGCACTGGTAAGAGGTATGATTTTGATTCAGAAGCACTGTTACAGCTATAACCATGAGCATGTGTTTTAGATATGGAGGCAGCAGTTCAGGTTTCAAGTTGATATTGGGCTATAAGCCATATATTTACAAATCAGATACCCGATAAGCTGTATAGAATATACTGGTTATAGAATTTACAAATGGAGATAAACAAGTGCCAAATGCCATTCATGGGTCTCTACAAAATTACACACTGGAATACCTTTCTTATATAAATAGGTCATGAAGTTGACAAATATTTTAGTTTTAGGTGCTGGTTTAACAGGTACAAACTTTAAAAATATATGTGTTTACTTGAAGGTGTACTGATGTTATGAAATATACAATACAATTTAGCACCAAGTTTATTTAAGACAATCTAACTTTTAAGAGGGGAAATGAATATAGGGGCCTATTTAAGCTTGCTCATGCTTTTTGGCAAAATCCGTTTTTAAGGAAACCCCCTATGAGTTTCCAAATTAACGCAGAGTTTCAGACTGAAAAGGAACGTCAATTTCCACAAATTTCTGCAAACACGTTTTAATAAAAAAAAAACTTTTCATTGACAATGCTTGTCTTTGTTCCAAATTATGGAAATTGCCAAGCTTTTACTTACAAAACTCATGTTGGGTTTCTTAAAATACAAGCAATCTTAAATAGGCCCCTTAGTGTAGTACAGAGATAGGATCTTTTACTGGCTTTTTTTGACTCACCTTGTGGTTGTAGCTTGCTAAGCTGCCATGGTCTCTAAGGATGGACACAAATTTCCTGTTCACCTCCTGTAGCCTTATACTGTGGTATAGACCACCAACAGGATTCCAGAAAGAGCTAAAGCTAAGCAACTACTGAGTCATTATCAAATATGATAATATTTATCAAAAAGTGAAGTTAGATTTCAATTAGATTTCAATAGAGTTTTCACATGATAAACAGTAAGATATGTTTTTCTGAATTGAATTGCCTCTCAAATTGAATCCCATCCATGACTTTTCAAGTGAGAAACCTTTTTCTTACTGAATAGAATCTGGCCCATCATTGGGGTGTAGTCATAACAGGAATATATATATATATATATATATATATACAGATGAAGCCACTTGGATTTGTGAGTTAAATGCGTCATGACTCAGGGGTAATTGAAGAAACTGTGTTATCTTAAGTCATCTTAACTCATTTAATGCATTTAACCTTTTCATTAGCATACCAAAGCTCCATTGTTCACAATGGTGAATGCTTTAATTAGATGGGATGTTGTGACGCAGTTTTCTGTGTTAAATGAGATAAATGGGATATCTGTGTTTAGTTATTCTGTGTCAAACAGACAAACCAAAGTGGCTGCATCTGTATATATATATATATATATATATATATATATATATATATATATATATATCTTTTTTGTACTATGTAAAGTGAGTTTATAATAGTTTGGCGGAGTGCGGCCCCACAGGAACTTTATATATATATATATACAGGGTAGTCATAACAAGAACAATTCTCAATACTTCTTCATATTCTTACAGAGACGCACTGTATCATAAATCTTTGCCAGCCTATCTATTCTCCTGGGCAGTGTAATTGGCACACATCAGAAAAAGACATGCAGGCATAGTGGGCTTTTAATCAGAAATAAAATTACAGAACCATGTGCCAGATTTTACCTCCATCCCACTTGTTACTCCCCATGATGGTTTAATAAGTCTTTGGGTCTCTCAAGTGCTTAACCCTTCTTGTGCCATAAAACATAAAACTTGTGGCAATGGGTAAACATGAACTAGTGTGCCAATGCCTCGGATTTTATGTGCGTGGCTCCTGCTCATGATTTGGTGTAGCATGGCAAGAACAAAGTCCTCCAGCACTTAGCATTAATGACCTAAGTGAAGGACATTTAAACAATTGGCCATAAACATATTTATAGAAAAAATGTATCAAACATCAAAAGCTGTATCTGTCCTAAACATAAAGCAGGGGTGTAATGAGGGATGCCCTCAATACTAGGGATGCACCGAATGAACTATTTTGGATTCAGCCGAACCCCCGAACTGTGCAATTTCTTTAATCAAATATTAACAAAGAACATGACAATAACATCTTTCCACTCCCCACCATAATAATTTGGGGATTAAAGAACAAGAAAAGTCAGATCCATATGGGTGGATGCCAATATGTGCCAATTTGCTAAGACTTTGTCAACAAATTTGATAAAATTCCTACTTGGTCTTCCCTCTTCCATAAATCACATATACCTACAAAACAGCAGCCATCCTACATATCATTTTCACACGATAATCAAATTTTTTCTATTTTAATTGATTATAATTCTGATATACGTAAAAGAAAAAAATTCCCATAAACACAACAAATATAAAGAAAATTTTAGTGGCAATAACTAAATTAACTTATTGATAAGCTGTAGAACTAGTGTTGGACATTTAACTTTTTTTTTTTTTTTTTTAATTACAGGTAAACCATACCTTTAAAGAGTCACTGACACCTGACTTTAACCCAGGGCATACCAAACCGATTTTGCCAGTATACTTCATCAATGCAGTGGAATATCCCTGCAAAGGAAAGTCACATTTTCAGTTCTAACCGGTACCACACTAGGATTTGTTTTTTTCCAATTTAGGCACTTTCCCTTATTTGAAAATCAGGTTTACTCTGCTGATAGTACCCTACACTTTGACAGCCTATAACATATCCACACAATGAAACATTTTCTAGCCTCAAAATCAGAAGGCAAAGTCAGAAGTACCAACCCTCATCTCTCTCTTGTTAAACAAAATAGAATAACTTTGATGGTCCCTGTTTAAACCTAAATAGGAACCATTGAGCTACAGTACGTGGCAGCTTATCTATATAAACTGTATTTTTTTTCTTTTTCTAAAGGAAGTGACTGGTTGTGAATGATATTGTTAGAAATGTAACTGATTGTGAATTAATTGTTATAATGTTATACTGTTTAGTCTTGTCCAGTGCAGTATATACCACCTCATATGAAATATAAGAAACTGAAAATTGTTGAGAAGTCATGTGGACTTATCAGGGCACAAATATTAAGACTGAGGGTATTTGTAAAAGTCATGGAACTATTAGTTGACTTACTATTAATGTCATCATTATCACCACCATTTAACACAGTAGTGTTAAATCATCTTCTTTCAGCAATGGGGCAAATGTTATTCCATGTCATGATTATTATTATTATTGTATGTTTTTTGAAGACATGTAAACAAACCAAGCAATAAATTCACATATTATTTCAATGGCCCATTTATAATCATAAATGGGAAATGG
This sequence comes from Xenopus petersii, assembly GCA_038501925.1. NCBI lineage: Eukaryota > Metazoa > Chordata > Amphibia > Anura > Pipidae > Xenopus > Xenopus petersii. The sequence goes on along the minus strand of CM076685.1, from coordinate 66,951,001 downwards.
GTTGACTTTTAATATTTGTGTTCTCACTGGAAATAGTATACAGTGCTTTAATTCGATGGAAAAAAACACCAATATGGGAACAAACACTGACAGGTACTATTATATGGGACTATTGTAGTATTTGAAATGCATGATAATGTAATTTGAAAGGGTAAAGCAGGCATACACATGAGAGCACATTGTAATAAATTCTGCTCTGATGTAATTTTCTGCTTATTGAATCCTAAAACAATAGGAAGGTTTGTTAGCCTTCCCTGTGAGAATGTATAACCCAATATATTGTGCTGATAGGTGCCGCAGTTTAGAATATGCAGCACTGACCCCATGTTATAGGTAGGTAGTTCTTTAAAATGATGCATAATAACTTAGACTAATATACAATTTTATTCAACCCTATAGAATGCAGTAGGGAACTACTTTATTATTTCATTTAGTATTACAAGAGAATGCATCTTTTACAGCTTTTAAGTTGTGTTGGACTGAGGAGAGAAATCATGTTTAGATCATAACTTTTGTGCAGTCATTTGTATGAAATCTTCATTGAAGTGGATGAGGCTAGAACAAACCTGCACCCATACAGAGTATCTGAATGTTCAAAACACAGGGGTACTCATCTCTACCGTTGGACAAAGCCATCTAATCCTTTTATCTGATGACATATTGGCTGACCACTTCTCTATGCAGCGGTTTGGTACTGTCCATAAACAAATGTTGAGAACTGGCTACCCCTTGTTTTTTGAGGGCATTACTCCATGTAGCACATTAATCAAACATTTAATACATATTTACACTTTTAATTCAGCTACTTTTCTTTGCTAAAAAATAAATAAACTTAACTTCCACTGTACAATTTTGAGTGCTCAATGAGAATAAATGATAATCTGGAAATCTAGACACAAATGTATATTTTCCACTGGTCATGTCACCTCCACCTGCCTCTGCTACTGTCTCCTACTGTATTGTTCCCATAGTTATTCTTACCCTGTAGAGCCTAAGGTAGTCTCCATGTCCAGGTCCTCATTGTAGCAACAATATATCAGGTGGATGGTTGTTGACAAATTAGCACTTCTTAATGTTACTGACCCTGTAAAATGACAGCTAATGGGACACATGATGAACTGACCAAAGAACTGGTGGATGTGTGACAATAAAGAACCAGTGTCATCTACCATATAGCCTACTTTTTTATCTCCATCATTATGCATGTCCTACATTTAGAAGAGAAAAAATTAAAATATAGACTAATATCAAAACAGATTAATCCAAAATGGACACTAAAACTTTGCATACTTAAAACTAAAGTGTTTGAAATACTATGTAATGGGCTGGTGTTTGTACAACACCCATAACTATACGTAATTCCATGCATCTCTCTTGAACATTATGCAGTTCAACCCAAATTAATATGCTTTATGTAAATGAAATGAAAAAAGGCCAGACTTTAAAGAAACAATATGATATAATGTTGGGGAAAATTGTGATTCCCAAGAAAACTAATGAGAAAAACATATCAATGTATCTGTGTATTGATTATACATAGCTGTTGAACAGAGACCATGGAATAACTTGCAGATATGGCAATTCATCAATGCCCTTCAAGAATCTACACCCTGTTCAGATTACTAAAATATTTTCTAAATTCACATGCAATGCTCCTATATCTTGTCTGTGTTTATAGCACACCTAATTTCTAATCAGTGGGTTTGAAATTCTGTTTTTATTGCTAATCTTAGACATACCTATTCTTTACTATCACTCTGTAGCTTGTAATGCATAATGTAAGATTCTGCTGTCTATCACACAGTATCCATGGAAGTTATGTTTATTGCACTAAATAGACATATATGAATGCAAGCACACTATCACTTGTAGAAATGTGTTCTTCCACATGCCATTTGCCATCAGTCTTATACAATACAAGATGGAAAGAGCATACTGTATGTGAGAAATAATGATATGGAATTGTTGGGAAGTTTTCCTCTGAATACCACGTAACAGGGGAACAAGTAGCTGTATGCAGACATAAGCTCGCTGGCAGACAACTAATCACTTGAGTTTTCCCTCTTGTGATTTGTGTGATACTGAAACCACCCAGTATGAAATTCACTCTCATTAATCCACTTTAGCCTCTATATAGTAGAGTATAGATAAAAGAGTAGAGAGAATACCTTGTAGAATTGGCTCGTGTTCTTTTCCTGGCAAATTCATTAAATCTGTGATTGCCATTTCTATTCTTTTAAAGGTTTTACATCTATTTACAATTTAACAGCTCATACATATGGAAGACGTGGCTCACATTCAGAAGAACTAGACTTTTTAGAACTAATTGATTCTGGTAATTAATTTGTCCTACCTGCTGGAGCAGATAGAATTCATGTCAGCAGCATAAGGATTAGCACTAGACTCTAACATCTCCTCTAATTATCTAATAGCATGGCTTCTAGAATTCCAGCTCTATTAAAACACTTTTATCTATTAACTGTAGTGATTGGAATTGTAATGATGACTTGATTTCAAGAAGCTTATAATCAAGAGATGGCTGCAAAGCACTGTTTTTTTTTAATATCCAGGAGTTTAACATCAATAATTAGAGCAATTTGCAAGATGCAAGCTCATATTAAGTTGGCTGTGATGTTGGATATGACGCTAATTTGAGAAAATTGACTTTGGGGAAATGTTTTAGATTAAAAATGGCAAACACCGGCAGGTACCTGCCTGCCCTTCCTCTTAGATATGATACTGGAATATTGTCCTATGCCTGCATTTATGATCTTATGATTTTATTTTTGTTTTTGTTTTTATTTTTGTCTCTTTTTCTGCTTTTTCTTTTTTGTGTTTCTCTCTCTGTTATATCAGTATGTATGCAATATCCAACATAGATATAACTGCAATGTGTGCTGTACTCTCATGCCTATTCCGTGTGACTTTTCTGGATTGTCATTTTACCTTTGAGAAATGCTGTTACGGATGCTTACTGATATTTGTTGTTCAAAATATTGAAAATAAAGTGTTTCAAAAAAAAAAATGGCAAACACAAAAGCCCAGGGATAATGAAATGGGTTTGAATTAACCCAAAGTGCCAAAAAAATATCTGTGTGTGTGGTACAAATGAGTTTGCCTGTGTATGTTTATGGAATGCCCACACACATAGACACCAATATACAAGTATAAATAAAATATGTAATAACTGATTGCTTGTGTTGTACCTTTGTGGTGAAATATGTGGAAAATGTGTATTATATTTTTTGAACCAGTAAAGAATTGTTTTCTTTTCTGCCCATTATATCTCATTTGGGTATACACTGTGGGGCACATTTACCTAGGGTCGAATATCGAGGGTTAATTAACCCTCGATATTCGACTGGCGAATTGAAATTTAGCGCAATTCGTTCGATCAAACGATCGAAGAAATAATCGTTCGATCGAATGATTCTAAGGATTTTAATCCATCGATCTAACGAAATTCCTTCGATCAAAAAAACCTTGGAAAGCCTATGGGGACCTTCCCCATAGGCTAACATTGGCCTTGGTATGTTGTAGGTGGCGAACTAGGGGGTCGAGGAATTTTTTAAAGAGACAGTACTTCGACTATCGACTAGTCGAATAGTCAAACGATTTTTAGTTTGAATAGTTTCATTCGAAGTCGAAGGTTGAAGTAGCCCATTCGATGGTCGAAGTAGCCATATTAGACCATTCGAAATTCGAACTTTTTTTCCTCTATTCCTTCACTCGAACTAAGTAAATGGCCCCCTGTATGTGTATTATACATATGTATGTGTGTATATATAGATAGATAGATAGATAGAGATAGATAGATAGATAGATAGATAGATAGATAGATAGATAGATAGATAGATAGATAGATAGATAGATAGATAGATAGATAGATAGACACATACATTGGGCATATACATGTACATGAAAACAAAAAGAAGCTATGAGGATTAAAATATAAAAGACGATTGCGTCTAATAAATAATGCCTGGTGTGCTTTCCATCCCTTCTGATTTTGAAATGCAAATGAATAATTACAACAGAGCATGAAATGATGAACTCGTGCGCGTATAAAGCGCCTCCCGGCAGAGCATCATATAGTAATGAGCACAATTAATGTACAGTTTCAGCACCTCGAACAGCAGCGCTCTCTGCAATCCAAGCTCTCAATTAGTTTCAATGGAAGGGAAATCGCTTCCTCCCGCCCTGCTCTTCCCATTGGTTGTCAGCTGAGACACCTCAGGTCTCCGAGAAAACAAATGTGATCCATCTAGAGCCACCTACATCCTACCTACTATGCCTGAAGACAAATGCGTTTTGGAGAGAAGAGGAGATTAGAAGATTGACTTGACTACAACTCAGCTTGAACACTGATATTTGTTCTACTCTGGACAATGAATTTAAATTTTACTTCCCCTGGGCACCATGTGTCTACCCAAAGACCAACTTCATTTTTTATTGAAGACATTTTGCTCCACAAACCAAAACCTTTAAGAGAATCTTCTACCCATTTCAGCAGTTCTTTTACTTCCAGAGTTCCTATTTTAGACTACGGGTACCCACTGATGCCTACACCTACAATTCTAGCCCCACATCCCCATCATCTACTACACAAGCCTGAACATCACCATCCTTTTTTTCTTACCACATCAGGTAAGTACAATCTCGTCACTCTTAATATAAGAAATGCAGCAATGCCTTTTCTGTATAACTGTCTCATCTTATTGAGAGAGGAGAAATCATCTCCGAGACCGATATGAATGGAAATAAAACCAAGACAAACACAGTGGTTGCTACTGGTGCGTTTCAGACATATTTTTTCTACAAGAAAATGAAGAAAAATGAAGTGTAATAACGTGTAAGTGAGGAATTATTGATACCCGACCGATGGATATTGTTCCAAAAGTTATATTTAGGCAATATTATTCATTATTATTGAAGGTCAGAAAATATATCAGTGAGTGAAGCCAATTCATTGTTTTTAGGAAAAGCAGCAAACTGGAAATCTTTATTTCCTGCTGAATTTCACCTGTTTTACTAATATTTTACTACTGAAGAAAACGAAGAACCACAGATTGCTGAAATAGGTCTGCTTTTATTTAGGAACAGAGCAACATATACTGTATACAATTCAGTGACTCATGTAAAGATAAAATACTACAAAGTGTCATTCTAGAAAACTTATATCGATTTAGTACCTTTATTCAATCACTTGAAAAAAAAAAAAAAAAAAATATATATATATATATATATATATATATATATATATATATATATATATATATATATATATATATATATACCACCAATATACAGTACACTTATATTCTGCAAAATATTAAAAAATTTAAAAATTAATGAATTTGTTCAGGAAGGGTCTGTGCGATTTATTCTTTGCCAATATATATTAAACTATAAATTGCATACACTGTACATACCTACAGACAAGATACGAAAACAAACCCAACAAAAAAGCAAAAATCAAAGGGTACAAATGAATACCATAACTGATAATATTTGGTAGAATGTATGAGCATTGTACTGTGTGTGTGTGTTGTGCCTCAAATCCAGTGCGGGTATTTAAAGAAGTTTTAAACAATGGATACTATTGCAAGTGTGGAAGTCTGGAATTAGGCCAAGCACAATTATAATGTATTAGACAAATGTTATATTGTTTTGTTAACTAATTTGAAAAAACTTAATTCCAAAATGGTGTAGAAAAAATACGCATATTAACGCATGTAGAACAAATGAACAATCATATCTGTAATATTTCCCCTTAGGTCTTTACAAGATTGGTTAGATTAGGTTACTGGTAATAAAAATGTCATAGGTTAAATTTAGATAAAACGTTGTCAATCACATGGTTTCTTGTACACAGAACGTTTTTAAATACATGAATTACTCTCCCACTGAGCTAACAATCTAACCCAAGATAAGCAGGATGGTTCGGAGATCCCAAATGCCCTCACCTGACAGTTGCAACTGCTGTACAAGTCTTATACGATTTTGCCTGAAAGAAAATGTCATTCTGAGTAAATTGTACACATTAAAAATCATCAGGGGTTGGGTTGTTCCTCTTCCTCTTTTTTTAAGTTGAGTTATTATCAGATTTTTCACCATAAACAAAGACTTTTTTCAATTGCGTATCATTTATTTTGTACCCTTTTCCCAATATTTAAGTTTAACGTTTCATATTCCTGTATCTGGTGTTTCTGTCTGACAGCTCAGTGATCCAGGACATTTCTGAACTGTTCCAATTTGCTACATTTAATTGATACATTTAGTTGATACATTTCTCAGCAGCCTCTGTGGAATATTAGCAACTATTGTATCAATTCTGCCTTTAATGAAACTCAGGGATTTTGCTCAGCAGAAACAAAGGTAAGAAATGTATCAATTAAATGTATCAATTTAGAGCAGTTTACATGGTCGGCGACCACCCTTCCCAGGGCTGCTTTAGAAGGTGTAAAAAATGAAACTTTATACTGCAATATTAGAAAAACGATCACAAATAGAAAGTGGTCGGAAAAATTCTTTATTTTTGGTGAACCATCTGAAACCAACTGAACTGAAAAAAGTGTTTGAAGGTGAACAACCCCTTTAAAGTCGTCAGTGACATTGAGATTATCTGATCCTTTCTGCACTGCTGGGTCTGACTGTTGAAACTATGTAGAAAGACTGCTTCAGCCTATCATGGTTCTGCACAAGTTTGGTGGCTTCTGCTACAGTATTTAAAAAGTCATAACCAGCAGGTCAGGTGACACGTGACGGTTATATTGGAAAAATAACTTTAAAACTCGCAAGTGTGTGTTGGAAGGTTGCTTTCAATTACATCTTCTTTAATTGGGAAACAAGTCAAGCACTGGGCGCACATAGGAAATGGGGAGATGAAATGATCAAGGAAGAATATATATTGTTGCTAAACATATTCAGTGATGCTGTAGTCATTTTATTATTGATGATATAGGTTAAAGAAGGAGTTGAATAAAGCTGATGATTATTGATGATCATTTGGAAGGCAATTTATCAGTGACCTGACGTCTTTCTCATTTTTCCCGTAGGTTTGCCAGTACCAGCATTGTTCCCCCATCACTCGGAGCTGCCGGGCAAACATTGTCGCAGAAGGAAAGCGCGCACTGTGTTCTCCGACTCGCAGCTGTCTGGCCTGGAGAAACGCTTTGAGCTGCAGCGTTATCTTTCTACCCCAGAGAGAGTAGAACTGGCCACTGCCCTTAGCCTTTCCGAAACTCAGGTAAGTCCTGGGCCCCGGATCCCCATAGTTGTCTGTGAGGGGCCCATAGTCATAGTAAAATAGTAACATACTACCATAGTAACAGTACTGTCCCACCCACCCGGTCCCTCTCTTCTAAGGTCCCCACAAATCACCCCTGAATTAATCGAGCTCCTGTTCGGTCCAAGCTAATGGCATTGAGCATATGAACTATCAGCCAACTCTACCCAACTCCTACTCTGTACCCTCCAAGGAACAGACCAGTGTGTATTTGTACTCATCTAACTTTTGGCTGGAACTGTTCATTTAATGAGTAGATTCCATTCCCTAAATAATCAGACATGTATTTATATTTTAGCATTATCCTCAGCGCATGAGTAGAATACTGAGCCCCAAACAAACCCTCTTCTTACAAAATGAAATCTTTTAGTTATAGGACTTTACTGCGACATCTCCCACAAACTTCAGAACTGACAGAGTCTTTCCATATGGGGCCAGAAAAGCAGGGGATGGTGACTATTTTGGGGATCAGTAAGGGGATGTGGACATTCTGCTTTGGATTTCAGGGTCCAACTAATTACAATTAAACGTATAAATGCGAACAACTCCGGTAACATTTGCCCAACATTTCTTTAGGTAAAAACGTGGTTTCAGAACAGGCGGATGAAACACAAAAAGCAGTTAAGGAAAACCCAAGACGACCCCAAAACTGCCACGAGCGACTGCCACTTGGATCATAGCTCCAGTGAAACCGAGTCGGGGGATTTAAATGGCATAGAACGGGCCAAGGGGGGCAGCCAGAACCTCTTCCTCAGAGATGAAGCTGAAGATGATGTTGATATTATAGATGATTTGTGCCCATCGCATCATTCATCATTATAGTGGCTGTTACCGCTTATTGAGCCCTCATCATGTCACTGGGAGACCCAGAAGCTGCCATACAGCAAGTACAGGCCACGGGAAGCCTCTCTAGCACAGCTGATCTACAGAGATTCTGCTCTTTGGCTGACACTGAGCCCTTGCACAGGACTAGGAGGATACAACAAATAATACAAACTCGGGTTTTGTCGGGTTATCAGGCAGACCTCCTCCCACCCAGTAATAGTAATCCTCCTCAGTATGCAATGCTTGGGCACATCCATCTATAAACTGTACTTTGTTCCCTCACTCACAGGATTTTTCTCCAATGTTTGAGTTAGAAGAAAAATGGAGACATATTAGTGTACTTAAGGTAGCCTGGCAGAAAATGGTCTCGGCGCAGATTACCGTATGTACCGGTGTAAAGCTACAAGACAGAATTGAGGTCTTCAAATATGCAGCTACTTTCTCTCTGGGTACATTCCTTTATATGCAGTTATTTCATTACTAAATGGGACAATACCGGCTTTAGATACCATGCTGATATGAAAAAGGCTGTTTATACCCAGATTTCATGATTCAAATGCCTGTTCACTGCCATATGCCTTATATTCCATTCAACAAAATACTTTATTCCAGTCCACGACATATTATATCCAACTTCCCTAGAACGTGTGTGTTTTCTGCTCCATATAACAAATAGATTTGGGAACACTTGTGTTTTAATATGAAATATATCTGGGCCATTCTGTACCCATGAAATCCCTATCATTTCTGACACTGGCCAATAGAAATCAATGACTTTTTCTGAGGATAAATTAAAAAAAAAAAAACGAATAGCAAAATTAAACAAGTTATTCGTTAACTAAGAAACCATTGAGCGAAGACACACTCAAAGGGGCGTACAATCGCACTCAATCGCATACACAATTACACACTGATGCAAACACTTAAAGTAACACACACACTAGCCAAAAGCAAAGCGCACATCTTGTCATAACATTTCTACATTGTACAGACTTTGTCAACGTTTCGCCCAGGGTCCTGCTCTGCACAACGAATGGCTTTGTCAAAGCTTCTAAAGCTCAAGCTGGAATATTATATTATATGTTATGGAGTATGGATCTATGTAAGCCCTGGTGATGCTGAGTGATGTACAGATACATATATTGTATAGAGATAACCCTTGCTCCTTGTACACTAAAATGCCCTGTAAATAGTAAGACATATTTATGTGTTCTGCTCTTTTTGAAAAACATGACCGCTCTACCTAACCCTGGCTTTCTTTGTTTTTTCTCTTTATTTACTGTGTTTTACATGGTATCGTCATATACTTCTTTAAGGAGTAAGATCTAACATTAACTTTACATCTAACAAAAAAAAAATTATACCTCCCAGGGTAGTTACTACTATAGCCCTAGATAATGAACCCTCTCCAGCTCTGGTTAATTGTACATTCAGGGACCATCCAATACTTATAGAGCTCTTACTTCATTCCAATGTAAAAATAAATAATAAATAAATAAAAGATAATGGCTACCAGAGATACAGAGTCCCATGTGCCATGGAACTGGATTTATTGGAACATGAGGGGATGAACCGATTCTGCCAACTTTGAACTTCTTAACTCAATTAATCGCTGCTTGGGCTACCAGGCAAGTGGCTAGTGAGAGATTGCTTTTGCTGAGCCCTTGTCCATCTGCCTTTTGAACAAATCATGTAGGACTGACATTTGGTACGAGTTCCCCCCAATGGTGTTTATTTGTCACTTTCCCATGACTTATTCCTGTAAGATTTACTGCTTACTGCAATAATAGGATTATGGGGATTCCAAAGATCAGCTGATTTGAACCTTTTCTCTCTCCTTTCAAAAAAGTCAAGCCTACATTCTGTTGTACAGTGAGCCTTTTATTCAACGAATTAACTCCACGTCGTGTCCCAACAAATTCAATTAACAGGATCTGCGGCCACAAAAACTAAGGCCGGACTCAATGTTCTCTTTTATCCCAATAATAAATCAATTTTGGCAGATTGGTGTTGTTTTATTGCAGAAGTAAGTTAATGGTATCACATTCTTGGGGTTACTTTATCCATGCATCTTTTAAATATATTTTAATAAATATATATTAATTTAATATATATATCTATAGCTATATATAGATACATATATATATATATATATTTATATATGTTATATATATATATATATAGATATATATATATATATATATATACACACATATAATATATATATTAAAAAATATATATATATATATTAAATTAATATAAAATATATGAAATATATATATCTAGTATATATTGTAATGTTCTCCCTGCAAATAACATGAAAATAAAAAAGCGAGCCTGCACTGTTATATTATTGGAAAAACGGAAAATATTTGTTTAGTTGCTTCAATTTTGTTTACTTGTGTTTATGCAAATAACATGTAACATACCATTAAAATAAGTTATTCCACAATGAAAAAGGAGCTAGAGCATAGTGATCGTTTTAGTAAAGGTTCATATCTACTTATTTTCCCTTTTTTTAAAAACAAGGAAATAATAACAAAGATGAGCAAAAGTAGGTAATACCCATTTCCCTGAAAAACGCCTGGTCTATTCCCAGTGCTTGGTGTTGATTTCACTTTACTTTAGCTTTGCCAATAAGGTAAAAATATCACTTGTAGAGGGAAGAAGTCGTTATACAATAGGTAATATTCCGTTAATTCTCCGAGCTAAATCTCCCCATATTTCATTGTTTTTGATTCTCCTTCCTAATACTTTGTATTTGTCACTTGGGATTTTTTGAGATTTTTTGAGATATATTTTATCTTTTACTCAGAAATAATCTTCTAACCCACGTGTAAAAAAAAAAACAACCCCAATTTGAATCTTGTTACCTTGAGAGGTCTACCTGACATTGGTTTGCAGCTTCGGAAAACAAGTCCTAACTAGGTATTATTTTGGCAATGTTAAAGTATTTTGCAGCTGTACAGACAACACCCTGCAGTTGGTCACATTTGGAATATTATCTATTTTCCCAGGACCGCGACTCATTCACAAGGGAATTTTCTATATTACAACTGTATGTTCCTAACTGGAATTCCTCGCACCCCAAACCTCTTTCAGTATCATAAGTTTTAAAGGTTAATACAATCGTTATAAGTTATTGGTCTTGCTTTTTTTAACTTTTCAATACTCTAGGTTTTATTATTTATTTATTACTCTTGGCTTGCAGGTGAATCGTAACTGGAATGTGATATTAACCTATTAACTCATAATCTAACAAGTCACGAGTCTGGATCATTTATATTACAAACAATAAAAAGGCCTTGGCAAATTGAAGAATCTCCATAAAGTCCAGAGAAATTTAAGAACCATTCTGCCTGCCAGTGCCGGACAACGCCTGCCGGGCGCCGCAAGCAACCTAGATGAATCTCCCCCGCGGCAGTGCGCATCCGGTGACGCGCGGGTGACGTCGTGCGCAAACGGGGACGCGCTTGCTCGGCCGTGCGCAAACTTGGCTGCTCGTATAGTAAAAGTAACAGTATATCTTTTTTAGATACTTTGTTATTAAAAATATTTCAGCACAGCAACAAAGAAACCTTCTATAGTTACAACTCCTAACTGGCAACCAATGGAATGTATTTAGTTCCTTCATATTCCATATCAATATATAAATAATATAGGTGTGTGTGATTTGTAATATTTAAACCAAATAATCTATAAAGGGCACCATGGCATGCCAGATATCTATAGATAAATATCATGCAAACTATTTAATTAAAAATGTCATTTATACTACTTTTGCTGTTATTTTAGCTATCTGTGCTTTTGTTCTTTTTAAAGTGTCCTATGGTATAAATGTAGTCCTTGATTTATTTGCTATGGTATAAATGTAGTCCTTGATTTATTTGCTATGGTATAAATGTAGTCCTTGATTTATTTGCAATGCTTACTGACCCATGCTGTAATTTTGTTTTAATTAATTTGTACTTTTAAGAATAAGCAATGGGAAAACAGCAAGAACTAAACAAACAGGCTCCTCCCTTGAGAGCTAAGCAACAATTGAAGAGATCGACAGACTGGAAATGTTCTTCTGTGATTGGCTGCCAGTCAATCGGATTTTTCAATCACAGGGGAGAGTGTATTCTGCAGCTGAGCTAAATTCAGTTCTAGGACTTGATGGCTGTCACTGAATTCTTATCAGTGATATAATGCACAAGTAAGTTGAGGCCTATCTACAGCATATAAAGCTGCTTGCTAAAGACTTGCAAGATGAAAGTGGGTGTTTTTAGAAATTGATCAAACCCATTTTCTGATTGCCAAATTACTGTAAATCACTTTTGCTATGGAAGCCTTCATACAAGCAGTGCAGAATCCTCTCTCCTATTCATTGGGACAATATGCTCATTACTGCCTTACTGCCAATTAGGTACAGGAGGGCCCCATACTTAAGTCTCTTCCTCCAACATTTGGGATCTGAAATGGCTTTTCAGCAGTTTTAAAAATGTTTTGCCTGTTTATTCCAATAGTCCCATTATAATCATGCTTACTGTAAAGATTGTTATTGTATACAGTAACTGCACTTGAACGATAAACACAGAGCTCAGCATATTACATAGTAACATTGTAACATAGTAAGCAGAGGGTAGGAAACTCGTAAGATGGGTCATATGGGGTCAGTATGTACTATTTTTAATATACTAATTTAATAAAAACTTGACTTTTTATAATTGGTAGTTCACGGATATTTTTATTATATTATAATTAAGGTTGAAAATTTCAAGTTCAACCTTTTAACACTATTTTAACCTGCCTACCTGCTAGCTGATCCAGAGGAAGGAAAAAAAATCCCATCTGAAGCCTCTCCAATTTGCCTCAAAGGGGGAAAAATTCCTTCCTGACTCCAAAATGGCAATCAGACTAGTCCCTGGATCAACTTGTACTATGAGCTATCTCCCATAACCCTGTATTCCCTTACTTGCTAAAAAGTTATCCAATCCCTTCTTAAAGCTAAATCTAATGTATCAGCCTGTACAACTGATTCAGGGAGAGAATTCCACATCTTCACAGCTCTCACTGTAAAAAACCCCTTCTGAATATTTAGGCTGAAACTCTTTTCTTCTGATCGGAATGGATGACCTTGTGTCAACGGGTAAATAAAGCATTAGAGAGATTATTATATGATCCCTTATATATTTATACATAGTTATCATATCTCCCCTTAAGCGCCTCTTCTCCAGCGTGAACATCCCCAATTTGGCCAGTCTTTCCTCATAGCTAAGATTTTCCATACCATTCACCAGCTATATTGTCTCACTTGGTTTTTGGAAGGCTAACCCATACAAGGTAGGTTTCTTCTTCATGTCATTTCTTATTCATGTCATTTACTGTAGGTACACTAGGTCCCTTGCCATTATATAGGCACAGTTGAGATCCCCGGCATACATCAAGCCTTTTTGGGGGGTTTCTGTGCTCGTTCTCCTACTATTCAATGTCCATCCTGAGACACTGCTATATTAATGATTATCATTTACCTAATTTCCTCTTTATAACAATTTATTTACCTAAGGAGGTGGCAGATAGAGAAATGGTGCCCATGTAACTGTGTTTTAATGTTTATTGTCTCAATTTTAAGGATCTAAGGATGGTAAATAAAGCATTTAGTTTCACAATGATATCCTGTGCTGTGGTTCCCAATATATGGCGATAGGAGCTAGTTCGTTCTTTATAAACGTTGTCCTCCCAGGGACCCACACCTTTTGGTTTACTGATATAAGTTTATATACTGCTGATAAAGGCGACGGTGAGTTTGCTCTGAGTTGTGTATCATGCTATGTCTTTCCCTCACTTTACCAGCAATCTTATGATTCTCCTGATTTCTGTCTTCTCCTTACTTTCAGTTTGTGTCTCTAGTCTTCATTCCACTTTTTTCACTTTTTCCTGCCATGTTTCATACCAGATCTTCTCCCTTTTTTTCCTTTTTCCTTCTATTTCTGTGTATTGCCTCTTTGTGTTTTGCTCCCTCTTTCTTGACCTGCTCTTTATCCTGTGTCAGACCTTTTTGCTCTCTGCCTTCCAATTTATTTTATGTATTTTCGTGTTCTTTTCCGTGTGCCCTTTGCTTTCCTTTTGTCCCCAGTCCAGTTTTATTGACTTTCTTCCCTTTTTTTGCCTCACCCCTTTTAATGCTCTTTCCTTATAGCACTTTTGCTCTTTCCCAATGACCATTTTCATTTTCTTTTCTTTTTTCCCTTCTGTCCCCTAAACTCCTTTGACTTCCCTTCCCCCCCCCCCCCCCCACTGAGCCAATGTAGCAGAAGGCAACTGATTAATCATAGGCAGGTGAAGGAACACAAAACCCATTGTGGAAAACTAATACTTTGATGGAGGATGCTGGATTTTGCTATATTACATCAATAGTCAGAACTAGCAGTAAATGTCAAAAAGTTGAGGATCGAAAAGTTTTTAAAAATTACATTTCTTCAATTTAATATTTGCATCTACAACAACAACAAAGTTAATTAGGTTTCACAAATATGGTTTATAGTTATCCCAATCACAGATGTTAACCGTATTAATTAAATGGTAAGTTCTAGCATTCAGCCATTGATACACCCATTTTGATAAATTTTCCCCTAATTCCAATTAACACCATTTGCCAGACAGTGCCAGGCCAAGCCAATCCGATGCCCTAGGAAACCTGGTAAGCTTGCACTCCAGTGGGTCCATGGAGAAAAATGGTATACCCCCTTTTTCAACAATGGTTTAATGAATAAGACTTGTGTTGAACATTTTTTTGCCAATTGTTTTGTATTATTATTAATATTATTATTATGTATGAATTGTTTTATTTATTGTACTAACTAAGGAGGTCAGAGTGTGCACCATAGTGCTCATACAGAGAGTACTTCTGGCTGTGCACATCACGCTGGAATGATTTTTTGTAGGTGGCACTGACACCAATATGTTTTAAATTGTAGGGGGCACTGACACTTGCAGGGGCCCCTGGCCCCAATATCTTTTTTTAACTTGCAGGGGACTCTGACAACAATAGTCTTTCTAAACTTGTAGGGGGCCCTGGCAACAATATTTTTTTTACTTGTTGGTGGCATTGACACCAATGTTTCGTGACTTGTAGGGGGCCCTGAATACAATAGTTTTTTTTAAACTTGTAGGGGGCCCTGACACCAATGTTTTTTTTTTTTAACTTGTAGGGGATCCTGGCACCAATTTTTTAACTTGTACTGAGCCATGGCCATCAATTTTTGTTGTATTTGTAAGCTAGGGCCCTGGCCACCAATTTTTTTTTCAACTTGTACGGGGGCCCTGATCACCAGTGGAGTGGGCAGGGCCCAGAACATTTTGTCGATTTCTGGTGGCACCCCTGAGCTCCCCATCTTCTTTTCTGCTGATTCACTGCACACACTCTGTGCTGCTGTCAGTTACTGAGCTTAGGAACCGACTCAAAATATACAGTACACATAGAATAGAAATGTCCCAATATAAGGTTGATTAGTAATTAATACAGATAATTTCTACATGGCAGCAGAGAAACCAGTGCAGCTAGCATTAGAATTTAATAATCAGATCTGTAACAGCTTATATTACAGACCAACCTCATTTTCTGCTTGATAATTAGTGACGACCCCTAAGCTTAGCTTCTCAACAGCTTCTCAACAGCTGCCCAGAGCCCACTGAGCATGTGAGTGTCACAGACACGTTCCAAGATGGTGACCCCCTGTGATAAGTTTGAAGTCCTGGATCATTGCTGCTATTGAGAAGCTAAAAAATTAGGCTGGTGCAATAAGCTCATTATTTAAAATATGGCATTTTTAGCCATATTAATTTTTAGGGTTTAGTTCTCCTTTAAGACCTGACAGAATCCAAGTAGCAGAGGATGCCTCCCAAAGTGAAAGGCTGCTGTTATAGGGAATAGAGTGAGCTGTGACTGGAACCTTGGTGTTAGTTTTGAGTTTGGGATAATGTACGTTGGTCTGTTTTAGACCTGGTTAACAGGATTGCCACATATCTGGAGCTCTGCTTCTACTGAAGCTGCCTACTATGCGAATCCTGGAATTACCTTCATGTTCTGAATTCCTTTGTATCGATATGCGCATGATTCAGCAGAAGAGACAGGACAGACTAAATGGCCAATGGTGTAGCTATCAATACATGCAACAACTGTGTCCCTTTTAGCATATCTGCATCTGTTGCAGGCACATGAGCTCTTATGGTCCTACAGAACCAGCATCTGCACATTTTCAAGAAAATCTGTGGATTCTAGAAAATGCCAGACGGGCTGCTATAAGATGCCATAGATACCATTATTGGGCTGCTGGGACTGTCAAAGTGTCCCATAGTTGTGATACTTAATAAACAACTTGTTTATTAAAAGCAATTTGTGATCGAAGGAAAAAAGTTCGATTGATGGATTAAAATCCTTTGAATCATTCGATTCGAAGGATTTAATCGTTCAATCGAACGATTTTTCCTTCGATCGTTCGATCAAACTATTGCGGTTAATCCTTCGACTTCGAAGTCGAAGGATTTAACTTAGATGGTCGAATATCGAGGGTTAATTAACCAGTGGCATCCCGAATGTCTAAGGTGCTATAAATTGCACTAATAACGTGTGACAATATCAAATGCCCTAAAATATCGCACAAAATAACGCATGCTATAAAATACCGCACACAATTCAGCTAAAATTAGCGTAAAAATATCACCTCTTAAGATAGACAAGTGAACTATTAGTGAACGATTGGTAATTCTAAAAATATATGAAGTGCTAAAAAATTTTAAGGCATGCTATAAATAACACTCACTTTTTCGACCTTTAGTGAATCAGACCCATAGTGTCCTACATTATTAATTATAACATCTTTTAATGACTACACTTACATGCATCTGAATATAGATTTAGATAAAAAAGAACCCTTAAACATGTTGGCACCAATGAAGATTATCATTCTCAATTACACAAGTGGTGGTGTTAATGGAAGCGCTAGGTGAGTATCAGAGACCTATTTGCCCACATCTAATATTTTAATTAAACCATGTGTTCACTTTAACCCATTCATCTCTCTTTGAAGACTGTTCTTTAGTATTTAGCCTCAGATGTAAGGTATAATGAACACTGGCCTTTTGATTTAATGAACAAATCATGCCATCAAGATAGGAGTTCTTTGTATCCTTTTATTTTGCCAGCTATAGAACTTGTTTAATTGAAGGGGTCTTTTACCAAAATACATTAAGGGCTCTGAATTAGGAAAACCTTTCCTGAATTGAAAGTAGAAGCAGACATGTTCCCTTTGATCTAAAGGACTGATCTAAAGTGGGCAATGGCTCGCTGAAAATGAGCCGATGGCCCATTATTTGAATCAAATGCACATGCTGCCGTGTGCAGCAAAATGCTTAATTTCTTAATTGGTCACCTTCTGCTCTGACTATCCAGTCTGCCCTTTTTAAATGATATGGAGCTCACTATCATATGTTTCATTTAAAAGAGTTAATAAAATGGGCATTCTAAGATATTTACATATTGTTAGCAGATTCTGTGAACAAGGGACTGGTTATAACAATACATGGAAAAAAGTGGCCTTTAAAAAGAATGACGTGCAGCATGTGTTAATTGATTTTTTTATGAAATGGAAATTGTTTGATCTCATTTAATAGTTCTGATAATTATTTAAGCATCTTAGTGTAAATGAACAAACGCACTGGGCAAGTAAATAATAGACATCCATCTGCTGCAGCTCCAAACAACTCTGGCAGTGTGAGGATTAGAAATAGAATCATTAATGTTCTTTCCGTGCTATTGTTTTCCTTTATTGGCCTGGCTTCTTTTTAATTAGCGACATTTAATTGGGGTTGGTTAAATGCATTTAGAAATAAAACACCTTTTGTAAAACAATTTTTCTTTCTTTTACAATATACACTGTATGGGAAACCATAAAAGTTCAGGTTTACAAAGCAATGCCTAATTCGATATTTAACCATATTATGTGGATTATTTTGTTTGAGGGTTGTTGTTAATTATACTCACATAATGATACCTGACCAAGCAAAATGTTATAATCCCCTGCTTCTTGCAAATACACACTTGTGGCAGAGGCACTTACACATCATGTACATCGAGATAAGTGCTGAGAATTAAACACAACAATGGCAGGAAGTCCATGCTTTGAAAAGCTTACAATTAGTGATGGGCGAATTTGCGCCATTTTGCTTTGCCGAAAAATTCTCGAATTTCGCGCGAAATTCGCGAAACGGTGAAAAATTTGCGAAATGGCGTTTTTGACGCCGGCGTCCATTTTTTCGAAAAAATTTTTTATGACGCCGGCGAATTTTTTACGCGAATTTTCACGGGAGTTTCGCGAATTTATTCGCTGGCGGCGAATTGCGCAAATTCGCTGCAAATTCGCCCATCACTACTTACAATCTATTATATGATTAACTTAAGTGTAGCCATAAAAATACAGATCACACTCTGATAATAATATTGGCCAAATGGATGAAACTTTCATATCATCAAAACCTGGGCAAAATTAAAAGACGAGCAATTAATTATTTTTTTAAATTTTTTTTTACTGTCCAGACACCCTGAAATACCAACTGGAAACACATGACAAATGCTCAGTTGCCACAGTTATTTCTGAATTATTCTACACATAAAGGGGCTCATTTATCTTCTATCAAACTGGCAAAACATGAAGGATTTTCAGCAGTTTTATATTCGTCCCTTTTATCAAATCTTTCTTGATTGCTAGGAATATTTTCCTTTTTCTTTTTTGAATTATTGAATTATTATTATCAATATTGTAAAATAAAACAAGCAATAACAATATCTCACAAAGGGAACAAGGAAACACATATTGTTTGTAACTAGTAGAAATAAGTCAAAGGCAATTGGACATTTAGAGTTTTTCTTAAAAACCTATCAGTAGTGATGAGCGAATAAATTTCGACAAGCGCAAATTCACAACGAATTTCTGTGTTTCGCCATCGGTGAATAAGTTTACAAAACTGCCAGGAAAATTTGTCGGCGAAAAATCTGCTGCATCGAAAAAACTTGGGCATGCGTCAGAATAGTTGTGCTCTTAAAAATTATTTGTATGCCCATTGACTTTAATGCAATTGGATAAAATAGGCAAGTGTACAAAAATTGTCGCTGGAGTCAAAATATTTTTGATCCCCATTGACTTCAATGCGTTTTGGCTAAGCAAAACAGGTCAAATTCACCCATCACTAATCACCAGTCATCCGAGTGGCTTCTTTATTAACATGTATGTCTGTGACTTTACTAGCCTCAAGGGTTTAAATGCTGGGAAATTCCCTACCACTTCAGTTGAACTGAAGAAGCCACTCAGATGAAATGTTTTCAAGAAAAACTCTAACTGGCAGATTGATTACGGTTCGAATTGTAAATTCTAATTTGAATTTTCGAGTTGGATTTTTGGTCAAAACTCACTAATTCGAGTTGGGAATAATCCAAACTGGAATTTAAATTCGATATTTGATTGTTGACAGTGGAAACAGCTCAAATATGATAGTATGCCATCTAAAAACTGCCGAGTCAACATCAGAGGTCCAGTGACCCAAGTGAAGATGTTAATAGTAGTGATGGGTGAATCTGTCCCATTTCACTTTGCTGAAATATTCACGAAACATCGGGAAAATTTGTGAAACTGCGAAAAAATGCGAAAAGCATTGAAGTCAATGGCGTCAAAATTATTTTGACGAGCATCAATTTTTACTCAAGTGACAATTTTTATAAGCCTAACTATTTTGTCCAAATGCATTAAAGTCCATGGGTGTCATAAAAATTTTGACACGTGGCAATTTTTATGCACGGGAAAATTTTGACACACAATCATTTTTTTTGTCGCATTAAATTTTTCACCAGCAAAAACATTTGAAGTGTGGAAGTAAACTGCGAATCCATGGCTGCCGAATAAATTCACCCATCACTATCCTTCCTGACATTCAAGTTTTTTTTCTGAAGAATTTGATTCTAGTGTTTGGGTCTGTAATATTCGTTCGAGTTTTAGACGTTTTGAGTTTTTTCAAAAATTAGATACTATTGGAGTTTTGAGGTTATTCAAGTTCATTTGAAGTAAAAAAAAACTCTATAACTCGACCTTTGATAAATATGCCCCTAAATGTCCAGTTGCCTTTGACTTAATTCTATTAGATACTGTATATCATCATACATATCAATGCGACTCTTCATAGACATCTTTTTTGTAAATAAACTAATAAAAGGTATATAAGATCATTTATCACTTCACTGCTCTATGTCTCTGAGCATATGGTGTAATCTGGAGACATTTTAGTAAAATTTTGGTAAAAATGGCCAATCAAAAAAGAGAAAATATTAACATGAGACATGTTAAAGGGGAACTCCAGCTTCCAAACCAAAATTTGATAAAGAGGCCAGCATAACACAGAAACCCCTAATATACCCATCACAGTTACCTGTTTCTTCAAAAATAATGAATAAATTACATTTTCTATGCTGAAATCCAGCTGTTTAACAGTTCTTCTCTTTCTGTATCATTTGAAATCCTGGCAGGGAAGGAGGGACTAAAACACTGATGTTACAAACAACTTCTCCGCAGTTTACAGACATCATGCAGTAACTACATAACCCACAATGTATTGCACTCTGATGTTTATTTCCTCTTTGGAATCACAGGTGCAGGGAATTGTGGGGTTTGGAGGATGCAAGCTGAGGACAGCTGGCTGTCGATACAAAGTAACAGTAGTCAGCCAGCTCAGCAAAGTAGTCAGGGGGCTAGGCTTAGGGAACTGTCAGAAACTATTAAAAATCATGAAAAGTCTGCATATTTTTTAATATTGCAAAGTTGCTTGGAATTATGTTTACGTTTCAAAAATCTAAAGTTATGTTTTTGTGGATTTCCCCTTTAACAACCTATTCACACCAGAGCTAATTTTAGACTTACATTTCAGTGACATAAATAGATGTTACTGGGCCCCACAGCAAATTGAGTTTAGGGCTCCAAAACATTTGAAAGTCCTAAAATTTATTAGGATCTCACTAGTGCCTCTACACTCCTAGACCCCTTCTGCATTTACAGGGTGTCTGATACATTTATAGATTAGCTCTCTTTTAGCTCTTCTTTTATACAGAAACCCGCTAACTAATAAAGTGGAAGACCATGACCCATTTTAATCAAATAATTCTTAATTTTTAAAAAATGATTTCCTTTTTCTCTGTAGTAACAAAACAGTACATTAAATTTATTCTGGTTTAATTTGCTAACAAATAATTAAGATAAATATCGTTATTATGGATATGTTATATGGATACATAGGGCTATGTTGCCATGTGTAGGAAGCTCTAGAATAACAAACAATGGTATAAGCCTCTGTTATTGGCACCTTTACAGCAATACCAAAATGATTTATTTTCGTTAATTGATCTCCGGTTGTGGGTCGCTCATGGAACCGATTTGTGAATTTGTGGATGTGGTACTTCAGCCTTTAGTTTTACACCTGGATTCCCATCTAGAGGACACCACCCAACTCTTGAGGGAAATTGATGGTCTCTTTGTAGATCAAGACTGTTTGTTGGTAGGATTGGATGAGCATACCCCACAAAATGGGTTTGGATACTTTGAGAATGTTTTTTAAAAGGATACAGAATTAAATTTCAATTCAACATGAATTAATTTTAAACGTAAATTTTATACCATAATGTTTTTCTGTTTGATTTAACACACTACTTACAAATGCAAAACGTAGTGATGGGAGCCAAATGTGCTCCCAGCTATGCCAACATATTTCTGGGTGAATGGGAAAGACACATTTTCACAGATGAGGGGCTCAAGATGTACCTGTGTCACATTCTAAGATGGCATAGGTACATCGACAATATCTTACTCATCTGGCATGAGAGATTAGTTTGTTAAAGGAATTTGACAGCAAATTTAATCAGAATACATTTAATTTACATTTAACCATGAATTATGACTCAAAAAAACTCACATTTTAGGATGTTACTATAAATATCAATGAATCTGGTGTAATCTCTACTACACTATTTCGAAAAACTACAGAAAGTAATAGCTTATTGCTTGCCTCTTCCATACATCCTAATAGTTGTATTAAAGGGATTCCTAAGGGCCAGTATCTCAGGTTAAGGCAAAGGCCACACTAGGCGATAGTGCCGCGATTTGACTCGCGGCGACTTTATCAATTGTTATTTGTTATTCTGATTTGACGTCTCACTCTCTCTCTTTAAGCCGCAATCGCTGGGGAAACTTTTGCGCTGGCGTCTATGGGGAATCGCGAAAAATCGCCAGCGTAAAAACACACGCTGCGATCTTTTTTCTACTGTCGCTCGAAATTGCCTCGCTAGGCGATTTCGAGCACACGCGGCGGCGATCTTTTTTCTACTGTCGCTCGAAATTGCCTCGCTAGGCGATTTCGAGCGACAATAGAAATAAGATCGCCGCGAGTGTTTTTACGCTGGCGATTTTTCGCGATTCCCCATAGATGCCAGCGCAAAAGTTTCCCCAGCGATTGCGGCTTAAAAGTCGCGGCGAAAAGTCGCCGCGAGTCAAATCGCGGCGCTATCGCCTAGTGTGGCCTTAGCCTAAGGTTTATCTGATCATCAGATGATGAGTTCAAAAGGCAGAGCTTTGACCTTTACAAGAGGTTCAGAGCGCAGAGGTATAACAGCAGATGTTTACATAGGGCTTATCAATGGGCTCTAAAATGAGAGAGTCATTGCTATATACACCTAAAAGATGTTTACGAGTTGCAAAAGGTGGTATCAATATGAATTCCAACCAACTGATGCTCACTTTTAGTGCCAATGACAGAAAAATAAAACAGTAGCTTGTACTTGATGGTAACTACGCTACATGAACGCATATTGGAGGGAGACCAATCCTATTGGGTTTATTTAATGTTTAAATGATTTGTAGCAGACTTAAGATCTGAAGATTCAAATTACAGAAAGTTTCATTATCCAGAAAACCCCAGGTTCCAAGCATGCAGGATAATATATCCTATCCATATATATAGATTACAAGATGATGCCATAACCAAAATGTTATGACTCTTCCCTGTGGTCTAGTGGGCCAGTGGGGACTTCCGGGTTTTACTTGCTGTGCGTATAACATCATCACTTTTTGGCACAAAAAAAAAAAGTACTAAAAGGGGCCTCGGCCCAAACATTTTAACTGTTGTTAGGTCTAATTTTGTTAATTCCTGTGTGTGCTTTCTGTCTGATGTCCTCTGGTTTTGATCTCTGCCTGTCTGCTGAATTCTGCTTATACTGACCTCTGCCTGTCTAGCTATTCTTGAACTCTGCCTATACCAACCTCTGCCTGCCTGACTATTCTTGAACTTAGCCTGTACCGACTCTGGCCTGTCTGACCCCGTTTGAACTCTGCCTGAACCAACCCGTGCCTACCTGACCTTGTTATTTCTCGTTATACCATGGCAGGTTGGTGTTGCCTTCCGTCCTAGATAAGATAGTGCCCCTTTGCTTGTCCAGAATACTTCTTTGCTCCTCTCATATTAAGACCAGGAGCTTAGCACTTGTTCTGAACTTAGAGAGCCATTTGTGACACAAATATAAGAAATTAACAATTTTGTTAATTCACGGAAGCCTAGATTTTATGTCCAATTTTAAATAACTTAATGTGGTGTTAACTTGAGATTGTGTTTGCTTTTTTGAAGATATATTTTCCCCGTAGAAATTATCTTTGGGTAAGTCCATACACAACTAACAGTCTGTTCTTTGTATATAGTACATATAGAGCAAACTGAGGAGCCGTAGACCATTTATCTGCTATGCGGTAGATAGGGTGAGACGTCAAATCAGAATAACAAATAACAATTGATAAATACCAGAGATGTTATTTAAAGTAGGCTTCTCGATTATTCCCTGATTTTGGGCATATAAATGGTGTTTCTCAATGGCAAAATAACTTTTTTTTGGTGCATCAATGCCACACTAACATTTCATGTACATTTAAGACAAACATAAGGCAGCATTCCGATTCTAGACTCAAAAATTTGAGAATGATTAAATGAAAAACAAAAAAAACACAAAAACCTCTAAGGCAAAACATTGCCAAGTAAGAGTTGTAGAGGTGCTATTGAAGTCAATGGGAGTTTATTTTAAAATTTTGACAAACTGCTTAAACTGAATGGCAATAAAAAAGGTGAGATTAGATAATAAAAGCCTTTTTTTTAAATACAGTTTCCAAGTTATTGCTTTGTCTCTATACTACAAATTTATTTCTATAGAGGCAGTATACCACCCATGTACGCTTGAGTTCAGTGAATGGGTCTTGCTCTGAACATACGTTTTGCCTTTTGTTTTAATTAAAAAATATCTATAGTTTTTGTTATTTTTCGAGATAAACAGGACAAACGGGAAGTGGGAACAGAAATTGAAGCTACTCCATGTTTGGTCCTTGCAAGGTAGATAATTAGACTACCAGTGTAAGATAATTTCCCCATTTAATGGCCTCTCAATTTGCCTTTTGGCAGGAGTGCCCCTAAGTAGCTTAAATTTTCCTGTTTAACTCAAGAAATAAATAAACTTATAGATTTTTCATGATTAAAACAATAGGCAAAATTACTTAAATTTCCCTGTAAGGTTTAAGAGATTAAAAAAAAAATGCATAGGTGTTTCATGATTAAAACAATGGGTAAAAATGAAGCACATGTTGAACAAGGGAGTATGTTGAGATATGAGTTCTTCCTGCATTCAAGTGAACTCCACATTAAAGCAGGGGATTTTCAAGCTAATTTTTTTCAGGCAGCAACCCTACTTTAAGGGGCCAATTTTTGGATTTTTAAATGTTTTTTGTTTCCCCAAATTGAACTTTTTAGTGCTAAAAAAAGATGTATTTAACTTATTACTCTATGCCATGAAAAACATGATATTAAATGTAAAAATGAAGAAAAACACTAATACAAAACTTTTCCAGGCATGTCCAGTGCGGCCTGCAGGCCAATTGCGGCCCTTTATCAAATTTACACTGGCCCTCAGCCTCCATCATGAAATTAATAATAATGTGCCAGCATAGTTCGATCAGGAATCATGTAGATGTAGCCGTAATATTTGGGCACATTAGTGAAATGATCTGCCACTTAGTCTATAACGCTGCCTGTGTGCTGAAGGTGTTAGCAATAGACACGTACTGGCACATAGTGACGCGTTGAAAAAAACCTTTAAAACTACACAAATTAATTTTGATAAATAGGCCTCTAACATAGCTTGCTCTGAGATCAGAAGTTCTATTGAACAACATTTGAAAGGATACTGAAATATTTGAGTCAGCCTTTCCCAGAAGCCCATACTGTTAAAGGCAGGTGTAGCTACAGCAAAGCTGATGCTTTTGTATTAATAAAAATTATGATACCTATCTCCCCAAAGAAGGAGCCTACAATCTTATATTTATCAAACAAATAAAAAAATCATCCTAATCATTGAGTGCGCAATAGACGCAATGCTCCACGACATTAACGATTTTCCTTTCTGGGGCAGCTGGGAGGAGCAGGTCTGGTCCACCGGCCCAGTCCGACGCTGCACTCAAAGCATTTAACCTGCGTACACCCTACCTGTACTATGGTTTTGCTTATATTGCACAAAATGGAAACAGATACTTTGTATTATATTTGTGATTTCTGTTATGCTGAGCAAAAAACAAAGGGCATAATTTGTTATTTTGATTGAGGAAGGAAAAAGTAAACAGAAAGTGAAGTTTGCTGACCATAGAAAGGGAGAAAAGCATTGATTACAGGCAGGTTACAAATCACTATGCTTATGCAATATGCTGTTTGAAGGAATAATGTTTGCATCTACCCTTCCTTATGTTCATCACCCTCATTCAGACACGCAAGTCCGATTTTTGGAAGGGCTGTATGGGTGAAAATCGCTTGTCTGGATTGCCAAATTAGGAATCAAATAAAATTAATTGATTCATAATAATCAGGACTGGCTGCCTACACTTAGACACATACTTGGTTAAAGCTAAAAACATTCAAACTGAGAACAGTTTGTAACTGATGGACAATTCAGTCAAGTTCAGCCAATCACTGAAGTACTGTAAATTACATCCCATGCTTTTGCAAGTAACAAACAGGAAAAAGGTCTATAAGCACAAGGCATCAGCACCCAAAGGAAAAAAAAGAAATTCTTAATTTTTATTTTAATTTGAGCAGCCATGACTGCAGATGATTTTTTTCTCTTCATAATAGAAAGTTTAAGAACAACCCTATTTGTCAGAACTTTGCATTTCATGAACACAGCATATTAGAGCCTATTATTACATCTTCCATTATTAGTGGTTTCTCCCATTTAATAGATAAAGATTTTTGTGCCCGGGGAAAATTTGAACACTTCAGAATAACAGTAATGTTATGTTATTTACCCTGCAGATAAAGGTGGAGTGAGGGCTACTTAATGAAGAATACTGCCAGCATGAATGGACAGCTTCGTAATGGCCCTGTCTACGGAAGCTAATCGATTAACCTACCAAAAAATAACTGTAAGACAGTCAGTTAGTTAATGGGTTAGTTGGTTAGTACAGTAATTTATCCTCAATGTCCTATAATCTCTGTGCAGCCCTAAAAAACCTATACTAGGTTAGGTGCCCTTTCCGAATTGAGGCAATACAGGACTACTGGTTGTCTGACCTGCATTGGCTTGTCCCAAGGGCTGACCTCCACCCTCCCTCACATATAAATAAAGGATTTACTGTGTAAATTAGATACAGTGCATCTGTTTTATTATTTGTTTGTTTTTTACTTTCGTTCTTTTCCCAAAGTTTTTTCTTTCCCCATTATCAATTTTTAACAAAGTTGTTTGTGTTTTTTTTGTGTTAATTAACAATAGGCAATAGTGTGTTATGTTAGTGTGCTTTACCCTCCAAGTTCTCTGATTCTTGTTCAAAATGCTATTTTTTGGTTCCACATATAATTGCTGATACTCAGTTTAGCATTAACACTTTTACTGGATCCCTTATTGACCCCAATACTTTTTCCAGACTCGGTTTGCATATTTATTTTTTGCCCTCTTTTTCATTTATTTTATGTGCTTCTATAACTTTTGGATTGTGCAGTATCTAGATCGTCTTATATGTCCATCTGATTTCTGAGTGGCCATAAGAGCCACCATGATAATGGTGTTTTAACACTGACCATTGGAAATTATTAAGCACAAGGAGACTTTTTGTTGCCTGATTTATGGCAAGATTCACATTCTGTGCAAAACAATCATAACAATAATAATCATTTTGTAAAGAGAACAAAGTAGAGACATTAATGGTTACCAATATAATAGGTCGTTACTAAGCCACAAAGGGGCTTCAAAAATTATACATACATAGGCAATAGCAATCAAACAATAAGTTGAAACAAATATCAAAGGTATTGGCATGGTCAGCAATATGAAATGCCTTGATAATAGGTATGGAATCTGTTATTCAAACCCGTAATCCAGAAAACTCTGAATTATGGAATGGCCATCTCCCATAGACTACATTTTATCCAAATAATCCTCTACTCTGTAGTAATAAAAGAGTACCTTGTACTTGATCGAAACTAAAATATAATTAATTCCTATTGGAAGCAAAACCAGCCTATTGGGTTTATTTAATGTTTACATTATTTTAGTAGATTTTAGAAGATCTGAATTACAGAAAGATCCTTTGACTGTAAAAACCCCAGGTCCCAAGCCTTCTGGATAATAGGTCCTATACATGTAATGCATTTAAAAACTGACCATAAAATGCCATTATAAATGGATCATTAATCAATTTAAACCTGTTAAAACTAGTGATGGGTGAATTTGTGCCGTTTCGTGAAATGGCGCTGGCATCTTGTTTTTGACGCCCGGGTCCGTTCTTTTTGGACGGCGACGACTTTTTTTGTTACGCTGGTGAAAATTCTAATTTTCTCTGCCGTTTCGCAAATGTATTCGTCGGTGGCGAATCACGTAAATTCACCGTGAATTCGTGCCTGCCGAATAAATTCGCCCATCGCTCGTTAAAACTCATCTGCACAAATCCAGCAGTTAATAATAAAGGTTAGGACCATGGTACTGCTCTATAACCTATGCTTTAAAGGAATAGTTCAGTGTGAAAATAAAAACTGGATAAATAAATAGGCTGTGCAAAATAAAAAATGTTTCTAATATAGTTAGTTAGCAAAAAATGTAATGTATAAAGGCTGGAGTGATTTTATGTGTAACATATCAGTCAGAACTGCTTTTCAGCTCTCTTTGTTTACACTGACTGGTTACCCTGGCTACCAGGCAGTAACCAATCAGAGACTTGAGGGGGGGCCACATGGGTCATATCTGTTGCCTTTGAATCTGAGCTGAATGCTGAGGATCAATTACAAACTCACTGAACAGAAATGTACCATGTGGCCCCCCTTCAAGTCGCTGACTAACTCAGAGTTATAGAGCTGAAAAGCAGGAAGTTGGATTCTGGCTGTTTTATTACACATTTGTTCACTCCAGCCCTCATACATTACATTTTTGGCTAACTAACTATATTAGAAACATTTTTTATTTTGCACAGCCTATATATTTACCCAGTTTTTATTTTCACACTGAACTATTCCTTTAAGATATAAGATGACTTGTATCTAAGATATGGACCCCCTGGCAATGTATTTAAATATATAATTGCTGAGAATGTATCTGTATTCTATCAGCAGAAAGGGTCTGATTGTACATCGTATCTAACACAAACCACATTTACACATCTTCAAGGAATGCCAGAGCCCAATCACGCACCAGGAATTACCGCACATACTGTACCTAAGTTTGCCTAAGGAATAATAAGCATATACCCTTATAAAGGTCAGGATAAATGCACTGTATACCTATGGAATTTTAGAAACTGTGTATTTAATACAAAATTAATTGTTATTGCTGTTTAAGACAGCAAGCCCCCGTAATATTCTAAACATACCCCTCACTATCCTGTAATATTAACCTTGAGAATGTCCAACTCATTATCTTTAACAGTTGGGCTAAAATATCATAATTCGCCTTTTACACTTCAAGCAAAGGATGTCTCTTTTTTCTGTGAAGGCACATTTTTGGAAAAACATGACCTGATTCAAACTCAAGGGAAGAGCAATTTCAATTCACAGTGAATGAAAGAGATAACCTTCTAGCTAAATCTTTCCTGGCTCTATTTCAGGCACAAGGCTGTACTGTATTAAAGATTACCTTAGTTAAAATTGCCAACACAGAACCAATAGAAGAAATATAAATATATGAGCAAAGATCTGTGAGTTAAAAAAAAATTGTTACCTTTTTACCAAAAAAATAACAATTAACAATTGTTAGCCTGTTTGACATATCACATAATTACCTATTATTAGCTAAGTGGAAGGCCTCAGGTCACATGTGTCTATCCAAGAGATTTTTATAATGTCAAGACCATTCAGGTGCTCCATTGATGTCATTGGACCTCATGATCAGTTTAATATAAGCTGATACTCAAATATATAGTATATAGAGACAGCTGGATCCCACTGATCTAGAGGTATTTTTAATCCACACTATACAACCATTACAATTGTGTCTGTGTGCAGTTGTTTCTTTCCATCAAATTAAATGAGCTAGAGCAATTGTTCCAGTCCTTAAAAAAAGAAAATGTCATGTATGATTTACAATAATGAATCCAGCAGAAAATAATTTTGAGCATTAACATTGTAATTGCTGTATAAAGTTATTTGTTTGCTATAAAATGAAAAACGTCCATTTAAGAGGTATGCAAAAGCTCCAGAATTCAGTATATCTCTGAAAGAAGTGTGGAATTGTGAAAAGGCTTTACCCTGGCAATATCTAAACCTTTTACAATCTCAAATAAAACTACAGTACATGAAATGGCATGCTTTATAATTGTGACGACGAACAAAAAAACCCTAAAAAGCATTGCTATTTTCAATGAGCGCACTTTTGTTAACAGCTCACAATATGGCACCATCAGGTTGAAACGGGTAACCATTAATTATTGATGCATTTTGCATTAACCCTGGGAGATCCCAGCCCCTGTGGTCGCAGGATTAAAAAATGATTGCCAGCATGTTGTTAAAATGGTTGCAAAGCAGCAGGACTCAATTACTTTCAAAGTAATATACTGTGACTTAAATGGCAATTTAAAATTAGGCCATTAACAATTTGAGTCAATTACTAGGCTCTTTCAATAATATTATTTTACATTTTGAATTAACTATCAAAATTAGATTAGCTATAAATAGTTTGTATATTTATCTGATAGGTTATTTATTCGCTGCATGAATTGAGTTGAGAGTTTTAATTTAAGTGCATCTGCAGCAGAAAACTAGTAATCATGTCACTAAACTATGCACAAAGAGGGTCAAGCAACTGGCGATATACTTTTTCATTTGTGCTGCTTAGAGCCAAATTAATTTTGCCTTAATTGTTCATTATTATAATAGAAAATGGAAAGTTTGTTGTTGTTGATCTGTAATGTTTTACACTATTTTACTAATACAAAATAAAACAGAACAGGACTGACATAAATATATTGATACAGGTGTGTATATAAATAATATATAAAATAATGACGTAAGTGCAAAAAAACCCTTACCTGTTTCCTTGTCTGAACAAAATCCTTTGAGAACTGGATGATCCAAGTGTGGTATGAAGTGAACAACAAATAGCTTAGGGTGACAGTTATTTATATCACCTTTTTTGCCACATTAGTGTTTAGAAATCAAATTAAATGTATTTTATCACAGGACGGCCTATTCGCCGAAATTTGTGCAATTGTCAATGTTTTTTTATACTTCAAATCAACTTTAAATGATAAAGAAAACATGAATGTTACCTTATTTATTTTAAAAAAAATCAGAATATAAAAAACTTGAATTCATAAAATTGTGTGGGGGGGACTTGAATACCTCATGTGGTGTCGTTTTACAATGTTTACATTACAAATAATTCACTTTACCATAAAATCTCAGGTCATTGTGCCTGATAAGCTAAGATAATAATTGTTTCTCCTACTCAATGTAACTGGAGGATTCGCTGTGGGACTTTTACTATTGAGTGCTATTCTCATATCTACCAGGGAGTTGTTATTTTGAGTCAGGGCGCTGTTATTTGTTGTTTGCTGCTTGGGGGGGGGGCGTGATATCTCTCAATCTTGCATCACAGCAGTAAAGAGTGACTGAAGTTTATCAGAGCACATGGCTGAGTGTACCTAGGAAACTAACAGCATGTCTAGCTCCATGTCATATTTCAAAATAAAATATAAAAAAAACTGTTTGCTCTTTTGAAAGATGGATTTCAGTGCAGAATTCAGCACTATTAAAGGAAAACTATGCCCCCAAACAATGTAGGTCTCTATAAAAAATATATTGCATGAAACAGCTCATATGTAAAACCCTGCTTCATGTAAACAAACCATTTTCATAAAAATATACTTTTCTAGTAGTATGTGCCATTGGGTAATCATCAATAGAAAATTGCCATTTAAAAAAATAAGGGCCGCCCCCTGGGATTGTACGTTTCACTGTGTACACAAACAAACCAAACAAACTATACTTTTTCGGTCACATGAGCCAAAAAACAGACAGAGTTGCGTCTTTTGCTTCAACACTATTAACTAATGTTGGCCAGTGTACAGCTACTTTAATGCAGTTTCTATGCCATATAAAACAGGTATCCCCAACCTTTTGAACCCGTGAGCAACATTCAGAAGTAAAAGGAGTTGCGGAGCAATACTAGCATGAAAAATGTTCTTGGGGTGCCAAATAAGTGCTGTGATTGGCCATTTAGTAGCCCCTATGTGGATTGTCAACCTACATTGACTCTCTGTTTGGCAGTTAGTTTTTATGCAACCAAAACTTGCCTCCAAGCCTGGAATTCAAAAACAAGCATCTGCTTTGAGGCCACTGGGAGCAACATCGAAGGGGTTTTGAGCGCAACATGTTGCTCACGAGCAACTGATATAAAACATCACTGATATAAAACATACATTTTTTAATAATGAATTGTCCCTTTAAGTTTCAATACCTAAAAGATCTGTAGGTATTTTGTTGTGTATTTTCTGTGACTCTAAAAGAAGTCTTTGAAGAAATCATAGATTAAATGAAATGGCCAAATTTATGACAAATTTGTGGTTTTATTATTGTTTTTTATTCACATAGTGTATGTTTTAATTCACTATGACAATGTAAGCAAATTATATTGTAGTATATGCCACATAAAACCATCAGTCCTGATTTCAGGCTCAATAAGTTGGATAAGAACCTTTTAAAAGGCAGCAGTGTGTCCTTTACACAATATTGAGTCTAAAATAAAATGACTGAATAACAATGTTTCATTAATGAAAAAATCAATTAAATAAAAAATAAATAAAAAGAAAATACTGTGTTCTACTATATCACTACAATGCAAAGAAAATAAAAACAACATTATTACTAGGGTTGCACGGAATGATTCAGTTTAATCTAACATTTTTAGATTCAACTGAATGCCAGTTCTCCTACTAGGGATGCACCGAATCCGCTTTTTTGGATTCGGCCGAACCCTCGAATCCTTCATGAAAGATTCGGGCGAATACCGAACTGAATCCGAACCCTAATTTGCATATGCAAATTAGGGGCCGGAAAGGAAAAAAACATTTTTTACTTCCTTGTTCTCTGATAAAAAGTCAATTTCCCCCCCTGCCCCTAATATGCATATGCAAATTAGGATTCGGATTCGGTTCGGCCGGGTAGAAGGATTCGGCCGAATCCGAATCCTGCTGAAAAAGGGCGAATCCTGGCCGAATCCCGAACCGAATCCTGGATTCGGTGCATCCCTATCTCCTACAAAAGATTTAGTTGAATACTGAACTGAACACAAATCTTAAATTCTGCATTCCAACTTGAATAATATAAAAATGCAACCACTTTAATAAAAAGTATCACCTTTATAGAAGAATCCAGCTTTAAAGGGGAAGGAAATCTAGTTGGCGCAAAAACCCTCCCCTCTTCCGTGTGTTGCCCACCCTCCCTCCTCTCCCCTGGCCTACCCGTCCCGCTGGGCAAATGCCCCTAGCTTGTTAGTTACTGTTCTGTGCAGGTCCAGTCCAGGGAGTTCACAGACGACATCTTCTTCCACGCGATCTTCTTCCTGCTTTGAACGGCGTTTTGTCGCATGCGCAGTAGGAGCATTTCGCCAGTGTGGATCTACTGCGCATACGAAGTACTTTTGGCGCATGCGCAGTAGATCGTACCGGCGAAATGCTCCTACTGCGCATGCGCCGGTCAAAGCAGGAAGAAGATTGTGTGGAAGAAGATGTCGTCTGTGAACTCCCTGGACTGGACCTGCGCAGAAGGGTAAGTAACAAGTAAGGGGCATTTGCCCAGCGGGACGGGTAGGCCAGGGAGGAGGAGGGAAGGTGGGCAACACACGGGAGAGGGGAGGGTTTTTGCGCCGACTAGTTTTCCTTCCCCTTTAAGGGATTCAGTGCACCCTTACATTTGTTTTGAAAGGCTCTATTGCTCTATTGGGGAGCTGAAGAAATTCTGGTCTCACATCATTTCAAACAATCCTGCATGTGGCCTGGAGTTTAAAGAATTTCATGGAAGCTGCATTTAAGGAATAACTAAAAAGTCTTCTAAAATTTCCCTCTCTTAGCCAGCAGTTCATAGGTAATCGGCAAAGCAGGTATTTTGATGACATTGATACACTCACAGTTAATGTCTCTGCCAGAAATGAATGCTGTGAAAATAAACAAGTCTATTTGTGTTATAAGATTGTGCTCTTTTACTAAATGTTCTGATAACTGTCCAGCATCACAAAAGGATTGTTTATAATAGTAATAATGGCAAAATACATAAAATATTGGTTCACATTTATGTATCATATTCAATACTCTCCTATAAATGTTAGAGTTCAGCACAGAGTATTGAACTCTAACACCCTACCGATTAGGTAAAGTTTCATGCATGCATCATTTGATTAATGCTTTTCTGACTCTTTAAATTGTATACAAGCGGCTGGTAAGTGCGTTCAGAAGTAAACCATGGTTTGGTACCGGAATAAAAGGCTAAAAGCTAAGTGCAAATATTTTTTTTTGCACTGGATAATCCAAGAATGAAAACATTCAGATTTCTGTAATAAACACATTATAGCAAATGCAATTTCATCATGGAGCAGTTAAGGTTTGAAATGTAGCTATATCTACTGTATGTCATTTCCTGACCTGCAGCTTCTGCAGTCTTAGACAGCCTTAAATTCAGAGAATAATAACTCAATGAAACATTGTAAATCTCTTTTGGCCAAATCTAATGGTGCTTTATTCTACAGCATAGAATGGTGTGCTAAAATGATGGAGACTTGTTATTGAGTGCAAACTCTGCATGCATTTATTTTTGCAATATAAAAAAAACATTCAGAGAGAAAGGAGGCTCTTTAGAGTTACTCATAAAGAAAGAAGCTCAAAAGAATAACGTTAAAGGACTTGGAAGGGGTATTTTCTCTCCACTAAGTGCATCCTTCCCATGAAATCTTTGTGTTGATTTGTGGCGTTTGGTTTCAACGGTGTCCAATTTAGTTATATTGGAACAAAAGCCATAACGTTTCATAGGCTATTTTCTAACTAATTATCAACTAAAGGATATGAAGAGTACTCAAAGCTGCAACTGCAACCTTTTCTTGTTCATGCCTCATTTGAAGCGCTTCCAGCAACTTTATTTGGGAGGAGAATTGATCATGAACTACTGGCTGCGTGGATCTTTCTTCTTTCTTCTGCTCAGTAGGCTTCAGGAAAGGTTGGGGCTTTGGGATATTCTTTGCATATTCCAGGCCCTGTAAAACAAAGTTATGGTATTTAAAATGGTCAATGCTCTAAAAAGAAACAATGTATACATTCTGAAAAAAGGGATCTTGGTTTTAAGCAATGTCTCCTGTTTAGGATGTCACATTTTGCTCTTTGTGCTTCCCTCTCTGACCTTTATCCTGAATTCAGTTGCAGAATTCACAAATCCAGTGAAAGGAGTTCAAAAAAAGATAGATGAAAAGCAAAAATATGCAGTAATTGGACATGTGACAGCAATGAGCCATTGACCACAACTGTTGTTTT
The DNA here is from genome assembly GCA_038501925.1 of Xenopus petersii. Taxonomy (NCBI): domain Eukaryota; kingdom Metazoa; phylum Chordata; class Amphibia; order Anura; family Pipidae; genus Xenopus; species Xenopus petersii. The sequence continues at coordinate 66,915,796 of CM076685.1, read as the reverse complement.
CAATCAAGAACTGTTTGGGTCAACAAACATTTTACATTTTTATGCTGCAATAAATCATTGATAACCCACAGCTCCTCTGAAAACACGTGGAACCCAGCTATGGCATGTGTCAAACAATATGAAAACTTACTTGAGTTGTAAAGTTTACTATTTCACAAACAGCTATTTCATAGTTCTGTCATTACAAGACTTGAATGAAAGGTCCTCCCTTACTCACATGTACAAATCCATATCATAAAAGAAGTACATCTTTTGCCAGCCAGGCTAAAATCTATTTATATAGTGAAAGCACAAACTCTGAACATTTTGAAACTCTGAATAAAGTTGCCAGCTAGTATGATTAGTCATATCAGTATCTGAAAAAAATTACATGTACATCTTTTATGTCCCCATTCTATTACGTCATTTGGCTCTAACACTTGCAATGTGCTTGCGCTTTATAAGAAGGGGCTATATTTGTGGCAAAACATGTTTTCTCTATATTACTATATTTCCAGTAGTAATGCTGAATATTTTTCACGTGGGGAGTATTAGTATTATGGTTTGACCAGAAGGAATCCAATCTCCAACCACTGTACATAATGAAATCTGGCCATTCCTGTGTTCACCTGGAATAAGATGTTTCAAAAACCATAAATAGAAAGTGTTTTATAATGTACTTTGTGCCATGCTCCCTTATTTCTGTCATTTTGCTCTGTCTGCACTTCAGGAGCTATTCGAACAGTAGCAGTTCTATTTCTGTTGCGTTCTTGTATAGCTTTTGCATATTCCTTCTGACTGTGTAGTTGTTCTTTCTGGAAGAAAAAATTGATTTCTCTGTAAACTTAACAACTCACCATATTGTTAAAAAAATAAAATAAAATAAATGAAATATAGAGTTAATTGCGATGGAGGTGAAAACTAACACTAAAACGTTTTTTAAATATAGTAATAGTAAAAAGATGCAGGTTGAGAGTGTTGCTCCATTCCATTAAATAATGGTACCAGTATGGTTGTAATAGATACAGAAGAGGCAAATGTGTTAAATCAGTTCTTTTCTTCAGTGTATACAATGGAGGAGTCTGAGTTCCCAGGCTCACTTCATAGCTGCACTAATGGCTCAGCTCAATCTAGTCAGTGGCTGACTCAGGATATGATTCATAAAGCTTTAACAAAAATGAATGTAAACAAGGCTCCAGGGCCTGATGGCATACACCACTGGGTTCTAAGAGAGCTTAGTTCAGTTTTAGACCAGCCCCTATTTCTGATTTTCTCAGATTCACTTTCATCTGGTATGGTGCCTATGGATTGGAGAAAAACTGATGTTATTCCAATATTTAAAAAGGGATTATGATCTCAGCCTGGCAATTATAGGCCAGTAAGCTTGACATCTGTGGTGGGCAAATTATTTGAAGGCTTGTTAAGGGATCACATTCAAAATGTTGTCCTAGTGAATGGCATTATGAGCAGCAATCAGCATGGCTTTATGAAGGATAGGTCATGTCAGACTAATTTGATTGCTTTTTATGATGAGGTAAGTAAGATGCTGGGGGGGCAGTAGATGTGATCTATTTGGATTTTGCCAAAGCGTTTGATACTGTGCACCACAAACGACTGCTTTTTAAACTAAGGTCTGTTGGGCTTAATTAAGTCGTTTGCACATGGATAGGAAACTGGCTACAGGATCGAGTACAGAGGGTGGTTGCTAATGGTACATTCTCTACTTGGAGTAAAGTTCTTAGTGGGGTCCCTCAGGGCTCGGTATTGGGTCCACTTTTATTTAACTTGTTCGTTAATGACTTAGGGGAGAGTGTTGTAAGTAATGTATCAGTGTTTGCAGATGACACAAAACTATCCAGCCCAATTAATTCCATCCAGGATGTGGCATACTTGAAACAGGATCTTGACAAACTGGCAATCTGGGCAGCTAAGTGGCAAATGAGATTCAATGTTGATAAATGTAAAGTCATGCACCTGGGATGTAAAAATCTCCAAGCCACTTATTCCCTTAATGCACTAGGCAAATCCATTATGAAAAATGACCTTGGAGTCCTTGTAGATGATAAACTTGGCTGTAGCAAGCAATGCCAGGGAGCAGCATCAAGGGCAAATAAGGTCTTGAGCTGTATTAAAAGGGGCATAGAGTCACGGGGGGGGGTCATTCTTCCACTGTATAGAGCACTTGTAAGGCCCCATCTAGAATATGCCGTACAGTTTTGGTCTCCATCACTCAAACAGGACATTATTGTATTAGAGAGGGTACAGAGTAGGGCAACTAAGCTTGTGAAAGGTATGGAAAATCTTAGCTATGAGGAAAGACTGGCCAAATTGGGGATGTACACACTGGAGATGAGGCACTTAAGGGGTAATATGATAACTATGTATAAATATATAAGGGGATCATATAATAATATCTGTAATGCTTTATTTACCAGTAGGTCTTTCCAGCTGACACAAGGTTACCCATTCCGATTAGAAGAAAAGAGGTTGTGCCTAAATATTCGGAAAGGGGTTTTTTACAGTGAGAGCTGTGAAGATGTGGAATTCTCTCCCTGTATCAGTGGTACAGGCTGATACATTAGATAGCTTTAAGAAGGGGTTGGATGGCTTTTTAGCAAGTAAGGGAATACAGGGTTATGGGAGATAGCTCATAGTACAAGTTGATCCAGGGACTAGTCCGATTGCCATTTTGGAGTCAGGAAGGAATTTTTTCCCCCTCTGAGACAAATTGGTGAGGCTTCAGATGTTTTTTTTTGCCTTCCTCTGTATCAACTGGCAGTTAGGCAGATTTAAAAAAAAAAAGAAAAGTTGAACTTGATGAACGTGTGTCTTTTTTCAACCTTACTTGCTATGTTACTATATTACAAAGAAACACTGTCAACAACAATGGCTCTAAATTTCAGAAAATAACTTTAATACCTTAGAGCAAAAACACAGGAAAGAAATGTAAAAGTTGTCAAGAAACAAAAAATAAGCAACTGATCGCTTAATACAAAAACCAGCCCCCCTCTAAATATGTACAGTAGGTATATCAACAGAAAAAGATGTATTGTGCCAACCCAGTTCTTTTTCACAGTGTATACAATACAGCAATCAAAATAAAGTCTAAAGAATGGTGACTGGGAGTCTTATTTATTAAGCTTTATTTAGAATTTTAGAATTTTTTTTAATTCAAATAAACTTACTAAATTTGAATGTGTTTATTAATGAAAGAACTCAAATATAAAAAAACTTAAAAACCCCAGGATGCAACAAATTTATATTGTACTCATCCTTTTCAGTGCGTCTACCAACTCTCAAAAAAAATTGAAAAATTGCAAAACTTTCCTTTGAATTTACCAGCTTTTAGATGCCAAATTTTACATTTCAGGGTTTACATTTAGTGTTTTTTGACCGTACTAAATCTAAATTTTGAAAACTCTTATTAGAATGGAGTAAGGAAGGTCTCAGTTATGAGAACAGATCAACTGTGGTTATTTAACAACAAGATTCCCTGTCAAGTGTACTACATGGTACAACTAAAGGATTGCAGGTTGTTAGGCAATAGGTTCTGTTCAGATCTTTGATTTTATGTAAAAAAGGAGCTAAAAACTATGAGAATATGCATTACATTCTGGGGGTTATTTACTAAAATTAAATTTTTTCTCATATTTTACCAGAAGCAAACTCTACCTAACTCCCATCCACAAATTTTGCGTATTTACTAATATATCAGGTAAAAAAATCGGATTAAAAGAAAACTAAAACTTTTCGAGTTTTCCAAAAAAACTTGAAAAATTAGCGTTTCAATTTGAATCGTATGTCTTTATAGAATTGCCACTCAAAGAACTGTAATTTATCAAGTTTTCGAGCGAAAACCGATGTCAAACACCCCAAAATTCGTGAAGGTTGCCATTGACTTTTACATAAATTTGACAAGTTTTAGATGGCGTTTTTTCAGTTTCAAACTTTTTGCAGCTTCAGGGGATAACATTTTTTAAAAAATTCATTTTTTTCGGCAAAAATTAGTCTTTTCACAAAAAAATTGACTAGAAAAAAAAACTTTTTTATTAATTAATTAACCCCCTCTGTGTGGATTAAATATTCTAGAAATAATATAATTGTGTTTTATGAAAAAATTCAGAGTCGCACTGATGCACTGTATGTAGCACATCATCAGTAAAAAGGGTTATGTAGCTTATCCTAGGGGAGAAAGATTATTAAAATCAAATGACAGTAGTGTATAAAAACATACATATTTTGTGAATTACAAAAAGAAATGGAACAAATATGTGAACAAGGTACGGAACCAGTGGATAAATTGTTCTGCCATTTAGTTCATTTGGCACAGACTACCAATCAGCCATACTTGCATAATTATACGTCAGACATAAAATCTAAAACTGGCTATACCATGTTTCAAATCCAAATCAGAATGAAATGCAACACTTATTTTCTGTTTGCTAATTATATAACTAGGGCCAATGCCTCCCAGCTTTATCTCCTGGTTTACATATCCTTTAGGAATCCGCTATAAACAAAGAAAGAGTATTCATTATTTTGCAAACGTATTTCATTTCAGTTACATTTTTTTCATCTGGATTTTGTTGGACTCTGTTCACAACTCAGTATTACAAATTACAAAACTTTCTTGAGTTGGGAACAAGTTATGAAATGATACAACTCTGTGAATCACAAACAGAAGAGCCTCTGGGTTTTTTTCTATAATATATAAATAAGAAATAGTAACAAGGTTTGGCCACGTTAATAAAGAAAAATCAAAATACATTTTTATGTCTCTAGACATTCGTGATTTAAGATAAAAGATAATTCAATATTTCAAAAGGATTTAAAGACACAGCAGCAAAGGGAGAGAGAAAGACAACTGAAATCTTGATTTTACAGAGAGACGTATTACTTACAAAGACGGATACATGATAACCATTCATAATAATACCTCACTACAGAGACTAAATTACTTTAATGTGGATAGCTTTTGGAAGAAAAAGGCAACAAAGAACGTAATGCTCATATACATATATTTAACAAAATACAAGAGCAAAGTATGTTAGAGAAAGAGCCCATCTACTAAAGTATAGAACTAAAGATCTGTAAATAAACACAATTAGCTCACAAAATTTATTTGGGATTACTAAATGATGGAAAAGATATTACAATTAAAAAAACTCCACTAAAAGCAACAGGTGCTAATGCAGTATGGTAGTTAAAATGAATATGTAGGAATAGATATGGATTGATCTTGACTATATAGACAGAATGTATTTAATGTGAACTAAAACTTTACAAAAAATTAGGATATGATACATCTTATGTTTTGGACCTCTGTAGCAGCCTGAGACCACCACAGCCCATCAGCAGTTAAAATCTGTGTAACTTAAAGGAGAAGGAAAGCTACCAAAGCAGTTTATTGCCAATAGATTAGCCACAACAGTGCAAGCCATAACACTATATTTAGTCTGCAGAATGACTATGAAGATTTTCATTCATCCAGGTCATAGTATATCTAGTATAGGTCAATCTAAAAACAACTGGACTTGCTGAGTAATCAATGAAGACGTTTCACTACTCATCCGAGCAGCTTCTTCAGTTCAACTGACTGGTGTGGGAAGTTCTCGACATATAAACTCTTCCACTAATCCATTTACAATGGCACATTGTAACTCTTAAAAGAGGTGACATCTGAAGAAACTCACAGAGGTGTTGATTCTGTGTAGTTGTGATAGGATTATCCAATGTGTCATGCAACTCCTAGATACAGGTGTTACTTGTGAGAGTTGCATGAATGGATGTGTGAAGTGTTCTGAATCCGCCGGGGTACAGAACTTAGAACATTGTATGTAGCAGACAGGTGGTGTCGAAGGCCCCCACCTCTGTTCAGAGGTGGTCTCTCCACAGAGAAACTCAGGAGGATTTTCAACAAACACCATGTCCCTGTGTTTTTCAAACCTAGCAACACACTGAGACAAAAACTGGTACACCCAAAGGATCAAACACCAAAAGAAAAACAAAGCAATGTGGTATACGGAGTCCAGTGTAGCGAGGAGTGCACAGATCTATACATCGGGGAGACAAAACAACTGCTCTCCAAGCGAATGGCTCAGCACAGGAGGGAGAACTCTACAGGGCAAAACTCTGCTGTCTTTCTACACTTAAAAGACAAGGGACACTCCTTTGAAGACAGTAAGGTCCAAATCTTGGATAAAGAAGACCGCTGGTTTGAACGAGGCGTGAAAGAGGCGATTCATGTCAAGGTGGAGAGACCATCTCTGAACAGAGGTGGGGGCCTTCGACACCACCTGTCTGCTACATACAATGCTGTTCTAACTTCTGTACCCCGGCGGATTCAGAACACTTCACACATCCATTCATGCAACTCTCACAAGTAACACCTGTATCTAGGAGTTGCATGACACATTGGATAATCCTATCACAACTACACAGAATCAACACCTCTGTGAGTTTCTTCAGATGTCACCTCTTTGAAGAGTCACAATGTGCCATTGTAAATGGATTAGTGGAAGAGTTTATATGATGAGAACTTCCCACACCAGTCAGTTGAACTGAAGAAGCTGCTCGGATGAGTAGTGAAACGTCTTCATTGATTACTCAGCAAGTCCAGTTGTTTTTAGATTGACCTATACTAGATAGTCTGCAGAATGTTTTACCATTCCTGAGTAAACAGCTCTAAAATCTTTCTCTGTTTGTTTAGGATAGCAGCTGACATATTAGCTTATTGTGACTTCACTTCCTGCCTGAGGCTCTTCCTGGTCACTCATAGCTTTGGGCTCCGACTACAGCAGGGAGGGGAGGAAGGAGGGGGAAAATGGAAGGGGATAGGGAGAGAGATGCAAACTGAGCATGCTCAAGCACTAGCCCTGGTGGTTTATGCTGAAAACAGGAAGATACAGAAGCCCATGTGTACACAATAGAGGGAAAGAAATGCTGAGTTTCTTTTGACAGAGGATTCAGAGAAGCACTACTTTGAGGGATTACTGGTGTATTTATATATGCCTTTCTGAGAAAGCTTTCTTAGGGGCAAATTTATCAAGGGTCGAAGTGAATCGAGGGAATTTTCGAAGTAAAAAAATTCAAAATTCAAAGTAATTTCTTGGATACTCCAACCATCGAATAGGATACTACGACTTGGAATTTACTTCGAATTCGATTCTAAGTAAAATCGTTTGAATATTCGAATATTCGATAATCTAATTACTGTCTCTTTAAAAAAACGTCAACTTCAATAGTTCACCATATTAAACCTGCCGAAGTGTTATGTTAGCCTATGGGGACCTTCTAATGCAGTTTTTTGTAGTTGAAGTAAAATCGTTCGATCGATCAACGAAATAGTTATTTAATCGTTCGATCGAAAGATTTTACTTTGACCGCAAAACGGTCAAATTCGGTAAAAGCAACGTTGACTTCGATATTCGAAGTCGAAGTATAGACATTCGATGGTCAAATTTCGAAGTACATTCCACTTCGACATTTGATCTTTGATAAATCTGCCTGAATTTGAAGTAAATTCGAAGTCGTAGTATCCTATTCGATGGTCGAAGTATCCAAAAAATTACTTAGAATTTCGAATTTTTCTACTTCGAAAATTCCCTCGAATTCACTTTGACTCTTGATAAATCTGCCCCTTAATGTGAGCCTTTCCTTCTCCTTTAAAATCCCATGATATACACATCTTCGCATATAATCTGGGTTGCTGTTAGTTAACAGGGCACAGGGAGCGACAATACACAATATATATTCACTATACAATTCATGATAGCAGCCTTAACAATAATTCTGATTTACATAACAAAGCAAAAGAAAAACTAATTTAGCATTTAAATTCAGCTAATTGTCATTTCCACATCTATGCACTTGCTTCTCATGAACCTTACAATAGCTAATATTATAAAAATTGCCATTTATCTCAATGGGGCAACATATTTCACAATTTTACCTGGTATTTTAAAAACACAATAGAGTTTCTTTTAATTATTTATATACATTTCAATAAACACTTCTGTAATTCAGTGCCATTTGAAAGGTTTACAGCTGTGCATAACAAAAACCCATAGACCGGCAAGACCAATTTCCAACATGCATTAAACTACAGTCCTTAGCCAGCAACAAAATCAATAGCTGGAACAAAATGAGAAGTGGATTAATAAGCAAATATGAGTTATGCCTGAGGATACATAACATAACTTGGTGTATTATAGCAGATTTTGTCCTAAATGGTATTGACAAAGTAGAGTGGGTACATTTGTTTAATGTGATACAGTCTAATGAAATAAAGTGTCCTTCATTATTGTACTAAAATAAACATGTTCCTATCACAGTTAAATAGTGTTGTAACTCAGAATCAATATGAATAATAAGGGAATATTTAAGAACACCTCTGGTATTATAAAATACTGGCTAGACTATTCAATTTTAAAGTTGAAAAAGTAAAAATAGTGTATTCTGCATGATTGTATCTCTGTATTATGAACTCATTAAATAAAACACAAAATGCATGCACTTAATAAAATGATTTTGAACATATGAATTAAAACTTTCAATAGAAACCTTTATTTTAAAAAAGTTAGGGCATGATATACGTGTGTTAAAAAGCAAATGTCTAATTATTTCTAAACCGTTTTCTCCAGCTTCCCTAAGGATAATGGCACCCACTTTGATCAATGTAGTTCCTTCAATGAGATTTAGGTGGTTATTTACCAAATAAAATAAAATTTGTGATTTGTTTAAATAAAATTTGACTTTTAAAGTATCACAAATTTTTCAGAATTTATTAAACCCCGAGGATGGAAAAGTCAGAATCTGAAAATCCGGCATCTCAGACTTGTCGAGGTTGAATGTAAGTCAATTGGAGATGTCCCAATGATTTTCTGATGTGTGCTGGGTTTCGTGCAATACCCCGAAGTTTTCTGAGTTTTCTGGTGAAAATTGAGAAAATTGAGAAAACCGGATCGAAAAATCGGAAAACAATCATGAAAATCTGATTGTTTTCCTGCAAAGCAAATTTTCAGGGAAATGTAATAATAAATAAAAAATAAAAACCCCGAGTGGATTTGATCAGAGTTTGTAGCAGAAAATATTGAGATAAATTCGGCCTATTGATAAATAACCCCCATAATGTGGTCAAAATGCCATCCTTTGCTTGCAGCTGCCTTTTGTGTTCCCAAGATACATTCTACATATTGAGGGTACTAATGCTGAAAAGCTGGGTCCTCTGACAAATAATTCTGGTAAAACGCTGCTTATAAATTGGAAGGGTCTGCTTTTGAAAGTGCCTGTTTGACAGATTAACATATATACATTAACATATATACTGTACATATATGTATCCATGGAACTGCCACCAGTGTGACTTAGATATCTACTGCCATGCATCAGTAGAGATATTAAGTGACCATATCTAAAACATATATTGAGACATACAGTAGATGGTTGCAAGGTGATCCTGAGACAACTGCTCACTTAGATGGAAGGGAGCTTATTATTCATGTAATCCATGTAAATAAATACATCATTAATAAATCAGACTGGACTCTTAAAGACTTATTTACTCTAAAGACTTTTTCTTATAACAAGGACACGTGTTCCAGTCTTGTTACTTATAGCAACCAGTCTGCAATTGGCTTTGCCTAGTAATAGGTAAAAGCAATCATCTAGGGTCTATTTATTAAAGGTCAAGTTTCTCTGGTGAAAAAAACTCAATTGTATTATGCCCCAAAGCAGCAAAAAAATCCAAATCTGAAAATACTCCAGCTAAAACTTGTTGAATTCATGTAAAAGTCAATGGCAGAGGTTCCTTTAACCATTTAAAGATGTTTTTGCCTTCATAATTTTCAGGTGTTTGATGATGGTTTTGCTAAATAACTCGACAAATTCAAATTTGTGACGCAACAGTGACAGTTGCGTAACAGTCAATTGTCTCATTATTTTGTCATGACTTTTTTGGTGTATCGATTTTTATGTGAATAATTATTAATAAATGAAGGGGATTTGGGTTTGGGAGTTTGGTTGAATTTTTTTTAATAAAGTGAGAAAAAGTCAAGTTTTAGTAAATAAACCACTAGACTATGGTAATGTTTTTCCATGTTATGTATATCCCTGTGTTTGTGTGCATTAATAATCTTTTTCCATTTGACAATGGGTTGTGTGCAATATCCTTTATTGTATACAAAAATTGATCCTTTATAGGCTACTTTCCAATGTACATTCATTAAAAAAATGAAGTGATTTTAAAGTTATTTAAAAATGTGTTCATTGTTAAAAGCAAAATATGCACCCCTGGCTCTGACTCCTGAAACAATGCCATAAGCCAGCTGATTAAAACTAAAGAAGAGCTGGCTCCTGTTGCATTGCCTTAAAAGTCAGACTCAGAGATCGGAAAAAGGATAAACATATACTGATTTTAAATTATAATTTACAAATTAAGTGAAATCAAAATGTAGCCAATAAAGTGTTTACCTTGTTAGAAGGTGCGGGCTGCTAATCAGAGAACATCAGAAAGTTCATAACAAAAAATAATAGAATAACAAAGCCAACAATTTAAAGCTATAGTAAAAGTACAGGACTAAGAGGGACATAATGGCTTAGCAACGTTCTTTAAATATCTGCTTATCAATAGACACCCTTGTTGCTTGACAATGTGTCAAGCTTCTGAGCAGTCCGTTTTACTAGAAGCAATCAATAAAATAAACAGTTCTCTTGCAAATGCTCTTATTGAACCATTTTGAAGTATCAGCTGATGCCTACAAATAACATCATATGGCAAGAGACATGAACGACTCCAATGGGAATGAATCAAAATTCAGACAGATTTTGTATAGATAAGCATTAATCAGCGATTGATTCAAACAAACTACTCTGAACTGATTTAAAATTCTTTGTTAAGTTCATTGCCTGTGATTTATTGTTAACATCCTCTATCTCCTTGGGCCCTTACAGCATACAGATAAACCCAAATTACGATTCCACTTGATCTTACCCAATCCATGCTGGAGTAGGGGGGGAAACAACACTGGAAACATTAGCTGCTAGGTATTCCCTAATAATCTTCTGTACTGAGTAGTGGAACTCTTAGTAGTGCAGCCGTTTCACTGTGACCAGTGAGATAAAATGTATAGTACTGGTTTGGACTGTCACCACCCCTTACAGACTATTCTGTGCACTCTTCAGAATCAATTCCAAGGTTTACAGTGAGGATTGATATGTCCCAACTTACATGTGATAAATAGGAACAAGCAGGTACAAACATTTAGGGGCCGATTCACTAACTTCGAGTGAAGGATTCGAAGGTAAAAAACTTCCAATTTCAAAGTTTTTTTTGGGCTACTTTGACCATGGAATGGGCTACTTCGACCTTCGACTACGACTTTGAATCAAAGGATTTGAACTAAAAATCGTTCGACTATTCGACCATTCCACAGTCAAAGTACTGTCTCTTTAAAAAAAACTTCGACCCCCTAGTTCGCCATCTAAAAGCTACCGAAGTCAATGTTAGCCTATGGGGAAGGTCCCCATAGGCTTGGCTAACTTTTTTTGGTCGAAGGATATTCCTTCGATCGTTGGATTAAAATCCTTTGAATCGTTCGATTCGAAGGATTTTATCGTTCGATCGAAGGAATTATCCTTTGATCGTTCGATCGAACTATCTGCGCCAAATCCTTCGACTTCGATATTCGAAGTCGAAGGATTTTAATTCCTAGTCGAATATCGAGGGTTAATTAACCCTTGATATTCGACCCTTAGTGAATCAGCCCCTTATTGTTATTTGTGGACAAACCACTAGCTTTCTAGAAAAATCTAACAGTGAAATTATTTTTTTACATGCCAATAAAATATATGGATCCAATGTTTAAAGGCAATGAAAACAACATACAGTTTTTAAGTGATACCACCTAGAGACTAATTACTCTGACTTCTAAAACCCGAGGAAGGGATATATACATGTAAACCCACATAACAACTGGGTTGTAGGCTTGGGTGAATTTGACCCATTTCGTTTCGGCAAAAATTTGCAGCCAGCGAAATGCCACCGATGCCCATTAAAGTTTTGACGTGCGAAGCCATACAAGTCTATGGCCGTTATTTCCGAGGTGAAATGAGGCGAAAAAATTCGGCCATCCCTACTGGGTTGTTATAATCTAGAATGGGTATCACTTTGATTTGTATGGAGCAAGTGCCCCAATAGTGCCCACTATGTAAAATAACAATATAAAAGATCATGGCCAATATAATGGCCATGCTCTCTACAACTAACTGATCTTTGTTTTTTATTAATGAGATCTTATTATAATTTTCTACCTTAAGTTGGGGAGACCTGGGAAGAGGGGATCTGCTATATGGTTCAACCCTTGCTGTGCTGTTCTTTGCTATAGTTTGTACAGATGAGGACACTTGGGTGTGAACGCAGCTTGGGGGAACAATTTGGAGGGGGGGTGGCTGGCCAAATCGTGTTATGACACTAGATAACAGACACAATTTTAAGTTTGAACTTCCTGCTTAAAACACTCTTGTGAATAGTTAGTATCAATTGATGTGAGAGTCAGGAATTGATGAGAGAGTTTCTGGTAAATATGGGGTATTTCTTCAGATACTGAGACTTTTAAGATAAGAACGGATATTGTAGTAAAACAATAGTTTTCCTATCAATGCTAGCTGAATTTTTCAAGATATATGCAAATTCAGGTGGCGAAAAACAAAGGCTAATTGTTATAAATGGTTATAAATTCCCTGTAATACAACATTCACAAAAACCCCTGAGAAAACAGGAATTCAAAATCGAATTTTGCGAAGACCAGTCATTTCCTCTTTTGCTCCCCTACCTCTCCAATCTATGGTTTCCTTAAACCTAATTACAGATGCAAGAGGATTCTCCATTGATAATCATTCCTATTAGTGTTTCATTAGTCTCTTTCTTATCTACTATTGAAATTACCGTGCAACTTTTTCCTTGCCATTTCCTTGCAAATTCACTAAAGTCCTGGGAAGGCTTTGCCACACTTTGCGTCACTTCGTCAGATGTTAATTTGCAGCGCATATGTTAATTCATCAAAATGCAAAGTTATATCTCGGCAGCCGAATGCTGGCGAAGTTTCGCTAGTGTATATTCGTCAGCGCAAGCATTTCATATCGAACTTTCACTAGCGTTCATTTTTGCTTATCAAAACCTATTAACACACTTACACTTAGGTCAATTTGAATAGGGCAGGTACATATAGGTCTTATATAGGTCTTTATTAGTGATGGTGCAAATGCTTGAAGTGGCCACTTATTAGGACAAATGTTCAAGGAAGCAAAATAAAGACTAAAGAGATCCTCTAATGCCCTAGACATGAGCCCACCCTGAAACAATGTGGCATGACCCTCAAAAGGTTAAAAAATATCAAAACAAAAATATTTAAGTTTTAACTTTTAAACACCATCCCACTTTAAAATATGAAAAATCGCCAGTTTTGGTTTTTTTAATAACTTTTCAGCATACAGGATATGATGTCACTGACATAACATTGAGGAGGATGTAGCTTCATCTTATCAGTTCACCAGGTCTAAGCTGGCGAAGGAAACTCTGGCAAAAGGGGGTAGCGCAATGGAAAATTTGCACTTTAGTGAATTTGCAGAGTATTGATTGTTCGCCTGAGCGAAAATTCACCTGGTGAAAATGTATGAAACTTCGGAAGCGATTAACTCTTTCGCTAGCGAATTGCCCTCTACACCTCTAGCGATGTCCCTGTGGATTGTATTTCTGGCGAATTTTTGCTAGCAACGGCCACTTCACCCTTTAGTACATTTTCCCCTGCATTTCCACCACTCTAGTGTCTACACTTCTGATTGGCACCTCAGTATTTGTAATATCATTTTTACATTGGTATCTGCACATTCTACAACTATCCCTTGTTTCTGAGACTTAAACTGGCCATAGATCTGCAGATTTTATTCTTTGTGAGACATACAAATTTGTTTCAGTCAAATGATATGACACTATCCATTCTGCTAAAAATAAGAAGGAAAATAACAAATGTTCTGGTAATTAATTGACATGTCTCCTGCTTGGTGTCTCCTGTGGTCTGGAATGAAGTGGTTTAATGTATGAAAAGGGACAGTTGGTAGAACAAGCACATCTAAAATATAGCATATATAAGTATTTTGAATTCTGCCATGTTAAATTGCCACCATTTGTTTTACAAACATGTTTTATATAGAAAACAATCCATGCTTTATGATATTATGCTGCATAATATATCTGCATTTTTTAATTCCCTCAATTCACTGTATTTCTTATTGTCTGTTTAGAGACCAAACTGTTTCTTCACTTTAAAAAGTCCCAATAGTGCCAGGATTTATTATTTTCCCCATTTTTTGTGAATTGGTCACCCAGGCATCGATTCTTACATGAGAATATGGCTACCTTCTATCAATGGAGTAGGAATGCTTATTTGATACGCCAGAAATTGTGCTCACTATACAGATACATCAAGTATATTATCTAAGTATGACCATATTACAATTAAAAAATGCAATCAAAAAAAATTTCAAGCATTATGAAATTTCTCGTTTTTGAAAGCTTACCTTTCTTTGGGTTTCATGATTCTTTTTCAACACTGTTTGACATCCATCGGATTCTGGATTGGAATGAGTATTATGATTTCTGTCTTCTTCGTTTATGAAATTATCATTTTCCATTTGCAATGTTGCAGTCAAATAGTCATAGACTTTAACTCCATTAAATGGTGCATATCCCATTTCAATATGATTTTGATTCAATAAGATATCATCACTGTGTATGAAAAAAAATACAAAAATGTTTGTCTATGTAATTTGGATCACCATATCTTCCCTCTGATTTTGCAACCAATATGGATTTATGCAGCTTAGGTATTGTTTTATTACCACTCTTTTTATTTTAAAATGGACACTTTAGAACAGTGATCCCCAAACAGTGGCTCCTGAGCAACATGTTGCTCAGCAGCCCCTTGGATTTTGCTGCCAAAACAGGAACTTATTTTTGAATTCCAGGCTTGTAGGCAAGTTTTGGCTGCATAAAACCAGGTTTACTGCCAGACAGAGCTTCCTATGTGTTGCCAGTTCACACATGGGCTAACAAATAACCATTCACAGCTCTTATTTGGCACCCTAAGAACTTTTTTTGTGTTTGTGTTGCTCCCAAACTCTTTTTACAATTGATTATGGCTCACAGGTGAAAAGGCTGGGGATCCCTTCTTTAGGAGATGGCCTTCCCATAATACAGACATTTATGGATATCGGGTTTCCAGATACGAAATCCCATAACTTTATTTACATTCAGGAAGGAGGACATGGTATGGCTATGTGGACCTATGGAAATAAATAAGTCAGTAAATCGTCTTGAAACTTGCCACCCTCCCCAAAGCGTATACACACATATGTATAGGTGCTTAGAGTAGTCTAGAAATTCTTACAATACCTTGTTATAGAACCGTGTCCTCCCAAAATGATATTTTTTCATTTCAATAACATCATAAAAATTGTTTCTGTCTTGATTTGGTTGATATGTTTTGTTCTGTTTTTGTGCTTACCATTTTGTGTCTTGCCATTGGTTGAGATGAAGGTTATCAGTAGCAAAATAATCATTCAAAACTTGACCAGAAGAAAGAAAATGTTTGTCATAATAATTGTCTTTTGCAGCTGGGAAGAATCCAGAAGGGGACTCCTTGGGAGTAACCTGTTTTGTTGTAGTGTATTTTTGCTTTGATAAATCCACGTTCAGTAATAAATCTGGCATGCTTGTTGAAGATGTTATGTTAATGAATTGTCTGTCTTTGATAATGTGACTTGGAATATATGTATCCTTAGGCATTTCATTTGCTAAAACAGTTTGCTTAAATTTGTGTGCCGATAAATTATGTTCTTGACGTGTATGTTTTGGTTTTCTAGATGGTTTCACCAAATTTGCAACTCGACTTCTAGGCTCTGTTATATTCTTTACAGAATTGATTTCTTTATTTTCTTTAACCTAAAAAATATGAAAGGATCATTGCAATTGCAAAAAAAAAGAATGGGTTATAAACTTAAAGTAGAAAAGATCAATGAAACAAAGTGATAGCAGTAGCAGTGAGGATGCTGCTAAACAAAAATATTGCACAAAGTACAGAACAACTTGAGCAAAATGAACAATCAAAGGTTTAGATCAGAACAGACAGTAGGTGAGGTTGCTAGGATCAATGTTAGGCACTGCTTGCAAGATACATTATAAAAATCTCAGTTTTCATAAAATGTTTTTAGAGAAAGCATGTAATTGGTAACAGGATCAATCTAAGCATTCAGATGGGTTATTTTGAGTATCAATTCTATTCTTAACCTAAGATCAGCAGGAAGAAGTTCAATAGTCAGACAAGATAGTACGCCACCTAAAATCTGCCGAGTTCATGTGGAAGTCAATAGCAGATTACCATCAAATTTGAGTTGTTCCCAGGGTCAAGGTATGATAAATCTCGAATTTGAATACAATTTTGGATTATTCCCAACTAGAATTTGTTTTTGACCAAATGAGAATGAGTTTTGACCAAAAATCCAACTCGAAATTTTAAATTTGAATTTACAATTCAATTAATAAATCCTTAATAAATCTGCCCCCAATTATGGTGTGCTTTTCTGCAACTTTGTTCATTCTATAGCTAGCATTCCATGTCAATATCTCATTAAGTCTAACTGACGTTTGGTAAGTAAAATCAGTGCTGGCCAATTCATTTGATCTGTAGTATTCAAATGAATGCCTCCAATCTAATATGGCCATAACATGTGTAGAATAATACTTTGGGAGATGACGCACACAATTGGGGGCAGATTTACCTAGGGTCGAATATCGAGGGTTAATTAACACTCGATATTCGACTGCCGAATGTAAATCCTTCGACTTCGAATATCGAAGGATTTACCGCAAATAGTTTGATCGAACGATCGAATGAAAAATCTAAGGATTTAAATCCATCAATCAAACGATTTTTCTTCGACCAAAAATTTGTTAGAAAGCCTATGGGGACCTTCCCCATAAGGTAACATTGCACCTCTGTAGGTTTTAGGTGGTGAAGTAGGGGGTCAAAGTTTTTTTTAAAGAGACAGTACTTCGATTATCGAATGGTCGAATATTCAAACGATTTTTAGTTCAAAACGTTCGATTCGAAGTTGAAGTCGTAGTCAAAGGTGGAAGTAACCAATTCGATGGTCGAAGTAGCCAAAAAAATCATTCGAAATTCGAAGTTTTTTTTAATCTAGTCCTTCACTCAAGCTAAGTAAATGGGCCCCTTGGGCTTCAATAAAAAAAAAAAGTCTGGAATAATGTCCATCCTGTTGTGACCCATTTGAAGATGTTAATAGCCTTTATGACATTCAAGTTATTTTGTAGAAAAACTCGAAACTAGTTTCATTCGAATTCGATTAGAATTCAAGTTTTTTGGTCAATAACATTTGTTTGAATTTTAGACATTCGAGTTTTTTCTTAAACAAGAACATTTGAGTTTTAAGTAAATTCAAATTTATTAGAGTAAAAAAAATCACATAAATTCAAAATTCGGCCTTTGATAAAATGTTCCAAAAAAATAAACCCTTTCTAAAACAATAGATATAGAATGCTACAGTTAGCTCACACTCGATTTGAGTTTAGTCGAATTTGATTCAAATTCAATTTGAGTTTTTGGGTCGGTAATATTCGTTTGAGTTTTAGATACTATTAGAGTTTCAAAGTCATTCGAGTTCAACTTTTGCTAAATATGTCCCTTGGTGATATTGATTAGTATTTAACACAACTCAGTTGATTATACAAATATGTTGAGATATATGTATATCTTTGTATACATTGTATATATATATATATATATATATATATATATATATATATATATATATGTGTATATATATATATATATATATATATATTTTTTTTTTTTTTTTTTTTTTTAAACATAATCTACATGGTTAAAAATAAAAAAAAATCCTTTTGGCATTCTTTTTGTCTTTTTGTGATTATATTGTTTTGGAAAACACATTGTATCAGTGCAGTGATAGTTTACAGGGCCAGTAAAGCATACATCTACATTATCCCTTTGAAAGTGGAACAGGACACAACCTCTGGTAGCATTTTTTGTGAACTATTCTATTAATACCAATCAAATTGAGAAAATGATCAAATGAAATTGCATTTTGAGCATCATAAGCTGTGTAATGTCTATTCTGTTAAATTGAGGCCTATAATTGCTTCTCCACAGAAAAGGTACAACAAAGACAGCAATCATGTCATGTCATTATCCAAGACTAGAAAACCGGCCTTAGCAGCCAAGACTTCAAAGGCTTGTGGTTCTCGAATTGCATTTGGCTGCTATTGTAGAAGCACAGACAATCTTGATTAGGTGTTTACACGGAGGCAAGCCGTAGTGCACTGAGAGTCTGAGTGCCTTGGTCTAGAGCCATTAAAAATTTGTACATTATGTTCCTCCCTTTGAAGTGATGGTTTGTAGGTAGGAAAGCAACTCATTTTGAGTACAGCTGAGCTAGATTGGACATCGACTTCTCTTTCTCTCAAGAAAAATCATAAGGTTCCTAGAGAATAAGAAAACACTAAAAAGTTGATATTATTCTGAACATTATGAGTTGACAAATGTGCATAAAAATACCCATAAACACACTCAGCAACTGAAAACAGTAAACCTTGAGAACAATTATGATTTTGTGGAATTAAGGTAAATCCCATTTTTGCATGAATGGCAAATATTATGGATAGTGTAGAATGCCAGATATATTTATTAATATAGTGTGTGTATCTATCTATCTATCTATCTATCTATCTATCTATCTATCTATCTATCTATCTATCTATCTATCTATCTATATATATGTGTATTTTTTTTCTTTAAAAGGGGTTTAAATTAAGGGATCTTCTAGTTAAGAATGATCCAGTTGGATGCTTACTCTGGCTCTTTTCGGTGCCCTAATTGCACTTCTTGCAGGTATATGACTCTTGACACATTCTTTAACCCAACGAATCAGACACTGCGGCTAAGAATGGACATACATCTATCAGCAATTAGCACAGTGTTTCGAGATGGTATAACCAACAAACCGGTTGCCAAGCCTTACCTTGAAATGGGACATAGGTAGTCTATATTTAAATATGTGGCTAGCCTATAGACCATATCCAACCTATGAGGAGAGGAGGTGATAGGTCTAAATTACTCCCCCCAGAGGGAGTCTTTCTGACATACATACATAAATTAAATACCCTTGCCCCTTTGTGTTTGAATGAGTACTGTTCCCTGTTGTTTTTTGAATCAACGCTGAAAAGTTGATTGAATGTTACATTGATTATAATATTAACTTTATATCATATTTAAGTTAAATACATACTTGTTACAATATATGTATCTTTGTTTCCTGGTGCAGGGTTTCCTCCCAGTCACATGATCTAGTGGGTGTGCACTTTTTGGTGAGTGTCATGTTTTTTTTATCTAGTTAAGTAATGTTGTTTTACTGTGAACAGGTCTTAGAAAGAGATCAAAACGTTGGGCAGTTATAATGTTACCAATAAAATATGAATTTTTGATTTCTCTACAAATCCAGATGTGCACCTATTTTTGGAATTATTGGATAATACAGCTACCTGTAGCACCATGGAATGTAGTAAGGTGGCCATACATTAATAAAATAAATTGATTAATTCATCCTATCCTAAATAATTTATGGTCACCTTACTACATTCCATACTTTCTTAATCAATTTAGGAATATTTTAACCTATTTATTAGCACTGCACTTTATATCACTATTATATCATCAACTTGTTAGCACTATTTAGGAGTATAGGACCCAATTAAGGGATTTTTATTCTCGCAATTGTGTTTTTTTCAATTTATTATTTAATGTATTATTCAATCAATTGATGGGACTAATTAATTTTGCACTGCACTTTAAAATATAATAATTAATTAATTAATTGGTGGATACTAAATTGATAATTATTGATTGTATCAGTAGGCTGTATACTTACATTTTTTCCTAAAGTTGCATTTACAATTGAAGGTGTATGACCAATTTTAAGGAGTTAATTGGATTGGACAGGGTTCTTTGTCTTGTGAAATTTATTATACTGACCTTTGGTCAGACCATTGCCACAACCAAAAGGATAAAATAACTTTAAAGACCTATCAAGGGTGTCTTCCGTTGTCTTTTTTAAATAAATGCGTATCCTTACAGAGCTTTTGTTATAAGATGGGGTCAGTGACCCCCATATGAAAGCTGGAAAGAGTCAGAAGAAGAAGACAAATAACTATACTATATAAAAACTATACCAAATAAATAATGCATACCAAATGAAAAAATGTTTAGAATTGGCCATTCTATAACATACTAAAAGTTAACCTAAAGGTGAACCATCCCTTTAATAATAAAGTTGTTTAAATTATGCGTAATTAATTATTTATATGTAAAGTCTATTTTTGATATATACACAATTCTATTGTACAGCACTGCAAATGCATTGACTTTTATAAATAGGTGTCAATATGTGTATGCGTTAATAATATGTATATGAGTTATTAATTATAATAGTGATAGTAATAGTGGAAAATAATAGAATTTTCCTTTTGGGAAACTTCTAAGGAGTATTCTAGCAAAAAGAGAAAAGGCACAAATGTAATTTTTTATATATAGACAATATGGAGAGTATGTATCTTTTTAGACAAGTAAAATTTAAATATACGTATATATACATTCATTCTCCAAAAAAAGAAAAATCAGTTAAAAATGTTATCTTACCTTATCTGGTGCGTCCTCTTTTTTCTTTGTGTACATATTGAGATATGATTGCTTGGTATGGGTGGTATGTGTCCCAAGCGTGAGCTTATTTGTTTCTATGAAATCTTTATTTGACTTTACAGTATTTGATTCTGCAGACTTGAACCTGTGTTTATTGACTTTGGTAACTCTCAGTTCCTCACACGATTCACTTTTCCTGTTGCTTAAATCATTAGGTACATTGTTTCTGTGTTTATTTGCCACCCTGCATGGCAGTTTAATTTCAGTTTTACCACTTATAACAAGAACGGTTTCATCATCTGCTTTTTTCTGATGCATCGATCTATTATGTAATGACAGGTCATCTGAGAAACTAGAAGAGACATCAGAGAACTCCTCTTGGTCTGTATAAGCTGCCATGTTATGTTCATGGTTTTGGTGTTTTTTCCAGTTGGGATCATATCTAAGATCACAATAACTGCTATCTTCTTTCTGAAAACTGAAAAAAAAGAACACAAATTTCTGCATCACTGCTACTGAATAAATCGCACACAGAATGATAGAATGCTTTGACTGCTGTGGTAGTAAAGCAGAAAGCAGAGGTACCAGAAGCAACTTCATGACTGGGGGTTATTTATAAACACTGGGCAAATTTGCACCTGGGCAGCAACCCATGGCAACCAATCAGATGATTGCTTTCAGTGTTCAACCAGCAGCTGGCTGAAAAAAGCTAATCACTGATTGGTTGCCATGCGTTACTGCCCAGGGGCTAATTCGCTCACTGTTTATAAATGAGCCCCAGGGGTATTGGATGTTCACATTTTAAGCTATTTAAGTTTTTGAAATTAATTCAAAATTTGAAAATAAAGGGTAGAATATCACTGCTTTTCAGTTGTTTGTGGTGGCCATTGCATGACAATAACAGAGGTCACCCATTCTGATTAGAAGAAAAGAGGTTCTGCCTAAATATTCGGAATGGTTTTTTTTTTTATAATGAGAGCAGTGAAGATGTAGAATTCTCTCCCTGAATCAGTTGTACTGGCTGGAACATTAGATAGATTTAAGAAGGGGTTGGATTGCTTTTTAGCAACTGAGAGAATACAGGTTTTTGGAAGATAGCTCATAGTACAAGTTGATCCAGGGACTAGTCCGATTGCCATTTTGGAGTCAGGAAGGAATTTTTTCCCCCTCTGAGGCAAATTGGAGAGGCTTCAGATGGGTTTTTTTGCCTTCCTCTGGATCAACTGGCAGATAAAAAAAAAAACTAAAAGGTTGAACTTGATGGACGTGTGTCTTTTTTCAACCTTTCAACCAACCCTACTATGTTACTATGTTACTTTTTTAGTAAATCTGCTCTAAAGATTCAGAGAAAAACATAGGAAAGCAGTAAACCATTTCTCCTGAAACCATTTCTATAATGTTCATTGAGTATAAGCAATGTCTGCTGTGGCTAGAGTTGACAAAACATACAATAAGAAATTGTAGTTCACAAGCTGCATGAATAATCTAAGAACACATTCCATTATTTTTTTTTCATTATAATCTTATTCAAACCACATAAGAATAAAATTCTGCAGTTACTTGATATATTTTTTTCAACTGTTTAAGATACAGTCTCACCTGAATTAACATCTGGCCATCTTGCCTTGCAACTATTTACAGGCACAATTAAAAAGGATCTGTACCAAGAGAGTAGCAGCTGCTGCAGTTAGCACCATCTGGTTATGCTGTGTTCTACAGCCTAATGCCATACTGGTACACATTAGTAGCTATCATTTTCATCCAAAAGTGGGGCATTTAAAATTCTTCATGGAGAGCTGCTTTAAAATATAAATTCTAGATTGCTTGATTTCTTTGGCTTTAGAAAACATTTTCTTTCAAAACACTGTCCACGTGAAATCAGTATTTTTAATTCTATTCATTTGCATCCAAATATAGCAAGATGCAGTAGAAATGGTTAAAAAACAAAGTGTTCTTTTTTGTTGAATGTTAATTAAAGTGGTTGTTCACCTTCTAAACACTTTTTTCAGTTCAGTTGTTTTTAGATTGATCGCCATAAACAAAGAGGTTTTTCAATTGCTTTACAACTTTTATGTTTTACTGTTTTCCCAAAATGTAAGTTTAAAGTTAAATATTTCTTTCTCAGCTCAGTGATCCAGCAGCATTCTGAACAGTTACAATTTAGTTGATAGAATTAGTTGACTATTAGCAACTATTGTATCAATTCTAACAGCTGCCTTTAAAACTCAGGGATTCTGATCAGCAGGGACAAAGACAACAAATGTTATCAACGAAATGTATCAATTTAGAACAGGTAAAGAGTCGGCGACCCCCCCCTCCCAGAGCTGCTTTGAAAGGTGAAAAAATAAATGGCAATATTAGAAAAACAGTCACAAATAGAAAATAGAAAGTAATTAGAAAATGTATTTATTTCTGGTGAACTATCTGAAACCAATTGAACTGAAAAAAAGTGTTTGAAGTTGAACAACCTGTTTAATATAATACAAAGCTGACTTGGGTTTCAAAGGCCACTTTGTGACAAAATGAGTCTTGCCCCAGATGATGCAGTGGTCCCACGACCTTAAAAAGGACCTTACTGCACCCAGCCAGCCAATGGTTAAGTGGGATAGTGCACATGTATGAGACAGACTAAATGTTCCATATCCAAGTTGTTAAGGGATGAATGGTAAGGACTCATCATGATATTTATCATGACAGTTATCAAAATAATTCAGTGAAAATACACCAAAAGCCCATACAATGGAATTGTGTGCATGTGTGAATAATCTTTTGGAAATGTTATTGCGTCTGTTTAACTGTTTCAAACTTTCATATATATGTAGCTATGCCTGTGTTCCTCCTGTATGGGGCTGGTTAACCACATGCCACAACTCTGAAGCAGGATGAAATAATTACTGGTCATGGGGCTGTATAGTTCCTTTGCTAACAAGGTGCAAAGCTGCAGTCAACAGTAATAACATTATCTAAATTGTACTAAATGCATAGGCCTGATCCCCGTATTGGTAATTATGTAACTGTCCCTTTTTGAGTACTAGTGTATCCAGTATTACCTCTATTTTTCTATAGTAAGTGAGATTGGTGCATAGAGTCCTGCAGCGGGTCGGGTACCCGCGGGTACCCGCGGGTTACCCGCAAAAACCTGCGGTACCTGGCGGGTTGTGCTGAGAAGTTCCAGGTGCGGGTATACCCGCGGGGCGGTGATTCTGAGGGTGTGCAGGTCCTGGGTCGGGCCGCGGATCTTCTCATTAACGATATTTGCACCTTTTTCTGGTCACGCCGTATCCCGATGACGTCACTTCCGGTTTACAATGAATGTACTTCCTGTTTTACTTCTTTTTTCCTTATCATATCGATTTCTGATGATGTCACTTCCGGTTTCTAATGACAGCACTTCCTGATTCTTGATGGTCAGCGGGTCGCGGGTCCGGGTTGCGGATAAGGTACTTGCGGGTCGGGTCGGGTAGCGGGTCCAAGCGGGTAAGAATGCGGGTTGCGGGTCCGGGTTGCGGGTGCGGGTTTCGGGTACGGGTCGGGTACGGGTCCCAAAAAATGGACCCGCACAGGACTCTATTGGTGCACCCCTGATAAATTGTGGTTTAGATCACCTGTGCCAAATGCTGTAATTAGTGATGGGCGAATCTGACCTGTTTCGCCAAAAATTCAAGAAACGGCACAAATTCGCCAAAATGCATTGAAGTCTATAGGCATCCATTTTTTTGTCACATGACAATTTTTGGCACTGATAGGAGTCTATGGGGATCATTTTGTGGCGAAACTCTGCAAAAAAATTTGCTCATCACTAGCTGTCATTTTTTGTTCGATTACTGATTATATTTGCACTATATACACACTTGTACTTATTCTGAACCACCCACTCCTCCGCATACACAGTTTTAAAAGGTGCACACAAAAGAATCCAAAAGGAATTCCTCAAAGGAAAAGATAGTGACACCCACTGTAACTTTAACCAGATCTGTGTCCCATATACAGCAGGGTTCTCAGGAAGACAGGGCACCTTCCAACCACATCCAGTATATGCAAAGAGACAAGTAAAATCATAGTCTTCTAAAGCAAGTGTTCTACTAGCAGTCTAAAGGGGTTATTTATC
Organism: Xenopus petersii; assembly: GCA_038501925.1. NCBI lineage: Eukaryota > Metazoa > Chordata > Amphibia > Anura > Pipidae > Xenopus > Xenopus petersii. Next base: position 66,890,923 of record CM076685.1, on the reverse strand, counting down.
CAAAAAGTTCCCACTATTTTCTGAAAACTACTCCGAACAAATACACACTGAATTTTCCACCCTATTTATCAAAACATTTTTCCAAAAATTTCTTGTAAGGGAAAAAAATTGTGAAAATTGTGAAAAAATCTGCATTGTTTTTTAGATTTGTCATTGAAAACTTCCTGAAAACCACAAATTGAACAAAACCCAGCGCAGACCGGGTTATCAACGGGACACCTGCCATTGACTTCTACATGAACTCAGCAGGTATGAGTTGGAGTGGTTTTTTATTCTGACTTTTAACATGAAACAATGGTGTTTTTCCCCTTTAAAAAAATTGTTCTTTAATAAATAGCCCCCTAAATATTTAGCAGACCTGTGCCTCAGTCACTCTTGAAGTTCTACCAGAAAAGATACAGAGGTTTTGAAGAGGATCAGATTTATTTACATATAGGGAATAAGTACACAACACAAATAACTGGTGCATTTTGCCATACTATTTACCACAATGCAGAATTTCCCAAGTATTTATGTCTAGGTCATGCGCTCACATGAGGCACAACAATGCTATACTGCATGTGGCGTTGAAAAAAAAAAGGTGTGCAAGTCCCGTATTTGTCATTATATGCACATATTCATCTCTGAGCAGTTTCAAATATGCAAAAAAGAGGCCACATAGAGGAACCCTGTTACAATGCACCTGCTCAGTGGAGGCTTGCCTTTTGCCTTCGAATAATCTGCAGTGTATCTTATGGCTCAATCACAATTGATAGGAACAAGGCAAAAGCCATACTAAATGTAAGCTTATTCTTTATGGCATTTTAAAATGTGCAAGCATTGCAACAGCAAAACCATGTGTGCTAATGTGGTAGCATAAATACAATCTTGACTTTTGTTCTTTATTTCCAAACTGTAAACCTAAAACACATACTGCCAGCCTGAAACATCTAAAATATCTTGCTTATAATTCATACTTGTCTTTCATGGAGATAATACCCACAAAAATAACTGTTTAAATATGCATTTGGTTAGCAATTTCAAGCAATACCCAAATAAGCATGGAGGGGGTGTTATTTCAGGTTTGAGTTACCAAATTTGTTCATATCAATTCAATTTCCTTTTTTTCCTATCTGACAGGAAACAGTGTTTAATGCACATTATGTAATTAATTTGCCAGCCAAGGCCTTTGATAGATTATGTAATAACTCCATGGGTAGAGAAAATGGATGTGTAAGTGATCATTGCAAGCTCAGCTCCCCACTGGTTTTTTATTCTTTCCATTCCATTAGTCTTCATGAGAGCAATGCTACTCTGCATGTAGCCTTAATGACTATTTCTTTCATACGGATCTATTCAGCAAATTTACAAAACTGCGTTTTTATCGAGACTGTAGCATACTTTTTATTCTGTACAGTACATTATTTATTCAAAGATTACCAATAACATTCATCTTTTTCAGTATAATTGTGTTTTTATTGTTCATGACAAAAATGGCAGACTAGATTGTTACAAATATATATGTATATTGGTATGAGATTAATTATATTTAAAGCCTCTAATCCATAAGGCTCTACACAGCAGGCCACTTCCCATAGTGTTTGACTACTTCAATATTTTTTTTTTTTAATGAATAACGTTTTCTCTGCAAAACAAGGTGAAATTTTTTGGACATACGACTTTTTTTTTGAGGCATGACGCCATACAAGTCTATGGGAGTCATTTGTGCAGCGAGAGAAGGTGAAACAATTCGCCCATCCCTACTTATTAAGAAAAAATGTTCATTCACAATTGCAGTACGACACAATGGACACAATTGTCTCAGTGATCTTAATTAAAGGTACATGCAACCACAGACAATCCTTGCATTTTGCTATACTTGTGCTAGTGAACGTGACCCCTTCCTCTACTAAATAGCATGCACGTGTGCCTATTTCTGCAGAGGAACCCTCAGTGTCGAATTGGAGGGTCCGAGGCCTACCAGGGCATCAAACCAGGGGCACTACCCCAGCCACAACCAACCTATTTACGCATTGTTGAGCAAGCCCAGCCTGTCCCTGGGAACCCTGAAGCTGCTGCCACCATCAAGCTGGTGGTAATTCCAAGGCTCCCTCTGAAGGCTGCATAACTGACACAGGTGACTTGTATCCAGTGAGTCACACGCAATCCTAATAATGCATAATGTTAGAAATTATGATTTCCCCACTAATAAACTCTGTATGCAATTCCACAAGATTCATAAAAACATCACACATGCAGGTGTTGTTTAAAAACAAACACATCTGACTGATTACTATGGGTGATTAACCAATGTCAGCAAACTTAATGGGGAATTATCACGTTATCGGAATATAATAAGAAACTTCATAATAATTCCCCTTTAAAGGGCATGTAAAGGCAAAAAACATAATTTTACTTTCTTTAATGAAAAAGAAACCTATCTCCAATATACTTTAATTAAACAATGTGTAACATTTTTATAAGAAACCTGACTGTATGCAGTGAAGTTCTCACTTAATTTACTGCTGTGGATAGGAATTGTCAGATGGTCCCTAACTACTGAGCAGGGAAACAATCATACTTATGAACAGCAGGGGGAGCCCCCGCCTTACTTCCCAGCCATGCAGAACTCAAGCAGCTTTGTTTATGATGATCCCTATGTGCACAGTCTTAGTCTTGCAAAGATGTTTAACAAAGTTACAAGATGGTGACCCCCTGTAGCCAACTTTGAAAGCATAAATTACTTGTTTGATTAGGCTTGTGGTACAGTAAGTTCATGTTTATATTTAGTATACAAAATACAGCATTTCTAGCCTTATTCTATTTTAGACTTTACATGCCCTTTAAAGGAACAGTTCAGTGTGAAAATAAAAACTAGATAAATAGATAGGCTGTATTATTATATATTAGAAATTTTTTTTATTTTGCACAGCCTATTTACCCAGTTTTTAGTTTTTATTTTTACACTAAACAATTATTTTAAAGGATAACTAAACCCTAAAAATCAATATGGTTAAAAATGTAAAATTTTATATACTGAACTTATCTCACCACCTTAAAGGTTTAGCTTGTCAATAGCAGCAATGATCCAGGAATTCAAACTTGTCACAGGGGGTCACCATCTTGGAAAGTGTCTGTGACACTCACATGCTCAGTCGGCTCTGAGCAGCTGTTGAGAATTAAGCTTAGGGGTTGTCACAAATTATCCATCAAAAAATAAAGTAGGTCTGTAATTTAAGCTGATGCTACAGGGCTGATTATTGAATTCTGATGCTAATTGCATTGGTTTCTATGCTGCCATGTAGTAATTATCTGTGTTAATTACTAATCAGCCTTGTGACATTTATAATCTATGTGTACTGTATATTGTGAGTGGGTCCCTAAGCTCAGTAAGTGACAGCAGCACAGAGCATGTGCAGTGAATCAGCAGAAAAGAAGATGGGGAGCTACTGGGGCATTTTTGGAGACACAGATCTTTACTGCAAAAGAACTGTGGTTGCCTTGGGCTGGTACAGAAGCCCAAAACATGTACTACATTTCTAGCTACTTCTTTAGTTAAGCTTTAGTTCTCCTTTAATGAGGGAATGTAATATGTTTTGCTAGCGCTAAAAATATTCACAAACACCTTTGCAAACGTTTGACACATTTTGGGGCCGAGTCACGAAATTCGGGTGAAAGGTTAGAATAAAAAAAAATTCGAATTTCGAAGTATTTTTTGGGTACTTCGACCATCGAATTGGTTAAATTCGATCGAATTTGATCGAATTCGAACGATTCGAACGATTAGAAGTAAAAATCGTTCGACTATTCGACCATTCGATAGTCGAAGTACTGTCCCTTTAAGAAAAACTTCGACCCCCTACTTCGGCAGCTAAAAGCTACCGAAGTCAATGTTAGCCTATGGGGAAGGTCCCCATAGGCTTGCCTGAGATTTTTTGATCGAAGGATATTCCTTCGATCGTTGGATTAAAATCCTTCGAATCGTTCGATTCGAAGGATTTAATCGTTCGATCGAATGAAAAATCCTTCGATCGATCTATCGAATTTTTAGCGCTAAATCCTTCGAATTCGATATTCGAATTCGAAGGATTTAAATTCCCAGTCGAATATCGAGGGTTAATTAACCCTCGATATTCGACCCTTCGTGAATCGGCCCCTAAGTGTCCTTTTATGATTATAGACCTCAATGACTTCCTCGCAATGTTTGTGAACAAATGGTTTTTGCAAACACGCGCAGTATATGTAATACAATTTCATAATTGCAAGTATTTAACGAAACTCCAGAGTAGGTATAAATGCTAACCTGTGCTTAGTGATGCAATATTGCGAGCAGTGCTAAACATTTGCAAAAACGCCATTTTAAAAAATGCTTGCATTGAAACTTTTTTGGGGGGGTTTTAGTAAAACTTGACTTTATTTCACTATTATTCTGAAAAAAAACGGTGCAAGAAAAAGATGCAAAAAAATCATGCAACCATTCTAATTGTGTGACTTAATTTGAATTGCCACCCTGTAAACTTGACTTTATTGAATTGTTGCCTTGGCAACTAGATTTTATCATTATCGAACTAAAATCAGCGCCAAACACCACAAAACTATTGAGAATCCTGAAGGTAAAAAACATGTTCCATTTGTTAAAGGAAACATCTGCCATTAACTTCTACATGATTTAAACAGGTTTTAGCTGGAGTATTTTCGATTTTTAGCAGCTTTGGAGCATATTAAATCTCGAGAACTTCGAGTTTTTCCCCTTTAAATAAAAGGGAAAACACTTTTTTAGTTCAGTTGTTTTCACATAGTTCACCAGAAATACTTTTTCCTATCTATTTCCTATTTGTGACCATTTTCTAATATTGAAGTGTAAAATTTCATTTATTTCCGATAAACAATCTGAAAACAACCAACTTTACTGAAAAAAATGTTTGGAAGGTGAACAACCTCTTTAATGAATATTATTATTTATGCTCCTTCAGAGTCATATGTAACCAACCAATGGCTAGCAATGTGTCATTAGAGAATCAGAAGTGTGCTTGGGTCTTTGTGTCTGACTATAATTGCAATCATACATATTATTCAGTTTTATTAAACATTTAGAACCTTACTTTATTTCCTTGTGTCCAGTCCCTCCATTTTTGTGATTAGGTGTATTTGCAATTTTATCATTTTCATCAAGGATAGCATCTTTTCTTGCTCTGTCAGAATTAAAACCCTTTTGTTTGCCATCATGTTGGCATTTCCCAGGCTGTACATCCTCTTCAAGTTCTTCAATGTTAAAAATCCTGTCTTGCAGTTGTGACTGATATTGTATCTCCTGGGTTAAGCTTTCAGTCTCAGATTCGTCCAAGCTATCTAAACTTAGATTTAGGTCTAATTCCTCTAAGGGTTGTGTTGTTCTTTCTCCCATTATTATTGTTGAGACTGATCAGCAAACCAATCCTAAATTGAAGTAAAAGAACATGTTTCTAAAAGTTGATGTAACCACAAAACATGTATATACAGAGTGCATACAAATATCACCTTACAAAATGCCAAACTATTGCTCCCCACATTAAAATAATGAACTTCTTAATACATCCCTATTGCAAAATTATCACCCTTATTCAATCTGGAACACTTAGCTTGTGGTGTGTCTTACCTTTACTACAATCTACTACACATGCTCAGTCCTGAATTTTCAGCCTCAAGCAAAATAGGAATATTTAGTTGCCTTTTTTTCTTAAATAAGCTAGCACAAGTTTTGTCATTGTTGTGGATCCATCTACTGTTTTGTCATTGTTGTGGATCCATCTACTGTTGGAATTAATATCTTGTATCCGGAGTGCCGTCTATCTGTTCTTATATTGCAAGGCACAGTGGGGGTGCTGGTGGCTGAGCACCTGGTACTGGAGTGGAACAGAGTAGAGGAAAAAACCCCGCGAAGGGTGAGTCTGGAGCGGCTACTATTTCTGACTGCTACTTACAATAATATTATTTAGGAAAAACATTTTATTTACAGTTAAAGTGTTTATGTGTTAAATGAGCAGCTCTAAATGTCCTATTTATTATCTATGGGGCCGATTCACTAAGGGTCGAATATCGAGGGTTAATTAACCCTCGATATTCGACTAGGAATTAAAATCCTTCGACTTAGAATATCGAAGTCGAAGGATTTAGCGCAGATAGTTCGATCGAACGATCGAAGGATAATTCCTTTGATCGAACGATAAAATCCTTTGAATCGATTCGAAGGATTTTAATCCAACGATCGAAGGAATATCCTTTGTTTAGCCTTCCCCATAGGCTAACATTGACTTCGGTAGCTTTTAGATGGCGAACTAGGGGGTCGAAGTTTTTTTTAAAGAGACAGTACTTCGACTATCGAATGGTCGAATGAACGATTTTTACTTCGAATAGTTCGATTCAAAGTCGTAGTCGTAGTCGAAGGTCGAAGTAGCCCATTCGATGGTCGAAGTAGCCCAAACAAAACTTCGAAATTCGACGTTTTTTACCTTCGAATCCTTCACTCGAAGTTAGTGAAGCGGCCCCTATGTATTATCTGATGATAAAAAACCCTGGTTTCAGGTGATGAGAATTTGAATCAATTACTAATCAGCCTTACATTGTGACATTACAGTATATTGTGAGATGGCCCCTATCCTTAGATAACTCACAGCAGCACAGAGCATGTGTTGCAAATCAGTTGAAAAAAGCAATTGGGGAACTCTTGTGAGCATCATTGGAGGCACAGATCTTCCTTGCTAGGGAAGAGCTGTGGTTTCCTTGGGATGGTGCAGAACCACAAAGCACAATGTGCAGGATTTCTAGCCTACTTATTTGTTGAGTAATATCATATGTCCTTAATGTATTTAAAAACTATAAATATTTATTAAAATTAAACACTTTAATAAAACACTAACAGGAATGTATAATCTTACTATAAATGCCAAATTGGCTAGTCCAGAGCTGAGTAAGCTTTGCTACAACTTCACATAATGAATGGCAACATGAAACTCAGCATTTTTCAAGCATGTGGGGCCTCATTCACATGCTGTGCATCAAACTGCAAAAATCAGCACAGTTTGCCATGTTGTACCCACCATATAATAGTTATCCCAAGATTTCAATGTCATTATTCCAACCACAATACTGACACACTAATGTAAGTGCAAATGTTGCATCCCTTTGTAAAGCAGAAATAAATTGCATCACACTACAGGAGCTTGTTGTGAGAGTTTTCTTACACACCTACTATTTACATGCTATTAATCAACAGTCTCAGAAAAACTCTCCTGAAGTATATAGAGAAATCTGCAACTGAACTGGAATATCTACTATATATACTACAGGTATGGAACCTGTTATCCAAAATGCTCGGGGGGCCTGGGGTTTTCTGGATAATGGATCTTTCTGTAATTTGGAACTTCATACTTTGGGGTATATTTATCAAAGAATGAAGTTAGAGATCGCCACAATCCTCTAGAGTGAAATTCCGCCACTCTCTATTCATTTCTATGGGATTTCAAATGGTGTATTTATGAAAGGATGAACTTTCACTTTCTTTCATTTTGCACTAGATTTACTTTACTCCTTGATAAATATACCCCATAAAGTCTACTAGAAAATCATGTAAACATTAAATAAACCCAACAGGATTGTTTTGTCTCCAATAAGGATTAATTATTTCTTAGTTGGGATCAAGTACAAGCTACTGTTTTATTATTACAGAGATAAAGGAAAACATTATAAAAAAATTGGCGTTTTTGCATAAAATGGAGTCTATGGGAGATCACCTTTACATAAATCGGAGCTTTTTAGATAATGGATTTCCGGATAACAGGTCCCATACCTGTACTGTCAAATTATAATGGACCCAACATTTGCCTGGCCTGAGTATGACCTCAAATGTAATAAACGTTTTAAATGAAAATGATTCTCTTGAGAATGAGCATAAGCTCTCATATAAACTGAAACAAAATATATGTTAAAATTACCACTTTTCCACTGAGCGTGTGTTTATCAATATGTAAAATTTGGGAATTTTACCAGTTTTAAGAGATTTTAATCAGCTTATAAATAGGGCCAAAATGCCACTGTGAATGCATGTAGTATATACAGTTATTTCTTACATACAATATCTGAGTTTATTTATGATATTTAGTATATAAAAATGGTTGTGAATTTGCCTCACAATTTACCTCACAATACCTCATCATCATCATCATCATCATTTATTTATATAGCGCTGTCAAGATACGCAGTGCTTTACTGCAGTTATAGCAAACAGGGAATAAATGGTGGATAGCAGACAAGGATTACAGAGTACAATAGGGTTTACAAACTAAAAGGTTAGGGTACAATTGAGACATTAGGATTGTATAAACAATTTGTCATTTTTGATACAGCAATGATTAATTAAGGTACATCGAATAGGCCTCTTTAAACAGATGGGTCTTTAAGGAGCGCTTGAAAGTTTGGAAGGAAGGGGAAAGTCTGACAGCTTGTGGCAGAGAGTTCCAGAAAAAAGCAGAAGCCCGAGAGAAGTCTTGTAGACGAGAATGGGCAGAAGTCACCAGAGGAGAAGTGAGGCGAAGATCAGAAGCAGAGCGTAGGTTTCGTGAAGGAGTGTATTTGGAGATTAGAGATGAAATATAGGGAGGGGTTTCTTTATTAAGGGCCTTGAATGTGAGTGTAAGTAATTTGAATTTGATTCTAGATGAGATTGGGAGCCAGTGAAGGGACATGCATATGGGAGCAGCTGATGTTGAGCGGCCAGCTAGATGAATGAGTCTAGCGGCCGCGTTTAGAATAGATTGGAGTTGTGAAAGGTGACTTGTTGGAATACCTGTGAGGAGTAAGTTGCAGTAATCAATGCGGGAGATGATGAGAGACTGAATCAGTGTTTTAGTTGATTCTGAACTGAGATAGGGTCGTATTCGAGCAATGTTGCGCAGTTGAATACGGCAAGATTTTGCAAGTGTTTGAATGTGTGGTGAAAAAGATAGATGAGAGTCTAAGATGACTCCTAGGCAGCGTGCCTGTGTGGTGGAATGAAAGGTGGTGTTGTTTACGGTGAGTGATATCTGAGGGACAGGGGAAGATCTTGGAGGAAATATGATGAGTTCTGTTTTAGAAAGGTTCAGTTTCAGGTGGCGCTGTGACATCCAGGAGGAGACAGCAGAGAGACAGTCTGTGACTTGGGAAAGGACAGAGTTAGAAAGATCAGGAGTAGACAAGTAGAGTTGGGTGTCATCAGCATAAAGGTGATACTGAAGTCCAAATGACTGAATGAGTTTTCTTAGTGAAGTTGTATAGAGCGAGAACAGCAGGGGGCCAAGGACAGAGCCTTGAGGAACTCCAACAGAGAGTGGGAAAGTAGTAGAAGTAGAGTTAGAGAAGGAAACTTTAAAGGAACGGTCAGACAGATAAGATGTAAACCATGAAAGAGCAGTGTCCCGAATGCCAGATGAGTGTAGAATGTCAAGGAGGAGTGTGTGGTCAACTGTATCAAAGGCTGCAGAGAGATCAAGAAGGATTAGAATGGAATAATGACCTTTAGACTTTGCCAATAGAAGATCATTGGTTACTTTGGTGAGTGCAGTTTCAGTCGAGTGTGATGGGCGGAAGCCAGATTGCAGGGGGTCGAGGAGGGAGTTGTGAGTGAGATGCTGGATCAGGCGTTTGTAAACAAGCCTTTCTAGTATTTTGGATGCGAATGGAAGAAGGGAGACCGGTCGATAGTTAGTGGGAGAGCTGGGATCAAGGGAAGGTTTTTTGAGGATAGGAGTGATTAGTGCTTGTTTGTATAATGATGGAAAGGTACCAGTAGAGAGTGAAAGATTGAATAAGTGGGTAAGTGCAGGAGAGAGTGTGTCAGAGATTGGGTGGAGAAGGCGAGAGGGTATGGGGTCAAGGGAGCAGGTGGTGGGTTTTGAGCTGGCTAGAAGTTTGCTAACTTCATCTAGAGTTGCAGGGGTGAAGGAGTGCAAAGTAGATGTGAGTGGACTGCACGTTGGTCTAAGATTGTTGTCGGACGGTATGCTCAGCCTAATGAGATCGATTTTTTCATTAAAGAAATGAGCAAGGTCTTGGGCGGTAACATTAATAGGTGGAGGTGGTGGAGGGGGGCATAGGAGTGAGTTAAATGTGGCAAACAGCTGCTGTGGTTTGGAGGACATAGTAGATATTAGATAAGAGAAGTATTGTTCTTTGGCTAATGATAGAGCTCGGTTATAGCAGGAGAGCATGAATTTGAAGTGGATGAAGTCAGGATCAGTTCGTGACTTTCTCCACCGTCGCTCAGCTGATCTACTACATCTTCTGAGGTACCGTGTTACACTAGTGTGCCAGGGTTGGGGTTTAGCTGGCCGGCTGTGACGGGTGGTAGAAGGTGCAAGGGAGTCAAGTGCTGTTGAAAGGGCATCGTTGTAGAGAGAAGCTGCAATATTGGGACAGGAGAGAGTATTAATATGAGATATGGATTGTGCTGATACTGTTGATAATTGTTGTGGTTCAAAGGCATTAAGGTTTCTGTACGTGTGGGTAGAGAGAGATGGTTGTGAAGGTGCAGGTGAAAGCAGTATCTGAAAGGAGAGTAGATGATGGTCAGACAGAGGGTAGGGAGAGTTAATTAAGTTGTATGGGCAGCATGAGTGGCAGAATATAAGGTCAAGAGCATGACCCTCGATGTGGGTAGGTGAGTCGGTCCACTGAGAGAGACCAAAAGAAGCTGTTAGAGAGAGAAGTTTAGAGGTGGCAGCAGAATCAGAGTTGTCAATGGGGATGTTGAAGTCCCCTAAAATCAGAGCAGGTGTCTCACTGGAGAGAAAGTATGGAAGCCAGGCAGCAAAGTGATCCAAGAAGGTGGAGTAGGGACCTGGGGGGCGATATATGACAGCAACACACAGAGAGATTGGAGAAAACAAACGTATGCTGTGGACTTCAAAAGAAGTGAAGGAGAGAGAAGTTGGTGTAGTTAGATTTTGAAACCTACATTTGGGGGAGAGAAGAAATCCCACCCCACCACCATGACGGCCATCCGGTCTAGGAGTGTGAGTAAGTGAGAAGCCTCCATAGCAGAGGGCAGCAGGTGAAGCAGTATCTGAAGGGGAGAGCCATGTTTCAGTGATTGCAAGAAGGTGAAGGGATTTAGCTATAAAGAGGTCATGGACTGCTGTTAGTTTATTGCAGATTGACCGTGCATTCCAGAGGGCACATGAGAAAGGCGGGGAGGGTGTTGGTTTTATGTGAATTAGGTTTGCAAGATTAGAAGTGCGTAAAGTCTGAGAGACTGGAAAAGACCTTGTTGAATGCCTGAGAGTAGGAATAAGTGACGGTACAAATGAGTGAGTTGGACCAGGGTTTGGGGAGATATCCCCTGCTGCAAGTAACAGTAATAATGAGAGTGAGACAAGGTGTGACCTAGATTTGACAGTGCGAGCAGTGTATTGTTTGATGGGATGAGAGGGGATAATAGATTTAACATACAAGATAGTGTGCTTAGATTGAGAGAGGGTGATGGGAGCAGTGAAGAGGAGATTTCAATTTCAGGATAGTTTGATGGATGTTGAAGTGCAGAGGATATATGCAGAAGTATAGAGGAGAGAGAGAAAAAGAAGGCAATCAAATTAAACATAGTTAGACAGTATAATCCGGTTTATCTTGTTGATAGCAGAGGTTGATGAGCAGTGATGTCCAGTGTTTGCTTGCTGATTCCAGTCCAACTCTGATCCAACTGCTGTCCAACTCTGTCTAACTCTATATGTTGTACTTAAACTTTCTGTACTTAACTCTGTCTAACTCTATATGTTGTACTTAAACTTTCTGTACTTAACTCTGTCTAACTCTATATGTTGTACTTAAACTTTCTGTACTTAACTCTGTCTAACTCTATATGTTGTACTTAAACTTTCTGTACTTTAACTTGATGGACTTAAGTTGTTAAATCTGCCATGGCTCTCCTGCCATGCTCACCCCTGCTATGCTTCCCCTAGAATGAATGTCCTGATATACAGCAAGAGGGTCACATGGGTGAGGGCCAGCAATTGATTAATTAAGACAAGTTAAAGACAGAAGAATCTCTGAGTCTGGTCATCTAACAGACATCAATAGCAATAAAATGGACATACCAAACTATTCACTAAAGCAAGCAACAAATTGCTAGATAAACTTAAACTGATGCATTTTAACACCTACCCCACAATTGAATAATTGGCAATGGTAAAACAAAGATTTGCAGCAGAGTTGGATGTTGAGATGCAGAAAGCTAGGAGCAGTAAGTTCAATTAGCAGGAATTAGACATACCCCACAATTGAATAATTGGCAATGGTAAAATAAAGATTTGCAGCAGAGTTGCCGTGTTACTACTTATGCAGGTTTATATGTTTAAGGCAATGCTGTTCTTTAACAATTAAAGGAATTAAAGGAATAGTGTGAAATAAAAACTGTGTAAGTAGATAAAAAATGTTTCTAATATAGTTAGTTAGCCAAAAATGTAATATATAAAGGCTGGAGTGAACAGATGTCTAATAAAACAGCCAGAATCCAACTTCCTGCTTTTCAGCTCTATAACTCTGAGCTAGTCAGCGACTTGAAGGGGGGCCACATGGTACATTTCTGTTCAGTGAGTTTGTAATTGATCCTCAGCATTCAGCTCAGATTCAAAAGCAACAGATATGACCCATGTGGCCCACCCTCAAGTCTCTGATTGGTTACTGACTGGTAACCAGGGTAACCAGTCAGTGTAAACCAAGAGAGCTGAAAAGCAGGAAGTAGTGTTCTGACTGACATGTTATACATCAAATCACACATTTTTTTGACATTTTTTATTTTGCACAGCCTATCTATTTAGCCAGTTTTTATTTTTACACTGAACAATTCCTTTAAGCCTTTGAGGCAAAGTTGTTTTCTAAGGGATTTGCCACTGTAACAATGTGCTGATAAACAGCAAACACTCTAACACTTGAAATCCTGAAATAAAGTGTTTTATTCCTTACCTTGCTAGTTTCAAGCAGGATACCAGCAATGTAATGTGCTCTCTCCTAACTGCTTCCTTGTTAGTGATCCCGGGGGTTGCTATGGCTCCCAAGTGAACAACAAACAGCCCATAACAAAAGGTTTCTTTGCACACAACACTGCTGAGGCCTAGGAAGTCATCACTGCAGAATGTGCCTGAATAGGAAAGAGATGATTGCCTTGCCAAGCTGGGTTATTTCATTACACTTCAGGAGAGATGTTCCATGTGCTTTGTGCATTCATTTGTCAAACTACTATATGTTGGTTTCTGAAGATTTTATAAGTGATGTTTTTTAAATCCTTTCGTTTACCACAGAATGATGAAACCACAGAATGAGGAAACCAGTGAAAATAAAATGACAGCTTTTATAAACCTAGACCAACTTTTTCAGAAATTCACACTATTATTATTATCGTTATTGCATTATACTAATACAGGGATTAGACAAAATAACCAATAGACCTAACAAAAACAACAAAGATTTATAAAATTTATAACATTTCAGATCAGATTTCGTCACAATTTGGGAAAAACACAATTGAGGCATTTCAGATTTTTCATATTTATGAAAACCTCAAATATAAGAAAGTCACCATCATATTTTGTGTTGATTGTTCATGTTTCTAAACTTGAAAATTACATTTTTATGAAGTATGCTCTAAAATATTGAAGAATAGCCAGATAACATAAGTTTCTACAAATGTTCATCAGGAGTGCTGAATTGTATCTTTCACGTGTTCCATTTTCGCAAAGCAATTCCTAATTCAAACAGTAAATGGAATAGGGTTTACCACAAATCATTTTTTGCATGAGGGGATCTTGGGTGCAACAGTTGTATAGCTAGATGTTGATACCGGCATTTTCTATAAAATACAAGAACATGTCTGTATAATTTACTTACTTATGAAACCCCACATTCATGTTCTCTGACAAAACTGTCCCAAGCCACCTCCATGTCCAGTAGTACCTACTGTAATAAGACCCAAACTGCCTATGATGGAGAGACGGTTCTGTCACTCATTCACTCAAGTTGGGGTGGAATATTTTTTGCACAAGCAAGATCAATGGGGTTTCTTTTTATATGGTTTGATTTTTATTGAATTTTAACAAGAGGTTAAAGAGAAGGAAGGAAAAGGAAAGAAAGAGGTGGGAGAGGGGAAGGGGAAGTCGGATGGGAATAGCCTGGCGATTAGAGCCATGGAGTCCATATGTTATCAAAGGTAGGTAAACTTATACAGATCCAGTTGTGAGTTAACTAGAGCAATCCATCAGTTGAGAGTTAGTGGTGATGGGCCCATCCAGTGTAGTGGGATCATCTCATTAGCATAGAATAAGAGTAATCTCTCCTTAGCTGTCTGGTATGCACTCTGGGCACCAGGAAGTCCAGTAGGTACAATAAGCAACTGTGGGTTAAGCTCTTAGGGAAGTGGCAACTCAGTGGCCATAAAATGTATAACCCATTTCAAAAATGTGTGTATTATGGGGCAATCCCATAGTAAGTGCAAGAAGTTAGCAGTTGGGGCTCTACATCTAGGGCAGTTGGGGGAGCTAATCCTTTCCAAACGATGTAACTTTTGTAGTATTATATTTGATGGATAATTATGAATTGTTTAAGCTTGTTCCTTGAACTTCCTATAATAAAATTAATTCAGACTATGTATGCTTTATGTCCTGCAAGATCTTCTTGGGTAAAGTGGGTGAAGGTTATGTTGTAAGAATAGTGATGGATCTTTGTGTATAGATAACCCCAAGGAATTTAAAATTATCTGCAACTTTAAGAGTACATTTTGGGTCTGTCATCAGCGGACGATGTCCATCTAAGAGAAAAACAATGGACATATATCAATTGATTTGGAGGCCCGAAAATGTACCAAAGTGTTTAATGATATTGAAGACAGAGGTGAAAGAGTCATGGAGGTCTGCTAAATATAGTAACATATCATCTACAGATAATGAGTTTTTTTTCTTCAACAGTTTTATTTATAAGTTTTCAGACCTGTTGAGAGTGCCTGATTTCTGTTGCCATAGGTTCAATTTCGAACACACATATTAGTGGGGGAAGGGGGCATCCTTGGCAGAAGCCCCATGTGAGGTGAAATGTAGGAGAGTCAATTCCATTAACCCTGATAGATTTCTTTGGTTCATTATACATTTGCTTGATCCACTTAGTGAAAGACGGGCTGAAACTTATTATAGTTATGACTTCCCATGGAAAAGGGTAAAATGGAGCATGGAACAGGACAGCCCTAGGAACTGTGCCTAATCCTGATTTTGTTTTTGACTCTTGACTTTGATCCTAGCTGCCTGCTATGAATTTTGCTGCCACCCAAATATGATTCTGCTTGATTTTGGATCATACTTTGCTTTGGTTATCTCTCTGTGTTTGCATTCTCCATCACTGCAACAGCAGAAAGTTCCAGGTCGGGGAAAAAAGTGCATTGTTTACATTTTCAATTGTATGGAATGTTCACCCGGCACGAATGACTGAAGCTGCACTCTCTTCACATCACTCCATCAGGGACTGGATGGGTAAGCACTTATAGTCTGAGATGATTTAGGGGCAATTTAATCAAAAAGAAGATTTCTTTGCTTTATTACAAATAATACTGACATAGTCCTATTATAGAAGCCAGTATTACTTTAAGGGACCCCATGACAAAATTATTTTATCTGAAGAAAACTACAACACAACAATTAACATTCCACAGAACACAAAATCCACTGTAACCCATTCAAGCATAGGCAATCAGCATTGTAGAACTACAATTGACAGCATACCATCACTTGCTTTTGCACACTTTGGATTTCTAAAAGCTATTAAGGATCCTTTAGTAAAAGGGGCAGTGTACTCACAAGGCACCCTTTGCAGATTATCTATCATTTGTTGCTTTCTTGTAAATATGTTATTGCTGTGCAAAATTAATGAAAGTTTAGAATCTGTGTGTAATTATTATATGCAAGGGGTTACTTGTGCAAGCCTAAATCTATGCAGGCTGTATGTAGCATGTAACCATGTGAATGCCAGCAAGTCTACAGGGGAGATGTATTAGAGGGGTGATGCACCAATAGGGTAACATTATATTATGGTAAAGTGATTGCTATCAATGAGTGTACACATATTTACAATATTAACACATGATAGATCCCATTTAAGAATGAGGCATAAACCAGATATGTAATGGAATATGTCTAAATATTCACTGAAGCTGGACTGGATTTGGAGCTATTTCTGAAAGTCAAACACGTGATATTTGGCCTTCTTGGTTATTTCGTTTTCTGCAAATACCACAGAAGTGCATATGTTTTGTAAAACATCTTTAACCTGATTATTGGCATTAAAACATTGCTAGAGATTTCTGGATAATTTCCTTCTGGGTGGTGGATGTCACCTGCATACAGTACTGTATATAGAGCAACAAATCACATAAAAATAATTCAGCACTTATAAAGCAATCATTAGCCAGAAATACATAATACATAAGAAAGCTACAGTAACTGTACCTCACTATATACAAAGTCATATCTGAATAAAGCTAGCCAAATGTTTGCTATGTTCACAATCGAAGCCATTAGATTAACGTTTCATCATTGCATTAAACAATTGGTTCCAATTGGTTAAACAATTATTTAGCTTTACACACAGTAATTTAAGTGCTAGGTTAAGTATTGGTTAAGTATTTCTGGTGAATGTGTATTTAAAGTCCATTTGACAAGGGATAGAGTTTTGATACTGCATATACCAGTGATACCACTCCAGTGGCTTGTGAGCAACTAGTTGCTCACCAACCCATTTGATGTTGCTCCCTTGGGATCTCAGATCAGGTGCTCATTTTTGAATTCCTGGCTTGTAGGCACATATTTAAGGCACACAAATCAGGTGCACTACCAAACAAAGTCTTCTGCAGGCTCCCAGTACACATTGTGCAACCAAATAACCAAAACCCTTATTTGGCACTCCCTATGAATACTTGTGTTCAGTGCCGGGCCAGGTTAACCTGGCACCCCAGGCAACCCAGTGCAGACTTGTGCTTTTACTTCGGATTGCAGAACTCCCTTGGCACTTCTCAGTAAGGTAACATTTAACCGGACTAGGGGTAGATGACAGGGAAGGTACGTGCATGGTGCCCCTCTAGCTTTGTGCACTAGGCACATGCCTCTTCTGCATAACCCAATGCCATTCCCTGCTTGTGTTGCTTCCCAATGCTTCTTACATTTGAATGTGGCTCATGGGTGAAAAAATTCCTTCCTGACTCCAAAATGGCAATCGGACTAGTCTCTGGATAAACTTATACTATGAGCTTTCACTGTAAAAAAACACTTCTGAATATTTAGGCGAAACCTCTTTTCTTCTAATCGGAATGGGTGATCTTGCATCAGCTGGAATCACCTACTGGTAAATAAAGCATTAGAGAGATTATTATATGATCCCCTTATATATTTATACATAGTTATCATATCACCCCTGAAGCGCCTCTTCTCCAGCGTGAACAACCCCAACTTGGCCAGTCTTTCCTCATAGCTAAGATTTTGCATACCTTTTACCAGCTTAGTTGCCGTTCTAATACAATAATGTCCAGTTCTATCTAAGCTGATAAGATAACCCTGCACTACACTAATAAGCCTCAAGAAAGGCAAAACTGGTCTGTAGTTGGGAATCTGATCAGCTATTATCCTGACTTCTGCTTGAAAAACCCAGTGGGTGAGCTTTAGCCTATAGGATAAACCCATGTAAATAGGATTTTCTTGGAGCTTGTTTGGAATTCATTCCCAGGATTCATTTTATTTATTTAGCACTGGAGACCAAAACGGTACGGCATATGAGGTGTAACAGTATGCTATTTAGGCCAAGGGCTTTGCTTTAAATGTGGTATCACATGCTTATCTACATAAGCCTCAAAAAACAAAGTAAAGAAAAATGTATAGAATAAATAAAGAGGGGAAAAAAATGGATAAAATACTGGAAAGGGTTAATAAAGACAAAATAAACTGAATTTCAAATGTATAGGACCCATTTATTAAATATCATTTATTTTCCAGTGGCCTTTATAAAGCTTAAATTGAAATTAAATTTGAAACAATGTAATATCTGACCATTTCTCACTTTGTCCTTTGTCACTAAAGTGACCATGAAAAGAAAACAAGTATATTAAAAAATGCAATTTGTGTGAAAAACTGTTTTTAAACAAGGTCGCTTTAATATTGCTTAAAACCAATTAACACCAATTGATACATCGTCACCTTTGGTTCCTCACACCTATTGCCATAAACTAAAAATGAAATTAAAAATGTTAGTTTAAATTAAAGTTAATAATATAGGTAAGTTTTTGCTTACCATGGCCATTTTCTGTTTGTTTTTCATTGTTTGACCTAGATTTTGTGCTTTCTAATGTCTGATCAGATGTTTAATTTTCTGTTAAAAAAGTTTAAGTTAAAGACTTTTAAATAGGCAGTTAATGTTGTCATCTGTGCATGAATGTTTGTATTAATAATAACAACATTTTTTACATTAGCTCTCAATTTTGATAATAAAAGTCAATCATATAAAGTATTGTTTATTTCTCCAGCTCAAAAGAGTAGGCATAAGAGCACAATAATCAGTCAAAAAGCTCATGGATATTTTACCCAAGTAGGGAACATTCACTAATCAGTCATTTCTAAAGAAGGAAAGAAGAAGGGTTAGCAGGTGTACAGTCCCTGAACAACAAAAACATAGCAAGTGCATAGAATTCCCAGCTGCACGTATGAAAAAAAAGCATTTGTGTGTTTGTTATTTTAATTTATTTTTTTCAGACTCATCATAATTCCTTGATTGTGTCAGTTTGTGGATTCTAATGTAGAGCCATCTTTTGAAAGGTGGAAATAAACAGCCCTTCTCCATTAATTAATTAAGCTCCCATTAGTAGACATGTGCATACATTTGGAGAATGGTCTGTATTACTTAAGATGTTATTCTGCCATCAATAGTTGGAAGTACTTTACTAATGGTTTATCTATGAGATGCTGTAGGCTTGAACATCACCGATAAGTGAATTGCAGTTACACACAGCTTAAATCAAGTCCTTTTTACATTTCAGCTTTAAAATGCTGTAATTTAATCATTTCTCATTAGAGGAGATGAACTATGCTCTAGTCAAAACATTAAACAACAATTAACACAGTTACATAATATTCCAAAACATTCATTTTTACTTTGCTTGCTTTTATAGTTGAGCATGTATGTAAATATTTAACGAGGTCACTAAGGTTTATCACTAAGGTCACTAAGGTTTATCACTGTATTAAAAAGTGAAGCAAATATATTAGACTTCTGCTATTCACTTCATGCAATTATCCTCTAATATCCTTATATAAAGCTTTTTTCTGCCCTTCTAGTTCATGAACCTTCATGGTTTTATATCAATTAACACAATAGTATATAAAAATAATATAAGCCAATGTAAACATTTTCAACTAGGATACCTATCTTCAAAGGCACTGAAACAAGATTAAGGAGGTACAGAAAATTTTTTCATTAGGACCTTTTCTGTTTAGCCGATTACTGTTGATTTCTAGTGATTCCAAATAAAAAATAAAGATTAACACCGAATTTAAAATGGATTTGTATGCAAGTTATCCAACGCATAAACAAATATCACAGCTGCTTATTTGAGCAAATTTGGAGGCGTGGATCATCATTTTCTTGGTTTGTGCTGTAAAAGAATGAAATAATGTACAGAGTATCTAGCTTTGTTCTCTTTCCAGCGGTTATTCTGTTAACATAAGCATAAGATTATGTTCACTAATTCACTAAGCATTAGACCATTGTCATTTGTTTCAGGACCTTGTATTCCATATCTACATTTGGTTTAAGATGCAGCAAAACTATTTATTTAGACACAAGCATTTATCTTTTTTATTTGCAACAGAATTATGTGCTAGAATTAAGTAAAGCTGCAGAGAAGTAGATACGTTTGTTGAGTTATGCAAACACAACTATCATGGTTCTAACCTTTCTTCCATTCAGCATTCGCCTTTTTCAGTTTCAGGAAAAAAAAATGGACTATAATTGTCAAGAATGATATCATAAGGGTGACCCAGATAAGAAAAGTATTTGATATGCAGATACTTCAAAATCTGAAAAACAGTTTAACGGGAGACTTACTTTCCATAATGTAATTATGTCACCTTACAATGATATAACATACAGACACTCATGCCTTGGAAACCTGGCGGTAATTTTACATGTAATTTTAAAAGTGTAAATATTCAGAAAAATTTACCCATTCTGAAACATTAGATTTTAGAATGCTACAGTTACGTGTAATGTAGGGTATCCCAAACTCAGAACTAACTCCAAGGATCCAGTCTCGGCTCACTCTCCTGCCTATAGCAGCCGCCTTTGGCTTAGGGAGGAGCCCTCCGCTACTCAGATGTCACCAGGTCTTAATGTGAGAGGACCAAGTTGAGAAAGAGAGTTCTGAGCAGGCTAGGGAACCAAACGTGTAGTAGTAAAACGGGAAGCAAAAAGCGTAGTCAATGGCCAGGCCAGGTCAGTAACAATCAGGCAATGCAGTACAAAATCAGCAACAGAAGCATACTCAAGGTCACAGCCTGGGGTCAAAACCAAACAGGAACATGGTACACAATCAGAATCCAAAGAGTCGTCAAGAGCAGGCTAGGGTCAGGTCAGGCAGCAAACAATAGAAGGTCAGGGCCAGGCAGGATCAAGAACAGGTTTAAACAGACTTGGAAACATACCCAGGAACTATATAAAATAGACCTTATGTTGGGCAGCATGTTATGAAGCACAAGCCCTTTAAATATTTGAATTTCACTCCAATGCTCGATGACGTCACGCAGCATGCTGAATAAGGTGTAGATACCTGAGCACCGATTGAAATTGGAAGCAGCAACATCAGGTGCAGCGCATAGCAGAGGAAGAAGATAGCGGGCATCCCTGCAGTGAGTGCTGCAGGCGTCCCTGCTTTCCCACTAGACCACCAGGTATTCTTAAGTTAATGTTATGGGTAGAAACATAAAAACTACAATTCAGCTCATGTTTTACTTCTTTTCTTCAATTATGGAAAATTTAAGAAATTACCTGATGTAATAGGTTGGTTGCTGGCTGTATTATAATGAGGGATGCACCGAATCCAGGATTTGTTTCGGGATTCAGACAGGATTTCAGCAGGATTTGGATTCGGCCGAATCCTTCTGCCCAGCCGAACTGAATCCAAATCCTAATTTGCATATGCAAATTAGGGGAAGGGAGGAAAATTGCATGACTTTTTGTCACAAAACAAGGAAGTAAAAGATTTTTCCCTTTCCCATCCCTAATTTTCCTATGAAATTAGAATTCAGATTAGGTTCGGTATTCGGCCGAATCTTTAGTGAAGAATTCGGGGGTTCGGCCAAATTCAAAATAGTGGATTCAATGCATCCCTAATTAGAACTGGGTATTATTTCCATGTGAGAACTGGAAGCTTTTTGCTCTGAGAATGGAGACAATGATAATAAATAGCGATAACGTACTCCAACTATAATTATGTAAAAAATACCAAGGGCAATGTAAATGATATTTTTCATTTAAATTTAAAAAAATATATTGCGGTATTTATTACAACCTGGATATAAATAGAAAATCTCAAGACTTTACCTTTCAGTATTACAATATTAGGGATACAACTAAGAAATTATGAACAGAAAGCTGTAAAGAAAACTCTGGTAAACACAATGATAAAGTGACAGCAATTATATTCAGAGCTTTTCCACTGTACTGCTGTCCATGTGTAATAACCATTCTAAAGTACCATTTATTAATAACCAGCAGACTGCTGTCATATTCTATCTGCCTGATGTTCAATGCTACTACATGAACAGGTTTTTAGGAGTGCATAATTTAGCCCAAAAAGTATTGCATGTCAACTCAACCAAAAACAAATATGGGCCACAAATTAGAATTAGGCATTTTGGGTTCTTAAAGGGCATGTAAAGTCTAAAATAGAATAAGGCTATAAATGCTGTATTTTGTATAATAAATATAAACATGAACTTACTGCACCACAAGCCTAATAAAACAAATCAATTATGCTTTCAAAGTTGGCTACAGGGGGTCACCATCTTGTAACTTTATTAAACATCTTTGCAAGACTAAGACTGTGCACATGCTCAGTGTGGTCTGGGCTGCTTAGGGATCGTCATAAACAAAGCTGCTTGAGTTCTGCATGGCTGGGAAGTAAGGTGGGGGCTCCCCCTGCTGTTCATAAGTATGATTATGTTCCAGCAGTAAGGGACTGTCTGACAATTCCTATCCTCAGCAGTAAATGAAGGGAGAATTTCACTGCAGACAGTCAGGTTTCTTATAAAAACAGTATACATTTTTTAATTAAAGTATATTGGAGATAGGTTTCTTTTTCATTATAGAAAGTAAATGGGATTTTGTTTTGCCTTTACATGCCCTTTAATTCAGAATTTGAATCGTGAATGGAGCACAAGGACCTGTGTTTTTCATCAATACAGTGCTGACTACATTCAGCAGAACTCTATTCATCTGTATTTATGAGTGGAGGGTTGGAGGTGGATTGTAAGTACCCCTATCTTGCCACCTAGCTGCAGGAGGCATGCAAATTAGGGAATGCTAGTAGCAGCATTTTGCATCTTTTTAATCTGACACAAAATGTACAGATCCAAGTGCTGTGTAAATGAGTACTAATAATTATCCTTTACTGCTCTTGCTTGGTTCAGGGCCATAGGTAAATTACCCCATATAGTAAATTAATACATACTAGCTTTAAGTACGGTATTATTTTTATTAACACTGGATGCTTTTTTTCTAGTAATGGAGACAATAATGCACCTTCTATAAAAAGAAATTTGAAGCATACTAGCAGAATTTGGTTTTGTACTCAAAAAAGTATTTTGTGCACTTACAATTTACAAATTTGAAATGATGACTGTAGTGTCACTCTATAAAAAGTAGTCAGATATGTCTTTGCCATGTTTATGCAAATATAGCAACTGGAAATTGCAATGCACACACATAGTTACCTCCTGTAGTACTGTATATTTGGCTGTTGTTCTCTTATAATCTTTTGCTGTATTTCCATCTATGAACTGCAATGCAGATGTTGCTAAAATGAAAAAATATATAACACAGTAAAGGATATCAAAGGTCTTGGCGGTTCGCTCCCTCTGCCGGTTTCCAAAGAGGTCTGTTCTCCCTCAGACTTGTACAAGAATCCAATTCAAAGCTGCGAAGGGAAACCAGCGCTCATCCAGCACGAGGTATAGACAGACAAAGGGGCAAGAGATTGATTCTCATATAGTGTAGTATTTTTTCGTAGATATAATACACCCTTTGTGAAATTAGAATACTTCTAAAAAGGTGCCTTCTCCAGACTATGCTATTTGCCGTGTATAAATTCACACAATAAGGTGAACCTTATGTGAGGATACTCACAAACATTTAAACGAAGTTTGGGCGTTTAGAAAGATAATTATACGATCATCCCCTCAATTCTCTCCAGACTCTGTGGCTTAAAAACAATGCGCTGACATAGTGTAAAATCATCAATCCCAGAAATAACATTAAAAATCACACTCACAATGTTACTGTTAAAATTTCCGCATTAAAACAAACGTCACCAGTTCGCCATCTGTTGGAGTCACTTAGGCAGCCGATATAGATGTTTTGGCCGGCGTCTCGACCGCCTCGTGTATCCCAGTGCGCTCGTGGATGACGTCACTGCCCGACGCGTTTCGTCTACTGACTTCCTCAAGGGCTTCAAAGCTGTCAGTGCGCATGTCGCCTTATGAAGAGACAGCGGATCCGGTTACGCATTCCTCCCTTCCGCTTCTCTGTCCTATTTGTTTACATGTCGCTATAGCAACATCTTCCCAGCGAAAATTCTCCTCTACATTGCCGCAGTCCAACGAGCCCTTTCAGTCGCAGGGGAGACATTTTCATTTACCTTACTAATGGATAGATCTATCCCCATGTTATACAGCCTCTTCACTTTTTAACATAAAAACATTCTAACGATTCCCTCATTCAGCATAAACAGCATAATTGTAATCTAGACAATTTGGAATATTTCAAATAAACAACAAAATTGCGATTCTAGGGCATTTAGGTCATTACATACACATATACATTTCTTACTCCCATTAAATTATAAAAAAGCTCTCAGATTGATGTCTACATTTAGTCCTTTAGGCGTAAAGGTTTCTAGACTGTAGATCCAGCGGCTTTCGCACTGTAGGGTGGTTTTTACCAATGAGATGAATTTTTTCTTTTTTTTCCCATATCTGCAGGCCGTACATAGAGAGCATGGGTAAAAGCCAGCCCATTTATGTTCCTTGTGTGTTTGCTCTTTTGTGGTGCAGTGGTTATTAGTTAAAATCTGTTTTAAATTGTTCGCTCTTTTAAATACCACTTTTGGTTTGTCTGGAATAATTCCCCGCAATTCTATATCACATTGTAATACTCCCCAATGTCTTTTGATAATTTTTCCTATACTTTTGGCCAGTGGGTTATATGTAGTCGAGAACACTATTTCTTGTTTTATTTCCCCTTTATTTTCCTTTTCTTTTCCTACCAATAGGGGGAAATTGAGGGGATGATCGTATAATTATCTTTCTAAACGCCTAAACTTCGTTTAAACGTTTGTGAGTATCCTCACATAAGGTTCACCTTATTGTGTGAATTTATACACGGCAAATAGCATAGTCTGGAGAAGGCACCTTTTTAGAAGTATTCTAATTTCACAAAGGGTGTATTATATCTACGAAAAAATACTACACTATATGAGAATCAATCTCTTGCCCCTTTGTCTGTCTATACCTCGTGCTGGATGAGCGCTGGTTTCCCTTCGCAGCTTTGAATAAAATTAAAAAATAAACATATATTTCTAATTCCCTTGGAATGTTATGGCTATAGTAAAACTACTATTTAAAGTAAATAAATTACTATTTTAAAGGAATAGTTTGGAATATACAGTATGTTAGCTCTTCAGCTAACTAAGTCATCTTTTAAGGTTAAGGTGAATTAAATTGTCCATCACTGCCATCCAGTTAGAATTAGGTGTGGACAAAATACCACTCCCCGTCTGTCACCTCTTCTAATACTTTTTATTGACCTGCTTACTGGGGGGGGGGCTATATATATATATATATATATATATATATATATATATATATATATATATATATATATACTCAGAATTAGCAAATAATAGCACTCACAGGATAAAAAGGTTGTTTTTATTCAACTTTTCGGCCCCCTTACATTTGATGACAAACACACATGTTACTATCCTCAACTGTTACAATCAACACATTACTTGCTGCAATTTTTGCTGCTGCTGAGAGATGTATCACCTAATGTAGCAAATGTAGCCATTTGGCTGGCTTACTCAGCAGCTGCTAGCAGGGCAGGGGGAAACTTTTTTTTTTTTGTAAAAAAAAGTGTAAGAATAGTAAGAATCTATTTTTTCTGGTGTGTTTTTTGTAAAAAAAAAATGTTTGGTGCTGACTTGACTATAACAGTAGCTTTTTTCCATTTAAAATTTGTAATTGTTATTTTATGCTCTAGACTAGAGAAACAATAGATGTACTTCCACTTTATTTCAGTTATATGGAAAGTAAGCAATTGGCAGAGTAAATATTGATTTAAAAAGGAACACAAAAATGTAAATTACCCTCAATTTGCTAAAAATAAATAAAATCTATAACAAAGATAATTAATACAGTCTACAGAAATGTGCACAATGAAAATATCATATTTGCTGGCACTGGTGATGGTGTAGAATCCCTCTGGGTACAGATTTTGACTGGGCAAAAGGTTACAAAGAGAATTATCATTGGTGTATGCTATAAACCACCTCGTATAAGTGAAGCCCAGCTACTCTTGCAGATATGTATAGAAAAATGGATCAGCGCCTCTGGCATTGGAGACAAATAAAACCTTTTGCAGTTTTGCATCTATTAGCGAATTTTTTAACTTTTTTTGCAACCTTTTGCGGTTTTGCATCTATTTGCGAATTTTTGCACTTTTTTTGTGTTTACTCTTGCATCTAGAAGCGGCTTCAAAATTAGGTCAAGTTATTACTATGGGTGACTATAATTATCAAGACATTGACAAGTAGTAGGTTTGTAAATATGCTGAATGACAACTTTTTATTCCAGTTTGTTCAAGAACCTACTAGGAATAACTCTCTTTTGGATCTTGTAATAACTAATAATACTGAACTCATCTCTAACATTTGTGTGGGTGAGCATTTAGGGAATAGTGATCATAACATGGTCTCCTTTGAGATTCTGTTGCCGAGGCAATTCTATAAGGGAGTAACTAAAACACTAAATTTCAGACGTGCATTGACAGTATAAGGACATCTCTGCAACACATTAAGTTTTTGTACACCGAAATGTTATTGCCACCTGAAGTTTTCTTCTTTTTTTTTTTCCAATTCTTTATTTATAAATTTTTTGGGAATAGGATACAGAAAGTAAGAAGGGGAAGGGAGGGGGTAAATTGGGAAATTTAGCATATGATCCACATAAAAACAACTAATAACCTCGAATTTGAAACATCATTAGAAACACCATGTTCTTCTATTTACAAAGCCGCTCGTTAATGTTGCTTACAGATTTAATGTTTTGATATAATTCACCCAAAGTGACCATATTTCCCAATATATTTCACTTTCGCTATGTATTAACCATGTAATCTCCCCCATGTGTCTAATTTCTTCTGTATTTCTCAACCATTCTCTAAATGTTGGTCAACTGATTTCCATCGTTTAGGGATTAACACCTTTGCAAATTAAAAATTATATCACTTGGATTATCTATTTTAAACTTATTTTTTGTTATCTTCCCTATGGCATCAATTATATTTTTCCAATATTGCTGTAACCTTGGGCATGATACCCAAATATGCGTATGATTACCAACCTCTCCATGGCACCTCCAGCAACTCCCTGAATTATTCTGATACATCCTTTTAAGTTTCATTGGGGTGTAATGCCACCTTAAGAACATTTTATACATAGCTTCTCTAGTTTTAGCTGCTTTAGATGTTCTATAGATTTTTTTAATAACCTCTTTCCATAGATCCTCAGATATATCAATGTTTAACTCCATGCCCCAATCCCTGCGTTGTGATTCAAAATTAGGATAATGGGTCTCGAGGAGCAATTTATACATTTTGGATAGAGGTTTACTAATTTCTATCTGGGAGATAATTAATGATTCCCAATGGGTTTCCATTCGCTCCCAATCTTCTTTCAATCTTGAATATAAGAACCCTTGTTCTTGGGTATAACACCAGCCATCTCTGGGATGTGCGCTCCATATTTTTTGCATTTCTACCAGGGGAATTATTCTCTTCTTTATAATTAAATCTCTTATTTCCATGGTTTTAGTTCCCCATTCCTCCCATCTACTGAAGGCCCTATACTCCATACTAGGTTTGAACTCTGGATTTTGTAACAAGGTTTGTAAAATACATGGGGTTCTTGTCAAACCATATTTTAATTTGTTTTTATGCCAAATTTTCAAAGTAGTGCCCACTAAGGGATGTTGTAGTAATTCAATTGGTATATTGTCTATCTCTATCCATAAATTATTTATTTTATTTTTTTTTAACATTTTTTTTATTTAGTTTTCCCAAGTGCATATACAACTGTGTTCATGCTCAATAAACTTTGACACAATCAAATATCAGCGTGTAACAATCATTGACATACATTTTACACATTACAGAGGTTGCAATGGATATGCATGAAAGACAATAACTCTGGCGTTCCATGTCATCACAACAGCCAATGTCATTTAGAAACATGAACTTACATTCAGTGTTGTATACACAAGTATATGCACCCGATACATTTCCCCCAACCCAAACTGGCGGCCAACCATACCTAAACCGAGAGGTGTATTACCTTCGTTATCGAATAATCTCTTACATTTGTTAACAAAAAAAAAAGAACTTCATTCCAAGCTCTGGGTTACCTCCACGTGGGTTTCTCATCTACCTATTTTGGGGGAGGTGTGCATCCATCCAATCATTCCAAATAGCATCAAACTTAGCCAGACAACCTCTTTTAAAGTATGTTAATTTATACATGGGGATATTGTTATTTACCATAGCTATCCATTGCTCTTTTGTAGGCGCTGCTGTAGCCTTCCAGTTGATAGCTATCAATTTTTTGGCATAGACAAATAAAGACGTCAGTAGACTTCTTGTTTTACGTATAGGGGTTATACATTCAACATAATTAAGCAGAATAGGTAGAGGATCCAGAGTCAAAGGGATAGAAGAAACCTCCATACATTCAGCTAGGATCTCTTTCCAGAATATTTGGAGCTTACAACATGACCAGACCATATGCATAAAAGAGGCTGGGGTTTGATGACATTTAGGGCATTCATCAGGAATGGTGTTGGATATCAAGGATAACCTGTGTGGTGTGAGGTAGGTCCTATATAAATATCTAAATTGTATCATTTTATCCCTAACACTGATCCAAACGCTTACTCCAAAACTTCTTCCCACAAATCTGGGGTTAACGTAGGTATATCTACATTCTAGTATAGGTCAATCTAAAAACAACTGGACTTGCTGAGTAATCAATGAAGATGTTTCACTACTCATCCGAGCAGCTTCTTCAGTTCAACTGACTGGTGTGGGAACTTCTCGGCATATAAACTCTTCCACTAATCCATTTACAATGGCACATTGTAACTCTTCAAAGAGGTGACATCTGAAGAAACTCACAGAGGTGTTGATTCTGTGTAGTTGTGATAGGATTATCCAATGTGTCATGCAACTCCTAGATACAGGTGTTACTTGTGAGAGTTGCATGAATGGATGTGTGAAGTGTTCTGAATCCGCCGGGAATCAACACCTCTGTGAGTTTCTTCAGATGTCACCTCTTTGAAGAGTTACAATGTGCCATTGTAAATGGATTAGTGGAAGAGTTTATATGCCGAGAAGTTCCCACACCAGTCAGTTGAACTGAAGAAGCTGCTCGGATGAGTAGTGAAACGTCTTCATTGATTACTCAGCAAGTCCAGTTGTTTTTAGATTGACCTATACTAGATATACTATGACCTGGATGAATGAAAATCTTCATAGTCGTATATCTACATTCCATTTCAAGTATAATTTGGGAAGTATTTGTGGCATAGGGAGACTGATTAATTTATAAAATTGGGACATAGGTTTACGCAATCCTTGGGTATGGACATAATCCTCTAACCTGATGGGACTAGTTTCTATGTTTGGAAAAGGTAGCTGGGCCTGGATAGCGTGACGTAACTGTAAATACCTGAAAAACATTCGATTCGGAAGACTAAATTTGGATTTAAGATCGTTAAAAGATACTAATTTCCCTTGGTCAATTATATCATCAATGTACTTAATTTGATATTTCGCCCAAAGTTGAGGGTCAGGGATTGTTAATAAATGAGGTAAATTCGGATTGAACCATAAGGGAGAGAATTTTGAGCAATAAGTTTTTTCTTTGCGAAAACATTTTTGAGCTAGTTTCCAGTCAGCAACAGTAGCTTTCATTAATGGTGTAACTCCTCTATTTACGCCAGTTCCCCTGTATAAAAGTTTTTTTAAAGCTTCTGAGGACCCTAGAATATGAGATTCCAAAATGATAGCTGCGTTTGACCCAGAGGGGGACACCCACCACCATGCAGTCACTAGTCTAGAAGATAAGTAATATGAGTGCATATTAGGAGCAGCTAAACCGCCAGCTTCAGAGGGCAATTGAAGAGTAGATAGAGAAACTCTAGGGTGATTATTCGCCCAATAAACAGTAGTAAGAAGGGAATCCAGCTTTTTAAACAATGAGTTTGGGATAGAAACCAGGGTCTGCCGAAAAACATAAGTAAATTTGGGTAGGAGTGCCATTTTGAATAAATTAATTTTACCTAGGACTGTTAATGGAATCTGGGACCGCGCTTTTGTTTTTACTTCCAACAATTGCAAGAGTAGACTCAGATTCAAATCAAGAAATTTGTGTAAATCTTTATTTATCCAAATTCCTAAATACTTAAACGTATCCACCCATTCCATATCCGTTTGCATAAGCGAGTGGTCCGGGAGAAATTGGTCTATCGGAAAAATTTTAGACTTTGACCAGTTAATCTTAAGGCCGGAGGAGGCAGTGTCAGCATTAATTAAATCCAATGCTTTCGTAAGCGGTAAGTATGGACTTTCCAAAAATAACAAGGTATCATCTGCGTACATTGCAATTTTTTCAACATGGGAACCAACTCTTAAACCTGATACTTCCACATCTTCCTTTACCAACATAGCCAACGGCTCCATTGCTATAGCAAATAGCAAGGGCGAGAGCGGGCAGCCCTGCCGAGTTCCCCTAGCAACATCAAATAATTCAGAGATATTTTGATTGGTTCTCACCTTGACTTTAGGTTGGTGGTACAGCGCCTTAGCCCACTTCAAAAAATTATTTCCCATGCCCATAACCTGTAATATTTCCCATAGGTAGATCCATTCCACAGAATCAAACGCTTTTTCGTTATCAAGCGCTACTATTACTCTATGGCCACTGTTATCGTGATTCACTGCAATGTTAGTATACAGGCGTCTTAAGTTGATATCTGTGGACCGGCCAGGTATAAAACCTGTTTGATCAGTTGAGATTACAGAGTGTATAACTTGATTAAGGCGTTTGGAAAGTATTTTTGCCAAAATTTTGGCATCGACATTTATCAACGAAATGGGCCTGTACGATGAACAGTGCAAGGGGTCTTTTCCAGGCTTGAGAAGTAATGTGATCAATGTTTCACTCATAGAATTCGGCAGTGCTACCCCCTCCAAAACATCGTTAAACAACTTTTTTTAATTTTGGCATTACCAATGTATCCATAAAGTATTTTCAATTGGGTATCCTACTGTATCTTTCTTTAAATCGCACCAGTCTTTTGACTTACTGCTGTCGTACCAATCCTGGATTCGTACTTATTGGACTGCCACATAATAAAGGTAGGGATCAGGGAGTCCTAGGCCACCTTTTTCTTTTGTAGTTCTTAATACTTCATATTTTATTCTGGGAGTCTTACCTTTCCATATAAACCTAGATATCATTGTTTTGATTGTGGAGAAAAAGGATTGGGGTATTGCTATAGGCAATACTTGAAAGTAGTTATGGCATAAAAAACATCTTAATCCCTTATATTCTCCCCAGCCATGACAATAAAAGCTTTTTCCAATTATCTAATAATTTCTGAAGAGTACTTATCAGGGGTAAGTAGTTTTATTGATACAATTTCCCTATTTCTGTCCTTAATTTAATTACAAGGAGGAAATTGATGGGGCTGCCCATTTAAATGGGAAGTTTTGTTTAAGTGATTTGGCTCTAACATCAGGGATATTAACATTCAATTTCTCTGATTTGATATAATTAACCTTAAAGTTGGAGAAATCTCCAAAATTTCTTAGTAAGTCCATTCATTTCGGCAATGCTAAGAGCGGTTTTGTAATGTACATTAATAGATCGAAGAGTGAAGAGAATTGGCGAAAGTGGGCACTCATCTGAAGTTTTCTTATTGACGAATTATGCCATACAAATAATGATGTATACTACTAATGTTACATAAAGCAATTGGGTGGCTTCAAATAAAATACACATTAACGTAAATTTATTGTTTATTTTTACTAGGGATAGACTGAATCCAGGATTCGTGCTGGGATTTCGACCAGGATTCTACCTTTTTTCAGCGGGATTCCTATTCGTCCAAATCCTCATGCCTGGCCGAACCAAATCTGAATCCTAATGTGCATATGCAAATTAGGGTCCTGAAGGGAAATCACGTAACTTTTTGTCACAAAACGGAAAAGGAAGTAAACATTTTTCAAGAATCAAGAAACTTGATTATCTTACATGTGTATACTTTCAGGGGAATGTAATAAAAGTCGCAATGTGAAAAGTTATGCATTTGTGCAAACACATTTTGCTTTTCACAAATTTAATATAGCTTTTGCGAACCCGGAAACTGTTTAGCGACCACTTCCGACTTCTATAGTTTGCACCAAAAAGTCACTACGTTTGCTCCAAAAGATTACGACACCTCAAGCTAAGACTGCACAATTAAAATTCGCAATGCAATAACAGTTTAAGGGATAGATTTCTTCCAAAATTGGAAGTATACTGCATAATATATATATTTGTATATATATTTTGTTTCAGACGGGCACACCAAAAGTGAGTATAATGTTTTATTATTTTTTTTTTATTACTGATACTTTGTAAAAGGAGTTGGGTGCCAGATAATCACGGACAGTTAGATCCAATATATCTTGTAGGGGGCTCCTTTTGCCTAAAAGATGTACAGTATTAGATCTCACTCTATTAAAATCACCAGACATCGTCTCTCTACATGAAGAATTTGTGCAAAAGGCATTTATTTTGTTTGATTTTGGTTTGCACTGGAATCAGTAATTTGAGTGAGCTCTAATTCATCTGCTAGGAAAGGAAGCCCCCCTATAAGATATATTTTATCTAACTGTCAATGACTATCTGACACCCAACTGATGCATGAAGACAGAATGAAGAGAAACAGATGCTGAGAGAGGAATAGTGAAGATAAACTTGATAATTTCAAAAATGATGCAGAATATTTAATTGATTGTATTTAGAAAGTTTCTTAGTATGCTGAAGCTTATATTCATTTTTAATTTTCGCGATAGTTCCCCTTTAATTTTTAGTAAAATATGTTGGCACATATCATTCTTAACAAATAATCTTTTTGTCACAAAACGGAAAAGGAAGTAAACATTTTTCAAGAATCAAGAAACTTGATTATCTTACATGTGTATACTTTCAGGGGAATGTAATAAAAGTCGCAATGTGAAAAGTTATGCATTTGTGCAAACAAATTTTGCTTTTCACAAATTTTATATAGCTTTTGCGAACCCGGAAACTGTTTAGCGACCACTTCCGACTTCTATAGTTTGCACCAATGCGCAGTAAATGTAATAAAACTTCTTACTGAAAAATTCACTACGTTTGCTCCAAAAGATTACGACACCTCAAGCTAAGACTGCACAATTAAAATTCGCAATGCAATAACAGTTTAAGGGACAGATTTAAGGGCAAAGTGACTAACGCTGACGACGATTCTCCAGCGTTACCGCTTTCAGGCACTTCGCCGATTTACTATCTGGCACAGGCGTAACTTTGTTAGTGAAAGATACAGATGCTAGTGGTCATTCGCACTCTATCGCCAGACGAATTTTTGCTCTGGCGAATGGACGTTACTCCACAAATTCACTAAGATGCGGATTTTACTGAACGTGCGGTCATTCACACTGTATTGGCAGGCGAATTTTTGCTCTGGCGAATGGACATTGCTCCACAAATTCACTAAGATGCGGATTTTATCGAACGTTACCGCTTTCACCAGACTTGCCTTCACCAGCTCAGACCAGGCGAAGTGCATTGGAGTGCATAGATCTTCCTCAATCTTCTGTTACTTACATCATATTTTTGGTGGAAAAAGTTTCTAAGTCCCAAACAACACTGGCGTCTTTTCCTTTTTTCAGAGTGATAGCCTGCAAAAGTCCTTAAAATTTTTTTGGGTAACCAGGTTCCCCCATACATTTCCTAACATATCGAACATAAACTATACACTGGGCTCACCATAGCATTATGCAAGTACTTTAAGGCAGCTATTGCAGCAGCTATTTCTGTGAGTATTTGGTGGTGAATTGGAAGCAGAATTGGCAGTATTGGCCATTTAACCCACTTGCTACAATATAAGATGTGTTATTAGGGCAAAGGTGCGTAAAGAGATCAGCAGTTACTTGAATATGCAGGGCCTAATGTAAAATGCACAAACATAGTGAATCCCATTTACTATGAATGAAATAAAATGTGTACCATTTTGTCCATCTCCCTAGGGAACATCATAAAAACAACAATCTTCATTTAATTCAAGCAACTAAATCCTTCAGGAAAACATGGCATGCCTTAATATTGTCTTAATTTTAAAGTTACATTTAAAATATATATTTTAGTACTATTGTACATCTACTGTAGACATAGACAAAAGTACAACAGATTTCAAAATTAGATACACAAGAATTCCTTTTGCCTACAGTTACATAACTATGGAGTAGTAACCTAGTTCTACGAAATTGAAATGACCCCAAATAATACATTATGCATACTGTGTGAATATATATATATATATATATATGTGTGTGTGTGTGTGTGTGTGTATATATATATTATTCCATTTACCATATACGAGGTTTGATTCAGCTTAAACTTTAACACAATAATTAAGTCATATAATTGATTTCTTTTTGTACAGTGAGACCTTGAATAAGCAATTCTCTATGGTCTACTTTAGAAGCAGTGGCAAAATTAGTTTCAAATAATTCACTAATTAGTCATTTCATTCTCACATTTATGCAATCACTCAATTTTTACTATCATTGGTGGAAGTGTGTCTTTTATCTTCTTGGTCTAGACATGATCAAATGGTTTTTTTGAAGTTATATTAAAGGTGTTGAGCATGAAAGGAAAAAGCTATTTTCTCCTGTGAAATGATTTTGATTACACGCAAAGTTCATATTTATTATTCAAAAGAGAATAACATTTCTAAAATCTTGGCAGCAAAAACAAAATGTGTTCCTGAGCACCTACAAACTGATACAATATTAACCTTTATTCTATAAAGCTTTTGTTTGCCTGTTGAAAATGTGATCTATAGAGTGCCATGTTACAAAATTGGAAGTATACTGCATAATATATATATTTGTATATATATTTTGTTTCAGACGGGCACACCAAAAGTGAGTATAATGTTTTATTATTTTTTTTTATTACTGATACTTTGTAAAAGGAGTTGGGTGCCAGATAATCACGGACAGTTAGATCCAATATATCTTGTAGGGGGCTCCTTTTGCCTAAAAGATGTACAGTATTAGATCTCACTCTATTAAAATCACCAGACATCATGTCTCTCTACATGAAGAATTTGTGCCAAAGGCAGTTATTTTGTTTGATTTTGGTTTGCACTGGAATCAGTAATTTGAGTGAGCTCTAATTCATCTGCTAGGAAAGGAAGCCCCCCTATAAGATATATTTTATCTAACTGTCAATGACTATCTGACACCCAACTGATGCATGAAGACAGAATGAAGAGAAACAGATGCTGAGAGAGGAATAGTGAAGATAAACTTGATAATTTCAAAAATTATGCAGAATATTTAATTGATTGTATTTAGAAAGTTTCTTAGTATGCTGAAGCTTATATTCATTTTTCATTTTCGTGATAGTTCCCCTTTAATTTTTAGTAAAATATGTTGGCACATATCATTCTTAACAAATAATCTTGGTTATCTGTACATTTTTATATACTGCTATGTGAGAAGGTAGGTGTAAAACTTACTTTGCAGTATAAAATAGATTTCATAAAAACAATGCCACCTTTAAAACTACATTTTAAAGAAACTAACATGCCAAGTTTTACAACCAGTACTTTTAGACAAACATAGGTAAACTCATTTTTACTTTGGAAGGAAAAAAACAGTTATTGCCTTCAACACCAGTTAAGTGCTGTATATAAGCTTCCAATATATTAATTTGAACTTTTGCCACAGAAGTATGTGTGTGTGAGCAAGTCTGGGAGCAGTCCTAGGGCACAACAGTTGGGTCTGTCCACCTACCTCCATTCCGGCCCTTTTTGTTGACAAAAAAAAGTACAAAAATCTCAAATCCGTGTCCATTAATAGAATTAACCTTCCCATAAATTCTGTTATGTTATGCAGTCCTGTTCTCATTTTATAATTTTTTTGTAGCCATGTTTTTTAACCCCCTTCTGCTGAGAGTTAGCACATTTACAGAAAATGAAAGCAAATTCATTCTATAAATGGGAAAGTTGACTGTAACTCCAGTACCATTACCATTAATGCTGTACATGGCATCCTACTTTTACTAGCTTTTTACCAGGTCCGGAATAGTGGCCTGTGTTTCTTTCTGGGTTTCCCTGTGGTAGAACAGGGGATTATGGGTTGAAATTCCCAATTATAAATTATCCCACCTCTCACAGAACACTACATAATATAGACTTGCTAACTGAATACAGGCATGGGACTTATTGTCCAGAATGCTGTGAACCTGGGATTTTATGAATAAGGGATCTTTCTGTAAATTGGATCTCCATACCTTAAGTCTGCTAAAAGCAGGGCCGGAACTAGGGGTAGTCAGAGTAGGCACGTGCCTAGGGCGCAAAGCTGAGGGGGCGCCAGGCATGTACCTGCTCTTTCGCCTACCCCATGTCCAGTCCTGTGTCTCCCTGGCTGCCGCTGGTAATTTGCGATTAAATGCGCTTGCGCGCATGCGTAGTTTCACACATGCGTGTAGTTTCACGATTGAGCACACACTAAACCGGCGCCATGGCGGCCAGGTTGCTGAGGGCGCCTGGCCGGGTTGGCTCTGGCTAAAAGTAATGTAAACATTAAATAAATTCAACAGGATTGTTTTGCCTTAAATATGGCTTTAATTACAGTTTAACCAATGATTGAAATGAAGTCTAACCTTTCTGTAATTTGAGCTTTCTGGATAACCGGTATCTGGTCAGCGCATTCTATACCTATACTAGAATTTAAAACAAACACCACTTAAAATATTAGCAAGCCATGGCCAATTCTGATTTAAGAAGCTTAAAATCCAATATTTGTTTTTTTTTGTATGTTGGGACATGCTAAAACCAGGACATCATAGGAGCAACAAAGGCATATGGGAACCCTAAAAGAGGAGAGTTCTATATGATAATTTAAAAGAGCAGCCAATATAACATGTAATGTATGCTAAGCTGGTGAATATCAATTAAATTTTACACCCATTTATTGATAAATATCACCTATAGGTGATTCATACTAAACATTTAGTAATGCACAGTGGCAGACTGGGATGTCAGGTGCCCAAAACAAAACCATAGACCGTGGGCCCACTTTCCAAACTATTATTCCTCCTTTCTGTGAGGACTCATCCTGGTGGTCTAGTGGGCCAGCGGGGACACCCACCACGGTGATGCTCCTCCTCTGTCGCCGGTTCCTCTATGGAGTGCACGGCGCGCACTTCCTGGATTTGTGCACAACATCGCTGTTGTCATGATGTCATCACGCAAGGCACCAAATTCAAAGGGGAATTTAAAGGGACCTTGTAATGGAAATCATTGCCCGTTGTTTGGTTCCATTCGTGAGTTCCTGGGTGCTATTCCTGTTTATTCTGATTCGTGTTTTGACCCCTGCCTGCCTGATTTTCTCCTGACTTCTGTGATCCTGACCTTGGCCTGTTATTTGACTATTCTACACTCCGTTATCCAACCTGTGCCCGTTTTGACTACTCTGATTGATATTCCGGTTTTGACCCTTGCCTGTCTGACTCCATTTGTATTCTACCTGCACCGACTGGGCCTGTTTGACTACGTTTTCATCTAACCCTTGTGTGACCTTTTGCCCAAAAGACTTTGCTTAACGATTGTGCCCCTCTGCTCATCCAGAACCTTCGCTTGGCTCCTCTCTTTATAAGACCTGGCAACATCCAATTAGCTGAGGGCTCTTCCGAGGTGAAAGGCTGCTGTTTAAGGCAGAAGTAAGAGCCGAGACCAGGGAGCTTAGCATTGATTCTGGGTGCAGATTCGTGACACTTTCATCACTCAACCTCTTTATTCAACTAGTCTTTTATACAGTATCTACTTACTGTATTCTTCCATTGAGTATTTTATTCCTATAAAGAAATAGGGAATGACCATGATCGTCAGCCAACAGAAATATTTTAACCTGTCCGATCGACTGAACAAGCGATCGGCATGGCAAGATAAATGTCGGGATACTCCACACATGATCCAAAAATCGTACGAATCGAGGATTGGTACAATTGGATCTTTGCTTCTATGGCCAGCTTTAGTTTATGTGCTAACTGAGTAGTGTAATACTGCAAGCATTCATTTCCATCTATCCTTGAGCTGCATCTCACTGCATACTCCAGGAATTGTACTGTAGCGTAGCAGTTCCCTCTAAAATTATTGCAGTGCTAATAGAAATGCAAGAATTACTCTCCATCTGCAGTTTGTGAAACTAACTACTATTTTTTGTGCTGTCACTTAGCATCATTCTCCTTTTAAGGTCAAGTGGGGAACTCCTTACATTCTATATTTAGTGTTTCAACTGGTATTAAAGGTCAGGTTAGAGGTTAATATAATCAGGTTAAATGACAATGTAGAGAGATAAAGTTTGGAAGAGGGATCATGAGAGGGTATTAAAACAGATGGTTGAGACAGTAAAATTATACGTATAGTAGAGGGTAGAGAGATGTGCCATGGACCACAAAATACAGGTCACTTTAGCTTGCATGTCTGATGTATTGCAGACAAATAAGTTTTATAGGTGGATGTTCATTCTATTTTTTATCACAATTTTATTAACCATTCTTCTACTAGATTTAGAATTTTTTTTAAAAATGCTAGCATTAGCTTTTTTATCACTTTTTAAAATATATATATAGAATATATAAAAATATTTTTTTAACTTGGTTGTCCTCCTCTTGCTCCTCACAATAAAAACCCTAGTCTTGCCAGAAAAACTATTGGTCAGTTGCAATTGGCCAAATTAATCCACATACATTTATTGAGCGTACTTTTGAAATAGCATGATATTTGCTCATCAATGGACAAACTGAAAATCTTACTCTCATTTTTCTGGGTTCCAAAAGCCACTTGCACCATAAACAGCAAAATTATTGGTTAACTTTCTAACAATAGCTATGAAAATAACTAAAAATGTATACAATGCTGGCAGTGAAAATCTGTGCGGGTAGCAGGCTGGAACTAAGGGTAGGCAAATTTGGGTCACTGTGCCTCATGATTGAACAGTATCTGGGGGAGATCAGAAGTCTTCCTAATATTTAAGAGCAGCATGGACCCACATCTGTAGTAGTAGAAGCATTATGCTGTTCAGAATAAAATAATGGCAGGGATTTTAATTTGCAGTACTGTCCAAATTGTACAGTATACACGAATATGAGTACATGAGTACAAGAGTAGCTACGCTACAGTACAATTCCTGGAGTATGCAGTGAGATGCAGCTCAAGGATAGATGGAAACATGCATGTAGGGCTACAGAAATTTAATGTAGGCAGTGGTACTGCCTAATACTAAAAATACTAAAATCCTTCATATTCTACAGGCTAAAATTATATCTGAAAAAATCTGAACAAATACTGTATGTTACAACATTGCTTTAAGAATGCAACTTTTCACAGACAGGTATATCCACAACTCAGGTATTTGCTTACATGGATTCTGAAAAATGAAAGATGTGGTATGTTTCCCATCTTGTAGAACTACGTGCCTTAATATACATTTCATTGTTGAACTGCTTTTAAAAGCTTTGATCTGTAAAATGCTGGTGGTATTATATGTTTTCCCATTATTTTCAAGCAGGTGTTTGGTTTTATCTTTAGAAGAGACAGAAAAAATAATAGCAATAATCTAGCTTTTTATGAAAAACTCGTTTTAAACATGAGCTAGCTCATGACATTTACCAAAAACGTTCACTTCCAGAGGTGGAACAGTTTCGAATGATTTTCAGGGCTTTTTCCAACAGTGTGGTAGAAACCCAACACAGGCTTAGATGGAATACCTAATGAAGAGATATTAATCTCAATGAAGGATTCCCATCTTATGAGTGTATTCCTGATCATCATTTGGAGAGAAGTTCTGTTTCATAATTAGTATTGTGAATAATAAGAAAGGTATGCATGTTACCTTGAACATTTTACAGTTATTACTACAAATTTGGTACAGCTCCACAAAATCAGATGGCTTGGAATCTTTGAGAAGCATTTATTGTCACCCAGGGCTACCATTAAAAAATAACTTGGCTTTCTGAGGTCTCCTATAAATAGAAAATGTGGTGCAAACGATCATTTACTGACTAGGGAGCCCAAGGAACGGTGCCTGTCCATGAGGCTATACTCCCTCTTCAGTGGCTGCTCAGCAGGTGCATTTTAAGGCAGGACATTTCTACTGGTCCCTAGACTATAAGAAACTGGAGATGCAGTTACTAGCTGCCTCTGATTTCTAGCAGTTTGGACACCCTATTACTTTCTGCATCTGCATGTGCTCTTTTGGTGAATTTCCAGATGCCAGGCCTCATATTTACATAGCATGACCTTTCACATTTGGAGGTGTCACAGGCATGCCTCTGCCCATTTTGTGGCACCACTAGGAGAAGCAGTGTCCATTGTGTGACATGATGGGGCATATCTAAACCCTTCACAGAAATGTCCATTTATAGTAGATTTATCTTTTTAGACAGGTCATATTGCTCTAGATTACAGTAAATATGGTAAATTAAATGCATTTTTTATATTTTTATGTACATTGTGGTTGCTTGACCTCCCTAAATTAACCTCTGTAGCTTTTGTCCAACATCATCTAGCCAATTAAGCGACCCAGGGAAGCTACTAACTTCTGCATTGCAGTGTATTTTTCACTTGTTTATCTATCTCCATAGGGCATATAATTCTTAGACTTAAACTGGCAATACATGGGTCATTCAAAGCTTATTACTGCTTGTATGGAATTAGATATCTATCAGGCAGATGAGGAGCTCATTTGTGCACTGATACCATGTTTGTCCAACAGGTCTCCATAGCTCCCCAGCACAATTACAGATTGCACCATGAATGTTCACCTACTGCCTTAAAAAGAGGCAATGTATAAATGAATGTGGACAAATAAATTAGTAACTTTCTAACATTCCAGTTTAATGCTCATAATGGTAAAAACGTATATCTTTACACTTATAACTTTGACATAAAGGGGCCCATTTACTTCGAGTGAAGGAACAGAGGAAAAATAGTTCGAATGGTCGAACATGGCTACTTCAACCATCGAATGGGCTACTTCGACCTTTGACCAAGACCTTCAACTTCGAATCGAACGGTTCGAACTAATAATCGTTCCACTATTCGACCATTCGATAGTCGAAGTACTGTCTCTTTAAAAAATTCTTCGACCCCCATAGTTCGCCACCTAAAATCTACCGAGGCCAATGTTAGCCTATGGAGAAGGTCCCCATTGGCTTCCTAACAATTTCCTGATCGAAGGAATATCCTTCGATCGATGGATTAAAATCTATCGAACGATTATTCCTTCGATCGTTTGATCATAGGAATAGCGATATTCGAAGCCGAAGGATTTTACTTTGATGGTCGAATATCGAGGGTTAATTAACCCTCAATATTCGACCCTAGGTAAATGTGCCCTTAAAATGTAGTTCTATGCACCAAAAGATTATGACAAGGAGACCAGTTTCCTGTTCATAAATGATAGCAGTAAAGACATTTCTTTTTTTGGCAATATGTTTCCAAGTAATTTCGCTTCATCTAAGTCTAATAAAAATTTATTGGAGCAAGATGAAAAAGAAGTCAGTGATTTGGAGTAATTTTTCCAATAGATTCCAGTTACTTTAAAGTGTAATGCAAGAGCAGATGGGATGACACATATGGTAGCCATGGAGAGTGTAGCAATTGGTATAAATTATGCAGGCAGTGGTTAAGTGGTTTGGTCAGAGGATTATCATAAATTACATGTATCTAATGTAGAACATATCAAATACACTGTCAATTTAAAATGTACATGGAGGAAACAAATATGTCACTGCCTAGACCTTCTAGTGATGGTTATTTAGTGCAGTCTGTTTGAAAATTAAATGCTGCAAACAAGATTTTTAGAGCTGCTTAATTGGATAACAAGTTGTGAATGGTATTAGCTTTGTAGAATCAAGCTTATGAAATGACAGACCATGAAGTGATATTATCTTGTGGGAAAGATCATCAGATTAGTAAACTGATCCCTTTGGGCATTGCATGCAATGTACAAATGTTACCCTGCTGTGGAAAAAATTGTGTGTTTGCCTTACAAACTGCACTTTATATAAACTCTTTATATAAGCCATAGAAGCAACCATCTACAGTATTTCAATAGGGTGAAAAGGCACATGTTTTGGATAGCAGATAATTATATGTGTACAAATAGACTTGTCTGTGCACTGAAGAATTTGTTGTCAGCACGTCATCCATTGTTTCCCTGTTGTGTATTGAACCCCATGCTCTCGATTATTCCTGGCTAGCAAGCATAAGGGTATAAATGGGATAGGTCATTTGCCAACATTCTGTATTTGGTATATTTCCTTTTTTGTTATCTTTTGTTTAGGAGGCAACTTTTCAGTGAAGTGTACCTGGTGACAAATGCAGACAAGTAAGCAAAATAAACGCTGAAATGTAAATCTGACATGTAGTATTTATGGAACTGTTTATGAACTGATTAATTCTGTTTGGATACAAATGAGCATTGTCACTTGCACTCACTCATAGCATTACAGTGTCATTGCATGTACAATTATAGCACAATATATATATATATATATATATATATATATATATATATATATATATATATATATATATATATATATATATATAGTCAACTACAAGAGTCCTCTGCACTCAACCCATTATCAATATATTTAAGACAGAGACATTTTGTGCATACTGCTACTAAAAAAATGCCTTACCCTTTAAACAACACAGGGATTGTTTGTCCATATATTGCAATATATTTAAACTGGCCAACTAAGAATTCAATTGCTTAATTATACATTTTACAAAGGGACTAAGTTTTACCTGCAACTTACTAGCTGCTTTCAAAGTAAACCTCCATACTTAGCTGCCCTTTTATTAGACACCAGTGGGATCACCTGACTATAGCTGGGAAGGGTGGGAGCTACAACATGGAGCTGGTCACTGCTCCTGTATAACTATAACAAACAAGGGAAAGTTGTGCTCACCACTATTTTTTAAAACCATTAGGCGGGGGTGCAATGAGGGTGTGACCACAAAATACATATAGTCAACTACAAGAGTCCTCTGCACTCAACCCATTATCAATATATTTAAGAAAGCGACATTTTGTGCAAACTGCACCCCCGCCTAATGGTTTTAAAAAATAGTGGTGAGCACAACTTTCCAAAAGAAGTATTTGAAGGCACCAAAAATGTACATTCAAGTGAATGTTTTATAATTTAGTAATAAAGAATGGTGAAGGTGAATGTTTTACTAGGCTAGTGTACCATTACAAGGCTTTCCACTGGAGAGTTTATAATTATATCCTATATATAGTGATGTAGCGAACTGCCGATTTGATGTTCGAACAGTTCGCGAACTTCGAACGCTCGATAAAATCGTTCGATCGAACGATCGAAGGATTTTATTCGTACGATCGAACGATTTTCGTTCGAATCGAACGATCGAAGCTATTCGATCGAATGATTTTAATTCAATCGAATGCTTATAATCGTTCGAACGAATGGAAATCGTTCGATTTTAGCGATGAACGGTCGAATGGTCGAATGGTCGAACGAAATTTTACTTCGAATCGAACGCGAACACCAATTGGCGAACGTCGTGCGACGTTCGCGAACATTCGGCGGACGCGAACAGTCGAAGTTCGCGCGAACTAGTTCGCCGGCGAACAGTTCGCTACATCCCTACCTATATATTGGGATTGGTCTCCCTAATCTGTCATATATCTCCGCCTATGACAAGTATATAAACAACTAGAATTCACATCACACAGATGTGAAATCTGAGGGTATTGAAAAGATTTGATCACTGTCAATCAGAATAGTACAGAAGAGTAAATGTTTTCTAGAAGGCCCAGAATTGTTAAGCTACTGTTGTTCATTGGCATTTTGTATTTTCAGGCTAGTAGGTTTTATCTCAAAACCAATTTTCCAGTACAGGTAGGGTAGGCATATTGTGTAAAACCACTTTAAACACAGTATCATCTCCCACTACTAAATTAGACTCTCTTCTTTGTGACCTTCTTACTCTACCAAAGCATTTTTGGTCAACAGATGGGAAGAATTAATCTAAGGATTGAGTCAAGTGGACAAAGGCTGTTTTTGTTTCT
The DNA here is from genome assembly GCA_038501925.1 of Xenopus petersii. Lineage (NCBI taxonomy): Eukaryota > Metazoa > Chordata > Amphibia > Anura > Pipidae > Xenopus > Xenopus petersii. The sequence continues at coordinate 66,846,943 of CM076685.1, read as the reverse complement.
TTTACACGAATTCACACACACACACACACACACACACTATATAAACTCATGTGTTCACCAAATTTAAACTCATGTTTTCACCAAATTTCTTTTTTTACTATAAGGGGCAGGTTTATCAAAATGTGAGCTCGGATTTTAATAAATAAAAACTCACCCACGTTCTATTCATTCCTACGGGATTTTTAGAAGGATATTTATCAATGGGTGAAAAAATTGGAACTCACCATTTAAGGAATGAATAGAACATGGGTGAGTTTTTATTCTGAACTCACATAGTTATATAGTTACATAGTTAAATTGGGTTGAAAAAAGACAAAGACCATCAAGTTCATCCCCTCCAAATGAAAACCCAGCATCCATACATACACCCATCCCTACTTTTAATTAAATTCTATATACCCATACCTATACTAACTATAGAGCTTAGTATCAGAATAGCCTTTGATATTATGTCTGTCCAAAAAAATCATCCAAGCCATTCTTAAAGGCATTAACTGAATCAGCCATCACAACATCACCCGGCAGTGAATTCCACAACCTCACTGTCCTGACTGTGAAGAACCCCCTACGTTGCTTCAAATGAAAGTTCTTTTCTTCTAGTCTAAAGGGGTGGCCTCTGGTACGGTGATCCACTTTATGGGTAAAAAGGTCCCCTGCCATTTGTCTATAATGTCCTCTAATGTACTTGTAAAGTGTAATCATGTCCCCTCGCAAGCGCCTTTTTTCCAGAGAAAACAACCCCAACCTTGACAGTCTACCCTCATAATTTAAGTCTTCCGTCCCTCTAACCAATTTAGTTGCACGTCTCTGCACTCTCTCCAGCTCATTTATATCCCTCTTAAGGACTGGAGTCCAAAACTGAACTGCATACTCCAGATGAGGCCTTACCAGGGACCTATAAAGAGGCATAATTATGTTTTCATCCCTTGAGGTAATGCCCTTTTTTATGCAAGACAGCACTTTATTTGCTTTAGTAGCCACAGAATGACACTGCCCAGAATTAGACAACGTGTTATCTACAAAGACCCCTAGATCCTTCTCATTTAAGGAAACTCCCAACACACTGACATTTAGTGTATAACTTGCATTTATATTATTTTTGCCAAAGTGCATAACCTTGCATTTATCAACATTGAACCTCATTTTCCAGTTTGCTGCCCAGTTTTCCAGTTTAGACAAATCACTCTGCATAGTGGCAGCATCCTGCATGGAACCTATAGTTCTGCACAATTTAGTATCATCTGCAAAAATAGAAACAGTACTTTCAATGCCCACCTCCAGGTCATTAATAAACAAGTTGAGAAGCAAGGGACCTAGTACAGAGCCCTGCGGTACTCCACTAACAACACTGGTCCAATTAGAAAATGTTCCATTTACCACCATTGTCAGTCTATATTTTAGCCAGTTTTCTATCCAGGTACAAATACTATGTTCCAGGCCAACATTCCTTAATTTAACCAGTAACCTTTTGTGTGGCACTGTATTAAATGCTTTAGCAAAGTCTAAGTAAATCACATCCACTGCCATCCCAGAATCGAGGTCTCTACTTCTCATAAAAAGAAATTAAGTTAGTCTGGCAAGATCTATTACGCATAAAACCATGCTGGCACAAACTCATAGTATTATGATTTGCTATGAAGTCCAGTATCTTATCCTTATTAACCCTTCGAAAAGCTTTCCTACCACTGACGTCAGACTAACTGGCCTATAGTTTTGAGGCTGAGAACGGAATCCTTTTTTGAATAGAGGCACCACATTAGCAATTCGCCAGTCTCTCTGCACTATGCCAGATCTCAATGAATCCTGAAAAATTAAGTAAAGAGGTTTGGCAATCACAGAGCTAAGCTCGCTAATTACCCTGGGATGAATACCATCTGGCCCTGGACCTTTGTTAATCTTAACATGTTCTAGTCTCTTTTGAATTTCTTCATGTGTGAACCATGCATCATTAGTTGTATTACTAGAATTGGGACTGTTAAGAAGGAAACCTTCACTTACTGGTTCCTCATTTGTGTAGACAGATGAAAAATATGAGTTCAGAATCTGAGCTTTTATTTTGATAAATCTGTCCCTAAATGTTCACATACTAACTCAATAAAAGTAAAATAAAAATCCAATCTAAGAAGCACAAATACACAATATAAAATGAAAGGAAAAAACTCTGATAAGGTTCTTTTATCAACAGTTAAATATCAGAAACCTTCTGTTGCCACTGTAGCTTATCAGAATTCTAGCTTTGTACTCCGATGAGAGAGTCCATCTCAAACCTCTGATTAATGTGAAAAAATGAAGAATGTGTAAGCAGATTTTTCTAACTCTACCTTCTATTTCTCTTTCTTGTAAATGTATTTATTTGTTCCATCGCCTTCTTAATATTTTCTTTGTGTGTTCTTTTGAAATAAAAATGAAAAAAATAGAAGGATTATGAGTGTTTTCTGTGATTTGAATTTTACCTGCTAACACATCATGGCTGAACATGTGATTGTCAAATAAAAGAGTTTATGGAGCAGAAAATGTCAACAGACCTGTTTAGCGTTCACTCTGTATATATTCCACCTTAATCAATCCCTTATAGCTTTCTCCCCATCGTTCCTATTTACTTCTTTGTATTGCCATATCACAGAGCTCTGAAGCAAATGCCATAACACACCTAAATCTCCTTCAGCATCCAAATTTATTATTCAGAATTCATAAACCATACACATCTGTGACATTTTACAAAATGATTTCATTTCCCGTTTCATGTGCAATTTATAAGTGTGAAGAAATTTGGAACAGAATTGCAATAATTTCACTAGATCCCAATATTTTGCTCTCACTAACATACGTTTTAAATATTTCTGTGAACATTTAATATACTTTGGCTCAAGAAAAAATGATTGATTCCGAGATCTTGTTTGCAGATTTCTGAATTAGAGAGCATTACTGTTTGTAACAGAAAATAATCCTTTAGTGATTGATTTCATCCATGCATGGTATCAGTAATTGTGTATTTGTGTATTTTTATGGATTGCCGTGGACAAGTTGTGTGCTGATCAGAATTTTGACATGGTCCGCGTCATTAAAAGCTCTCTAGGTATTCCAACAACTAGGTTGCATGTTTTTTTTTTTACCTTGGCAACCAGGCAGTGGTTTGAACAAAATATAGGATTATGAATAGGGAAAGCTTGAATATAAATGAATGAAAGAATGAAAACCAATTGCAAAGTTTCACGTCTCATACATACATAGATGATCATATAAAACTTTGTATCATCTTTTCTGTGCATGTATGACAACCTTTACTATACCCCCAAACAATGTAGGGCTCTATAAAATATATATATATATATATATATATATATACATAAAAAAGCTTGTATGTAAAACCCTGCTTCATGTAAACAAACCATTTTCACAATAATGTACTTTTTTAGTAGTATGTGCCATTGGGTAATCCCAAATTGAAAATTGGCATTTTAAAAAACAAGGGCCGTCCCTTGGGATCATAGGATTCACAGTGCACACAAACAAACCAAACAAACCACTCTACAAATACTACAGCATGGGGCTGTCTCCACATTTTCTCAGTTTGGCCCAGGACCAGATCTCAGCATTCATTTGGCAATTGCTATATATTTTCAGGATTTTATGGAATTCATTAAACTGATCCTAGTCCTGTGTGATATTTATTTATATGTACACTATGGGGCACATTTACTAAGTTCGAGTGAAGGATTCGAATGAAAAAAACTTTTTGAAGCATTTTTTTGGGTACTTCGACCATTGAACAGGCTACTACGACCTTCGACTTTGACTTCGACTTTGATTCGAACGATTCAGACTAAAAATCGTTCAACTATTTGACCATTCGATAGTCTAAGTACTGTCTCTTTAAAAAATACTTTGACTACATACTTCGGCAGTTTAAACATAACGAGGTACAAATGATTTAAAGGGGTTCACTTCGAAACTCTTATTTCAGCTCAGTTGGTTCATATAATAGCCTAAAAATAAAGATTTTATTTTAGATGCTTTCAGTTTTTATTAGGATCATTTTTTCTAGTTGAAGTTTAAAGCATAAAGCAAACCTTTTATTTTAAAATCCCCTAAAATTACTCTAAACAGGCCCTAGAATAACATTCCTTTCTCCCTGCAATCAGATTTATTTTGTTTCTCAGTTGCAAGTAACTCAACTGCAGCTCTTTTAGTTACTTTATTGCTGGGCTTGAAGCTCCACCCCAGGCACATATTATAGTAGGAGACAAAAGGCAAAGAAAAAAGGCTGTGGAGCTTCACACTAGACAAGGTAGTAATTGAAAGAGCTGCATTTGAGCTACTTGAGAACATTTTTTCACGTTCACTTTTCTCCAGAAAGTCACCCACTCTCTAAACTGTTTTTGTTCTAATTTAATATGTTAGTTGGAATAAATTTGGGCCCTGCTGAGCAGAATCCCTGAATTTCATTAAAGGCAGCTGTTCAAGTTGATACAATAGTTGCTTATAGTCCACAGATGCTGCAGAGGAATTGATCAACTAATGTAGCAATTTCTTATAATTTAGAGTCTAAGGGGCAGATTTATCAAGGGTCGAATTTTGAAGTAAAAAATATTTCGAAATTCGACCATCGAATTTAAATACTTAGAATTCAAAGTTTTTTCAGAGAATTTAGCAATCGATCGATCGAATTAATATTGTTCGACTGAACGATTAAATCCTTCGAATCAAACGATTCGAAGGATTTCAGCGATCGATCGAGGGATTTTAATTCGATGTGTAAAGACTTGGAAGAGACAGTACTTCGATTACTATTAGTAGTGGACTTACCTCCTCCAAGCAGACACAAAACGACTGCAATTAAGCAGTCAAAATTTATTAACGAACTCCAATCAGTGCAACGCGTTTCACGGGCTCAGACCCGCTTCTTCAGGCAATAAACATAGGAGTTACAGCATCTGGCAGTAGTATACACACTTAACGCCTATCAGAGGCGCTAAGTGTGTATACTACTGCCAGATGCTGTAACTCGTTTTGTGTCTGCTTGGAGGAGGTAAGTCCACTACTGCCTCCTCTGATTACCAAGTTTTGGTTTTTAAACTCGTTTATATCCTTTTATTCTGTAATAATATTCTGCTGTAATAATTTTGTTGAAAAACCCCAATAAAAAACATTGAAACATATCCTTTTATTCTTTTGGCGCCTCTGTTCTTTTTTAGTGTTTTATATGTTCTGCTTCTAAATTTCATTTTTAACAGAATTGGAATTATTGGGAATCCATCTGATGGCTACTTTGGAAAGACAATTTCTATGTCAACTGCTAACTTTTGGGCCGAAGTCACCATATCTGAGAGCAAAAATCTGGTAATTAAAAATGATGCTTTTGTGTTGTGCCTTTTTTTTGTGTATATAAATGTAAGCCTATTCACCACACTTAATCTGCTTCTAAATGGGATAAAAGTGCATTCACTATTCACAGGAAATGAGAAGCTGTTTGTTGTTTAGTGAAGCAGCTTATATCAAACACTCAGAAAGCAAATGTGCTTTATGAGACTTTTACTCTAACAAGCACCAGATAAGCGACAAATATGTAAATTTGCATTTCATCAAAGCAAGATGAGTCATTCTCCATAATAAAATCTCTAAAGCAAATTATGATCTCCCAGGGACATTTGGAATTAGAAGTTGACTGTACATTGTTTCCTTCTTCAAGAGTATGTCCTTGTGGTAGTGATGTCCTCATTTACAGATTGCTTTTAGCCTGGTTCAAAGCTTAAGGCTTAAGCGGAATCCTGCCTCAGAGTGTGAGGAGGTGCTTTTGCTACCTTCGTAGAATTCTAATCAGTGCTAATGACTCTTCTTGCTGACATATGCTTCTCTTTATACTTTTTTGAATGCTGCCCTATTGATCATAGCTTATTGCAAAACAGCTCTTGCGGTAAAATGATTTATGATTTTTTTCATGATTTAAACCTCTGTTGGATATTTTCAAAGCAACTTTATCCGCTTTGGACTAGAATTTTATAACAGGTGACAGAATTAATGTCTATAGCAACATTGTTAAACACAGAAAATGGGGACAGTCAATATAAACTTAAAGGCTTCTTGGCAAAGAGGACCAGAAACCTGAAACTTATACAAGAAATTCAGTTTTTATGATTTTAAATTTGTTTTTGTTTTTTTTCCTAATTGCTATAATAACCTTCACTGAGCATGCATATTTTGCTAGATACAGAATTTTGCAGATGGAATTAAGCAGGGGAAAGTTCTACAACAAGTCACTATGCAATGACCGACTCACAACTGTCATATCTGGTCTTGTAGATCCATGGATGCTGACACAGCATGGGTTTCTATAATATTGCCTGTAACTAGTGAACATTGTTTTGACATTACATTGAGTTCTCAGGTTTTATTCACTTATGGGGGAGTCAGTTTTCTGTATTTGCAGTAAATTTACTATAATGATTAACTGCAGCAGGATGTATAACAACTTGACTCATTAAAAGTTCTACCCATATACAGGTATTAACATTTCAAATAGCCTGCCCATATATGTATTCATACACTAAAGAGAATACCTAGGTTTTTATGACATAATTAAATAGTAAAGACAAAAAAAAAGGTTTAGTTTGTGGACTTAGCACAAAATGTTCTACTGGAATAAACCTCTGAAAAACTTCAAAGTGAACAAATTGTGAGTAATGTTATAATACTCAGCTGTCAGCCATGCATGCCGTTGACTATTATTTGACATTTTGAGACTGTAAGGGGCCGATTCACGAAGGGTCGAATTTCGAAGTTAAAATTACTTCGAAATTCGACCCTCGAATTGAAATCCTTCGACTTCGAATATCGAAGTCGAAGGATTTAGCGCTAATCGTTCGATCGAACGATCGAAGGATTTCTCGTTCGATCGAACGATTAAATCCTTCGAATCGAACGATTCGAAGGATTTTAATCAAACGATCGAAGGAAAATCCTTCGATCAAAAAAAGGTTAGCAAGCCTATGGGGACCTTCCCCATAGGCTAACATTGACTTCGGTAGGTTTTATCTGCCGAAGTAGGGGGTCGAAGTTTTTTTTAAAGGGCAAGTACTTCGACTATCGAATGGTCGAATAGTCGAACGATTTTTACTTCGAATCGTTCGATTTCGTTCGACTTCGATCGAATTCGAACGAATTTAACCAATTCGATGGTCGAAGTACCCAAAAAAAACTTCGAAATTCGAATTTTTTTACATTCGAACCCTTCACTCGAGCTGAGTGAATCGGCCCCTAAGTGTGCATGAATTTGCATGCAGCTCTATTTAGGTATTTGTTAAATGATTTGGGGTTTAGACGTAATCTAATTAGAGCACCTGAGACCTTCATTTCACTTTTCTCTAATCCACATTAGTTCCACATAAGTGAATTTTGCCTTCAGTTGTTAAAAAATTAAACAATTCTTTTAAGTTTCATTATTTTTATTTTCTTTTTTAACTACAAAAGTGAGTCAAACTTGTTTATAAAATACACCCTAATTGCAGAACCTGCTGCTGCTAATGGTATAGGCTTCCTGTGGTGCAAACTGATCAAAACATTATCTGCCATCCCCTTCCATCCCAATTCCGTTTACCAGCCTGTTTATGTGAACACCACAAACAAACTCCTAACAACTACTGACAAAAATAACTCATTAAACCAACTCTGGAAGGACAACAGTAAGAAAACCACAACCTTGCACATTTACCACACCATTAAACCGCTTTTAGACATAGATAATAATGATAAACCTAATTTCAAGTGGATTAGAGAGATACCTAATACTACAGAATCGGACATCTTCAAACAACATACTAAAATTACGACATTACTCCCGGCAAGCAGGTTTCAGGAAATGTCATTGCAAATTCTCCACAACTCGTATCTTACTCCACTCAGAAGATTAAGATGGGTATCCTCTCCTCAGATGTCTGTTTAAAATGCCATGCTCCTGAAGCAAATTTGATACATACCATGTGGTCTTGTCCCTCAATGCAATCTTTTTGGAAAGAAGTCATTTCATATGGTGCACAGATGATAGGGAAACCCCTTCAACTACACATATCATGGGCTCTGTTCAGTGCACTTAATTCATTTCCACAAATCACAAAAACTGACAAACACCTTCTGGGCAGATTGGCTGCAGCCGCCAGGAAAACGATACTGGAACAATGGCTACACACTGACCCCCCACCAATGACGTTAGTGAAACAAAAACTACACCATATTTTCCATATGGACTGGCTGGAAACCATAACCAGGAAAGAACACAACACATCGAAATTTTTCAACACCTGGTCCACATACATAGCACACCTCCCACAACATATCAAATGCCTCACAATCTACACCTTCAGACATACGTCATGGTACGATATGGAAGTTCTCAAGGATCATCCTTTGATCATGGAATCATCCCAATATCTAGCAACGTTACAATAAGAACCATCGAGATTCGATATCGCGCCTCCCAGAAGTCATCTAACTAACAGACTACTAACCTCCTATCTGAACTGATCCCCACAGGTCCCACCCCCCCATTGCTATAAGCCATGACTGAGCTGATTGTTTAAAAAGTTCTTACAATGTTATTGAACTGCTATATTTTCAGAATCACAATTGATATGCTCTCCGCTTTATGGAACTATGTATAAATATTCAATGTGATTATACTTTGTCATTTGCAATAAAAAAAAAAACAAGTTATAAAAAAAAAATAAATGATCCAACAGAATTTGGAAGTGTACTGGATTTATACTACATTAGCAGAAAAGAAGGGTGAGCTGTGACAGCATTATATTTATCTACTTTATGTTTTTAATTGTTATACTTTTTAAATGGTATACCAAATTGTACCTTCATCTTTAAAAACGTTTCATTTGTTTTACTTTTTAGACTTTTTGCATCATTTGCTTTTTTTTGCCTTCTTACATGTTGCAACCAGTGATGTAATTATATAGAGAATAAGAGTAATCGTGCATTAAAGGGATAGATGTACACTAGAGATGTACCAGAAATGAAGAGGCAGTGAACTTCTACATCCTGTTCACCTAGAGGGTGCAGAGTGCAGAAAAGTTCTTCATGCTCTGTTGTAAATCTGATGGAAGTCATAAATAAGTTTGTCTTCTAGTTGCAATTGTAAATAATTGGTATCAAATAGGGTCACTATACTTGCTTTATAGCCATGAATCAGTGAGGCAACTTCGGGCGACTTCGGAAAACGAATCGCAGCATGTGATTAGCGCCAGTGTTTTTTCATTTTAGGCGGCGAAGAGTAAGGGAAGGCGTTTGGGGAGATTGGTCGCCACAAAAACAAGACGATTAGTCACCAGGCGACCAAATCTCCCCAAAACGCCCATTGTGGCCTGACCCTTCATTTTCAGATACTTGGGAGGCGTGAAATTGTTGCAGGGCACATGCAAGAAGTTTTATCAGTTCTGTTCTGAAAAAGGCTAAGACTAAAGTTGTGTTTGAAGTAACACATAGATTTGTATGTTTTAATGACATTAGTATCTTAGTTTAGTGATACAGAATGCAAATTCAGTCATTGATTGTGTCTCACTATAGGAGACTCTTTTGTTTTACATGAAATGTCACATGTAGAAATGGGATTAAAATCGTTTTTTTAAATAGCCACCTCTTTGTGTGTCTTCAAAGTGTTTAGCTGATCTTTAGTATCTTAAGAAAAAAGAAGAAAAACCGGCTCTAATCTTCTCTGGACAATGATGGACACATACATTAAGGCAATACTACTTTTAGATTACTTTTAAATTTCACGTGTTAAATCCCTTTAAAGTGAAAATAGTATATTATTAAATGAAACGCTTGGCGAATCTTACCAAGCGGAGAGGTTTGACCTGGGTGTCCAGACCCCAGGCCCTTCACTTAGATTAATAAATGAACGGAAAACAGCCGAAGGGCTTTAACTCACCAAATTAGCCGAATGGTCCGGGTGCCGTGCCCCGAACCCGTAGCTTAGGCAAATTCTATCTTCACACTAAAACAGCACGCACTCCTGCGACCATAGCCATGAGGATAAAAACGTAACTTTATTCCATATAGTTAAAAAGTAAGCGTCCTAACGCGTTTCGTATCAACAGATACGTAATCATAGGCACATGTTAACAAAGTAACCGTTACAACAATTTAAACCTAATTGAAGGAAATGACGTCCTGGATAACCCCACTTGGGGTACTCCCATCGGACCTGATATTTAAAAGCATTTAACTATTAACATAACAGAATGTTACTACTACAAAATTCATTATTTAAAGACATTTAACAATCTGGATAACAATTCAATTCAACTTTATAAAAAGCATTCCAATCACAATAGAACAGTTTTAGTATGCATTATCAATAATTAGAATTAAAATCTTAAATTTTTAAATATTAAATAAATATTTCAGACATTTTAAATATATCAACATTTTGAATACTTCAATTCCAATAATTTTTGGCCCAATTTTCGTAAACTATTATTTTAATTATCATTACTAAAACTTTGTTTGATGCTTTTAGATTCTACAGAAAAAACCTCGTCATCAGATTTGCTGTTGATCTACATCTATCCCTAACGAAACTACATTAATGACTTTTAAACCATAAAGCCTTCTAACACAGACTCATGTTTATAATGACATACCTTACTAAGCGGTCTAAAAATTAATAAATGACCACAGATACCCAATTATTAGTCTAATAACCTTTTGATTACATTTAATGCAAATTTATATTTCACACAACTTATAAGACCTACCAATTTTAACCCTTTAAATTAATTAATTAAGTTAAATTCAAAATTCATGCCAAATCATCCTCCCTTCTTAATATTTGTGTTAGATTGAGTCATTTAAATGATGCAAGACCTGCCTCAAACTAAAAGCGTGAGTTCTTTTTGTATCACATACATATATTAAACATGGCACACTACATCAAAACGAAAATTCAGTCCCTTCGGCTGCCTTGTGTCCAATGTAAATATCCAAAACGCTTCTCTATAACGGAGTTTCACTGCTTTATCCCCACCTCTTAAGGACTGATATACCTTTTCTATCCCTTGGATAGAGCTGTATTGATGAAGTGAACAAACAGCTTAATAACACAGACTCATATAAGATTTTGAAATCAAACCCTCAAGAACTGTTTCAAGGCAAATTAACAGAACTGGCAGAAAAGGGTATGCAATTAGGCATTTATACTGAAAGGATTAAAAATTATATAATTCCTGAGAATCCTAGTATCCCGATCTTCCACATTTTGCCGAAGGTGCATAAAAGTAAACGTCCGCCGGAGGGAAGACCGATAGTGTCTTGTATAGGCTCCCTAAATGAGAATTTAGCTGAATTAATTGATATGCTATTACAGCCCTTGGTAAAGAGATTAGACTCGTACTTATGTGATACTAAGCATGTCTTGCAAGTTTTAGATGGTTTTGTTTGGGATGAAAATAGTTACAGTTGGGGCACGATTGATGTAGTTAGTCTATATTCTAACATACCACATGGGAAAGGGATTGAGGCAGTGCGTTACCATCTTCAGAAATACAGTAGTTATACTACAGAGACTATTGAATTTATAATTGATGCGTTGCACTACCTTCTAACACATAATTTTTTCACATTTGATCGGACTTTTTACCTCCAAACATGTGGTACCTCAATGGGTGCGAAATTCGCGCCCACATATGCAAATTTGTACATGGGGTGGTGGGAGGAGGTATATCTCTTCGGAGGAAAAATCACAGGGGTTAATTTTATTAAATTGTACAAAAGGTATGTGGATGATTTGTTATTAGTTTGGAGAGGTTCACAGTCACAGTTTTCAAGTTTTGTAGACAGTCTTAATAATAATGACTGTAATTTAAAATTTACTTTTTCTTTCGATAATGTCACTATAGATTTTTTGGACTTGAAACTAAATAGTAAATCAAGTGGAATAGCAAGCACAATATATAGAAAAGAATCAGCAGGAAATTCGTTGTTGCGGGCGGACTCCTGTCATCCCAGACATATTTTTAAAGCAGTACCCATTGGGCAGTTCCAAAGATTGCGCAGAAATTGTAGCACAGATGCGGAGTTTTTATTACAATCAGTACAACTAAGGGATCGCTTTTTGGTTCGAGGCTACTCTCTGCCTCATTTAGAAACAGCTTTCCTGCAGGCTTTGAAAATGGATAGGAGTACACTCTTAAATCGAGAGAAAAAGTCCCAAAATTCCGCACATAATACCTCACCAATGTTCATTACCACGTACAGTAGGCAGTTTTATAAGATTAAAAAGATCGTTCAAAAATACTTACCAGTTTTAGATGGAGATGAGAAACTGCGAAGGGTAATGGAGAAGGGTTGTAGGTTTGTGTCGCGTCGAGCCAGAACCATTGGAAATGTATTGTCACCGAGTGATGTATGTGGGAAACAAAATAGCCCGAGAACGTGGCTTAATGCACTAGGCACTTATCCATGTGGAGCGGGTCGTTGCGTGACTTGTAAATATATTGAAAAGACTTCTAAATTTGAGAGTAGCAGTACGGCTAATGTTTTTCATAATAAATGTTACATAAATTGCAACACTACTTTTGTAGTGTATCTATTAACTTGCAAGAAGTGTAACATTCAATATGTTGGGAGTACCACCAGGAATCTGAAATGTAGAATGCGTGAACACATACATAGTATTGAAACACAAAGTAACAGCACAACGGTTTCTAGGCATTTTTTGGAATGTAGTAATGGTGATATAGCTAACCTTAAAATCCAAGGGATAGAAAATGTATATCAGTCCTTAAGAGGTGGGGATAAAGCAGTGAAACTCCGTTATAGAGAAGCGTTTTGGATATTTACATTGGACACAAGGCAGCCGAAGGGACTGAATTTTCGTTTTGATGTAGTGTGCCATGTTTAATATACGTATGTGATACAAAAAGAACTCACGCTTTTAGTTTGAGGCAGGTCTTGCATCATTTAAATGACTCAATCTAACACAAATATTAAGAAGGGAGGATGATTTGGCATGAATTTTGAATTTAACTTAATTAATTAATTTAAAGGGTTAAAATTGGTAGGTCTTATAAGTTGTGTGAAATATAAATTTGCATTAAATGTAATCAAAAGGTTATTAGACTAATAATTGGGTATCTGTGGTCATTTATTAATTTTTAGACCGCTTAGTAAGGTATGTCATTATAAACATGAGTCTGTGTTAGAAGGCTTTATGGTTTAAAAGTCATTAATGTAGTTTCGTTAGGGATAGATGTAGATCAACAGCAAATCTGATGACGAGGTTTTTTCTGTAGAATCTAAAAGCATCAAACAAAGTTTTAGTAATGATAATTAAAATAATAGTTTACGAAAATTGGGCCAAAAATTATTGGAATTGAAGTATTCAAAATGTTGATATATTTAAAATGTCTGAAATATTTATTTAATATTTAAAAATTTAAGATTTTAATTCTAATTATTGATAATGCATACTAAAACTGTTCTATTGTGATTGGAATGCTTTTTATAAAGTTGAATTGAATTGTTATCCAGATTGTTAAATGTCTTTAAATAATGAATTTTGTAGTAGTAACATTCTGTTATGTTAATAGTTAAATGCTTTTAAATATCAGGTCCGATGGGAGTACCCCAAGTGGGGTTATCCAGGACGTCATTTCCTTCAATTAGGTTTAAATTGTTGTAACGGTTACTTTGTTAACATGTGCCTATGATTACGTATCTGTTGATACGAAACGCGTTAGGACGCTTACTTTTTAACTATATGGAATAAAGTTACGTTTTTATCCTCATGGCTATGGTCGCAGGAGTGCGTGCTGTTTTAGTGTGAAGATCTTTAGTATCTGTTGTGTCATGTGAGATATGCGTAAACGACTTAATAATTTCATGCGATAAAGCACCTCCAGTATTGTAATGGGCAAGTACATCCTTTGGTGATGTCGTTTTCTAACTGAATATTATTTTATTTGTTTGTTAATTATCATTATAAATATGTTCCCTGATAAATAAAAGTTATGGATTTGATGAAAATGTAAAATTTATTGAGTTGAAATATAATGTGTGTATAACACATACTCTGTACTTTGTATGTATTTATACTGTATTTACCTAAGCATGTCCCAATGTACTTAGCCTACTGCATCCATCTTTTTACCCTACTGCCTTTTGCATTTTCCCCCAGTTGATGGACCTCTCCTGACCTTTAATAACATACATATTATAGTGCTGTTAGATAAATTACATTAATCAAATCATTTCCTCCATATTGCATATTCAGTTTAAAGTGTTCTAATGAATCTATGATCATTATTTAAATAGAAATGCTTCACAATTTCCTATGACTAGTAGGTTGGGCACATTCTTACAAACAGAGTTAAGGAACATTATAAATGGTCCCAGATCTTGATGCTCTCTGAATCCTTATTTTCTTTAGGATTGCCGTTTCTAAACAGAATTTTACTTTTAAATACAATGTCAACATTCCAAGGCAAGTGGTGAGTATTTCGCTTGATACCTATTGTAACCTCAGATTAAAAAGCATTGTATACTTGTTATTGGTTTTACAGGGCTATCATTTTATGCTTGTTTAATCCCTACTACATGTACATAATACTTGTAATACTTCTATTACAAAACATTCCCACTACTTTGTAATAGAAGTGACATGTGTAAATGCTTTTGATGAGTATTTCAGATAAAATAGCCAACCAGATTGTCAAGCAGCACTGAGGAAAAAAAATATTTTAGGACAAAGTTGTTGGAAAATGTTTTAAAACAGTGTGCAAACTGGATAAATTTGTCACAAAAAATGGCAACCTAATATAAGTGTGGGTTGTTTTCATACTTTAACCTAAACAGTGCCTCTTTGAAAAAAAAAAGAATATTGCGTTAAATTTGGATTACAGTATAATGTTACTCAGTAAAATGATTGTATAGGGGTTTTGAATACATTTGCAAGATACTGTAAATTATATTCCCTGTAACAAATTATAATATTACAGTAGATTTAACAAACCTATAAATAAACTATATATATTAACAATGCCATTGTACTGTATTGATTGCACATGCATGGTGGCGTTTTTTTTGACGCCAGCGTTTTTTTTTCGCGTGTGTTTCACGAATGTATTCGCGGCGAATTCACGCCTGCAGAATAAATTTGCCCATCACTAATCTTTAAGTAACCTTCTGTTTGAAAACCAAAGTTACACCTGTTATTACATCAAGTACCTACAGTCCTTACATGGGTGTTTGAAAGTGTGTCTGCTGAAATGTATGATGAATTAGTCAAATACCCACACACACACATATTTAGTTGTATAAGCAGTGTTTCTGAGAACTGCTGCACATCTGTGTTGCATGGAGTCAACCAAATTCTGGCACCTGTTACATTCCACAATTCTTCTGTATTTCTTGATTTTGCCTAAGAAATGCTGTTTCTGAGGCAAAATCAAGAAATGCAGAAGAATTGTCAGCCCACAAGTTTTCTATTGGATTAAGGTCTGGGGATTGGAAAAGCCACTCCACAACGTCGATCTTGTTGGTCTGGAACCAACATGTTGCTTGTTTACTAGTGTGTTTGGTTTCATTGTCTGCTTGAAACACCCATTTCATGAGCATTTCCTCTTTGGCATAAGAAAACATGACCTATTCAAGTATTTTGATTGAAACTGATCCATGATCCCTGGTATGTGATAAATAGGCCCACCACCATAGTATGAGAAACATCCCTATATCCCAATATCTTCACAGTGTACTGTGGCTTTAATCCAGTGTTTAGGGGTTGTCTGACGAACTGTCTGCAGCCTCTAGACCTAAAAAGAACAATCTTACTTTCATCAGTCCACAAAATTAATCAAAGTACTCTGTTCTTGTCAACTATGTCTGGAACAATGCATTAAATCTGATTTTCAGAAAGAAATGCACTATAACCAGCATGAACAACATTTTCGGCCTTCCTTCCTTAAATAAGGGCTGTAATTGACACCAGTTTTTTTTCACAGAATGCAGCAGAAAATGCTATGGAACATGGCTAAAAGTCATGCCTGAATGCTCTGGATACAACCAGGCAGAATATTATGGAATAAGCTCATGCCATTAAGTGAGCTAAACCCATGTGTCAAGTGCACACATAAAGTGGCCCATGTACAAGGCCCCTTAGATGTGGCTGCTATGCTAATTATTTCTTATTATGTTTCTAGTTAAAGTATCATTACCAATGCTATTATATGCATTAAAGCACCCAAAATAGCAAATGCATGTCTTATTAATATTTTTCTTTTTCAGTATAGATCTTGGTCATATAATCCATTGATATTGTTATTAATGTTGGTTACAAACTTACAGGGTTCTTAACTGGTTTCGAAGAAACAAGTGTCATAAAGGCACAGCAAGATTGCTATTTTCATTTAGCCGTCTAGTCTCTTCCCCTTGTCTATAAATCAATACTCAGTATGTTCTTCTGTAACTGTCAATCACTGCTGACAGGATAAAGAGACCCTTTTAAAGCACCGTGGTGCCTCCTTTAGGATTTATTTTCAGCGTGCAAGCCTTCTATTTGAAATGGTTTTAAGTTTAATCCCCAGTAAGCATGTAGATTTACAAGTCCACATGCAGTGCTAGTTATCTAAAAGCATCTAAGTAGCTAGCAGTGTTCCATGTAGACAGGACATTAGCTAAAAATTCTGCACTTTAATTAAAAGTACACTCCTCATGAAATGGGTTGTAGCACCATTATACCTTTGGATGTTTTCATTCTCTACATTTATTTTTTCTTTCATCAACGTTGTGGCATGATACAAAAATCTCAAAAGAAGGATATGAAAAAGGACAATAATAGAAGGGGCATATGTTCCAACCAGGATAATACCATTTTCATGCTATAATTAGTGTATACAGATCAAATTATTTCCACTGAGCATATTTAACTGTATTAATCAGAAATTATATTTACATGTGTATATTTACTTTTAAGGGATTGGTTGGAAGCAGGTAATAAATCATGTTATTTACAGTTTTTGTATTTGGGAAGGTATTCAAATTTATATTAGTGCATTGTTATTGCGTCATTTCTTGATTTTGCTTTTAGTATAACCTATATTTGGTCCAATAAGGGCAGTCATTTTCTATAACACAATAGGGGGCATTTATGTAGGAGTACTAAGGGATCCAAGAGCATGTCCGTTGTGCTCCTCTAAAGGTACTTGCACCCTGGGAATGGCTGCGCGCTTCTCCTCAATCTGGTATGAGGAGCAGGGCAAAGCATAGGGCAGTGCATACGAGCCCCCATTATGGCCTGCTCCACCTGGCACTCCCTAATTCGTTTGAATGACACACATGTTAGGGGATGGGTGGGAGGGTGATGCCCATATAATAAAATATTGGATTTATTTTTCCTAAGGCAGTTAATCTTGAGAATTCAAATCCTCACCATTTTGGACGAAAAGCCTCCTATCAAACACACATCATTGTTACTTAAAGGAACAGTAACAACAAAAACAAAGGTGTTTTAAAGGAGTGACAATATAATGTACTTTTGTGCTGCACTGGTAAAACTAATGTATTTGCATCAGAATCTCAACTATAATTTATATAAACAAACTGCTGTGTAGCTATGGGGGCAGCGATTCAAGTACAGGACACACAGTAGATAACAGATATGTATATTACAGAGCTTATTTGTTATCTGCTGTGTATCCTGTGCCTTTTCTCCTTTTTAAGCTTTGAAGGGCAGCCCCTTGGCTATACTGCAGCTTGGTTATACAAACCATAGAAGTTTTTCTGATGCAAACACCCCTGTTTTACTAGTGCAGCATAAGGGCATGGACACACATTTGTTTTTTGCAGCGTGGTCAGTGCCGTGGTTTTTAATAAAAGCCGACCACCGTGTAAATACACTAAGCGGTTTCAAGCTTAGGCAACAGCACACTAGGCTAGCGTATTTACGTGGCGGACGGCTTTTTTTAAAAACCACGCATGTATGTTGATGCCCTAAAAGTACATTATATTTTCATTAATTTAAAACACTTTAATTTTTTGGTGGTTACAATTGCTTTAGGCATAAGAATCTCTAGTTAAAGGGCATGTAAAGACAAAAAAATAAAATCCCATTTTTACTTTCTTTAATGAAAAAGAAATCTATCACCAATATACTTAAATTAAAAAATGTGTACCGTTTTTATAAGAAACCTGACTGTATGCAGTGAAATTCTCCCTTCATTTACTGCTGTGGATAGGAATTGTCAGATGGTCCCTAACTGCTGAGCAGGGAAACAATCATACTTATGAACAGCAGGGGGAGTCCCCGCCTTACTTCCCAGCCATGCAGAACTCAAGCAGCTTTGTTTATGACGATGCCTAAGCAGCCCAGACCACACTGAGCATGTGCACAGTCTTAGTCTTGCAAAGATGTTTAACAAAGTTACAGGATGGTGACCCCCTGTAGCCAACTTTGAAAGCATACATTATTTGTTTGATTAGGCTTGTGGTGCAGTAAGTTCATGTTTATATTTAGTATACAAATACAGGATTTCTAGCCTTATTCTATTTTAGACTTTACATGCCCTTTAACTTGAACTTAAAAAGGCTTTGCCAAGCAGGTTGCCAAAAATAAGTATGCTTCACTAACCATGATAAAAAATGCATTTTAGCTAGCTCCCCACAGTTTCTTGTTTTCACTTTAGAATGTCATGTATCTGTGCTTTTCTCTCTGCTCTTCTGCATTTATTTTACTCTTCTTTCTTTTTTATCTTTATCACTTCTTCTTCTTTTGCCTTATATATTTAATTTCTCCTCTCCCCTTTCCACTTGTGTATTTTTTTCTTCTGTTTTTATCTCCCCTCTCCAGTGGTGGATTAATGACATGTTGGGCCCCTAGGCTACATCCACACAGGCCCCCTTTATGACTACTGTGGGGTCCGGATGCATGCAGATCCAGGTACCCATGAACCTCTATTCTGGGTTGGGTTTGGCACGCCAGTGACATCACTAGATCTGCACGTATCAGTGCACACATGTCTTGCCTGCCTTCTTCTACCAGCAGGTGCACCTGACCAGACGCGCAAATAAAAAGAAATATTGAAAGAAAATAGAAATAATAATTATAAAAAGCTAGATGGGTCCCTGCTTACACTGGGCCCTTTGGCTATAGCCTTGTGTATCTGTACATGAATCCACCTCTGCCCATTTCTTGTTTATTCACTTCCGTCCATTCCTAATTTGCTCTCTTATTTTGCACCCTTGACCTATTCTGCCCTGTCCTTTTATTCTCCCCCCTTTCTATTTGAGTTCCCTTCTCTAGATCCTGTCTTATTCCATTGCCTTCAGTTTTCCTTTTACACTTCTCTCCTGTTCTCTATTTTCCTAAATTTCCTCTCCACCTTTCTCTTCTACTTTCCTGCTTACCCTTCTTTCCTCAGTCAGCAGCCATTCTGTTCCTTCCCTTCCCATTAACTCACACGTTTACTAAAGTATGTATTAATTTTTGCTTGTACATTCTTTGTTCCCCTCTTTCCGAGGTTTATCCCCATTTTTCTGTTCCATCATCCACATTCTCACATTACAAATAATCAATCCCAAAGTTAACACAGTATGGGCTACAGTTACTTTGTTAACATGGGCCAGATTTATTATTATTTATTTACAGAAAATATTCTTCCAACTTTGGTTTATAGATATCACTGAAACTATCATTACCTAATACTATCAACTATTGTATTTTGGAGATAAAACACCCTTATTTCGAGATCAGGGAAAACAGCATTTCCTCTGTGTTTTCACAAACTGCAGAGGGCTTTCTGGCATCATCCTTTTCATAAAATAATCTAAACATCTGTTCTCATCTGTTCTGTTGTTCTCCTTAAAAGCTCATGTACAGCTCAGTAAGCAAGTCCTCATTTATATGAGAATTATATAGTAAATTACGAATGATATATGTCTCCTGATGCTGCAGGTGTCCAGATGAATGTGGGTTAAAGGAGTGCTGATAAGGGTTTTTCTCATACAGATTGCAAATTGCTCTTCCTCAGAAAATATTTTCCACTGTAAAGCCAGCACTTGTAGGAGCCCTTCAGTGGCCATTGAAAGACATACATAATGATTTACTGATTCCTCAGCAAATGTTAGTAATACATTCATAACTGGTGTTGCTGCCAAAGGGTATTTTATTTTAATAGAAGTCTTATTAGATCGTTTCATGAGATGAATCGAACCACTTACTGTGAATGTTCAATATGTAAACAGGAATATTAGGGAAATAATTCATTTTCTTGTTTACATATGCTGTGTTGTTTTTTTTATATTATTGTTTCATGAAATATGTATTTGTCTTTTCCAGTGCAATTGTTTCTGCAATACTGAAATGCCTCGTGAAATTTTATAATTTAACTGATGATGTAAGTCTCAATATGTATTCATTGTCATGGCTACCTCAATACATCCTATTTTATCCATTTAGACAGTAAATGTAATGTCAGCGCTTTCATTTAGTTAAGAAAAGCTGAAATAAAGTCACCAGTCAATCTTGGAACACTGTGGAAAATAAGTAAAAAATAAAATAAAATCAGCCAGTCACAGTCTCTTCCTAGGGTCCATGCCAAAGGGTCTTGTAGTTTTAACCAGACAGAGTCCATTACAATGTGCACCACCTAATACTCCACAGTAAATAGACCATTATAGAGCTACTATATCTCCTCTACTGTTTTGGGTAGTAGGCTGATGGCTTTCTTGACATTCAGTGACATTCTTGGCAATTCAGTGCTTTCTGCTTTATGTCAACAATTTGGGGAAGGCAATTTGATGTTGCAGAACATAATGTACCAGGTGAAATCCATATAGAATGGGTTTGGTGGGATGGAAATGGAAGAACATGACTGCACAGAGCCCTGAAAGGGTGACTAAAAAACAGGCCTGATTAAAATCAGAGTAAAACCTCCCTAAAAACCTCCTTTAAGAGGCTGTTCTAGAATAATAGTGAGTGAGATGTGAGTAGGTAGGTGTTCACATACTTTTCCAGATACTTTTAACCATATAGTGTACATCAAGTTGAGAGTAGCGTTGTTCCACCCTGAATATATTGCAGGGTCTCTTCCTTAAAGGAGAAGAAAGTCTTTTATTGCTTGGGGGTGCCAAAAGTTAGCACCACTGAGCAATCCTCTTCCTGCTTCTTCTTTGTTCTCGCTGCTGCGCATGCTCAGTAGAGCGAAAGGAAACACCTTAATGGAAAAGCTGTCCATTTCATTCTACTGCACTGCCCTGGGAATTCTGGAGAAAAAAGAAGCGAAGAAGACGATCGCTCCGTGGTGCTCGCTAGCAGAACTCCACCCTCGCAGTTTTCTGCTGATAAGAGCACCGGCCCAGGGGTGTCAGGTAACTAATACAACCACTTGGGGGTGCCTTTGCAATGCTACAAACCATTGAATAAAATAGCAAGGTTTTACCCTGCTAGTATTACCTGTGTGCCAGTGAATTTCCTTTTGATTCGTTATTTGAAGGTGGGATGCCGATTCTACCATTGCTGTGCACCAGGGACTATCTTCTATCCAAGGCCAGGGTGTGCGAGTGCAATTTGCTAATTTTCCAATGGGTGCCTAACTTTTGCCATAGGTGGTAGTCAATTGATTAAAAGTTGCAGCCAGTTGCATCCCAATTTGTGAGTCTGCAATTTTATTGTGGTTTATACTTTAAAAATGGTAAAAAAAAAAAAAATGATGTCATCTTAAATGCCGTCTTCAGAATTCTATAAAAAAAGAAATTGTATAATCTCTTATTTAACCAATTTGGGACGTTTTATAAACATGTAGAAAATCACAGCTACATTTGTAAAGATTAGCTGAGATTATTTAAAATTGTTAATACATGTTTTTGTCTCCGATACTGAACCAAAAAAGCAGTTGTTAAGTTGATATATATATATATATAGTGTGGCCAGATATTGTCTTTTAAGGGGATCTTCCATCCAAAAACACTTTTGTAACCTAGTGAAAGAAAATTTAATTTTCCGGTGTACATTCATTAACAGTTTTAAATATTTTTAAGATATTTAAAATGTAATTGCTATTGCGAGCAAGTTCCTTGTAGCTGTTTACATACCGTACTCTGTATTCCTGATTCTGACTCCCAAAATTATGTTGCAAGCCAGAAGATTTAATATGCTTTATACAGTAAGAGGCACATTTACTAAGTGAAGGATAAGAATAAAAAACACTTTGAATATCGAAGTTTTTTTTTGCTACTTCGACCATCGAATTGGCTACTTCGACCTTCGACTTCGAATCGAACGATTCGCACTAAAAAAACGTTCGACTATTCGACCATTCGATAGTCGAAGTACTGTCTCTTTAAAAAAACTTCAACCACCTACTTCGCCCTCAATTAACCCTCAATATTCGACCAATAGTAAATACGCCCCTTAATGTTTGCATACCATATGTGTCTTGGTCAGTAATATAGTGTCCAGAGTTGTTTTTTTAAATATAGTAGCCGTTATTCTTGCACTAATAAGCGGATGCAGATATTTGGCTAAAACTGGTAAAGTGAAAGTGCCCTCCTTTTTTATATTATTGGTTTGTATTTCTATAATCAAGATGTAAGCTGACCATTTCACAGTGCATAATATCCAAAGCTATCTAACAATAAAAGGGCTTACTTTTTTATTTATAGTACCTTTCCTTTATAATTCTAAAAGATAACTAGATTGCAATAAGAATAAAAGGGCTTCAGTTGTGCAGATTTTGTCAGGCTGTTTACTCATTTGGGCCGCTCTATTCATTTTGATATGACGGTTCATTTGTTTTTTTCAGTATGGCTTTGTAATGCAAGACTACTTTTGTGTTTTCTTATCAGAGACACTGTGGAGCAGACGAATTGGCATAAATTAGCAGTAGAGATGTCGCGAACTGTTCGCCGGCGAACTTGTTCGCGCGAACATCGGGTGTTCGCGCTCGCCGGAAGTTCGCGAACGTCGCGCGACGTTCGCCATTTTGGGTTCGCCATTGTTGGCGCTTTTTTTTGCCCTCTCACCCCAGACCAGCAGGTACATGGCAGCCAATCAGGAAGCTCTCCCCTGGACCACTCCCCTTCCCTATAAAAACCGAAGCCCTGCAGCTTTTTTTCACTCTGCCTGTGTGTGCTGAAGAGATAGTGTAGGGAGAGAGCTGCTGCCTGTTAGTGATTTCAGGGACAGTTGAAAGTTTGCTGGCTAGTAAACGTTTTGATACTGCTCTGTTATTGGAGGGACAGAAGTCTGCAGGGGTTTGAGGGACATTTAAGCTTAGGTAGCTTTGCTGGCTAGTAATCTACCTTCTACTGCAGTGCTCTGTATGTAGCTGCAGTGGGCAGCTGTCCTGCTTCTGATCTCATCTGCTGACTGCTGCAATAGCAATAGTCCTTGTAAGGACTGCTTTTATTTATTTTTTTGTTGTTTTACTACTACTACTACTACTACTACTACTACTATAAGAGCCCAGTGCTATTAGTCTAGCAGTGTTGGGGAGTGGGACTGGTGTGCTAATCTGCTGCTCCTAGTAGTTCAGCAGCACCAACTTTAATTTTTTTTTATTTAACTTTTTTTTATTTTACTACCGCTGTAGTAGTGTATAAGTTGACCTTTTAGGCATTATTTGCCCTGTAGGCATTTTTTGCCCAGTGTGTTATTCAACCAACTGCTATCTAGCTGTGTGACCGTGTTCACATTCTGTCTAAATATCCATAATATTACCGTCTCCAGAAAAAACACCGGAGTGACTTTTTTCAAGCAGCCATAATAAATTTTACGTAATCCGTATCCATCGCTGTAGTAGTGTATAAGTTGACCTTTTAGGCATTATTTGCCCTGTAGGCATTTTTTGCCCAGTGTGTTATTCAACCAACTGCTATCTAGCTGTGTGCCCGTGTTCACATTCTGTCTAAATATCCATAATATTACCGTCTCCAGAAAAAACACCGGAGTGACTTTTTTCAAGCAGCCATAATAAATTTTACGTAATCCGTATCCATCGCTGTAGTAGTGTATAAGTTGACCTTTTAGGCATTATTTGCCCTGTAGGCATTTTTTGCCCAGTGTGTTATTCAACCAACTGCTATCTAGCTGTGTGCCCGTGTTCACATTCTGTCTAAATATCCATAATATTACCGTCTCCAGAAAAAACACCGGAGTGACTTTTTTCAAGCAGCCATAATAAATTTTACGTAATCCGTATCCATCGCTGTAGTAGTGTATAAGTTGACCTTTTAGGCATTATTTGCCCTGTAGGCATTTTTTGCCCAGTGTGTTATTCAACCAACTGCTATCTAGCTGTGTGCCCGTGTTCACATTCTGTCTAAATATCCATAATATTACCGTCTCCAGAAAAAACACCGGAGTGACTTTTTTCAAGCAGCCATAATAAATTTTACGTAATCCGTATCCATCGCTGTAGTAGTGTATAAGTTGACCTTTTAGGCATTATTTGCCCTGTAGGCATTTTTTGCCCAGTGTGTTATTCAACCAACTGCTATCTAGCTGTGTGACCGTGTTCACATTCTGTCTAAATATCCATAATATTACCGTCTCCAGAAAAAACACCGGAGTGACTTTTTTTCAAGCAGCATTCTTATATTTTACGTAATCCGTATCCACCGCTGTGTATACGTTGACCTTGTAGGCATTATTTGCCCTGTAGGCATTTTTTGCCCAGTTTTTTTGGCCGCAGCCACTGAAGCACAGAGGCCAGAAAAAATATGCCACATAAATGCTGAAAATAGTCATTTTTTGCCATACGTTGACTCAACGTATATGGCAAAAAATGACTATTTTCAGCATTTATATGGCATATTTTTTCTGGCAACTGTGCTTCAGTGGCTGCGTCCAAAAAAACTGGGCAAACAATGTCTACAAGGTCAACGTATGGCGAAAAATTACTATTTTAAGCATTTATATGGCATATTTTTTCTGGCAACTGTGCTTCAGTGGCTGCGTCCAAAAAAAACTGGGCAAACAATGTCTACAAGGTCAACGTATGGCGAAAAATGACTATTTTCAGCATTTATATGGCATATTTTTTCTGGCAACTGTGCTTCAGTGGCTGCGTCCAAAAAAACTGGGCAAACAATGCCTACAAGGGCAACGTATGGCAGTTGTTTAAAGAGAACAGTAGATTACTAGCCAGCAAAGCTACCTAAGCTAAAATGTCCCTCAAATCCCTGCAGACTTCTGTCCCTCCAATACAGAGCAGTATCAAGCAGATTACTAGCCAGCAAACTTACTATCATCTGTCCCTGAAATCACTAACAGCTCTCCCCCTACACTATCTCTTCCAAGCACACACAGGCAGATTTTTCAGATACATTTTTGCCCTTGATCCCCCTCTGGCATGCCACTGTCCAGGTCGTTGCACCCTTTAAACAACTTTAAAATCATTTTTCTGGCCAGAAATGTCTTTTTTAGATGTTAAAGTTCGCCTTCCCATTGAAGTCTATGGGGTTCGCGAACCGTTCGCGAACCGCTCGCATTTTTGCGCAAGTTCGCGAATATGTTCGCGAACTTTTTTTCCGACGTTCGCTACATCCCTAATTAGCAGAATAAACGAATAAGAATTTAGAATTAAGAAGGTAAAATGTACAATGTACAAAGTAAAAAGTACAGTAAGCAAAGTTATGCTTAATAGTTACCAGTTAAGCACACCTCTGTATTCTGCATGATGCATATAGAAAAAATGAGGGTAAACCTAGTGTTGTAGGGAAAAATAAAAGGGATGTGGAGTTTGAAGTGGGCAGAGCTATTCCAGCCCGATGCCAACCAGTGCCTTTGAATCTTCAAAATACAGATGTTAGAACAACCAACTACAAAGGCCAAAGCATCCGGTGTGACAATGGAGGGGTAATATACTATCATAGAGAACTGTCAACGTTGAAAGCATTAGCATTATGCAGTTTGAATTAGACCAATAAATATTATTGCTACTTGGTTACTTCCCAGGTTCCCAGACTCAGCAGATTTTCCCCAAATTATTGAGTCGTTTGGAAAAAAAATAATTTATCAGTGGTTGGATGTCTTTATTGTTTTGTTTCTAGATGTTCTGAAAACAAAACAGTTTAACAGCAAGTAGTCAGAACAACAGGTTTCAAACTTCCAATGTAGTGCAGATTTATCCAGTAGCCACTTTCACTGGTATATACAGCATTCAAATTGGAACAGCACTACTTAATTTCTTCAAGTTAAAAATGCCTTTATTGCATTATTTTCTGGGCATTACAGCTACGTTTCAGGCACTTCTTGGCCCTTTATAAGATAGCTGTAATACTAGGAGAATAATGCAAAAAAGGCATTTTCAACAAAAAATTGAGTAGTGCTGTTACAGTTTAAATACCAAAACAGTTTTTATTGACATGAATTTAATTCTGTCTTCATGGATTTTAAGGGGGGTTATTTATCAAAGCCTGAATTTATCTCAATATTTTCTGCTACAAATTCTGACCAATAACGCTCCGGTTTTTACACGTATTTATTATTACATTTTCCCGAAAATTAGCTTTTGGGGAAAAATCCGATTTTTACTATTTTTTCACACGTAAATTCAGATTTTTGCCTGAAAACTCAGAAAACTCAGAAAACTTCGGGGTATTGCACAAAATTCAGTGCACATTAAAAAATCATTGAGACTTTTCCCATTGGGGCAAATTTACTAAAGGACGAAGTGACTAACGTGGGTGAAAATTCGCCAGCATGACGTCATTTCGGTACTTCACCAATTTACTAACAGTTGCCGGCGCAACTTTGCCAGAGTTCGGCGCCCCCGAAATGGAACTTCGGATTATAGTGAATTAGGGGCACATTTACTAAGGGTCGAATATAGAGGGTTAATTAACCCTCGATATTCAACCATCAAAGTAAAATCCTTCGACTTCGAATATCAAAGTCGAAGGATTTACCGCAAATACTTTGATCGAAGAAAAATCGAACGATTTTAATCCATTGATTGAAGGATTTTCCTTTGATCAAAAAAAGCATAGAAAGCTTATGGGGAAGGTCCCCATAGGCTAACATTGATGCTCGGTAGGTTTAAAGTGCCGAAGTAGGTAGTCAAAGTTTTTTTTAAAGAGACAGTACTTCGACTATCGAATGGTCGAATAGTCTAACGATTTTTAGTTCGAATTGTTAGATTCGAAGTCGAAGTCGTAGTTGAAGGTTGAAGTAGCCTATTCGATGGTCGAAGTACCAAAAAAAAAACTTCGAAATTCAAAGTTTTTTTACTTCAAATCCTTCACTCGAGCTTAGTAAATGTGCCCCCTAGTGTTGTCCTGGTGAATCTACGACTGGCTAAGTTTTGTGCTGTGAATGAAGCTGTCGCTGGCGAATTTCCAGAGGTTGGAAAGTCTAAGTCTTGAGTTAATGCATACCATATATACTCGCGTATAAGCCGAGTTTTTCAGCACCCAAAATGTGCTGAAAAACTCTACCTCGGCTTATATGCGGGTCAGCTAAGGGGAAAAATAGACACCCCCTTCCCCAGCGGAACCCCAGCTCTCATATGTGCCCTAAATCCCTGCGTAACCAGCCAGTCCCTCACCGGCCGCAGATACGAGGCTCCTTCCGCGGCCCCAACACTCCTCCCTCTCCCATAGCGCATCAGGAGACTGAGTATGACGTAGCGCAGCTCCTCCTGTCTGGTGACGGTTGTGCACGTTATCTGCTGTGCCACCTGATGTCAGACTCTGCACATGGAGGGAATCTGAGAGAGGCGAGTTGAGAAGGGAGCGACTGGGGATTACAGCGAGGGGCTGCCTGTGCTGATTTATCTTCTGGGCCGGTTGGGGCTGCATGCTTGCACTCACTGTGTTCCTTCTAAGCTGGCTCCTCTGCTACATCACCGGTGAGCAAATTATCCTGGGGGGGAGGAACGGGGGATGTGCTGTCTGTGCAAAAGATCTGGAGGGGTGCTGCTGTCAGAGCAAGTGATCCTGGGGGAGGGCAAACAATCCAGCACCAAAATGTAATTTTACATTTAACCCCTGAGGACTCTTAGATTGTTTGCCCCTTTAAGTTTGCTGCTCTACTTTTACTGCCTGTTTCCATGCTCCTTTGTAGTTGCTGCATCTCTCCATCTCTCTGCCCCTGGTTGAGTTATAAGTTATTTTACTGTGACTGGTGTGCTTACAATGAATTAAAAATTGATTAAATAAATTAAATGTTCACTGAATTTTTACTTGATTAATTGTTAGTGTAACATGAATTTTTAGTTGATTAATAAATAACAAGTTGATTTAATAGAATGGAGTACTGTTTTTTTTTTTTAAACTGTGGGCAGGCCTACCTTTCATTGTTATTCAGTGGGTGCAGGTACAGATTGATTTTCAAAATGAATCAGTTAATAGTGCTGCACTGAAATCCATGTCTCAAAAGAGCAAACAGATTTTTTTATATTCAATTTTGAAATCTGACATGGGGCCCCTAGGCTTATACACGAGTCAATAAATTTTTCCAGTTTGCTTAGCTAAATTAGGTACCTCGGCTTATACACGGGTCGGCTTATACACGAGTATATACGGTAACTTATCCAGCCCTTTTATAACTCTCAGTTTTAATGCCTGTAAAATGATTATGTCCCTAATCGTGTTCCACCCTAGAGTTGCTATTTTCCCATCAGCTGCTGTTCAGTTTTGAAATAAGAAGAGAAACAATGCTTGTTAGAGAAGATTGCAGGGTCGCATGTCTCCTTGTACTGCATTTATATCATTTGTGTCCAGCTTGTGACCCTTGTGCTGCTTTTGAACTGCACCGCCAAATATGTTTTTTCTCTGGTACAGAACATGCCCTAGGTGTAACTTTTTATATTCATGTTTTATGTTAAAATGTGAATCTCTTTTTTACTAAACACAAATATAATGACTCCAAAGATAAATCCATTATCAATAACATTAAACAGTTCTGTCCTTTTCTAATTAAGACAATGATATTATTTTTAGTAAATAACTTGATCTTTAGCTTGATCTGTAGGGAGTTATGCAGATGTCAAAAACTCCTCTGGAATTCTATGCTACTATCACTTTCCTAGCCTGACTATCAATTTCTTTTCTTTCTTATATATAGACACCACAGGGCCACCCTCTACCCCCCCATGCATGGGTCCCCAGGTGACTAAATATAAATACATCCCTGGGGACACTCTCAGTTTTATTTCCCTTTTGTCTCAGAGTTATGGAAGGATCAAGAGGGGAATATATGATGATTTCCATCTATGTTTTTCCTCTGTCTTTTGTGCATGTGTTCAGTTCTCATCTGGGAGTTTTAGACTTTTTTTTAGACTATTGTCTCAGTCTAGTTCACCACATACTTCTTATGTTATGTAGTTCTTCATTATGTTATAACCCAATTTTGAGATGCCTTTGGGGGAAGAGTTGTAGTCTAGTGGCCAGATGACTGTGGTAAAATGCCATTTGGAAGGTATTAAGTCAGAATCAGTTGAGGATTATATTATAGACATACACAACCACTCTAGATCTGCTTAAAGCCT
Source organism: Xenopus petersii (assembly GCA_038501925.1). NCBI lineage: Eukaryota > Metazoa > Chordata > Amphibia > Anura > Pipidae > Xenopus > Xenopus petersii. The sequence goes on along the minus strand of CM076685.1, from coordinate 66,817,457 downwards.
ATACAGAGAAATATCATACAGTAATGCCAGCATTGGTGTTCCCCACTACAGGAAAAAAGTACATTTATAGTGGCAAAGAAAACAGCCTTACTGATAAGACTATATGATTAACATGGGACTTGTTGCTCTTGAAACTATGCCTAATAGTGGGCAGCAAAGGGAAGCTTGAACTAAAGGAGCTTGAAAACCACATTTCAAAAGCCAACATTTACCTAATCAGGGTGGCCTGGTTGTCTCACTGGAGGCACTAGTACAGTACAAGTGAATAGTGGCCTTTTGAGTAACATTTACTACAATAAAATCTCTGGTGGTCCAGATTGCATTCACAGCATTAGAAGGTCCTTTGGCAGCTCCTGTACCCTGGTTCTCTCTGATCTTCACAGAAGCTGACAGTTTCTCTCTCAAACACTCTTTGCCCTGTCTTTGAGAGCAGTTGATCTGTTGTGGCTATATATTTTGCATGTCTCTGCCCCTTTCTCCATGACTGAAGGAGATCTTTTTAAGGCTCGAGGACTTTCTTTTCCCACATATGTGTTCCTGTGGCCACACTGTTTGTGGCTGTCCAAGCAGTGATGCAATGCAGACATGTTCACTAAGCTAGACCTCCACATCCGCAACACTGGGAGGCAGAAGGCTGGAAAACTAACCAGAGGGCACACATTAGGTAGCAGGATAATGTGGAGCAGAGGATATATATAAATAAAGTAACAAAAGAGTCCGCACACACAGGCCTTATGTGAAAGAAAAAGATGGTCGTTTATTCAACATTTCGGCTCAGCTACATGAGTTGTCCTCAGGACGTGAGGACGGCTCATGTAGCTGAGCCGAAACATTGAATAAACGACCATCTTTTTCTTTCACATAAGTCCTGTGTGTGCGGACTCTTTTGTTACTTTATTACCATTGTTTTGCAGTTCCAGCACCTAGGCATCCATTTTGTGGTCTGGGTGCACCGACCCAGCGCTGTTTATATATATATATATATATATATATATATATATATATATATATATATATATATATAGTGAAGATAGAAAGAACTGGCACTCACGATAATGACGTCGATAATGCATGGGTGCAGTCTTTGTTGAGGTTTAATTGTAGCAGGAAATGAAGATCGCACTCGCAGGTCTTAGAAACAAGTAATGTCTGTTTATTCAATGGACGAACGCTACGTCCATTGACTAAACAGACATTACTTGTTTCTAAGACCTGCGAGTGCGATCTTCATTTCCTGCTATATATATATCTATATATATATATATATATATATATATATATATATATATATATATATATTTGTGTTGCCTTAACCAGATCTCTTTCCAAATACCTTGTCACAAAATAACAGTCAGGATAGAAATAATAATCTGTAGGACATTGCCAGAGTCTGTTTTCTCAGACTCCCAGAATATGGTGACCATCCGTCCCCGTTCCACAGGGACAGGCCCCATTTCAGGACCTCCTGCCCTATTGTAAAATGAGTCCCCGTCAGCTGTAATAAAGTTTAAAAATCCCTGTGTACTGCCAGGCAGCTCCCGTGTGAAACCAAACCTGTTATCTCTTGATGAGCTCTTATCAGTGTAGTAAAAGCAGCAGCAAAGAGCAATAATCTATTTGTAATAGATGATGAGTTCCTGGAGGTATTATACATGGAATTCCCTTTGTACCATTCTGATATGAGTCTTGGGGATATTATACATGGAATTGACTCTGTGCCATCCTGCTCTGAGTTCAGTGGATATGATGCATTATACTATGTTCAGTTATATTTATATATTCACCGAGAGAGTATCTGTAAAATGGTGAGTGTTTTTTTGAGGGCGTGCCTGACAAAGTGGGTGTGGTCTAAAACCACTCTCTCCCCGTCCTCGGATTTCACTGAAAATCTGGTCACTTTATCCCAGAAATTAAGTATTAATTTATGTCTTTAAAGTCACTATTTCTTTCAAGTATATTTCTGTGTTCAGATCTATAAAGCACTGCGTATCTTGACAGCGCTATATAAATAAATGATGATGATGATGATGATGATCTATTTTTATAGATGCATACTTAGTCCAGGAAGTCTGGAAAGTATTGAAATTGAAAAACAGGTAACCAACAGCTAATTTTTTAATTTCTAAGTGTTGTGAATGTTCAGTTGTTAACTTACATGTCCTTATACCACAGGCGTCAGTTGCCAAACTAAAGACGTTGCTCCATGCTGGTTTCAAAGTCATTATTGCACAGACTAAATCAAATTGGTCCCTTTAGAAGGAAGGAGGGAGGACTCCCAAAACTCTGTAAACTCCAGACAAATACATTGATGACTAACATAGACAAACAGAATCGCCAACACTGCAAGCACACAACTGATCCGCATCACTCACACCTACAATTTTATTAAAGAACCTCAAGATATGTTTGTACTATATGCGAAATGCACAAAATAAAGATAACTGGGCATGGCAGGTAACAAAAAAAGGTGGTTTTTATTACATAAGTACACAAATGACTGTTATGTATCACCACCCCTAAATACGGCTGTGCATTATTTGAGATCAACAAAGGTTGCCAGTGAGGCGGCAGCAGTCATCTCTATACAGACAGTATATCATCTAATGTTTTGATGCCACCTTGTGGTTATCCAAAGAAATCTCATTTATCTCAAACAATTTGTAGATGGTATTTTAAAAGTGGTACCCATAACACTCTTACTATTTCTTTGTTATATAAAGATAGATAAACTCACATTCGAATTGTATATTAACAATTACATTTATTAGAACCTAGTCCTTTGGATTATGTGCATATGGTGTCCAGTGTAGCAGTATGCCATTGTTAATTCCCTTATGGAGCGAGCCAGAAATGATATGTGGATGCCTTTGGCCAATACATGAAACAAAAGGGTAATTTTGATGTATACTCTCCTTTCCTAGCATGGTTGTGCTGTAAAGCTGATGTTTTGAACATGTGACAGGCAGTGAAATTTATTGAAGTAGAGGTACAATCATTTTACATTATGGATCAGTGTTGTATGCCTTTTGTGCTTAGACAGAGGCACATTGGAGTTGCTACTGATGAGTTGCTGAACTAAAATACTGGTAATTGGACTAGCTGTGTAAGTATGGTCCTTATTAAACTATAAATACATATTAGCATTATTGGGTTTATTATAGGCATTAATGTGTTCTAAGGTATATAATATATAAATGTCTTGTTAAGGCATGGAAACTTGCAGGACAATAACATTGCCCAGAAAACGCCAAGTCCCAAGCATTTCAGATAATAGATCTCATGCCCATAAATGCATATGCCCAAAACAGCCCCACCAGCCTACTAAACAGTGACTTTCTATGGCACCTTATAGCAGCTCCTCTGGCATGTGCCTAAACCCACAGATTGCCAGTCCGGGCCTGCTGGGGGGGGGGGAGGCAGTGCTAAGCTCAGTCCTTTACAGCCTCTAAATTGTAAGTGCTCTAGAAAGTATAGAGCCACCAGTTGAAGACAATGCAGCACCTTGAAAACTTTTGGAGAGTTGACGATTGGCTGTTTTTCAGCTGCCTGACCAGGAACCAATCAAATTAATTATCTGACTGCAAGGGCTTTATGGCAATAAAAAGCTCACTGTTGGCAGTTTTTATAAATGGGAGGACCTTAACATGCACATTTATAAATAGCATACACTCCATGGTTCCATTTAGTGGACACTCTTATTGATTTCTATTGAATTTTAGACATGATAATTATGCCTGTTTGCTTATTAGTTCAGTGGTATTTCTATATGTTTACCGGGCAGTGCTTTAAAACAAATTGAAATGTATGGAATATAAACACGAGATTGGTCCGTAAATGGTATTTGGAGCAGTACAATGCCGATGAGTTGGAGAGTGGGGCAGTGGTAGAAAAGCAGCTGAGAGTTGGATGAGCTGAAGCATTTGAAATAGACTGAGAGAGGAAGGTCAGAGTCTTGGAGACTGGAAAATCCAAGACATGACATGATTAGGAAGTGAATGAGTGTCTTGGTTTTCCATTAATAGAATAATTAATATGTCCTTTGTAATTTCGACTACTATCTGAATAGAATGTACGAAATACGATGAAAGAACATGAAAAGTGGCTAGTAGTGCCATACTATGTAGGCAAGGGAGATCATTTCATTTTCTCCAATACATTGATTTAAGTGAAGTGTTTCATTTAAATTCTTTTGGCAGTAAGTATAAGAATGATTTGAGCAAGATGATTATCTACAGAAATGGTAAATAAGCCACTCAAGAGGCTTGCAAATTATACACTATCATAAAGGTAAGAAGCATCAAGAGCTGTTTGGTTGAGTGCTGAAATTATCAGATCATTTGAGTTCCGAGCAAATGATGGGTTTAGACAGCTAGAAACCAAGCTAGTTTAATAATGCCCCTGAAGGCAGAGATTTTAGAAATGAATGTGGGTTAATTAAGATTGACAGAAACCTGGTTCAACACTTCAACTGAATAAAAATACTGATAGTCAAAACAAATCTTTCCCAAAGACTCACAGCTCTCCATTTAAAAGTCAAATGTTACGCTCATGAATTTGTTTAGTCTCAAAGCTAAAATTAATGTTGCAAATTGATTATGAAAGTGTCTCTACTAGATACAGCCAGCAGTAAAAATAATCTTAGTTCATCCCAATAGTTTGTTATCTTGTTCCATTTCTGTAGGAACTGTAAGGCAGAACACAACCATATTCAGCCACTAAATAAGTTGTAAGTACAGGTATGAGATCCATTATCGGGAAACCCATTATCTAGAAAGCTCTGAATGACAGAAAATGACATCTCCTATAGACTTTGTTTTAAGCAAATAACTCACATTTTACACAGTTTTTTCCTTTTCCTCTGTATTCATTTAAAAAGAACCTTGTACTTGATCCCAACTAAGATATAATGAATCCTTATTGAAGGCAAAGCAATACTGTTGGGTTTAGTTAATGTTTAAATGATATTTAGTAGACTTAAAGTATGGAATTCCAAATTACAGAAAGATCCATTATCCGGAAAACCCTAAGTCCCGAGAATACTGGAACCCTATTCATCTAGACAGGAAAGTTCCTATGACCTTTTATAACACTTACTGGGTGGGTACTTGCTTCCCAAGTGAAAACAGATCCATCAAGTGTTTATATTTGATATTTAGAAATGGATATTAAATTCAGTTTTTTAAAGAGGTGGTTCGCCTTTAAACTTTTAAGTACTAACTTTTAGTATGTTATAGTATGGCCAAATCTAAGCAACCTTTCAGCTGGTGTTCATTATATATTTTTTTATAGTTTTGTAACTATTTGCCTTTTTCTTCTGCCTTGTTCCTGCTTTCAAATGTGGGTCACTGACCCCATCTAAAAAAAACCAAATGCTTTTGAAGGCTACCACTATATTGTTATTGTAACTTTTTATTACTCATCTTTTTATTCAGGTCTCCCCTATTCATATTCCAGTCTCTTAGTCACATTAATGCATGGTTGTTTAGGTAATTTAGACCCTAGCAACCAGATTGCTGAAACTGGAGAGCTGCTGAATAAAAGGCTAAAAAACTGCAAATAATAAAAAATCAAAACCACTTTCAAATTGTTTCAGAATATCACTCTCTTCATTATACTAAAAGTTAACAATCCCTTTAAGTTTTAATCTTACTGTTCTGTTATTTATTGTATTCCCTGGTGAAAAAATGAAAGTGTTTTAAAGGAAAGACAATTATATACTGTTGCCCTGCACCGGGAAAACTGGTGTGTTTGCTTCAGAAACACAACTATAGTTTATATAAACCAGCTGCTGTGTAGCCATGGGGGCAGCCATTCATGCACAGGATACATAACAGCAGGGGTGGATTAATGCCTAGGCTACCCTGGGCTTTAGCCTAGGGGCCCATTAGTGGTAGGGGCCCATGAGTTTCTTACTGCAAATTTTTTTTTTTTTTTAAATTAAAAAAAAAAAATCACCAGGTCCGGCCAGTGGTGGAGGCAGAGAAGTTACTTGCATTTGAGTGCGTCTCTGCGGCGCATTGCGCATGACGTCACCAACTGCGCCTGAGGCTGATTGCTTCCAGTCGGCCCTCACCATGAAAGTAGCCAGCAGCAGGAAGCTGGTCTCCCCCACTTTGAGAGGAGTGAATACATTCCAGGAGGTAGGCAGGAGCTATGAGGGGAGGGGGAGTACCTGCCTAGCAACTGGCTTCCTCCAAAAAAAATTTTGTCAGAGTGTGCAGGGGAAAAAAAAAACTTTGCGAGTGATGTATGATGAGTGTGTGTGTCTCCTACATGGTGTGCGCATTTATTACAACAACAGTGCTTTCCCCTGGCTGGAAGAGAATGTAGATAAGTGCCTGCTTCCTTCAGTGCACCAGTGAGGTAATATGGCAGGCGGAGACCCCTGTTCCTGTGCTGGCTGATTTGAAATATGGCGCCTTTGATAGCGATAAGGCAGAGAAGCTATGTGTACAATTTAACCCATTGTGTGCTGTACTACAGGAGGCTATGGAAACAAAGGTAGTTTTTTTATTTAAGGGTAAGCCCACTGATTGTCAGCATAGCTTGCCTGTAGTACAGTGGTGGGAAAGTATTTGGGAAACCTACAGCCATTCGATCTTTTTTCTGGACACCCCTTAGTGCAGTGTAATACAACTGTTTCATTCCATTGATGCAAAAGGCTGTAGTGGGCCTATTTTGTGAATTTTTGTGATTAATTTGACATCTGTAGCTCACATAATATGTCAAATTATGTAATCAAAACTGATATTCTACCTTAGCAATGTATCTTCATATTGTCATGTTCTCAAACACATAATTTACAGTTTGTTATTGTTGTTGTTGTAATTGTCACCGTACCATCTTGCTCAATGTCTTGTAAGGCTATACTTTTATTGCTACTGCTACATTTTTTTATTCAGGCTCTCTGCAATTCATAGCCCAGTCTTTCATTCAAATCAATTTATAGTTGCTAGGGTAATTGGACCCTAGCAACCAGACTGCTGACATTGAAAACTGGAGAGCTGCTGAATAAAAAGCTATATAATCAAAAGACAAATAATAAAAAATGAAAACCAATTGCAAATTGTTTCAGAATATCATTCTCTACATCATCCTAAAAGTTATTTTAAAGGTGAACAACCCCTTTAATGAACAGGGAGCTCCACTTCCACAGTTTCACTACTCAGATTTATGTTTTCTCAGAGTTGCTTCTCTTGGCTCTGCTTTACTGCCAATCTGCCACAAGCACAGACAAGGTCACAGAGACTTTCTGTTCGTTGGCTATGTTTTAGTCATCTTACTTACTTGTCTGGGATCAATGGAGTGCTCATTGGCCATTTCTACAGTGATTATACTGTAACAGCTAGGGTTAATATGCTAATTTTCCATTTTTTGTAGTAAATGTATACTGTCAGATCTGCGTATAATATCCTGATTATCCATTTAAAACTGGCATGACAGAATAATGTTTTTTTAAATGGGTGTGGTATTTGGGGTGTGGCCAAAAAGGGGTGTGGTTTAAAAATATTCGGCGCGCTACGCGCGCCATAGTTTTCCGACCCTACCCTAGAAGGGGGCCCTGTGGAACGTGTAGCCTAGGGGCCTCACATGTCCTTAATCCGCCACTGCATAACAGATATGTTCTGAAAAATTCCATTGTATATTATAGAGCTTATCTTTTATCTGCTGTGTAACCCGTGTCTTTTCTCATTTTTTTAGCTTTGAATGGCTGCCCCCATGGATACACGTTTTGTTTCTGAAGCAAACATGGCAGTTTTACCAGTGCAGCATAATAGCACATTATATTTCCATTACTTATGGACATGTTTATTTTTTGGTGTTAATGTTCTTTTAAGCCTTATATCCAGATCTAGCTTGTGTTTCCGCAGTCCTATGATCCCCTTGCCCGTTGTTCCTACCCGTTGTTTTTGTCTGGTTTGCTATTCTGTATCCTTGTTCTTCCACTCCAGTTCCCCTTACCTGTACTCTGTTGTATCTCCTGGTATTTAACCTCGGCCTGTTTACTGGACTATCCTCTGTCTTCAGCCTGCCCCCAACCTCGGCCTGCTATACAGACTTTGCATTTTTGCGGCCTGCTCCTGATCTCGGCCTGTTATATGGACTTGTCAATGTTGCTGCCTGCCCCTGACCACTTCTGTTATATTGCCTTAATTTTCATTAATAAATCAATCTTCTCCATAACATGTTTTCGGCCTATCAACACCTCAAATACCCATTTTACCCTTGTTATACAGCACCTAGGCTCCAACCTGCAAGCCACTCACCTGTGGCTCAACCTGACAACTTGCTTAATATGGACTCTGTGGGGGTGAATGACCTTGCTGTGATTTGGAGGATTCTGGATATCAAATTTCCAGATAAAAGATCCCATACTAATAATAAAGCATTTCTATGGATTTTTTCACATCTCCTTTTATAAAACCAGATGAACGAGAAATAAAAATGTACATACTGCAGAGCAGAGCAGTTAAGTCTCTAGGTAAGGAAATATCTATATCCCACAACACCGAGAACTCATATACAATTGTTGGGTGCAAAATTACATCCAGAAAAAAAGCCTTTTACAGAGGAGGAATACTTTAATGTGGTTATTCACCTTCAAACTTTTTTCAGTTGTTTTTCAAATATTGAAGTGTAAAGTTTCATTTTTCACCTCCTGGGGGGGGTCACCGACCCTGTAAACTTTTCTAAATTGATACATTTAGTTGATACATTTGTTATCTTTGTCCCTGCTGAGCAGAATCTCTGGGTTTCATTAAAGGCAGCTGTTAGAATTGATACAATAGTTGCTTATACTCGAGATGCTGCTGAGAAATGTATCAACTTAATGTAGCAAATTGTAACAGTTTAGATGCACCTGGATTACTGAGTTGCCAGGCTGAGACACCAGACACAGGAACATTAAACTTTAAATTTTGGAAAAACTGTAAAAAATAAAAGATGGAAAGTAACTGAAAAAAATCTTTGTTTCTGGTGAACAATCTGAAAATAATTTAATTGAAAAAAGAAAGGTGAAAACCCCCTTTAAACTGTCCAGTGCAGATCTGCCAGTTGTGCTTGCTTCTATGAATATGGCACTCAGCACAAGCTCCAGCGACACAAGGTGCAAGTGAGATCTAGACAGCTTTCCTATGTGGTACTTTGGGGGCTCCTGTTCTATGTTGCACCTTATGCTGGCTGAACTGTGCACCAATGGTATTGCATTCAAATTGGGTACAAGTTTTGCACCTGTATTGCTAAATCATCCCCAAGCAGAGGGGTATACAGTCTTATCATTGTAATTGTCACAATTAGAATTAAACAGTTACACTGGAATTCTGGGACTGTTACATTGTTTGTATAAAACATGGCAGCCGACACCAGTTTTTGCAATTAGCATAAGTCCTACTGATTGGAGGAGACAGGACAAACTGGCATAGGGCACAGGTTGCATAGCTGCTGTATTCCAAGATGGGTATAAAACACAATCCACCTTCAACACGTGTAAATTCACGGTTTTACTACCCACAATAAAAGACAAGAGGATGCAAAACAAAAGAGAAGGACTGGGACGAGTTGAAAGGTAGAGAAGGTAATAAACAGACATGATGAAGGATATTGTGAATTGTAGAGAAACAGAGGAAAGGCTAGGAAATGTGTGAATGAAGTTAATGGTAGGAAATTTGTGGGGCATATGGAGAAACAGGTAAACAGCTGGTGAATGGACTCATGATGGGTATAAAACCTCTGAATCAGGGCAAATTCCATTTATTACAAAACACAAAACATAACAAATAAGACTGGAAAATGAATATATTTATCTCTTTACCCTGTAAGATTTGTGATTCACATCTGCATTTCAGTGAATGGGTACTTAAAAATATTAAACATTGATCTTTCAAAGACGAAATCAGTGGAAAACAATATTTAATGCTACACACAACTTAGCAGCCCACAAAGCATTAAAAAGTGCATTTCAGAATAGCTATTGTAAGTAGCAGTGATATGCAGGACGTAACAGCTGCCCACTGATATAGAATTTCAGCCATGACTAGTAACATGTCATCTTGTAGCGCTGAAAGTACAAATAGCTTCTTCGGCCCAAGGGCACTAAGGTTCACTATATCTTTAATGCCATGTGTCAGACCAGTTTTCTAAACTGCATATTATTCCCTAGTTGACTGTAATAGGAGCCCCTCAGATCACAGACACAATTTGGTCTACCAGAGCCACATAAAGGAGGCCATTGACCAACATGGATGTGATATGGGCACAATTTCCTCAAACTGATGGCTCAGTCCAATCCCAATTGGATTCCACAGTGTGTGACCAGTCTCAGGATAATGCCACAGAATAGATATCCACATATGAAACTTCTCTGTATTTATATAGAAATATAATATTGGAAAAACATAATTGGCGCTTCTTGTTGTGAAGGCACAAGGTAGAAGAATGTTTGACCAAGTCTTAAACCACGGATCTCCACCTTAGTTAGCTTTAGAATTAGTTATATAATATCAGTAGAGTGGCAGCATAGTTTTGTTTCTGGATTACATTACTGGGACTTGGAGAAACACAAATGTAATGAGCTTCATGAAATTACATTTCCTTTTGTAGTGACCTCTCTATAGGCAGTGATAGGACACTTTTCTAGTCAAATGAATAGAAGAATAGTGTGCTAACTTACTCACTAGGATTAAATGAAAAAAACCTTAAAGGGATACTGTCATGGGAAAATGAATCAGTTAATAATTCTGCACTGAAATCCATTTCTCAAAAGAGCAAACAGTTTTTTTTATATTCAATTTTGAAATCTGACATGGGGCTAGACATATTGTCAATTTCCCAGCTGTCCCAAGTCATGTGACTTGTGCTCTGATAAACTTCAATCACTCTTTACTGCTGTACTGCAAGTTGGAGTGATATCACCTCCCTTCCTTTCCCCCCCCCCCAGCAGCCAAACAAAAGAACAATGGGAAGGTAACCAAATAGCAGCTCCCCAATACAAGATAACAACTGCCTGGTAGATCTAAGAACAACACTCAATAGTAAAAGCCCATGTCCCACTGAGACACATTCAGTTACATTGAGAAGGAAAAACAGCAGCCTGCCAGAAAGCAGTTCCCTCCTAAAATGCTGGCACAAGTCACATGACCAGGGGCAGCTGGGAAACTGACAAAATGTCTAGCCCCATGTCAAATTTCAAAATTGAATATAAAAAAATCTGTTTGCTCTTTTGAGAAATGACCAAATTGGCCAAAAAGCATTATTGGGCTAATTTAGTAACATAGAGGCTTAACTGCACCAGTACCATTATCTATAGCAATCAATCTGTTTGTTTTTTGCTTTTATTTATTAATCAAATTTCTTTTTTTTCCACAAATCCTTAAAAAAATTTGGCTTTTCTGTACTTCTTTAAAACTTTAACGGGGGAATGTAATAAAAATCGCTAACGGAAAAACTATTCGCAATGCAAAAAGTTATGCCTTTGCGCGAACAAATTTTGCTTTGTGCGAATTTAATATAGCTTTTGCGAGCCCGGAAACTGTTTAGCGACCACTTCCGACAGTGAAAGACCGTTTGCGAATTTTATAGTTTGCGCCAATGCGCAGTCAATATAATAAAACTTCTTACTGAAAAAGTCGTTATGTTTGCTCCAAAAGATTACGACACACTTCTTATCAGTGTGCAATTAAAATTCACAATGCGCAATTAACAGTCGCAATGCGCAATTAAAATTCGCAATGCAATAACAGTTTAAGGAACAATATTACTTTGCGAGATGTGGATTTTTAGTCTTATTGGTGCGAATTGTTTTGCTCGTTGCGACTTTTATTACATTCCCCTGTTAATGTTTAGATTTAATAAGGGGCATATTTATTGTGGAAGTTTTAAAGTTATTTTAAAGTTTATAGAGTTTTTTTCAAGACGTTCGAGTTGTCATTTGTATTTTCGAAATGTATTAACTAGAACTCACCAATACGAGTAATAAAATACGAGTTTCAAGAACAGGAAGCTCGAAATTCGAATACGTAAATCCGAAATTCAAAAGTTTTACTTCAAATTCAAGATTTATCAAATTACTATCGAATTTTTTTAGCAACACATTTTTTTCACCTGTTTTGACCTGTCGAGTTCCCTGTGAGACTACGATAATTAGAATATTTGAATTTTAAAAACTCTAAATCTGCAATATGCCCCTTTGATTCCTGTTAGGATCAGGCAGCCTCGTCTCTTCCGGAGGCCAATACTTTCTCTTGACCAGCTGCCTGATGATGAGGTCGTGAAGATGTGCCCCCTACCTCTCTGGCCCTACTGTGGGACTCACTTTCTAGCCTGCCCTCCTCCACTTTCCTCCTGCAGGTCCCTCTCCCTGGCTTCCTATTCCCTCCTGCTGGACCCCCTTTCTGCCCTTCCCTCCTCCCCCCAAGCACCTCTACCAAGTTTCGCACAACTCCAAATTGACATGAAAGTAAATCTGCCCCTACATGTAAAAACCACAAAGAAACACATAAAAGCAGTCAATGTCCTATAGAGGTCAATGGGAGCTGCGCTGATCGTACTATACCAATTTTAATCAATTCAGACTTTTACAGGTTTTCTGATTTTTCCTTGTGAGTAATTGTCAAAAAAATTGAATTTTTAGAGCATCGTCCTGTGTTTTTTTTTCCATTCATACTTTTTATGTTCGAATGTTTTAATAACTGTAATGGCATTTGTGATAATAGAGGAATATTGTTTAGTTTTGGTTTCAAAAACCATTAAAATTTGACTTTTGATAAATGGGCCTCTTACTGTACTTGTGAAGTTTAGTATGCATGTTAGGAAACTAATCATTTTTTCCTTGCAAAATTATTATAAGAAAAACAAAAAAGTAAAACGCAGAAATTTAAATAATATTTACAGACCCTGAAAATGTCTGATCATTATTTTGTCTGTAAAGCTGGCCATAGACGCAAAGATCTTTTCGGACCATGTGTGGAGAGTCCCGACATTCTTTTGCACTTTATTTGATCTGAAGGGTTAGTGGCAGATCGGGAGATGGGGAAGTCAGATCGTACATTGATTCGTATGATCGGATCTTTGCGTGTGTGGCCAGCTTAAGGCCAGTGGCACACCAGGGGGCTGGTTTTCAGGCAATTCTTAGCAAAAAAAATCCAAAAACCCCTAAAAGTCCGAATTGATCAGCGGTCCAATCAGATCAGCGCAGCTCCCATTGACTTCTATAGCACCTCAACAACTTTTACTTTTTTGTGGTTTTTACACTTAATAAATCTCGAATTTGTAGAGCTTTTTAGAAATATAAGAAAACCATGAATTTTAGAAGATTCGTTGAAAAAATTGCATAGAAACAAAGAAAAGGCCAATCTTCTCCCATCCGCCCTTCTTTTTTAGGCCGAGATCTTCTCGGTGGATGAGACTAGCCTTTTCTTTGCCTGCCTGGTGTGGCACTGACCTAAGTATGTATTTTTGTGAAAAGTAACCTCTTTTAAACCTGTAACTTTACACTGGCGAAGATAGATCCAGCCATGACAGATCATATTTTAACAGCTTGCACATACAGTATATAGTTATGAATAGATAATAACATCCATAAGACACATCAAACATGCCACTTAGGCTTTTCCTCACAACATTACCAAAAAAACATTTTTTTTGGTTTGATTGTCTGGCTTTTAAATGGTTTTATTTACCAAACTTACTTAAAGAAAAATATATTGCATAATACTCTGCATTAAATTATTTAACTAAGCACAATTATGAGACTCCCCATAGAGGAGCAGGCTTCTGTAGAACATATCTCTCTACCACAATTTAGTTATGGCAGATTATATATTTGCATCATCAAGATACAGTTAAGAATAGAAAACAAGGAAACTTTGGCAGTTGGGTAACAAGCCTGCTTTTTTCGGAATGGGTTCCAGCCCCTTTATAGTATAACAGAGCTCATACTGCCTCTAGTTATAGAATGAGTTGCATGGTGAAACAGGAGCTGATACTGAAGGTTTAAATGCATTAACAATATTATTATAAACCCTATTATTATAGTTGATATCTTCTTTTAAAGAAATTGCAAAGACAGTCATATTTGAAGTTCCATGAACAGATGCTACAATTCCTCACTTCTTGAAAAAGCATTGAGTATACAGCATAATGACAAAGTTCATGAGAATGTCAAGATTTAAATCACTTTAAAATGTGACTTTCAAATCATCTGTGTATTTTGTGCTATTATATTATATACAGAATGGTTTAAAATAATGCTTTAACTTGCTTATTTCTTTCCACACTGGAGTCTTTTCAACCTCCTTGGTAACACAGGCACAGAAGCACTTGAAGCAGATGACTACCCCTGAAACGTTTGCTGACATCATAATAAAAATGTAACTTCTTCATTATTTCCAGTGCCACCTGAAATATTTGGTTTATGTGACAGTTTCTTGAACAACAGCAGTACCAAACAGAGCACCATACTCTTCTACATTTTAATGTTACTGCACCAACCAAGATTGTATCAAGGTCCAAGACATAGAAGGCGTCCCTCCCATGCTGGGGTGGTCTGTATGTTTCTCTCGTCCTACATCCCCTGTGTATTTAGCCCATATAACCAAGTAACTATGGATTGTTGAAGCTATCAGCTCTATATCTCTGCAAACGGGCATCATATAGGCATCAAAATACAGCTCCTGAAGTATAGATACCAGACTGCAGCCAAGGAAGAACGCATCCAAAGGCTACCTGGCCATACCAAGGGTTGTTGTTTAGCATTATATAAATACATACAGTACATTGATATAAAACCTACAGCTGCTACTTACAATTGCTAACAACTTACAGTAGGCTAATGGAGAAGAAATTCATGAGAAGAGTTGCCCTTATTAAGAGACATAGCACATTTAATTTCAGGTTAAAGTAGCTGTGGCAAAACAATGTATTTTTACAAATGGGGAAAGTATTAATTTAGTAAATATTTTACTTGTTTGTGACATACAAATGTTGTGTGGCCCATACAATGTAAGCCATCTGTATCCGAGATGATGTCTCCTTATCATGGTGCAGGAGATGGTTTATACTTAAGTGTTACATACTTTGTCATGTGTCATACCATGCAAGGTACTGTCTTTATCAAATTCGAAGTAAAAATTGTTAAACTATTCGACCATTCAATAGTCAAAGTACTGTCTCTTTAAAAAAAACATTGACGCACTACTTCTCCACCTAAAACCTACCGAGGTGCAATGTTAGCCTATGGGGAAGGTCCCCATAGGCTTCCTAACAATTTTCTGATTGAAGGAAAATCGTTCGATCAATGGATTAAAATCCTTCTAATCGTTTGATTCGAAGGATTTAATCGTTCGACTGAACGATTTTTCCTTCGATCATATGATCGTAGGAAATGCGGTAAATCCTTCGACTTTGATATTCAAAGTCGAAGGATTTACTTCACCGGTTGAACATTGAGGGTTAATTAATCCTCGATATTAGACCCTAAGTAAATGTGCCCCTGAATGTGCCTACAAACTAATCCAGCAGGAAGGAATCGCTAGTAAGCAGCCTAACACAATGCTTAAGACCACTATAGGGACAAAATAATTGCTTAGCAATAAAATGTGATAGTACTTGTTTCCTATAATTAGGATAATTGTACCTACAGTACATCCAAGTATTCAGCAAATACAGTTTGGTATAGCTTAGGAATTGGGGACTTTGGATTTTTTTTTTTACTATAACCCTGTAGAGATAAGATAAGAAAGCCAGATGCAATAGGTTTCTGCTCATAACACTTGCTAGTACAGCTGGTAACATACCAGATATTAAAATGAGTTTGCTGTAACCACGAATACGTTGAATAGCGTGGTGTCCTGCTTGGCAATTTGCACGGTGAGCATTAGGCGAAGTTACCTTTCTATAGAATGGCTGCCAGTGCATGCATAACTTAACATTTCCAACACATTGTTGGCAGGAATACATTTGTTCATGTTTAATTTACATTTTTTTTTTCATAAATACCAATCTTCAACAAAAATATCTTCTGTGTATCCCTCACACACACATGTGCAGTTGTAGAAGGTCTAAGTATTGTGTTTGGACTACACTTCCAACCCTTTGTTTGTATTTGCATCTTGAGGAGACATATTTTAACATTTATGTAAGGTAAGATATGTTTTCTGTTATAGAGGGCATCCATTTGTTTTGCTTATTCTTGTAGCAATGCCTCTCTCCAGTTAAAGCCGCCTGTTGGTCCATGAGTCAGCGGGAGGATAGGGGGGTCAGTTAATTGCCACAGGCCCGAATCTCCAATCTCCTCGCAGCAACAAAATCCCAAGTATGGAATCTGTAAAACATGGAAAACAGTAAACAGCTATAGGTTAACGTACAAATACTGCCCAATACAGTAATTTGATCTATTATTCAGAATACTTGGGACCTGGGGGTTTTCGGATAAGAGATCCTCTAATATTTTCAATCCCCATACCTTAAGTCTGCTATAAATCAAATAATATGAAATAAACCCAACAGGGTTGTTCTGCCACCAACAGGGATTCATGGAGCTTAGTTACCATCAAATAAAATGTACAGAGAAAAAGGAAATAATTTTTAGAAAATTAGAATTATTTACCTAAAATAAACTCTGTAATTCCGAGCTTTGCGAATAACAGATGTTTAGATAAGAGTTCCATATCTGTATTGTTAAAAGGTATGTCTTTATATGGCAAAAGCAGGTATTTATTTTGAGCTGAAGGATGCTGCCATTGGGATGTCACTAGTCTGCCTCATAATGAAACATGATGATGTGGCGATCAGCGATTGGCTGAGCACAATGTCATTAACTTCTTCTGTAAAGCCCCAGAAAATAATTACACTTTGAAACAGAAAGTCAGCTATCAGGAGACAAGGGCGCGCACGCAAGAGCTAGTTTAGTGCATGTCGCCCCATTTCCTATTTCAAAAATAGTGGTACAACTGGAAGACGGATTTCATATCATTATTTAGGTGTTAAACATTAAAAATCAATAACTTTGTCAAGGCCAGTAACCATGAAAGCCTTTAATGCCAAACTTTGACAAGTAAAAGTTGTTAAGATGTTATATATAAGTCAGTCGGAGGAGCGAAGATCCTAATCGGATCTTTTAATAAAATTAATGGCAATTGTTGTTTTAACGTTTGTGAGTTTAGTTGTGCTTTTAAAAACCTCTAAAACCACTAAAACCTGACCTTTAATGAATAAGCCTTCACCAGTAAACTGGTACACACATACATAGTAACTGGAGTCTGTTGGGTTACCGAACCTTTTATTTATAGTTGTGAACCCAAATAGTAATGAGCAAAATTTTCACTGGAAAAATTATGCTCATAGACTCCAATGGTGAAAAAATGGCGACAAAAATTAAATTGGACGTGTTGCATCGCGCAACAAAAAAAAATTGACGCCCATAGACTTCAGTCAATTTTGGCAAATCTTCACCTATTCGTGAATCTTTGGAGAAGCGAAACAGGTCAGATTCGCCCATCATTAGCTACAACTATTTAAGGGATAATTTTTGTAGGTGTCGGGCAAACGTGGCTCAGAAACACCTGGTTTCCCCAATCCATCCTTAAAAACCCCATTCATTTAAGACTTGCACCAAAATGTGCTCTTTGCTCTTTGGTATAGTTGTGGTATAGAACAGGGTTCTCTATTGAGCACATTTATGCTTATTGACCCAAAGGAATCCTGGAACTAATGCCGACTTTGGACCAGGCGGTAGCTCTAGCATTCCCTCAAGACCATGCAACTATATGCACAGTGCACTTGCATATAAAGTAGCAGTTTGACATGTGCGTTCTTTTTATTTGATGCATGCATCTATGCACAAGAGTCTTCTAATTTCAGTGCGCCACATGATGTCATCTCGCTTGGCCAGAAATTCAAATATTAAAAGGCATCATGTCCTCATTCCCATCGCCCGGCGAAGGTCCATTGTACATAGTACCTGGGTGAGCTTCTAGTCTGGTTTCTCTGTTCTTTGACACTTGCCTGTCCCTGGCCACGGCTGTATCGCTGCCTATTACTGACTATTCTTCTGAATCCTGACTCTGTACTGGGCTGACTGATTACAATGACACTGGAATTCTAGGAAAAACACTGCATTATGGGGAAAAAGCATGCTGATTGTGCTCAAAATTGTATTCAGCTTGTGGTCATAAATGAGCCCTATATTGTACCAACTCCAGGATGGCCTGCAGCACTGGCTGCGGAGACCAGGTTGGCCTCTGTCTGATTTGTATCACTATTCTGTGTAATACATTTTCAAAAACTGTCTATTCCATTTTGGAAGAGAAATAGCCTAAAGTGTGTTTATTCTCCATATGCAGCTCTAATCTCATCTGCTGTCTGAAGCTCTGCAAAATATATTGCAACATATGTATAATGTTTAATTCCATTAAGTCTGGATCAATACTATATAACATATGTTACGTCTTTATCCACATGACCATATGTATAACATTTTTCAGGGAAAACATCCAAATGATAGAGCAGAAATTGGAGAATTGCAAAATAAAATACAAATTGCAGTGATTTTAAAGAGGTCAATATCCAAATAATGATGCCTGAGCTGAATGTTAAAAATGCATCTTTCATCTTCCCATTTGTATAAAGGCCATTAGTGGGAAATGAAAACAGGGCTACTTTGCAATCATTTGAGTTGAGATGTAAATAATATAATGCAGCCAATAGCAAGGCCAACTTCTGTTTAGGCTCACTGAAATGCTTCATTGTTTGACAGTTTGAAATGTCATTACCCAGAGGAAAAAAGTAGCTTGTAATCAAATACAATTATTGTATTGTGTGTTTGATACAGCGTATGTGGAGAGTACATACTGTAAGCCTCTTAAAGTAATCTCCTGCAATTCAGCGATTTATGAACATATCATGGATCCTATTCTTATATTTGTAGGAATGGCAATCAGCATTTTAGCAAAGTGCATAAGCCTTTCCACTGCTAAGATGGGTTTTATCCAAAAAGAGTAATAAAACTCAGTACCTTTCGAACCACCTGCACAAAGTCCTTTGAGTTCTGTGGTGTCAGGCCTTGGAGCTGGCGCGTGCATGCTTCCAGAGAAGAGGCATGTGCTACAATCAGAACATTTTTTCCTGAAAAGACAGAGTAACAGTTAATATATTATTTATTATCAGTAGCTCCAGTATAGCCTGATTATTAGAGCTAAGGTATAATGAGCTATTGGAAATGTGCTAATAAGCTGGCAAAGATCAGGCTTGTTATATATCATGCAGCTGGTTTACAACAAAATAGCGCCATTATTCTCATGTGTCTCCATCCAGTGCTGCTGGTCACAGAAATCCGTATACATCTGGAATATTTGAACATGCTGCCATCAACATTCAGTTCAGCCCTAGTGCATTCTACATACTGTATACTATATCTTCCTTTAAAGCTGGTCATAGACGCAGAGATCCGATCGTACGAATCGAGGATTCGTACGATTTTCGGACCGTGTATGGACAGTCAACGACATTTTTCATCTGGCGGAGATTGGTTGTTTGGTTGATCGGACAGGTTAAAAGGTTTCGGCTGTGGGTAATATCTTTTCAGAGGGAGACTGTCCTCATTGCGGGGGTGCAATGAGGGTGTGACCACAAAATACATATAGTCAAATACAAAAGTCCTCTGCACTCAACCCATTATCAATATATTTAAGACAGAGACATTTTGTGCATACTGCTACTGAAAAATGGATATGGGATGACTTAGACGTAGTTGGCCAGCTTAAATATATTGCAATATATGGACAAACAATCCCTGTTTTGTTTAAAGGGTAAGGCATTTTTCAGTAGCAGTATGCACAAAATGTCTCTGTCTTAAATATATTGATAATGGGTTGAGTGCAGAGGACTTTTGT
Source organism: Xenopus petersii (assembly GCA_038501925.1). Lineage (NCBI taxonomy): Eukaryota > Metazoa > Chordata > Amphibia > Anura > Pipidae > Xenopus > Xenopus petersii. The sequence continues at coordinate 66,797,571 of CM076685.1, read as the reverse complement.
ATTTGACTATATGTATTTTGTGGTCACACCCTCATTGCACCCCCACCTAATGTTTTTTTAAAAAATAGTGGAGAGCACAACTTTCCCTTGTTTGTTATAGTTATACAGGAGCAGTGACCAGCTCCATGTTGTAGCTCCCACCCTTCCCAGCTATAGTCAGGTGATCCCACTGGTGTCTAATAAAAGGGCAGCCAAGTATGGGGGTTTACTTTGAAAGCAGCAAGTAAGTTGCAGGTAAAACCTAGTCCCTTTGTAAAATGTATAATGAAGCAATAGAATTCTTAATGAATCAGATAAAATTGAGCATAGGATTGGCCAGATATGGGATGACTTTGACGTAGTTGGCCAGCTTAAATATATTGCAATATATGGACAAACAATCCCTGTTTTGTTTAAAGGGTAAGGCATTTTTCAGTAGCAGTATGCACAAAATGTCTCTGTCTTAAATATATTGATAATGGGTTGAGTGCAGAGGACTTTTGTACTTGGCTTTCTGGGACATAATTACAGGTACCACAGAGTTTACCTTTCTGGGTTACAAGGGGCAAAGCAAAATGAAAGAGCCTTTCATCTACTTGAGCTTGTCCTTTTATAAACCTGAGAGTTTCCAGAATGACTTACCTTTGCCTTTACAATCACTCAGAATATCCTTGGTAACCTGGAAGCTCCTGCTCATATATGTATCATATGTTTCAGAAACCACTAATTTGCTGACTGGTATATGAGGTCTATAAAAGAACAAAGTACTTTAAATATGCTTCATTATGACATTTACAGAGTGTGAAAGACTATTGTGCATGTCCAGAAGTTCACAAAGATTGAAATTATGTGTCTGTTCTACATAAAAATCACTTCCGTTATTCAACTATATATAATTCCATAGATTACAAAATTTACTTTAAGGGACTAAGCATAAAGGTTTCATTTAAGCCACATGGCATCAAAGGCTTTCTATTTAGTCCCTTTCTGTAAATTGTATAAATGATACTGGACATACTGTATCGCAATGGATTATATCATGCAGTATACACTGTATATAAGTATTTGATTGCAGCTGAAGGAAAGACTAAACAACACTATAATGATGTCATATTGAAGACTACCTGTATGTTGTATCAACACTTAAGTTGGCTGCTGCTAATTCTGTTGGGGAAAACCAGGAAGGAAGAGTATTTCCTGATACCCACTTGGTCCACTCAAACAAGGCCGGTTCTATACGGATTTTTCCTTTATTCTCTTGTTTAAGACCTTCAAAGAAATGAGACCATGTAAAGTACTACTTTGTTTCAGAGATGTTCACAGTTTCCGTGAATTCCAGTGGCGTAACTAGAAGTCACAGGACTTTATCAAGATTCCGCTAGTGTGGGTCCTGTTCAAATCATTATTTTAGCACATACTCTGTTGTGTAATCTGCAAAAGGTGTTAGGGCTGGCTAAAAGGTACACAGCATTTATTAACCCCTCCACTCCAGTCTCCATCTGAACATACTCACTGCTCATCCCCTTATTTACTCTTGCCCCTATGAAACTGAAAGATTCTAAAAATGTACCATGCTCATGGGTGAAACTAAGGGTAAGCAGCAGAGGAAGCTGACTAGGGCACAATAGGGATGGTATGTGCACACAAACATCCAGCACAAAGGCTGAATTGCTTTCCTGCTCTTGCTAGTGGCGTTTCGCGGCCAGTGAATAAATTCGCGTAACCCCTGCAAAAATTCGGCAGCATAAAAAAAATTGGACGTATGTCAGAAAAGTCAATCACATCAAAACCATTGCAAGGCATCACTGTTCAGACGCCCATAGACTTCGAAAACAGCGTCAATGCGAATTGACGTGGACGTCAAAATTGATGCAGGTGTCAAAATTCTGTAATTTTTCCGGCAAATCGCAATGGGAGAAATGCGCCCATCACTAGTGGTGAGAAAGAGGAGAGAATAAGTACAGGGGGTGGTTGTTAGCTAGTCCTTATTCGGTGGGGAGCAAGATTTTTGGGTGAGAGCACTTGAGGCATCTTTCTGCTGCCCTGGGTTTTTGCACTTATTTATTTACATTTCCCTTATTATTTTGATATCCAGCTAAGCATACTGATCAAAGAAAATACATACAATCCATCTAAGTGTGTTTGGTCTACAAACTGGATTAGACTTACATGCTTACCTTTAAGAATGTTGTGTGCTGTCTGGACACAGCGCAGAGATGGGGAGCAATAGACAAAGTCGACAGTGGTGTTACTTTCCAGCAAAGCTTCACCTAAATGACAGGAAAAGGAAATGAATAGCCAGGAACAGTGTTGTTATTCTTGTAGAACTGACTCGTCCAACAGAGCGTGACTATTTTAGTATACCCAACTATATACATATTGACAGGTTATTATTATTTATCTATTTAATAAGTAGAATGATATGAAACAGATTTGTCTGCATTTCAAAGGCAAGGGATGACAAAGGGGATGTAAACACTGGTGCTAAAGTATATTTTACTAAAATTTTGCTTGATGACAACTCTCAACATAATCCCAATATATGTATGAGTATGGGTTAAAGAAACCAACAAGGACTAAAGCATAAAGGTATATTCCAGGAACCACAGAGATGGATTTTTAAAGCAAAACTTTTTAATAAAAATGTTTTCCAATTTCTACTAATGAAGATAAATATCTAATAAGAAATCTGTCTGCTCAGTTTTACTCTTACTTACATTTTCTTGGTTCTTGATCCTTGCTGCGGGCAATTTTTGTAAACATTTTTTAACACCTAGAAGTTTGATCATCTGGTAATCTTGGCAAATACTGCTCAGAAATCTCAATATATGAGATGTATTACCCACAGTGCAGAGTATGATTGCCCGCATTCCCCACACAGCATTCCAATAAGGTAAAAACCTTCTATTAATGTTCCAATAACTAATCAGAAGACATGGTTTATTGTGTGTATAGAACCCTTCTTTTCATATTAATATTTAATTTTAAAACTAAAACTGGCAACTCTCAGAACTGTACTCAATATGAAATCTATATCCCTCAATCAAAGTCTGCTTTTATGTGCAAAACTGTACAATCGTTGACATGCCCTATAATATCTGTTGATGCTGTTTGACTTATTTACTCAACTATTGGTACAAACGATAATTGTGCACTTCCTTTATTTCTGTAAAACAAATAATAATACAATAAAAAAATGCAAAAAACAATGATATGTCTTACCAACAAGTTGTGCTTGTGTGCATCCAAACACAGTTATTGGAGCATCTTTCTCATACTCTCTGTAGCCCCCGCTTCTCTGGGGTAAGCTCGGGAGCATGTTCAAGTTTGTTCGTACATACCTTCCTAAAAGCAAATCACATACTACGTTTGTGTCTGTACTGCAGAAAAATCATTTTTCATGTACAAAGGGGAAGCTGCACTGCATTCTGCTTAGTATTTTGTTTGAGTATTTTTTAGTATTTTGTTTGAACTGCAGCTTTTGCTGTTTCTCATAAAGTTCTTTACCCTATTTAAGAATGATGATTCCATTTATGCCCTGATGTGTCAAAGAAACCCACAGATAGATGAATTGAAGGAGTATGCTTTTAACTGATAATCCCGCCTCCCTAAACTGTATGTGCAAATAAAAGTACAGCATGACCCCGATACAGATACAGGATGTAAAACAGTTAGAAACCCCACAGAAGTGATATGCAGTTAAATAGCTGGTACAAGGGGTCAAGAGACTTTCAGAAGCAGAAAACTAAGCAGTTGGAATGAGGGACAAGGGGTTGTTCATGGGGGAAATCAATAAAAAAAACTCACAGCGGGGTGTTTAGTTCTACTTGAAGAATACAAAAGTCTGTTAAGTAGGTCTGAAAACCAGACCTGGTGGCAAATAATTTGTGCTCTTGAAAAGAAGAAACACTATAGCCGAAGCCTGGTTTTGCCACCTTTTCTAGAAAAGATACAAGCCTTCTTATCTCTCTTCTCTCTTCCCTATTAATAATAGTACCACCTAATAAGTTAGTGCTTTGTACCCGGATCCACAACACTGCCATTACAGCTAGCTCAGTTTTCCTTTTGTATCAGCTGGAGTGATGACTGGGGTGTGTGAGGCCCACCGGGGCTGCTACCCCATGAGCCCCCACACCCCCTCAGGGGCACCCAACTGCCTGCTCCCTCCCACTGCCAGACCCATCTTCAAGCACAAATCTTTTGCCACAATCAAGGGGAGGGGTCAGGGGTTGTGACAGCACAGGAGGGCTAAACAGGTTAAGACCAGGTCTGAGTTTGTGGGGCCTACGAAGGCCCGGTTTCCTGACAGCCAAGTTCGACCCTGGGCTTTACATTACAGTCTGGCTAGCCAAGAAGACATATTATGGTAAAAAGACTGACCTTTTGTATCAAAGCATTGTGACAGCCAATACTTTCCAAAAACAACATCCATCCTTTCACCATGGCGACAGACAAAGAGACAACGCTTCTTGGGACCAGTGTCAGTTTGACTGTTTACTCTCAGAGGCTGTGAAAAACAGATTTATAATTAATTTGATTTGAACATAATATCCTATAGTTAAACAGTGTAGAACAATTACACAGGGAAGCAGAAGGGAACATGTTGGAAAGGACAGTGGAATAATATAGTACAAAAATGAAAAGAAGGAGTTATTTCACAAAGGTAGAGAAGACACAGCTTTAATCTTGGAACAAGATGAGCACTTTTGCAGAACCCACCAAGCTTTCTTTCCACAAAACTATCTTTTAGCCCACATGTCAGGTCAGGTCTGTTATGTTTTGGGTAGCCGAGGATGACTAGAGTATAACAGTGCTTTATTAGCAGAGTCATGCAGACATTACACAAAAGTAAGCTTTTACTTTCACTTTTAGGCTACCAGGAAGTATGCACAGTATGTCTGAACACAGTGATATCTACAGACCATTTGTATACACACCATTTTTTGGACCCATACCCGCAACCTGCAATCTGCAACCCGGACCCGCAACCCGAATTCTTACCCTCTTGGAACCGTTACCCGACCCTACCCACAGGAACCTTATTCGCAGCCCAGACCCGCGACCTGCATACCCACAGAGCGCCGACCTGCGTCTTTACCCGCACCCAGAACTTCTCTTCTCATCCCGCAAGGTACCACAGGTTTTTGCAGGTGGGCCGGGACAGATACTCTACCGGCAAAAAGAGGGATACCACGGACACCACACAACACACTGCAGGGGCTCCAGCTCATATGAGAGGATGCCGTTTTGTTTTTAAAAGTGATTTTAAAACCGAAAACATTGTGAGTGCAATATATTTTTATTAAAGTATTTTTAAATGCTTTTCCGCACATGCCACACTTTTATTGTCCAAGGAACCATTTGAAGAGCAGTTACTGTCGTGACATATGATTTTACATGGGCCGTCTGTGAGTATAATATACCACCAGAAGTGGAACCACAATCGTGTGGGTACTTGCCCTCACTTTTTCAATTTCTCTTTTCACCTTAGCACATGCACTTTTTACTTGATGGTGTTGTAATTGCACTGGGTAAATAATTTACTTGCACTTAAAAAGGCTAAAGTGGGTTCAATAACACTAATAAATGTGTGAATTTTAGCACAAGGAGGTGTGATTTTAGAAAAGAACGCTACACTATGATTTGTCTTGTTTTTTCCCCCTTTTTTCTTTTTTTGAGGATCGACCAGTGACACACTTTGGACTTTGATATATTATATGGAGTCTATTTTCCTTTTTCCTTATAAGGAGAAAAAAATGTACAATAATGTAGTTTTTTCAATTCTCCCACAAGTCACACACTGGAAACTTGCTGAAAAGACACTGATAAAACCAGAGTTCAGCACTCAATAAACAGTAAATATTCTGCAAAAAAGACTCATCTTGCCTCTAAATCTTATGAGCTGCAGATGCATGAACATTTTCCAGGGGGAATCTTCCCTGAGATTATTCTGTAATATATTCCTGTAAATATAACACTGCAGCCAGGCTTTAGACATGTCAATATAGTGCAGTTTATATGTTCAAATCTAGAAAAATATGTTTAATACCTTCAGCTATATTCAAATGAAATCATGAAGAATGTGAACAGACTGTAATTAAACTTCAAACGGGGAGGGATAGTTAGAACTGCCTTTAGTTTGGAAATCAAACAAGAGTTCTCTCCTCTGTATTCAGAGCAAGCAGAATTCAAGTTGGAATACAGGTATGGGACCACGGTTTACAGAGCTGAGCCGGAAGGGTTCATCTGATGCTGTGAAGCGTTCCCTAGACACCTCCTTTATACTAGCTGTATGGCAAATAAACTGATCTATAACTAATTTGAGTGAAAAATTCTATACAGACTTCAATGATACCAGATCCTTATTAGTCACATAAGAAGATATCATATTTAAAGATTAAATCCATGGCAACTCCCTTTCATGTACAACTAGGCTACATTACACTCTATAAATATTAATTATATTATTAATATATTAATATACATTAATAAAGTATTTCTTATGTAGTTGCTAATAGATACTCACCTGCATAGGCTGACATATTATTGTAAGTGCTGATGTATCTCCCAGGCCAGGATCCTCCTGTTGTCTTCTCTCCATCCCTCGATCTCCAAGAGAACATGTGGTGGACAGGGAAGTATCAAGAAGTGAATAGGATCTGTATAATAAAGATGGTATATTATTCGTATGATTCAAAAGAACAACAATGAAGTTACAAAACCGAAGACTGCACATCACTACTGGAGATAACTTTCACAAGAATAGACTGCAGAACATGTCACAGCAGAAAGAAAAACAACTTTATAAAGTACAGTAAAATTCGATGGCCTTGTCTGAAAGCTAAAACTGGTATGTTGGAGTAACAGTTCCCTCCACTATCACAGTGTGTTATATACACAAATGGGAGGTTCCCTATACTTTGCTGTATAAATCTGAAGACTAAGGGCTGAACTCCAAGGGACAATTCGGTGTGATCCGTTGTGTTCGGTGACCAAACAGATGTGACAAGTTGGAGGCGCAGAATATAATGGAAGTGATAGAAACATTGCAGGTACAAACTACATGTATACACACAACCCTACTGTCGGATGTGACTGCCGCACGCTGCAGGATGCTGTGAGAACCCTGGAGGGTATCATTACAAGTGAAGGGTGCAAAGTGAAATTTCAGATGCATGTCACCATGTTTTTTTTTACCCACAATGCTGCGTTTTAATTTCTCCCCATAATTCCACCATAACTGCATCCATGAAGGGGAGATGTGCATTATGCAACTGCAACTGACACATCAAAATGTGCATAATTGCCCTTAAGTGCTTAAAGTTTTTAAAGAAAGAGTTGCATAATTTCTTTAGGTGTAAATACACTGTGCTACTGTGGGAGCTATACCCTTGCAATTTTCAACATGAGGTGGGATGGATGCACTGGTGTTGAGCAAAACTATGTGGAATACAAAGAGAGATTTGGGTGCAAGTACCTTTAATGAATGGTGCAATGACTGCATCCATTTTTACATACCTGTAATTAAGCCGTGTTGTTATCATTTGTAATCATCCTAGGTTTAATGTGTTTTAGGGAAAAAAAATAAGTTTTCCTATGCAAGAACCTTGATGTGTGCCATTTCATTGTATCAGTAGGAGACAAGAAAGCTTAAGAAAAGAGGCTCGTTGTGAGTTGCACACTGACTTGCATTTCTAAAAATGAAGTATTTCCCTTGTGGTTTTAACCTAATTTTGCTGCCTCTGTTAAAAGTATAAATAAAAAATCATTGTGCACATATTTATTTTTAATCTCGAGGCACTTTCTGCCTTTATAGGTCATAAAAATTAGATCATAAAACTGTACAGTAGTATATTTATTATAAATGCTACTGTCAAACAGGTCATACAAAGCCTTTAAATGGCAATAGGAACTTTTAATTGTTAATATTTCTTTAAACTAAGATTCCAAAATTTCTTGGGCCAGAAACAGGGTGTCGAAAAGAATCCAGTAATTCTGCGCTACTCAAGGAGGACAAATCTCAGCCACTGATTCCCTGAGGGCCACAAATCTGCTCGTCTGCTATTGCCCTTTTGCTTCTAACTCCAATTACAGAAGCAAAACATGGAACCAGATTTTCTCAGATTATTTATTAGTTTTAATAGAGGATTATTTATACAGAAGCTGCTGATCTTAAAGTTGAGGCAAATTTTTATTGAGCAATATTGCTTTAAGACTACAGCTCCCACAATGCTTTAATCCTTTATAAGATGGTCTGATTTGTTCAGCAGCAGCTAAGTATTAAAATTACTGATGCCAAATCTTTTCATTTATATTAATAGGAGTAAAGTTTATGGTGCCCACACAAGAATTCTTGAGATCCACCCAATCTAATTTAAACTGTGGCTCATCAATCAGGGCTTTTCAGTCAAACTAACTCAAATAGAGACTTTCATACTTGTTGATTGGGCAGATCAGGAATTCAGTATTGAAGGTATTTAGCCTCAATATACAGGCAGTGTAAATCCATTGTATAAAATGTTCAAGTAGTCTTGTAATCATTGCTTATTTTACTAAATTCTGTATATGCTCTTTTCACCAAGGCTGGTTTCTTTTTAAGCTCATCGTAACTTCTTAAAGTAGACAATAGCAGATAATTATTCCAGTTTGTAAATGATAAGCACTCTGTGTGTGGAAACAATGAATAATGCATTATATAACAGAGAAAAGAGCTGTATGTTAGGTGTTGCTGAAAGATAAGATAAATGTAGGAATATATTTTACTGGTTATGATTGTCACCTTTCCTAGAAAAAATGCAGACCTTCTCTGCTGTCTTTACCCAGTCTAACTGTGTTTCAGACTAACCCCCCCCCCCCAACTTCTAGAGTAGATAAAGTTGAAACTAATAGGGAAGTGTCAGCATCATTTCCATAATGGGGCAATTAGGCAAAACTGCCCATCAAAGAATTTTTGAAAAAAAGATTGGGTTCAGATTGAGCTTTTCCTTGCTGTCAACAGGAATTGGTCTGGGGCAAGTCATTAGATACCAATAGAAACATCAGGGCCACTTCTCAACTAGTAGTAACTATTCACTACAAATTTCACCCAAAATTACCTTTATTTTGAGCTTTATGTATTTGCCACCAGCCACTTCTCTAGGCTCCCCAAGGGGGCCAGGCCCCAGGGGTTGACCATCTAGAAACAGTGCTGGAAGCTAAATAAAACCTCCTTAAGACCCCTAGGTCCCAACAATCCTAGATAATGAATCCCATACATATAATACCTTTCACTCACCCATGAAATACCCATGTACCACATTCATCAGCTTTTGTGATATAGTTTTCAGGCAATAGCCCAGAACATCCAGTTGCAAGTGAACTTCCATAAATCCAGCCTTCACTAGTGCTTGTCTGTTCTACTGGGGACATAAATATATAATCTCCAGGAACCAGCTCTAATTCATCATCATTCTGTGGTAAATATGGGTATAACACTTGAAGAGTCTACAGAAGAAAGAAAACAGATTTTTGTTTGTGCAACTTGCAGACAGCTGAATCTTTAATGGCCATGTCCGTACACTGACTGGATATGCTGGAAGTAAAAGTGATGGGTGGTAAGGCTGTGTGCCTTTAAAAAGCACCATTGATTTATTAGATTGTTTTCATAGCCCCTCTTGCCCCCATATATTAGAAAGTCTGTTAAAATAGAGATAGTTCTGTGTAACAAAAATCTTGCTCTTCCACCAGCCGTGACCTGTTTCTCAAGTCTACAAATAAAGATAAAAAACTTAGATGGTGGGATTAAAATAAGTCAAAATGTTTAAATTTTTAATGTTCTACACATAAATATTTAAATTGAAACAATGGGAAAAAAACGTATATTGAACACAGGTATACAGAACACAGGTCATAGACAACACAGGGGTATGTTTTCCTTCAAAGAAAACAGCTCTGGTGGTGTATGACTGCACCTGTCCATATGATTTAATCTTTAATAATATGTTGAGCTCTCTTTATGCACTTTGAGACATAACTGACAACATTGTTTTGTCAAATTTGGCTATATATTTCAAGACTTTCGCAAAATCAATATAAATCAATATATTATTCATATTCTGCTACTATTTTCCTTCATTAATATTACATTTAAATTTAAAAGAGAACTAAAATTTAATAAAAAGTAGGCTAGAAATATTGTACATTATGTTTTGGGCTTCTATACCAACCCTTGGCAACCACAGTCCTTTAGCAATAAAGATCTGTCTCCAAAGATGCCCCAGTAGCTTCCAATCTTTTTTTTTTCTGCTGATTCACTGCACATGCTCTGTGCTGCAACTCCTAAACTTAACTTCTTAACAGCTGCTCAGAGCCCACTGACACTTTCCAAGATGGTGACCCCCTGTTATAAGTCTGAAGTCCTGGATCATTGCTGCTATTGAGAAACTAAAACTTTATGCTGGTGCAATAAGTTCGGTATATAAAATAGGCATTTTAGCCATAATAATTTTAAGGGTTTAGTTTCCTTTAAGGCACAAACCTTCTTATTGCGATAATAGTGCTGTCAGTGGTGTAACTAGATACAGCAAATAATTTTTTAGACCCCCAAAATGTCTAGAGGTTGGCTAGTTTTACCAATATTTATTGAAATTGTATATCAATTAGGGCCTCATGGAGCCCCTATACCTCCTGGGCCCCCCTTGCAGCCGCAGGGTCTGCTTCCTCAGCAGTTATTTCCCTGAGTGCTGCTTATCCTAATTAGATGTTTTTTTGCATTGCCTTTATATTTCATAAATGTTTCTACTTTATGGTCTCAGGATTGGCAGAACCAGGCCGTTTAATTTGTCAGTCTGTCACTGAAGGAGGCAGGACTACCTGGTAGTAGATCTATGCTTTTTGGAAGTGTGGCAATGCATATGTAACCTCTTTACACAGACACTCTCATTAAACAGCAGGAGAGTCATAATCAAGTGAAAGCCTTGCTACAGATCTACTATTTTAAAAAGGACTTTTTGACTTGTCAGCTGGCTGAGAGTAACCACAGTATGTGTGTATGTTATAGGACTAGATGATAACTCCCCTGGGGCAGGGAGGGATGTCACGTCACGTATTGTAAAATGTGTTGGCTATATAACTAACGGGATAATAATAATGAGCTGTCAGTGTTACAGTGATATTCACAATCGTACAAATGCTGTATTTTATGTTTATGTGACTATGGAATTTACCTCATGATTGACAAACCGTATGTCTCGGGAGAATATTGAAGCCACCCAGTCACAGCCCAGGTTTATGTCTATACTGTGTGCAAGTTTCTCCAGCGAGGGCAAGTGGCTGTCTAGGAAGTGGTACGCCAGAGTCACATGTAACTGCTTCTTGTGAGGTTCCACCCTCACCTCTGAAACACAAGAAAAGACAAGATCCCTTTGTTAACTGCTCTAGTGCCATAAGATTACTGATGGTGAATTAGTGAACATGGCATTGAAAAGCTGGCTCCTATTCCTAGCAACTTTCCAGCTTTAAAATGGTGATCACTGTCTGAACCCCAGCGTCGGATTTGGCCAGCAGGATGCCAGGAAAAAACCCGGTAGGCCCCTGCCGGCCCAGCCCCCCTCCCCTAATCTCCGGGCCCACAAATATAAATGAATTGATGCGCCGGTAAAACGTGCGCCAAAACGTTTGCTAATGCGCATGGGGAGGCCGGAGTATAGTAACCAGGTGGGCCCCCCATGTCCAGTCCGACCCTGTTGACACCTGCAGACAAAAAAACTATTTCTCTGAACACTTGCAATTGTATTACTTATCTTTCTATGCAGCCCCTCTCCTATTCGTATTCCAGTCTCTAATTTAAACCACTGCCCGGTTGCTAAGGTAAAAATGTTATTATGTTATATATAATCTAGCATCCAGATAGCTGTTAAAATTCCAAACTGGAGAGCTGCTGAACAAAACTGACAAAGCACAAAAAAAATAAAAAATGAAAACCAATTGCAAATTGTCAAAGAATATCAATGTCTACGCTGTACTAAAAGTTAATTCAAAGGCGAGCAACCCCTTTAAATCCCTAAAGAGCACCCTAAAATATAAATCCTGAATGCAAACCTAGACACAGTAACAAAAATGATTTGTTTAATTAGGCTTCTGGTGCAGTAAGTTCATGTTTATGTTTAGAGAAAGTTTCCCTGTAAAAAATGTTCTATTGCTGGCAGATACTATTTCCACTAGATGTCACCCAGACACAAGCAGCATAAGGATAAGTAAAAATATACATTAGACTGGAAAACATGAAATCCAAACTCTATAAACAAATATATAGAAGTAACATAATAACAAAGAATAGGTGCATGACAATATAATGGCTGCCTGGACTATACAGTACAAGCACTCTCAGAAGCATATTGTTTCTGGACAAAAAAATACAGATTGGACTTCTGGTCGCACAGCGATGGTAAATAGGAGTTCATACCAAATTATATTTTATTAGCAAAAAGCAGAATATAAGATAGCACCTGCTTTGTGCAGGCCCCATCTGCAGCTCTTGTTGTTGACTAAATCTTCCATCATGCCTTGCCAACCTGCAATAAATATATTACTGCCAGTCCCTACAGTGCTTCACCCATTCTGCCGCTGGTTAAGCAACTCACTAAGATATTAGGTCAACTTTACAACCCTTGAAACTATGCTAGAGAAGTTTTATGTCCCCTTTAACTGTGCTGGATAGGTGGACTCAGTATAGCAATAAACACATAATCAGATAAGAAAAAATAAGACAGAAAGCAATTGGTATCAAAGGGTGAATTAGACTAGCACATAAAAGTAGAACATAACACTATAATCACTTTTTAAATGAAAAACATATGTAAATATCTGCTGTGTGTGTTCCCTGTTTTTTGCTCCTGAGGTGGATGTATTAAACACAGCTTCTCTAGTACCTAACAGCTAAGGAGCAATATATCCACCCGTCTTTTATTCATTGACAGTGTCATACTAAACAGCCAAAATGATCTAGCTATGTTGGATAACACAGTAGTGTAGAATAACCAATACAACTGTGCTTTGCAGAACATTTACTGGAACTTTAAGTGGAGACAAAATAGTATATATTGAAATGGTGGCATAAAGTTTTACTTGTTTAATGTTTAGGTCAGGGGTGTCCAAACTTTTGGCTTGCAGGGCCACATTGGAAAAAGAAAAATTGTCTGGGGCCACACATGAAATACACAAACATGTTTGGTTTGTAAAAGTTAAGGAAATGCACACAAAAGAACTACAATGCCAGTTGGATAACCAGATGGAGCTATACACTGAAATATGGGACACCTGGATATTAAATAGACTTATTATTATATTATTATTACTAACTGGGCAATGGGCAGAGTCCCCCCTCTTCCTATATCTTTTGCGACATGATGTTTCCTCGGAACCAAGCTGGGCCGCATTCATATGCATCCTGGGCTGCATGTGGCCCTCGGGCCGCAGTTTGGACACCCCTGGTTTAGGTGATATAGACCAAAAGCTTTCCGAATGTTCCAGGGGGCCTATAGCCACTGGCTATGCAATATGTTGTTACCGGATTACAAATCTCACAAACTCTTTAGTGATGGGTTTACTGATCCAGATTCATAACAATAGAGAACCATTTTTGGCCATGTCCCTATGTTTCCAACATGAACTGCAACTGCTGCCCAGGAGCATGTGCACTGGGCCAGGAAGATGAATCAAATTTCAGTGCTCATAAGTCTTCTCTCACAGTCTAAGCTGAGAATTGAACTGAGAAATATGGCGGGTGGTAACCCATCCTATGCTTCTCTACATTCGGACAGGTGAGCCTGAGGAAATGGAGGGATGCAGCTAGGGAGGGGCAGGGGTCATCTGCACTACAGCAAAATGTTAAAAACCAAGGGGGGTTATATACTACTATGTTTTCAGATAAACTGAGAAGTCATGTGCTCTAAGTCTTCAAATGTGCACCACTGCAACATTGTTCTATACACAGTACACCTCATACATTTCTACTCTGCCTAGATAAATTAGTTTAAGGTGTTACTAAGCTCACCTGAGACTTACACCTCTATATTTTAAATGTTAATGTTAGCATATAACATGTTAAAGTGCTGAATTTATGTATATTAAAGTCAAATCTTAAGGGAGCTTACAGCTGTTTCTGCTGCTTCAGCTGCCGACATTCAGAACCACTTGCTGCCCACAGGGAGATGACAAGAAACAGAACTCTAGCAAATATTGTCACACTCACATTATATGCTTGAGTCTAATGTTTGCTCCAAATTATAATTCAAAAGCAACAAAATTTACAGACAGCCTTAAATGACATGTCCAGAAATCTAGGACAGGACAGGAAGAGGAATAAAGTAGATGAAGTAAACAACAATTTGAACTTACCAGTCTTCACTAATGCATCTGCTGCAAAATCTGCTGCAAATATCTTCAAGATCTCAGCGCAATCATCTTTAACAAAAAGGCCAATGAAATTGGAAGAGATGTACAGTTCCAAAGGCAGGGGATTCGGGAATTTTGATTTCCATCGGGAAACAGTGGTCTGCAAAGCTTCACAAAGTGCGTCTACTTTACTATCTTCACACTATCAAAGAAATTGTTTTTCAAATCAGACTTTTGGGGACAGTACGTGCATGTTATATTTTCTTACACAATGACAAGAAACAATCATTTTGGCAACAGAATCAGCAGCTTCTTTTTTGATGTCGCAAAATCTATTCCATAGAAAAAGCTATTTAAATAATATTTACCAACTATTTAAAATGCAATTCCCCTTCAATCAGACCCCCACCTTATCATATATTATTCAAACATGTCCTCACAGGCTCCCTTTCTTGGATATTGATTGATGCTGATGTTGTTAATCTCATTGCAATTAAAATAACACCAAAGTAACACTAAAAATGAAAGTGTTTTAAAGGAATGACAATATATTTTACTGTTGCCATATACTGTTAAATTTGGTAAGTTTGCTTCAGAAACACTGCTATACTTTCTATAAACAAGCTGATGTGTAAAGAACATTTGGGGGCACATTTACTAAGCGTCAAATATCGAGGGTTAATTAACTCTCGATATTCGACCATCAAAGTAAAATCCTTCGACTTCAAATTACTGCAAATAATTCGATCGAAGGAAAAATCGAACGATTCGAAGGATTTTAATCCATCGATCGAAGGATTTTCCTTCAATCGAAAAAAGTTTAGAAAGCTTTTGGGGAAGGTCCCCATAGGCTAGCTCGGTAGGTTTAAAGTGCCGAAGTAGGTAGTCTAAGTTTTTTTTAAAGAGACAGTACTTCGACTATCGAATGGTCGAATAGTCGAACGATTTTTAGTTTGAATTTTTCAATTCAAAGTCGTAGTCGAAGGTCGAAGTAGCCTATTCGATGGTCGAAGTACCCAAAAAAACTTTGAAATTCAACGTTTTTTTACTTCAAATCCTTCACTTAGTAAATGTGCCCCTTAATGACAAACAAAACCAGAGCTTCTCCATATTGTCATTAATGAAGTCACCCTGAGTAAGTTTTTCTGAATATTCATGTAGTCATGTGCTTCCCATGAACTTGAAAGTTCTGAGCAGAAAACATTTCAGGATGAACTATATTTCTTACTATTTAGCATTATATATTATGCTACAGAGAACATTTGCCAGCATGTGCAGGATTAAGCTGGTATTTGACGAGAGTACAATATAATTAATCAACTGAGATCAAAGAATAACCGTCCTATTTTTCAGTTTCTGATGCTTTGCATAATTGTGAGTCTTTTAATTATATTGAATCCTTTGATTATAAACCAAAACATCTATTTTGGTAGCCGTTTGCAGTCAGTCTGTCACATTACCGTTTATGTTCTGTATATGAAATGCTTTTGCATTGATCATTAAAGGAACGTTAAAACAAAGTTACAGCTAGATCTTATATACTCACCCACATGCCATATGATAGCCTCTTCTTTACCCTTTACCCAGCTGCCCCCAGTCATGTGACTTGTGCTCTGATAAACTTCAGTCACTCTTTACTGCTGTACTGTAAGTTGGAGTGATATTGCCCCCTCCCTTTACCCCCCCCCCTGCAGCCAAACAACAGAACAATGGGACGGTAACCAGATAGCAGCTCCCTAACACAAGATAACAGCTGCCTGGTAGATCTAAGAACAGCCCTCAATAGTAAAATCCAGGTCCCTTGAGTACATTGAGTAGGAGAAACAACAGCCTGCCAGGAAGCAGTTCCATCCTAAAGTGCTGGCTCTTTCTGAAAGCACATGACCAGGCAAAATGACTTGAGATGGCTGCCTTATGCACCGCACCAATATTACAACTAAAAAAAATACAACTGCTGCTTCAGGAATAAAATTTTATATTGTAGAGTGAATTATTTGCAGTGTAATCAGTGTCATTTAGAAATAAAAACAACATCATAAAAATCATGACAGAATCCCTTTAAAGGGGTTGTTCACCTCTGAAATAACTTTTAGTATGATGTAGAGCAGGGATCCCCAACCTTTTGAACCGGTGAGCAACATTCAGAAGTAAAAGGAGTTGGGGAGCAACACTAGCATGAAAAATGTTCTTGGGGTGCCAAATAAGGGCTCTGATTGGCCATTTAGTAGCCCTTATGCGGATTGTCAACCTACATTGAGGCTTTGTTTGACAGTACACCTGATTTTTATACAACCAAAACTTGCCTCCAAGTCTTGAATTCAAAAATAAGCACCTGCTTTGAGGCCACTGAGAGCAACATCCAAGGGGTTGGAGAGCAACATGTTGCTCATGAGCTACTGGTTGGGGATCACTGATGTAGAGAGTGATATTCTGAGATAATTTGCAATTGGTCTTCATTTTTTTATTATTTAAGGTTTTTGCGTTATTTAGCTTTATATTCAGCAGCTCTCCAGTTTGCAATTTCAGCAATCTTGTTGCTATGGTCCAAATAATCCCAGCAACCATGCATTGATTTGAATAAGAGACTGGAATGTGAATAGGAGAGGCCTGAATAGAAGGATCAGTAAAAAAAAGTAGCAATAACAATACATTTGTAGCCTTACAGAGCATTTGTTTTTTAGAAGGGGTCAGTGACTATAAAAAAAAAATAATGAAGACCAATTGAAAAGTTGCTTAGAATTGGTCATTCTATAACATCCTAAAAGTTAACTTACATGTGAACAACCCCTTTACAAAGGCCAGCAACTTATTTATTAACAAGTGTGTGTGTAATTTATTATGTAGATAGTTTTATATTGCTCTTTGTATACAAATATTATAAAGAACACTCCATTAGTGCGCCTCAACCATTCTATAACTTATATTTTATCTGCAAATATGCATGTTGTAAGGTCATATACAAGGTACAATGTACATGTACATAGGTGGAAAGTCTGCAAATCTTAATGAAAGTAAGACCTAGGGCACATTTACTAAGAGGCAAATTTACATAGGGTCGAATATCGAGGGTTAATTAACCCTCAAAATTCGACCATCGAAGTAAAATCCTTCGACTTTGTATATCAAAGTCAAAGGATGTACCGCAAATACTTCGATCGAACGATCAAAGGATTTTAATCCATCGATCGAAGGATTTTCCTTTGATCAAAAATAGTATAGAAAGCTTATGGGGAAGATCCCCATAGTCTAACATTGATGCTCGCTAGGTTTAAAGTGCCGAAGTAGGTAGTCAAAGATTTTTTTAAAGAGACAGTACTTTGACTATTGAATGGTTAAATAGTCGAACGATTATTAGTTTGAATCGTTCGATTTGAAGTCAAAGTCGTAGTCGAAGGTTGAAGTTTTTTTATTTCGAATCCTCCACTCGAGCTTAGTAAATGTGCCCCTAACTGTACTGTTTTAATGTATATTTCATTTATTTTTGGTCACATAAAGAAAATCACACTGTAAAACACAAAAAAGCAAATAAACCAAGGTGGCTAAACTAGTCAAAGCTTTGCAGAGATATACTGAGACCCTTCACACAACAAGAATATTCAATTTGATTCAAATTTGAAAAAAATTATCATGTACTGTCTCTTTCTATTCAGACCCTCCTCTATTCATATTCCAGTGCCTCATTTAAAACTGCTAAATAAAAAGCAAATGAATTAATAACAAACACTAATAAAAAATGAAGCCCAATTGAGAATGGTCACACAATATCACTCTCGACATCAAACTAGATGTTAATTTAAAGGCAAACAAAAGTAATGTTTTGAAATAAAATAAAATGGTTCATTAGCAACACATGCTAATAAAAGAACACACAGGACAAAGAAATAAGAGCATACCATAAAAAACTGGCAAAGTGTTATGTGTGGAAATATGTTGTGTGCTTTGTTTTTTCCACACATCTGCTTTGATTGTTGCCAGAAGTCCGAAAGTTTTTGTGCTAAAGGACCAGTAGGCCGCAAATATAATACATATTCCCGTGGCAGAGGGTCATCTAGAAATGGATCATCTACATGAGAAAACAACCTGAAAAAGAAAAAGGTTTTGTTAATTTGCACATGATAAATGTAATACAATGAGGTACTGGAATATACACCAAAGACAAGCCAAACTGGGTTTAACCTGGATTTAATTACAGAATTATGTTTTCCTCTAAAATAAACAAAAAAATCATCATTTTAAGATTGGTTACGTGGCAACTAGCATGATCATATGGCTCTACAGTAAGGAGGTTGTTAAAAAAAAATCTTCATGAAGGGGAAATACAAGACCTATCCAGGCAAGAGTAGAGTTGGCTCATGATAGGATAATGGGGTTGAGTTGATGGTCAAGATCAAAACTCTTTTCAAAGTCTTATATAAATAAATACTGTACATTTTTTGTGCCCTAATAGACACAATCTTGTCAATCACCATCTTTGTTTGCAGTCATTATATAGTTCAGAACACTTAGGGCAAGGTCACATGGGGCGTTTTTATGTTGCATTATTAAATAATTAATTATTAAATTAATACCGGCGAAATAAAGCACTACTGAAATTAATGGAATACACATTGCAGCAATTCCCACTTGGCGGTTACAAGACAACATCCATCACAAGACGCCAGTATTTACGGTTTTCAGCCAAAACACCAATATGCCAAGGAAACACCATATTATTGCTGCATATTGACTATCACTCCGGCTACATTTTGCATGTAAATTGCTTTTTCGCTTGTCTTTTTTTCTCAAAAGTTTAATAAAACTCTTCAGAGTGGAATTGTGGGGAACAAGAAAAACTAGAAATGCATGTTGGGAAAAGAAAACTACAGGCTGAAAAACACATGTTATTATGCGCATGTGGTTTCATTGACTTATTTGCGCTTGACTGCATTTTTCAAAAAGTCGCATAAAACCCCCCTTGTGACCTTGCCCTTACTCCCTGTCCTTTCATGTCTCTCTGCCCTTTTTTATTCATTACCTCGCTATACTACAACCCCACTACAGTGAACCAAGCTGAAACACCACAGACTACAGATGGTAAGGCATGAATAGATCTTCTGATGAGAAAGTAAAATAAAAAGTAGAGATGGGACTTCCCACAAGGCCATTCTTTTCTGATAACTCAAGATGACACTTTGCAGGAGACTGTGGTCATATGCAGAGCAGCAAACTCTTTCTGAAGTATAATAATGTATCAGTACATCATAAGAACCACTGCCACTTCCCCACCATCCCCTAGTCAGGCTATTTATTGTGTTTCAGATGCTTTTTAACGAAGGTGTAATCGCTATACGCTAAACGGCTGCCTGTATGACCTTATCAAGGTATACCAAAATGTAGAACTAAGAAAAGAGAACTTTATTTTACCTACCAGTCACATGCAGCTTGTACACTTCTTCCACCTGTGGATGCTAAAGCTTTTTGTCTGCAAAAGAAAATATAATTTTCAATATGGTAAACATTTTTCATATCTGCTACAACAGATTGCAATGACGAGATCAACCACAATTTTTTTCCAGCCACTTTCATTTTTAAATGCTCATTGCACATTTTGCTGCATTGCAGGGCAAGTGCTACAGAGTCTCTTATTACGGTCCCTCCATTGGAAAACATATTTGGGGTAATTTTTCAATACTGGGCAAATATGCCTGTGCGTAACCCATGGAAAACAAATTGTTGCATTCATTGGGGCAAATTCACTAAAAGGCATATTTTCGCCTGCGAAGGCTTGCCAAACTTTGCGACGCTGAGGGGCCCATTTACTTAGCTTGAGTGAAGGAATAGAAGAAAAAAAACGTCAAATTTCGAATGTTTTTTTGGCTACTTTGACCATCAAATGAGCTACTTCGACCTTCGACTATGACTTCGACTCAGAATCGAACAATTCAAACTAAAAATTGTTCAATTATTCGACGATTCGATAGTCGATGTACTGTCTCTTTAAGAAAAAACTTCGACCCCCTAGTTCGCCACCTAAAAGCTACCATAGTCAATGTTAGCCTATGGGGAAGGTCCCCATAGGCTTAGCAATCTTTTTTTGGTCGAACAAAAATCGTTCGATCGATGGATTAAAATCCTTCGAATCGAACAATTCGAAGGATTTAATCGTTCGATCGAATGAATAACGCCAAATCCTTCGACTTCGATATTCGAAGTTGAAGGATTTCACTTTGACAGTCAAATATCGAGGGTTAATTCGACCTTATGTAAATTTGCCCCTTAGTCAGATGCAAATTCGCTACCACTGCGCTAAGTCACTAAAATGCCCAGTTGTGTCTCTGCAGCCGAACACTGGCAAAGTTTCGCTAGCGCTAACTCGTCAGTACAAGCATTTCCCAGTGAACTTTGGCTAACATTTGTTTCTGCCTAGCGAAACTTTGTTAGTACACTTAGGTCAATTTGAATAGGGCAGGTTCATGTATGTCTTTATTAGAAATATTGTTGCAAATGCCTAAAGTGGCCACTTGCTGTATTATTAGGGGGGATTAGTCACCCGAAGAAGAGGAGATTTGTTGCTGGGCGACTAATTTCCCGGAACCTTAACGTGTCAGCACCATTAATGCGCCCACTTATACCAAGGCACTCTAAAATAAGAATACTATATTTAATTTAAGATACAAAAGAGACTCTCCAATAAGAAAGTCCACAGGTTCCAGTTCAACAGGAAGAATCATAGAGAAGCATGACTGTTTTAATGAATGTAAGAAGATGTAAACAGCTCAGTTAAATATGGTTAGAAAAACCTGATTCTATATGGTTATATCATTGTAGCTGTATTAATGTTAAATGGCTTAGACCCATATGATAGACAAAGTAAATGTTACTATGAAATGCCTTCTTAAATAATTACATATTGTACATATTGTCACTTCTGGTATCAAAAGTTAGTCCGAACCACAGTGGAGCATTCAGTGTAATATACCTCATTCATACCACACACTAAGGCCAATTTCTTTAGGAACCTTCCTGCATGTATCAGAAGTATAGAACAAAGTGACCCAGACATGGGGTATACAAACTCCTTACAGATCGGGGGGGGGGTGGATTAATGAAAACATTTAGTTGGATTTAAATCAACCCACCCAAAAACTTGTCAAGTGATTATACAAGTCAATAAAAAAGTAAGAAGATCTTCAGCATTTCTAGCAAGATGAATGTTGGGATTTTTTCCCCTTGACTGCATGCATGCAGAATTTTGTGATATTTCCCACGTTTCTAAGCATATGTGGTAATTAAAAAAAAAAGTTCATATGTGGTCTCAAACATCCTGTTTTAAGCAGAGGGGCTTCAATGAAAGTGGTCATATTCCTACATAGGGGGGTTATTTATCAAAACCTGAAAAGTTCTTGCGATTTTCTAAAAACTACTCTAACCAAATACGCACTGACTTTTTCCCCATTTTTCCGAAAAATTCATTGTGTGATTAAAAACTCAATAAAATTGAGAAAAAATCCGAATCGTATTTGCATTTGACACCCAAAACCACGAAATCTTTGGATTATTCGAAGGGACATCTACCATTGACTCCTACATGAACTCGGCAGGTTTGAGTTGGAATACTTTTTTATTCGAACTCTTAACACCATCAGATTTTAATAAATCTCGAAAAATTCTAGGTTTTTTTTCCCCTTTAAAAGTCCGACCAGAAAAAAACAGGGCTTTAATAAATACCCCCCTTAGTTTGATTAAATAGGTTCGTGTGAAGAAGTGAAATGCTGGAAATCTAAGGAAATTAAAAGCTTATATGTGTATGTATGAATGCTTTCTGAATTTGACGCCAAGAAGCAATGTGCCCTACCGATCTGTTCAGATGAATCGTGCACAGTGCAACTGACACAGGGGAGCCCTCGTGTATTAGACCACAAATTTCTGCAATTATGCTTGAAATTATGGTGGGAGACACTGCACTGTGGACTAAAAAACATGTTTGTATGTATAACTTTATTTGTAATGCACTGTTAAATTGCTGCAGCTCTGCAGAATGCATAAAGTACAGTATAGAAAAGTACACACAGGGAGGACAAGTTACATAATAAATACAAAAAATCTACACAGTACATAGAGCTTATCTAAGGACATTTTCTAGACAACTCATGGGTACCTTCGCATTCTGGAAAAAAACCTAAGCAGCCACATTTTGTCAGGAATTACAGAATGCTAAATATTCAAAGGCATATTAGCAGAAAACACAGCTGTACATATAGAAAAGTATGTTCAAAATTAACTATAGCACATTTTTAAGTGATACGGATGTTTGTTGGATGAACAGTAGAGGCTTAACCACAAAAATATTTTAAATGTCACAAAAAACCACAATGAACTAAAAAGATTTATTCAGCTTCGCTTTGGAATAGAAAATACATCAATATTTTTAAGTACGTGCACTGGTTAACTGTAGATGCTCGTGCTTTCATTTAATGTATACACTAAGGGGGTTATTTATCAAAATCCGATTTTTTCAGATCCTTTAAGTCTGACCAAACTACAATCCATAATTAGAACTTATTTATAATCATTGAAAAAACTCGATAAAATTGGTTTGGAAAAAAACTGTTTTGTGAAAAAAAAACGAATTTTTCAGGTTTTATGCCGAAACACAAAAATTTTACATGAAATCGCTCAAAACCCCTGATTTTTCCATATTTTTGGCCAAAACTCAGTGCAGACTAAGATATCTTCAAATTTGAAATGGGACCTTTTCCATTGACTTCTACGGGACCCCGTCAGCTTGGAGATGGAGTACTTGCAGACTTTTAGCAGCCTCAGGGTATATTAAATCACAAAAACTTTGATGTTTTTTTTTTCACTAAAAAATCGGACTTTATTGTAAAAAAAACACATTTTTGGAATTTTTGGCATTCGGACAAATAACCCTAAAAGTAGATTTTGTACAGGTATGGGATCCTTTATATGGAAACTCGTTATCCAGAAAGCTCCAAATTACGACGAGTCAGTCTCCCATAGACTCCATTTTAGCCAAATAATCCAAATCCTTAAAAAGTATTTCCTTTTTCTCTGTAATAATAAAACAGTACCTCATCGAAACTAAGATATAATTAATCCTTATTGAAATCCTTATTGAAAGCAAAATCAACTTATTGGGTTTATTTAATGTTTACATGATTTTCTAGTGGAGTTAAGGTATGAAGATCAAAATTACGGAAAGATCCGTATACAGAAAACCCCAGGTCCAGAGCATTCTGGATTACAGGTCCCATACCTAATAAGCAAACTGAAAAACCTTAAATATTTCAATCCATATGGACACAACTTGTACACTATTCAAATAAATAATTGTGATTTTTGCATAACTAGCCTTTTAACATTATTGTTTTATTATTATCATCCATAATACTTCTTCTGCTGTAATACATTCTGCAAGAACAGACTGAGGGAGCAGTACTAGGGGTTTTAAGGGTGCTATTCCAGGGGCTGAGAAGTAAAAAATCACACTTTTAATATGGAGGAAGGCATGGATGCTACCACAAAAGAATTAGATTTGTCTGTGTTTATTAGCTTGGAAAAAACAAGTTAGTCCTAACTGAAAGAAATATATTATTTCTATAGTGCTATACCTAGAACTTTATCATAGGCCTAACAATATGAAACGGTAAGGCTGAGCTAATGCATCGGTTTGCATTAATTTTACAAGCCTGGATTGGAATGATTTTTTGAATAGCCTGCCAATTGTTTCCTATGTAGTGTATGCCTCCCTATGCTGTAGTAGAGTGTAGAGTACTGGTGACTTCCATTTTAGACACACTATTCCATGAATACCTCATACACAATAGATGTGTACCTAGCAATTGTACATTACGATCTGTGCCTTGTTAGGGATTGAAAATGTGGTGCAGGGTTAAGTGTGAGGAATTTATTGGGGCCATGTTTTACTTGTTGGAAGGGCCCACCACCCAAGTATTGACTAATAATAGAAGAAGAAATTAAGTAGCAAGAATACTGATGATGGCACTATGAGCAATTTCCTAAGGGGAATTTTTATTGTTGTTTTTCGAAATTTGCACATTGCCCTCCATGTTTGTAAATGAGGAAGCATATACTTTCAAGCAGTTACACACACACACCTACAAATTACAGTACATGTTTCTAAATTTCTGCATATTTTTTTAAAAAAATGGTCTAAATGTTACTTTTTATAGGTCTGTTCTTTTTTTTTTGGTGTGCTGAAAATGTTTGCTTACTGTTGCTTCTATAAGCCTGTAATTATAGATTGTAGAATGCAGTTACTTATTATCTCTGTCAGTTTCCCACTTACTACAACAAAAAGGTCATTAAGCTCGAGACATGCATTACTGGTTGGTATAACTTAACTTTGCAAGATTGCAAAATAGAAAATTAAGGGAAAAAAATAGGAATTAAGCATAATGTCCATATTTCTCAATAGGTTTAATACTAACACATAGGTGTACGTCCATTGGGTACCTCTAATCCCACAATTATGTATCATGCTTGAACACAAATCCTTCATTTGATTTGGATGATGATACTGATGACCAAGCCTACATCTTTATGATCCTTAAAGGGGTTGTTCATCTTTGAGTTAACTTTTTGAGTTATTGAGTTATTTCATTTTGTATTCAGCAGCTCTCAGTTTGCAATTTCAGCAATGTGTTTGATAGGGTCTAAATTAGGGATGCACCGAATCCAGGATTCGGTCTTTTTCAGCACGATTCGGATTTGGCCGAATCCTTCTGCCCACCGGAACCAAATCCAAATTCAAATTTGCATATGCAAATTAGGGTTCAGATGCGGTTCGATATTCGAACCGGTTCGGTGCATCCCTAGTCCAAATTACCCTAGCAACCATGCATTGATTTGAATAAGAGACTGGCATATGAATAGGAGAGGCCTGAAGAAAGATGAGTAATTAAAAGTAGCAATAACAATAGATTTGTAGCCTTACAGAGCATTTGTTTTGAGGTGGGGTCAGTGACCCTGATCTGAAAGCTGGAAAGAGTCAGAAGAAGAAGGCAAATATTTTGAAACCTATAGAAAATAAATAATGAAGACCAATGTTTCATAATGTGGCTTCATATGTCTACCATATTTACCAAAAGATTAATGTAAATTGGACAGCTAGGATCTGATTGGCAGAGCCAGCAGACAAGCAATTGTTCATACATACTCTCACTTTTTTGGAAAATCTACATGGCAAAGTTTCATCACAACAATTTAATTTCATGACTAATTCCAAAACCTTTTTGTCCACCTGAAAGTGGCAAAGCATTCCTAGATTTGATGTTTCAACCATACTGTCTGAATATTTTTTTTAAAAAAAATTGCATCTTTTGGAAAAACAGGCATGTGTTGTCGACCTTAATCTTGTTTGATAAACACAATATAATCAGCTCAAACCCAGGCCCGGATTTTAGGGGGCGGCATGCTGCCCAACCACACTCATATTTCTTCAAAAACACTGGAAATGCGCAGGATTTTCTCCAGTCTCGATGATGAAAATTTGCACGAATAAAGGGGAGGGGACAGGGGCAATGAACGGCAGTGGGCCTAGGGGCGCCCGCTATGTAAATCAGGCCCTGCTCAAACCATGGTCTAATGCTTTGTTTTTTAGAGGGTGTGTAGATTTGAATTAAATATTTCAAATAAAGCCTGAACATACTGGATCAGAGGAATCAGGAACCAATGATGTTAATACACTTGAGGGTACTGACTATTACAGAAGACAGCATTAGCAAGCCAGTTGATGTCACCTCTCCTGGCTAAAAGTTCCCTTTGATTTGGTGTTTATGAGGCAATACACACCATGGCAGATGAAAGCACTGCTGGTGCTCAAAAAGCTAAAAGGATTCTGGCATGATTCATATTGATGTTGTCCCCAAGACCTGATATCCGAGTCTTGACTTTTCTTTTCTTTTAAAACACTTTAAAAAAGTGACTGAAATGTCACTTAGTATTCTGGCTGAGATTATCTGGATTTAGTCAATACAGCCAATAATGGGTTATAATAACTTAAATTATGTGTTTCTGTGTGCTGGAAGTTTTTAAAACTATTTGTAAACAAAAAAAAACTGAAAGCAGTATTCATTTCTTTCTGTTCTCTGGTTCTGACTCTTTAAACAATAAAGCAGAAGTTCTTCCCTAGACAGTTTCGGCTAACATTGTTTTAGAACCAGCAGTACAGTAAACCTGGCCGACAGAGTAAGTCGTCAGCTTATCGGCCCGTGTGTAGGGCCCTCTGACAGGCTTTCTCAATCGATATCTGACCGAAAGTTGGCCAGATGAAGATCGGGCAGGATTAAAAATCCCGTTAGATCGCACATGCATCCATTTGTTGACCGACCACCCGTGTTCAGGGCCGCCATAAGAAATCACGGGGCCCCCGTTACAAGTAAAAAAAAATTGGTGCCGCAGAGAAAATTTTTAAAAAAACATTGACGCCAGAGCCCCCATTACAAGTTAAAAAAAAATCGGTGCCCCAGAGAATATTTTTTTTTAAAAAAAAACATTGCGCCAGGGCCCCCCTTACAAGTTAAAAAAATTTGGGGCCCCAGAGAATATTTTTTTTAAAAAAACATTGGTTGCAGGGGCCTATAGAGTATTAAAATAATACATTGGTGGCCAGGGGATTAAAAAAAAAATTGGTGTTCATAGAATTGAACTTGTAGCTTCAGGATTTCCATTTCTGCTGTTTTCATGACTTCGAGTCTTTTCGCCGGTTCAGGACTTCGGGTCTTTTTGCCGCTTCGGGTCTTCGGGTATTTTCGCTGCTTCAGGACTTTGGGTCTTTTTACAGCTTTGGGTCTTTTCGCCGATTCGGGTCTTCGGGTCTTTTCGCTGCCTCTGGACTTGGGGTCTTTTCGCCACTTTCGGGACTTTGGGTCTTTTCGTCGCTTTCGGGACTTCAGCTGTTCGGCACCTCGGCTGTTCAGCTTTTCGGGATGGAAGAAGCGGCACGACTTCATCTGGGTCAAGGGGGGCCCGGCTATTTGAAAAGTGCAGCACAGCCGGGCCCCTTCAGGCCTGGGCCTGGTACAGGAGTACCCCATGTGACCCCTGATGGCGGCCCTGCCCATGTTTGCTAC